>PPMC03000004.1:206906-806906 GCA_003707925.3 Daia ofunaensis | reverse complement strand
AAGCCTCAAAACTACATTTCTGTGAAATCGTCGCGAGAAGACGACGAGGATGAGGATGAAGACATCAGTAGTGGAGATACAACTGAAGAAGAGGATACCGACCGGCATTTGGACGGCATGAAAGCACGTAAAAACGCTGCCAAAGCCGGTGCAACTGCTAAACTCGCGCATGTCAAGTTACGTGATGAGTCCAGTGATCAGGGCTCATCTTCATCATTATCCGATTCGGATTCTTCCGATGACAACGACAGTGTTGGAAGCAATGCGAGCAGTACCATGAGCTCAGAAAGCTTTGTCAGCGCAGAAAGCTCTCCTCCTGCTACGTCATCTACTGATCATGTTGCCTTGGTAACCAAACCCCATAGTGGTGCTAAGAGGAGAGTCAGTTTCTATGATCTTAATGAGAGCCCAAACGACCGTGGTTCATTAAGCAACAGCAGAATCATCAAGTCTTGGTCTCCAGAGGACAGGAACCCTGTAGGTTTACAGAACCATAGTGTCACGTGCTACATGAACTCTGCTATGCAAGCGTTATTCCATATACCTGCCATGGCGCATTATTTGGATGACATTTTTGCTGGTAAAAAGTATAAGAATGAAGTCTCACCGACCTCTGTCAGCAATGAGCTCGCGACTTTACATCATCGTTTGATTACTACAAACAAACGCTCAGGATTATATCCTAGCAGGATGATCAGACGAATCAACGACATCAACTTCTTGATGTCTCCTATGGAACAAGAAGATGCTCACGAGTATTATATGTCGTTGATTGGTAGGTTACAAGAAGACAGCGTACCAAAGGGCAAGAAGTTGAACACGTCCATTATACACGATATTTTTGGTGGCTCGTTAGACCAACAGGTGACCTGTTTAAACTGCAAGCATGTTTCAAGCACTACACAGGAGTTTTATGATGTCCCTGTCTCTTTCACAAAACCTATCAAGCAATATGGTTCCGCATTGTTCCGTTTAGAAGACTCTATAAGAGATTTCTTTGCTCCTGAGGCTATAAATGCTGATAAGAAGCGTAAGAACGGCTACCAATGTGAGAACTGTAAGAAGACTACAACTGCCATCAAGATCAATTTCCTTGACCAAGCTCCGGAGTACTTGACTATCCATTTGAAACGATTCAAGTTCGATGGTTCTTTTTCACAGAAAATCAAAGAAGCGATGTTGTATCCGTTGGAACTGGACTTAAGCCAGTATTCCATTTCAAATGCTCCTGAAGGTTATCAGAAGGATTCAAGGTCCAGTAAGACCAAAGGCTACGATCCTATCAAGTATAAGCTGATTTGTATTATTGCGCATTCAGGCAGGACTGCATCTAGTGGCCATTATGTGGCTATCTGTAGACAACCGGACGGCACCTGGGCGGAATATGACGACGAGTTGGTGTCCAAGATCCGTTCCACGAAGCGTTTACAGCAGGATAACGCTTACATGTTGATTTATTCCAGACTCAAAGTCAAGAGTATCACTGAAGCATCTGCCCCGGCCCCTGTATCTGCGTCTAAGGTCAGTTCTGCCTCTACAAGCCCTGTCAAGTCCAAGAAGCAACCGCAACCTGTATCTAGAAAGAGAGACGCGGAATCTCTTGCTCACGATGAGATTGAAGGAATCTTCGCCAAATCCAAGAAAGCAAAGAAAAGTGATTAAATCCACTGTTTAGTCTCGGTTCGACACGACCCGACATTCCCAATGCATTCAACTAGACACCATCTATCCATCTAGCCGTCCATTCATCCATTCATCCAGTTTCATAGATTTTAATTTATTTTTTTCTCATGTGCCCCGTCTTGTTCCAGATCATGAAATGAATGTTCGTGTTTCTATTATGTACAATCTTCCTAGTTAACCTAACCTACATTAAGCTTAGGATCTCTGTTCAGACACCCGCTCCCCGGTATATTCCTCATATACAGTCAAACGTTCTGCCATCTTAGGGTCAACCACAAACTCCTGCATCCATTCAGAGTTATTCTCCAGTCCACGTTTCTTCCATTTAGTAGGCCAGTCCTCTTCTTCCTCCACAAGCGCATCTACATCCTTGGTCAAGTCAAATGGTCTCGCAGGAGACAGAATCACAGCTGTCGTAGCTCTTCCCATCTCATCAGCGAGCTTCCTTCTATTGAAAAACTTGTAGATTCGAACAGGAATCGTCAAGAATCCTAACATATGAGGAAACCCGATAGCAGCGATTGTGTCGATCCGGGCATTATGGAACTCTCGAGGTAACTCCACGTTGCCGTACTCCTCTCTCTTGATATACGGTTTAGGCACAGGAATGTCTTTCGGTTTAGAGTCTTCTGATGATAAGTCTTCGTCTTGTTCCTTAGCAGCTGCACCGACTTCCTGTATAGATTCTGCGATATCTTTGCTGGCTGCAGCAGATGTCGCTTCATCCAGTGTCACTGGCGTGCTTTGAGTTGCATTAGATTCTCTATCTGCAACTTCCTTAGCAGCTTCACCTATATTTTCATCAACCTTCTCTTCGGCCTTACTGACCTTTGCCTTGTCCTTGTTTTTCTCTTTAGCCTGTTCTGCCAAATCATCCAACACCTCTTGAGGAGGATCTAAAGGACCTAACCAGCCTTCTTGTAAACCATTAAGATACTCCTTATAAGCACCTCGGCCTACACAGATGACTCCACCGGTCTCATCTCTATGCAATTGTCCTGTCAACAGTCTCTGTATTTGATCATCCGTCTCATCGTTCTTCTTGCCTTCAGGGACAGTCACAGGGAGCCCTAAAGCCTTACGACGTTCGTTACGGATCTCTTCCGCGACTTGGTTACGGATTTGTCCCTGTTTAGTTTCCGATTTTACTTCGAAATCAACAGCTGCTGCTGTAAGTATAGGCTTGATATACTGACGGAAATGAGCAAATCCGAGATCAAGAAAGTCCCCTGGAGGAGGAGCAATATATACCGTGACTTTGCGAGGCAAGTCCGTAGGTTGCATAGGCTGCTTGGCCAAAAACGCTACTTTGTCTTTCCATTCTTGACGAACTCGTTTCCTTTCATATCTGTCCCAGAAATATAATGCAGTCACAGATCCCGTGACGGCCCAGAAAATGGACCAGTTTCTGGAAGGCAGTCTAATTCGATTGATACCCATGGCCTTCAACGCAGGGTTTTCGAACGAACGCCGAGCCTTGGCTGCAGGCTGCGGCTGCGGCTTCTGAGCATCTGCTGATGCGGGTTGAGGAGGTTTGTCTGTAGACTCAGACATTGGATTTGCAGTGTAAAGGGTTGGTTGGTTGGTCAACAATCTGTCTGTCAAAAGTTAATGACATAGATAGAATTGAATTTTTTTCAGATGATGGTTGGCTGAGGTGTATTATGTCAGCATTGGCATGTTGCTTAGTCATGATACGGAATATGCTGACTCAGCTGTTACACCCCGGATAATCAAAGGTTTATCCGATAGGACACTTGATAAAGCCCCGGAAATGATTATTAGTTTCCTCCAAAATAGAGCTGGATAGACCTAACTCCGGAATAAGACTTCCCGGGGTAATCAGGTGAAACAGAACATGTCGATAATGTGATACAATTTGTGAAGTTCAGAGGTTCCGCGACTCGCCCTAACTTGTCCTACCCTGTTTCTGTTGACGTCAATCCATCGTTGCGTGTTTCTTTGTGGGCTGATCTTTTATGAATTAATTCCGATTCTCCGTAAGAGCTTATCAAGAAGAGACCAATTATACTGCCAGGACCAACCGCTATACGACTTGACAGTATGAAACTTTAAATCAAGGTTGTAAACCACCTTGCCCGAGTATCCATTGGTAGAATGATTTATTGCAGGAAACCGTTTTAACAGTTTAGGTATACTACTATAATGGGATATATATTTCCGGGGACGGATCACAGTAGCCATAAATCACCCGAGTATAGCGCGATGCCCACCCTATGTATGCCCACCAATACCTAGGGCACCTGATTTGCCGCGTGGTATTTAACTAAGGAACTGCTGTAAACATGTATAAATATATAAATATAGGTGGGTTGACCATTTTTGGTTGCCTCCTCTCTTTACATCCGTTTTCTCCGATAACAGCAATTCGATCGTAACATTATATATATATATGTGGAAATCATCCTCTACCAGAATCCTCTCAAGAGGTCAAGGCGTTCGCCAATTGACAAAACCTTTATTACAACAACCTTGTCTCCGACTTCAACTGATCTCGGAAGCCCGAACTATTAATAGGGTCAATACTAAGAAACTATTCCATTCTACTGCCAGACGTTTAGAAACAATGAAAGCGTTAGTCTATGAAGGCCCCGGCAACAAATCTTGGAAAGACGTAGCCAAACCTACTATTCAAGAGCCTACGGATGCCATTGTCAAAATCACCGGTACTACTATTTGTGGAACGGATTTGCACATTCTCAAAGGAGACGTTGAGACAATTCCATCTGGAAGAATCTTGGGCCATGAAGGTGTCGGAATCATTGAGTCTGTAGGCGACTCTGTTAAAGGTTTCAAGCCTAATGATAAAGTGCTTATTTCGTGCATCACTTCATGCGGTTCATGTGTTTATTGTGCCAAAGGAATGCAGTCTCATTGTGTCTCGGGAGGTTGGATTTTAGGAAACGATATCGATGGTACTCAAGCGGAATATGTCAGGATCCCGTTTGCTGATAACTCTTTGTACGCTGCTCCTAGCGCAATCGAAGACGAGAGTTTGTTAATGCTTTCCGATGCTCTTCCCACTGGTTTCGAAGTCGGTGTTTTGTCGGCTAAAATCCAGCCCGGTGAAACAGTTGCAATCGTTGGTTCTGGCCCTGTTGGTATGTCTGCTCTATTGACTGCTCAATTCTTCAGTCCCTCGGAGTTGATTATGATTGACATGGACGACAAGCGACTAGAGCAAGCCAAACAGCTTGGTGCCACTCATACTATCAATCCTTCTAAAGTGAAGTCCGTTTCAGAAGCAATTAACCAGTATATGGCTAGCCTAACAGAAGGTGATGTCATACCGTTCAACCAGAAACTTCAGCCTGGTGTCGATGTCGCTATTGAAGCTGTCGGTGTACCAGCGACATTCCAGACTTGTCAAGATATCATTGCACCTGGAGGACGAATTGCCAACGTCGGTGTTCATGGAACCAAAGTGGATTTACATCTTGAGTCGTTATGGATCAAAAACATCAACATCTCTACGGGATTGGTCTCTGCTAACACCACTAACATGTTGATGAAAGCCTTGAAATCAGGCAAGATTGACCCCTCCAGCATGATCACACACCGATTCGAGCTCAATGACATTGAAGCTGCGTATGAAGTGTTTGGAAACGCTGCCAAAAACCAGGCCATCAAGGTCTATCTTAAGGCTTAAGTAGTTTTGCCCCTCCAACGATAGCAATCAGTTGGGTTTCAATGGATTCAAGTTCTATTATCTTTACGCCAATAAACTTTATATCCTTCTTAATATATTCTTAAGATAAGTTTCACTATCTAATTTAAATATATCAGTCTGCTAAACGAACCAGACGTCTTCTTAGATATCTCCAGGAACCTTGTATGTCACTGCCCATTGAGTGACTTCCTCCTTGAGTTTGGCAATCTCCGTGTTCTTCTCGGCAGCAGCACGGAAGTCCACGAGTTTCTGCTTGGATCCGGGATTAGCAGCAAGCCAGTCGCTCTTGATCTGGATAGCAAGCTTGACGGCCTTGTCAATGAACTCAGCGACTTTAACAAAGTCTTCCTGTACAAAACCTCTAGTAGTCATGGCAGGAGTACCTACACGGATACCTCCAGGTACAAGTGCGGACTTGTCACCAGGGACGGTGTTTTTGTTGGCAGCGATGTTGATAAGCTCAAGAGCAATCTCCACTCGAGCACCGTCAATCTTCTGAGGCTTCAGGTCAACAAGAATCAAGTGGTTATCCGTACCACCAGACACGAGTTTATAACCTTTCTGAGTCAAAGCATCTGCAAAGGCAGCAGCGTTCTTCACGACATTTTCCTGATAAGCTTTGAATGCAGGAGTCTTCACTTGGCCAAGAGCTACAGCAAGAGCAGTAATCGTATGGTTATGAGGGCCTCCTTGGTGACCAGGGAACACCGAGAAATTGATTTTGCTTTCCAAGTCGTAAGGAATCTCTTTGCCCTTCTTATCGACAGATCTGATACCCTTTCGGTAGAAGATCAAGGCACCTCGGGGACCTCGAAGAGACTTGTGTGAAGTAGTAGTGACGATATCAGAGTGTGCAAAAGGAGATTTAGCGACTCCAGCAGCCACTAAACCTGCAGTATGCGCCATATCAGAGAGTAAATAAGCTCCTACAGAGTCGGCAATTTCACGGAATCTTGCATAGTCCATATGTCTACTGTAAGCAGACGCACCAGCCACGAGGATCTTAGGCCGGAACAAAACAGCTGTTTTCTCAAGCATATCGAAATCAATCAAACCAGTAGATTCATCAAGACGATATGGCATTGTCTGGAAATATTTAGAGATCATGGAGATTTTTTTGCTAGGTGTTTGGTAACCATGACTAAGATGCCCTCCATGAGGCAGATCAAGACCCATAAGTCGGTCGCCGACCTCTAATAACGCGGAATAAGCGTACAAATTAGCAGGAGCACCAGAAAGAGCCTGTACATTGACACCCCATTGCTCAGGGTCCAAATCAAATGCTTCTAAAGCACGTTTCTGGCAAAGTCGTTCGGCTTGGTCGATAAACTGATTACCACCGTAATAACGAGCTCCAGGATAGCCTTCAGAGTACTTGTTTTGCATCTCACTGCCGAGACATTCCATGACGGCTTTAGACGTAAAATTTTCCGAAGGAATCAAGATAATGGATTCCCTTTGTCGTTGCCGTTCACGGTCTACAATGGCAGATATCTCTGGATCGACAGTTTCGACGGATCCACCGAGAATCTAAAGAACATACTGTTAGTTTGAAGCTTCATACCTTGAAATAGTATCAACCCCAAAAACAAACCGATAAAACGATATTTAGCGTTGGACTAACCACTTCTAGTGTTTCAAAGTCCAATTATCCCTTGTGGTTGAATACCTTGTTGTTACTTACCTCCCATTGTCCTGCCGATGAGCTGATGCTTCTACAGAGCTTAGGTGCCTATTAAATTAGTCACTGAAAAGAAATTGAGCAAGGTTTTTGATTTCTAAGACATCTTAGTAGTACCAAAGACACACAAAACTTACAAATTGAGGTCGGAAAACAGTTTTCAAGCTGGAATAGACCATTTTTAAAAGCTGGTTGATTGTCGTAATTAACACCAGGTTCCGCTGTGTATATATAGCCGGTGTGGAAATCTGACTCGGGTCTAGCCTGACAGTAAAATTGAACAAAGTGAAGTGTGCAAAATAAGACTCATAAAAAGAGTGTGGGAATTGCACCTTGAGAGTTTGTAAAGCGAAGGGCAGTGAAAAATTTCACGTAGACCGAGAAATGACCAATGGGAATTCCGGAAATAGCAGCATGTGTGAACAGTTCATGTCATACTCAGCGGTGAGAACGGTTCGTTGTCAGTCTTATTAAGCATCAAAAAGACTTATACGACGTTATTTGCACATTTCCAACGTTGTAAGCCTCTCTGCAGTGTGGTATGGATTTGACACTGTACTCGGGTGCTTCGTGGTCTACTCGGGGCCTCCCTACCCGGGGTAGCTGTTAGCAGGGACCTTCATAAATCGTTCGTGGGTCGATCTCTCACACAAATAAACTCCCACACAAATCAAACAAATCTTACACTGGAAAATTTCACAATCCTTTTCCTTATATATCTCAACCTTTGACTTCAACTATCACCAACCACCTCCAACCGTCATGTCTAAAGGCGCCCTGAACGCAAAAAGTAGTCTGGTAAGACTCATCGTAGGCGCTGGCCAAGCCGCTCCAAGCCCTCCTGTAGGACCTGCTCTTGGTTCCAAAGGTGTCAAAGCCATTGATTTCTGCAAAGAGTTCAATGCTCGAACTGCACATCTCACTCCGGGAGTCCCTGTGCCCGCCATGATCACTGTAAAGCCTGATAGATCGTTTACTTTCGAGCTCAAAAGCCCGCCCACAGCTTGGTTGCTCATGAAGGCTGCTGGTATAGAAAAGGGTAGTCCTCAGGCCAAGAAAGTGATTGTCGGCAAGGTCAGTCTTAAGCATATCTATGAAATCGCCAAACTAAAGAAAACAGTAAGTAAAAAGCTATTTGGGACATTAATAATCATAAGGAATACCATACTAACTTTAGGATTCACGACATGCGTCATTAGATCTTGAAATCATAGCCAAATCAGTCATCGGTGTAGCCCATTCCATTGGCGTGGAAGTCGTTCCTTGAACTGAAGTCTGCAGAGAAAAGGGTAATTGTAAATAGTGCATAGTTTATTTGTAATCAACACAATAGAAAAAAGTGTCCTGGTGTCTTGTTCCATTCAAATGTTTTTAAATGTAATAATGTAATGTTGTATCCGGGTTTGCTAACCAATTATAAAAGTATACATCTTAAATATATATGCGTATATATCCTCACTGTGGACTTGCCTGTGGACTTGCCTGTAGATTTACCACATTTTATCTCTGCCCTTCCTCTTCTTGTTCTTCTTCTCTAGCATGGCTATATGCGCCTCATCGAATGCCACAGTGGCATGCGAATGGCCAGGGGCATGATACAGTTCGTTGTCTAAAGTTATAGTACAGAAATCTACCCCAGTTAGCCAACTGTCTTCCCAGAACTCATTAATATTCTTTCTGTGGCTAGGATTTAGAGTCAGCATCTTACCCACCAGAGGTTTAACCTCGTCTGGAAGGTTTCGCAAGAGTCGCTGAGGTCCCGTGGAGTTGTTGTTATTGTTGTGATGCCCGTGGTGCCCATGATGCTTTCCACTGGAATGATGATGTGGTCGTCTCTTGTGTTGTTGTAATGCAGCTTGGTCCGATGAGGTATTATGCTGCTGAGTAGGAGACGTTTCACCTGGTGTAGCAGTCGTAGTAGAGTTGGACGAGATTTGCGGAGTCGGCGGCGTTGATACCGCAGGAGACGGTACCGCGGAGCTTACACCATCCGCAGAAGCAAGTTCTTCGAAATCAGCAGGCGCAGTAGGATTGCCCTGACAGAAAAGCTTGAATGAAGGGTCAGATAACTTGGGAGCTTTCCAAGGGAACTTCTTCATCAACATGCAACAGAATACAATCGCCGCACTCCAGATATCCGCAGCACAGGGATCATAATTGGTATTGGTAATGACCTCTGGGGCAAGATAAGGATCAGAGCCCACGACACCGCTAGCGTCGTGTAACTTGTCCGTTTCAGGGTACTTATAGACCACTGCGCTTCCGAAATCGATAATCTTGACAATTCCTTGAGAATTAATGACACAGTTGTCGAGCTTCAAGTCTCTGTGAGCCAATCCACTGTCATGCATATATTTAACACCAGCCATGAGCTGCTTGAAATCACAGTAAATCTCCGGTATGGTCATTTTCCCAGACATGACAATTGCAAACAAATCGTACTCACAATACTCCATGACTTGGTAAATCTTCTCCGCCTCGTAAATGATATCTACAGTCTCAATGATATTAGGATGCTTCAACGTTAGGCCAATACAGTACTCAGCACTGACTTTGCGCGAATATTCTCTGTTAGACTCATTGGATTGTTTACGTCGGAACTCCTTGACTGCAAACGTTCTATTCTCCTTGTTTGTCAGCAGACGTACGTTACCACCAGCACCTTCTCCTAAAGATTTACCAGGCTTACCGTAAAGTTTCGCTAATGATCCTCTACGGCCTTGATAAACACCGGAATTGCTGTTGATAGTAGGAGATGACTGTGTAAATTTTGAGAAGCTTCTTCGTCTGAACCAAGTTGCAGAAGCAGGCGACGATGGTGTAGTAGGTGGAGATTCCGTCAGACTCTCACTGATAGATATGGTGCCAGCACTAGATCCGTTCATAGTACTAGTAGGCGATTCAGGTGCTTGTTTCCAGGGTTTCTGGAAAAATCGCATAAGATCAGTCATAGAGCTCTGACTCGTAGCAGACGTGGAAAGACTAGATCCACTACCAGAGTAGCCTCGTTGACGGTTTCTCGAGAAGAGCGAAAGCGAGGACGGGCTTCTGGACACAGGACGCGATCCCGGGCCCGGGACTTTAACGATGAATCGCGGTTCGATTTCAGACGGTGAGGATCCCACAGGTAAAGTGCTGGAACGCTTGCTGGCGTCTAAAGTGAAGTTTGGGGGCCTTGAACCTATGGATCCTGAGACTGATCCGGGGAACTCTAATAAGGTGCTTGAGCCTTGCCCATTGCGAGATACTGATGCGTTTTCTGGTATAGAGCCAGTGATGTGAGTGCTGAATGTTCCGTGAGGCCCCACTACAGGAGAAGCCGGGGCTGTGGAGCTGATAAATCCACTACTATATGCGCGATGGTAAGCAGGGCTCGTATTGTGGTTGACATGAGCAAGTGGAAGTGTGGAGGAATTAGCATTGACATTGGTCGATGAGGCGACAGCATCCCCTGTAATACCGTCTACCCTCTCCGCAACAAGATCTACTACATTGGGGTCATTCTCCTGAGTGTTGTTTCTTGTGAGATTGAACGGGCTTGGAGTGCCTTCAGTAGGCGTTCCAATATGAAACTTGGCTGGGCCGCCATAACTTGGCAAGACATGGCTTGTTGCACCACGTTCGTCGCCATGGCTGCTACTGGATGAGACGGAAGCGGTGTAATTGTAGTTCTTCTGTTTCTAAAAGGAGGTTAGATAAGCTGTTTTGTTTATTGGATAAGGGCCCAAAAGGCGGGTCAAAAAGCTCGTAGTCCTGTTATGTCGATCATCTGATGCTGGGCATCCTTTGACGTTGGCCTTAGTAGGTTCTCACTACAGTTCTGCTGGCTTATTTCGTCCTAAAAGGGTATGACATCATAGGTGCGCATAGCGAAGCGTTCCACTAATTTTTGGTTTGTGGGGTACATCGACCCCAATACTGCGTTTGCGAATCTAATTTTGGTTCGAATAGGGTTCCAAAGAATGCCCCAAATGGGTTCCAAAAATGTGTAAACAGCGCTTAAATGTGCGGAGTGAGATCTTGGTGAAATATTACCCCTCTAGATCTAGGCCTGAAAGGGGTACGGCAGCAACTGTAAACGGCAGGCCCTCCTATCAGGGATCACGGCACGGGGCTGTGAGAAAAAAAACAGCAAGAGTAACACAATGCGAAGATTGTGAGAACCAAAAGAAACCAAGAATTTTGCCGCCCGTCTGATCATTGTGGCAGTGTCGCCGTGGAGGGTTGATCATGCGAGACTTCACATGGGGCTCCTTTCCCTGGCTGGGAGCTTCCTGCCTTTTGTTGGGTGTCGGTGGTGTCGGTACAAAAACACCGATACCAATGGGTAGGATTGGAATGGGACTTGAGAGAGCCGAGCAACGCTTCAACTAGATGACTGAGCAAAGGCTTGAACGAGGTTTAGAACAATTCAGAACAATTTTTTAGCTTGCAAGTAGGCAATGCAAACGTTCTAAAAACACTGGCTGAGCCTCTTTGCGTGGCCGTCAGTCGTTACTAAGCATGGAAGTACTCTGTCAAATGGTCCCGTCCCTTCCATTCCTTCCTTCTCGGGAGTTCAGTTCTCCCACTCAACCGAAGTAAAATCCGAAAAATCCGTGGGGCCACCCAAAACCTCTGTGAATATTGCTTTACCAAGCCAAGATTGGCACGGCCGTGAAACTTCTGATCAAAGATGAAGGACGCCGAAGATCAACGTCCAAGACCAAAGAGCAGGGCCAAAGAACAGGACTGGTATAATAAGACATCATAACATAGAAACCACTTGAAAGAAAACAAAAAATAAAAAATATACTTACGTCTGAGCCTCCGGAGTATTTTCCGGGGTTGATGTTTGAACTGGACCCAAGCAGTCGAGATAGCCCGGAGCTGCTTGACACCGGTGCCGGTTGGATAGAAATCTTCTGATACTGGTCTTCTAGGGACTTCATTGAGTCAGGTGAGTCTCTATTTTTGACAGAAGCTTGAGACTGTTGCTGTTGTTGCTGGTGCGAATGTGAGCTATGAGCACTGAAATCCGACGACATCTTGGTGCTATCTGTGCCGGTAGTATCAGTGGAGTTGGAATCTAATGTAGTAATGCTGTGAATGCTGACTCTTGTTCCGTGCTGCATCCAACTTGTAGCAGCAGACATTAGTGGTAGAGCATGAACTGATAGGACTGGTAGGACTGGTGAACAGCTAGTGAAAGCAGTATGCTAGAGAGAGCCGGGTATAAATAGAAGCAAAAACGCAGACAAGATAAGCGTGTAGAGACGGTCGCACAACAAGATAACTGGTACTCAGGTTAATTATCTACTGCTTTGTGTTGCTTTGTGCTGTTCGGTAGCGTTCCTTTTTGCGGTGTTTGGTCCGGGTTTCTCGAGCCGGGTAGGTATATTGATAGGATAGACGTAATCACCAATCAGCTCAGCCAAAGGTATCTTTATGAGCTGAGTAAGCAAGATGACGTACAATACACGCAAGTCGAAGAGAAGTGACCGGTTTATATAATGTCACAGCTAGAAATAAATAGAAATAACAAGTACAAACAAAAAAGAGCCACTGAGAGTTCTTGTTCTGTAGACTGGCGGCTTTGTTGGAAATGTCCGAGTGATATGGAAAAAGGCACAATTGAGTTGGGCGGTTGGGCGACAATCAAGTTTAATGTAACCAACCGGTGCAAAAATGGGTGGGAGAGAGCGAGATACGCACCACCCACGAGGTGGGCGAACAGATGCACAAGGCGACGACCACCCAATGAGACCTTTTGGCCCACTTAGCTGGGGAGATAATGAAAATGAAATAGGGGTCTAGAGAAGGGTGTATGTGTGAGTATGGGATATTTGTATCTTATCTATAGTTAGGTTCTACTTATATTCGTATTTGTCTTCATATTCGTGCTTCTACTCCTCCTTACAATAGACTTAATACTCTTGTCGTTCTTCGTTCTTTTTTTTCGTCCTCTTTCTTCTTGCATTGTTCTCGATCATTGGACAGATGATTGTTGCAGCACTGATAAGAAATGCCGTATATTTACTGTGATCGGCCTCACAACGGTCGACACCACCAACGCAACCAAATAAGGCTAGGACCATCGGTGCATCCGGATTGCACCAGTAAGTGCACTATTAACCGGCCCTGCTTGCGTTATTGAGCTTTTTGTAGCGGATGATGTGCCAAATACATTGTTTGCAATTAGCGTGCATTCGTCTTTTGGTCCAAGGAGTATATCTAAAATTGTATCTGTTTCTTGCGGCGTCCTACTGCAATTACGTCATATATTATAGCTCAATCACGACAGAACCAGCAAATGTACAATAACTGGTCATCGGCCCGACATTCAGCATCGGCCTTCTCTCGAATTCTAAAATATGCTTGATCTTAATTTCTCTGGTATTAAGGTTACGCGGATCTCCTATTTTTAAGCTGGTTGGTGGTCCAGATCTGTGGTTCCATTTTGTTTTCGGTGGCTTTTTTTCATTTTTCATTTTTTACTTTTCACCCAGCGAGATCGGAGATCTGCTGCGGCGTAGGAAATTTCGTTTCGCCAGAAAATAGTACCAAAACAGACACTGAAAACTCACCAAGAACTGCCAAAATTCGTTATTTTGACCTCTCAGTGTCATTACTTACACGCCGGAACCATATCCCAAACACTACATTGCCCAAATCTGAAACTGAATTAAACTTTGACTCCATCCAGACTCGTGGCCTCTGGCTTCCCAAAGCCCTAAAGCTTATCTGAGTCAAGCTAGATAAGCTTTGCGTTGCGTTGCATCCTGAACGGCTGTACTTGCCTCACAACTTTGCGTGCGATCTGGAGGCCATCGGAGCTGTAAGCGAACAATGAAAAATGCGAACTGGAAAATGGAAATTTGTTGATACACAGTTTTCGATTAAATTGTAGCTCGCCTACGTCTCTATGAAGCCTGCCAATCCACGCTACATATGGCCTCTATTCCGTTGGTTCCCGGTTCCAGGCGTGGGATCTACACGCCATGGTCCATGCTCAGCTCAGGCTCCTACTAAGATCAAGCTAACGACCTATATCCATAGAGTACAGTACTACACAACACAACGTATTAACAACATAATAACAACATAATAACAACATAATAACAACATACCCCGAACAGAATTAACTGCAGGACCCACGTGAAGAATCTCTCCCGTGCACTCTACCATGCAGTTTGCTGTGATCTCCGTACATTTGCATGCTTCGTAGACCGCTAATGTCCTAATGTCGGGACAAAACCCCTGCCAGTCGTCCAAAAAGGGAAACACATAAATACAAAAAACACACACCCCGACTCTCGAGGCCGCTTTAAGCATATTTTCAACCACCACTATACAAATATGCATGTACACCACTAACCATTCGACAAACCATATAAAATCTATTTGTCGGTCGTTTCTTACACTGTTTTGTTTTTGCAACTTTCTTTGTTTGGCTGTTGTTTTGTTTATCCAGTCTTCTTGTTTGAGTCATTTTCAAGACACGTTGTTGCCATTTTTGTGTGGGCTAAACTGATCTACTAGCTCTAACTAGCTAACTAGCTATATAACTAGTTGTTTTTTTCGTTCTCTTGGTTTCGCATCTGCCATGATGTCACGCAAACAAAAGGGTATGGGCCTCGAGTTAACATCACTGGCTACTTGTATAGCCTCGATGATTACTGCTTTAGCTGCTGCCAGTATATGTATCTTTCTAAGCTGCAGATATTATCACAGCTCGAACACTTATCTCACAGTCACTTGTGCCATTTCAGGAGGTTTTCTTCTCCTTATTAGTACCGCTGCTGCTTTAACACTTTTTCTAATAACGCCAAAGTCGTCGAAAAATTCAAGGACTTTGCTGTTAACTTTGCATTTACTGGCTATTGTCGGCTCTTTCGCATCAGGTTCAATATGGCTCTGTAGACTCATAGACAGCTATCAGTCACTAACATCATCTTCTGTGAGTCATCTACAGCATGCCGTTGCTTACTCTAGATTACAACAGGCTGCTTTGATACTGTGGATAGCGAGCCTGCTAGTCAATGCCTCCTTCTTCACGGACCATTTGCATGTCATTTTAAGTCGACAGATCACCAGAAATACGACGACGCCTAATATTATTAACCAGAAGGCATCCATTCCTTATAGCATGGGTTCTATGCAGACGTTAACGACCGCAGGAACAGGAAGTCCTTCTGATCTTGAACACCAACAACATGCATTTGACCCGCAATATTACTCGGAATTGTATCCTGAAAAGCATCAACACTTCCTGGAACATCTCCAGTTTGATGGAAATGTTCCCTTAGGCCATATGAACGGGAATATGGCCAACACGGATACAGAGCTCAGCGAAATGGAGCATCATAACTTGAACCATTCTGACACAAATTTTACCTCGGCTGACAATGCTCTGGTAGAAAACGTCATCGGCCTAGCCATTTCCAGCCCAGAACGAGCAGGAGCCCATCAGTATGCTTCCAAAAGCCATGACTCGTCAAAATCGTACGACTCCAACATGATTTTCCCGCCTAAGCGACCTATAAGGTTCTTTAGTTCGCAAGGAATGGCATCTTCTTCTGTCTCGTCATTTGGCGCACCAAGGACCGGAGTATCTCATGCTTATACCTTCAGTAATCAAAGCATCGTCATTGATACCGCGAGCTCTAGTCAGTTGCCGACACCTACTACCAACATGGCTCCACCTCCACCACCATCTCCTGCTACGTCCAAAACTCCTTACCACATCAAGCATTGGAAGTCGATGTCTTTCGCACAGTCTTTTACCAATAATAATACTAATACCAATACCAATCCCACTAGCATGGCTCACAGGGCTACTAGCACATCTCAGAAACACGAGAGCTGGTCCTCCATCAAGTCGGTCAAGAAACACAAGTCCACCTCTAGCATCTTCTCTTTCCTACCAAACTCTTCGTCCTCGCTGATACAGAACTTCAAGTCTCCTAGGAAACAGAACTCCACTATCAGCTTCAGCACTGACAATCTTTCCGATACCGCAGACTCACACTCAACGACTACAAACGTTGACCCTAGTGGGGCTTCTGTAAACGGTTCTTCTAACTCTGGGGCTACTGGCATTCGCCCTACGGTATCTCCAGATGCGCCGTCTTCTGACGGTTCTTTTGACTTCTCTGATATCGTGCATACTCATGAGATTACTAAGCATGCCATGGCCACGACAGGCATGCTAGACGTTGCTCACGCTGCTTTCGATACCTGGGACGTCCACAGTGAAGAGATTAAGGACAGGTACCTTTGGTCCAACGACGACGACCAGTCTTCTCAAAGTCAGCGAAAAACCACTGGAAGCAGTATTGGCACTTCCAATAACTCGATCAACAATCGGATAAGCAGTGCGGGATTTACCAAGGAGGTCATTTCGGCCCCATTGATAGGCGAAAAGGGTTATGGATATGGCTTTGACGGCAATCAACAGCAAATATTCCTGCCTAAGCGCTACGGTCGCGCGGTTTCCGCCGCTTCCACTCCTAATTTAGATACCACCGAGGAAGATATGTTTGGAACTGTGTCACAATATGATAGAGAACGACTGACAAACTTCTAGAATGTGCAAGAGCCAGCCGGTAGACAGCTATTTAATGATTATTTATACTTATTTGATGAAATGAAACGAATTCACCTTTTACGACCTTACTGAACGGTGGTTAGAACAAAAAGGCTTACTTGTTTTGAATTGGAAGCAGTGATTTAAAGGCTGATCAAAAGAGATTCGAACTATTTAACTAATCACTGAAGAATAGGTTCGTCCTTTATAGTTGGTGATTCTACAGTTGGTATTGACAAAGATAGTGATATCTGGATTCAGGGGGCCTTGGAGAACTCCCCGCAATACCACAAAAGCGTAAAAAACATGATAAGATGCATACAGAAATCACATATACCTATACTAGCTCATAAGTAACACTACCATCACTAAATCCATGCAGTTCATCTAGTCACGTTACGTACACTGATGAGGGGGAAATGGTACTGTCGGTTTCTGATCTCAGTCTCTGATACTCGATCAGGGTTACCCTACTGTAAGGTCTAAAGTCATGAAAAATATAGAGCCAGCTTCATCTATCGATATATATCCATCATCCGCTTGAACTGCGCCAAATCAACCCACAAAGCCAAAACAAAAGCTGCAATGCAAGTGCTTCCTTTGAGCTCGCGTATCAAAGCTGCGCTGCGCAAGCCGAAAGAAATCTCGAGCTTTTCCATCGACATCAACAATGAGTTCTGCGGTGACGATAGATCATTGGCTTATTACTACTTTCCAGAAACTACCTTAGACAACACAGAACCTATTGATTTATTGCAAGGGTTCAAAGAGTTTAAAAGAAAAGATGAGTCCAAAGCTCTTCATTTGGATAACTTCCTAAAGTCGCTGATCATTTACGAAAACGACAAGAATGCTGGTGGTGGTAATAAAGTGAAAGCTGACATTATCACTTGGAGAGGCATTCTGACAAAGTTACTTGTGTTACCTTACAATGTTCAAGACGACATTGATCTCAATATCATGTTATTTGACGATCAGATATTTATTGAAGAGGACCATGAGCTTACTATGGCTAATAAGCGTCCTATGGACGAGAAAGCAGAGGTACTTGCTTACAGTGGGTTCAAGTTTGAAGGTGTCGCTACACTGAAAAAACCTTGGAGCCAGACTGAGAGAAGCGAGATTGAAGGCCGGTATACCGCTCCTGTGAATAACATTGAACAATATTGTTCCGTTGTAAGGACTGGTGTCGGCAACTTGAAAATCGTGCTAGCGGGTGAAGTGGATTGTGTTAATGATTTCAAACCGAATACTGCTGAAAGTAAACTAGACCCTTTAGAACACTATGTCGAGCTGAAATGCAGTAAAAGCATCCGCGATGAACGTGATGCGAGGAATTTCGAGCGGAAATTGCTCAAAAGTTGGGCTCAGTCGTTCCTTATAGGAGTGCCGAAGATTGTATATGGATTCCGAGACGACAGAGGTTTCCTAAAGTGTGTCGAAGAATATGACACGCAGACAGTACCGGCATTAATAAAAGAATCCAAAATCACGAGCTCGGACAAGAAATGGAACGGCAACGATGCAATTGCATTCTATGCGGCGGTTCTGGAGTGGATCAACAAAGTAGTGCGGTCTGAGCCGGAACCAGGTGTCATTTGGAGATTGCACTATAGATCCAACACAAAGCATATTGAGCTTAAGAAAAATGGCTCAGACATTAAAGGGTTCCTGAGCGACGAGTTTATAGATCACAGAAACTCGTTAAAAACGAGAGCGAACGAATAGGTGTTAAAATGCATTGATTGATGATGATGATATATATGTTACAAAGAAGTCGCTGAACTAGCTGAACTAGCTAGCTGCGACAACTGGCTTCCTTTATACGTACTTTCAAGTATTTCTCAGTACTGTTAATCACGTTCAAGGACTTTTCACGAAACTTGCGCGTCGCAAAGCTTTCTTGGCGCCACTCTTAGCACCACTCTTGGTACTTCTGGTGGTACCTAGATGACGATACGCGATACTTTTCACCGGCGTCCTGATTTTCCTGGGTACGCCGTCCTCGGATCTGGGGCTATGGCCGTGACCTTGCTGTGATTGTTGCAGCAACATTGGCCCTGAGTCCAGATATTCAAGCTGCCGTCGGCGGCTCTCCGCCTGGATGTTCGCGGCAGACTGGACTGTAGATAGATATCTCCGGGTGTTGATACCAAATGCAAGATTGTTTACTAGAAATGCCCCTGCGCATATGAAAACAACGAATAGCATGGATTTCACGCTGATGGGCTCGATGAATCCGTTCAGGATCTCGGCAAATGTCTCTGCGCTGATTCTGGCATGGCCTACAGTCGAAGGGTCCTGGCTAAAACATTCTTCCCATTCTAAACACATCTGTTCCAAAGCCGGTGGACGCCTATCAGCACCACATTTGTTGCGGGTATATTCTCGAGTGCACTGGGTCATTTCTTGCAGAATGGCGGTGCGATGTTCCTGCGCTTTCAGCTGTATATCGTGCCTGACTGTAAACACTATCAGGAAAAAGAAGTAGATAAATACAGCGAGTAGCGTGAAGTTGAAGATCGTCTGGATATAGGCGCTCAGAATGCCGGGCGCCATAGGGTCTAGGAAAAAGCCTCGTTGTTGTGTTTGCGCAACTGTTGTCAACGACGAAGACTCCGCTCCAGCATTTCTCTTGCGTTTCTTGGCGCGTTGTTGTTTCAGAAGAAGCTCATCCTCGTCAATCCAGTCTTCGTTGGTGCTGGTCGCGTTAATCACATTAGCCAACATATCCATATGCTGTGAGATACTGCCGTTACCGCTGATATTCTGTGAAGAAGTGTCATTTAGAGTGTCGTTCATAGTCTGGTCCGGAGTCTGGTTCTGGCTTGAGGTGTCATAAGTAACGTCAGCACTGTCCAGATTGTCAAGACTACTGTCAGGATATCTGGCTTTGTAGTCGCCTTTCTGCATTTCGCGAAGTCTTTCGGAAAAGAGTCTTCGACTGGAGCTTTTCGAGGGTTTTCTATGCCCGTTGTTGTTCATGTTCATGTTCATGTTTATGTTCATACCACTGGTGTGGCCCCGTGTAGTGTCACCCGCAAACGTAGCATCATCACCTGTAACATCACCTGTAGTATCACTTGTAATATCAGCATTGGAGACGTCATTTGTTTGATCCTCGGAATCTAGATATCGCCGTGAGGGCAGGTTGCCATAGGTTGGCGTGTGAGGGAAGGTACAGTTGATTTTCTGCGTCCTCAGCTCCTCGCGGCGTTCACTTAATATCTGCTCTTTGATCCGCTGCGGATCACCTCTGACAGTTTGGCCTACAGAGTCCAGGAACTGCCTGAAACCCTCATCACTGTCGTGTTTTGGTGTCAGTTGTTCCTGAAGCTTCTGAAAAGGGACTTTCCATGATGATTTGCGCTCATGGTTCGTGGCGGTAGGATTATCGTTGTCTGCGTAATTACTCATGCCATACCGCCGAAGCATCTCATAGGAGACGTTTTCATTGTCCAAATTGTTTAATAAACTCCTGGTTCGTTGATGCCTGGATAATCCTGGTACTGTTCCTAGTCCATTGGCTCGTATATTGGTGCTGTTGCTGCTACTAGTACTAATACTAGCGCTACTGCGATAGTGACCTTCACTGTATGACCTGTCAGTCTTGTTAGATGCCTCGTAACCGCCTTTGGAGTCTCTCGGTGATCCAAACATACTAGTAGGCCTGATCGGAATAGGCTTGCCCACTTGCGACTGCGTCAATGGGCGCCTTTTTTCCACTCGTAAACCGTCCATCTAGCAGTAAAACAAAGTAGGTAGACCAGAAGGCGTTTGTTTGAGTGTGTTTGTGTATGTTTTGTAGTGGTAAGTAGACACGATGGAAAATCAAAATCAAATCACAACAAGTGAAGTGGAAGAAGTGAAGGTGAACTCAAGTGGTGACTGGGGGACTCGAAACGTAGAAAATATAACGGTTATTTCAGTGGTTAGCAACAACAAGGGAGGAAATTGGCCTTTTCCGGCTGTTTCTCGAGTTATTTGGTGTTGTTCGACTGTTCTACGTGTTTCCAGCTTTTTAGGGGGTTTTTGTGCTGTTTTTCACGTACTATTTTGTATCTCCATGATGTTATTCGCGTAGCTGACTGACAAGGTCTAAAGAAAGGCCTATCAAGACCTATTATACGGGACATGGAACGACACTAGTTGGCCTTTGAGATTATCACTGTATCTTTGGATATTATATACTTATATAATGATTTGCTATAACGTTAATATGGGCAACTTTCAATCACATTACGCGATGATCTATATGATCTCAATATACTACTAAATGCTACCTACTAAGATGCTACTAGAATGCTCGGTCGCGTCAGCTCGAACTTCTAAAACCCATGACCACCAGGATTAACGGGACAATTCCATTACTGAATCAGCAAATCAGACTGGTGTAGTCCTAGTATCTTATTAAGTTCGATAAAAACATGATCGCACTTCAAAAAATTATGGATATACTTCGCGGTTCAGTTCAGTTCAGTTCAGCGATCTTTATTATAGTCATGTTTACGTAACTATATCGTATAAATACCATATGTCTTGTATCCAAGGCTGACTCTGTTTCATTCTACTGTTTCCAACTTGATTTCTCTCCAGTTGGAATTTACTAGGCGACTTGGGGTCCAGTTAGTCACCGTTGATTATTATTAATGTCAATTCTGCGGTCACGTGACTTCATGGCCTTGTCATCGGTTAATTTTTCTTATAAACTATAATTCGGCGGATTTAGCTCAGTTGGGAGAGCGCCAGACTGAAGTGTACTTCGGTCTAAGTTATCTGGAGGTCCTGTGTTCGATCCACAGAATTCGCAATTTTTTTTTGGCAAACTCTGAAATAATCAGGATCTATATGTTGAGCTCGCTATAGAAAGTAAGTGAACAGTCTACAAACGAATTGAGTTTCAATTTTTTTAATCACATCTAACACTGTTTGTCGTTTTGTTTTGTCACGTTGGCTGCTCTTTTGTGGTTTTGCACTGCTCGCTCTCTCGCTTCAGCCTTTCGCGACGCGTTCCAATTGTGTCTCCTGAAAATTGAAAAGAACCACTTCAAAGTAGAGTCAAATTGGATTTGCACATCTCTCTCTCGCTTAACCAGGTCGACAGCTCACACAATGGATGACGAGGCGACTCAGCGCTCGACACAGGTGCAGTCGCAACCTTTCATGCAGGGACCTGATGCCGATGTTCTATGTGTTCTTACGATAACTAATAAGAGCATCCCTGGCAAGTTTGTGCTGAAAAGAAAAGGCCCTGGCCGATGTGAATGGACGTTTGGCAGAACCGCTAATTGTGATTTCCTACTAGGAAACTCGAGTCGTCTGAGTAAATGTCATTTTGTTATATGGACTAATGACGATACTCAAGGTACTCTACTTATTAAAGATACCTCCACGAATGGCACTTATCTTAATAATGTCAGACTAGTCAAGCATAAAAGTTTCATGATTGTCCAAGGAGATGAGCTCTCCGTAGGCAATGGCATACCAGAAGATGAAATCAGGTTCGTGATCCAGATCCCGCAATCCACGAGAACAATGACTACTAAAGGTATCCATGCAATGTATGATATAGGCCCTACAGTAGGCCAAGGAGCATTTGCGGTGGTTAGAAAGGCTATTGAACGTAATAGTGGCAAAATGTACGCTATTAAAATCATTGGCAAAAACAAAATTACATCTGGTGTCGCAGTACAAAGAGAGATTGAAATATTGAAGCAGCTAAATCACGATAACGTGGTCGGGCTGCGTGATTTCTATGAGGATGCAAACTCTTATTACTTGGTCATGGACTATGTAGGAGGAGGCGACTTGATGGACTTTGTCATGAACAATGGTCCCATTGGCGAGGATGCATCGAGGGAAATAGTCCGCCAAGTGTTGTTAGGCGTAGATTATGTCCATGGTTTGGGCATCAGTCACCGGGATTTGAAGCCTGATAACATTCTCATTGCACAGGACGATCCTGTGGTTGTGAAAGTATCTGATTTCGGCCTCGCCAAGATTTCCCAGTCGGGCTCGTTTCTCAAGACCTTTTGTGGAACATTGGCGTATTTGGCTCCTGAAGTCATGTCAGGCCGTGGAGGAGGCGGAGGCGCTGGTCAAGGTGGTCAAGGCGCTAACAGGGCTGGTAAAGGTCCTGGGAACGAAATAGCGGCCAAAGTAGTGCATTATTCCAACTTGGTCGACGTATGGAGCATTGGTTGCTTAGCATATGTCATTCTTACTGGTTATCTGCCGTTTGACGGGTCTACACAGGAGGATTTGTATCGCAACGTCAAATCTGGGCGCTTCGTACTAGAGCCTTTAACTGATCAAAATATCAGTGAATCGGGTATCAAATTTATCCGGTCATTATTACAAGTCGACCCTTTGAAACGGCCATCTGCTAAAGAAGCGTTGAATTTGCCTTGGATCAAAGAAAGCGAGTCGCAGAGAACAGCTGCAAGCGAGCCTTCTAATGTTCCGCACTCGGAGGTTAGTAACTTGCCTGTGTGTGATCTCAGAATCACATCATCTACTAGGAAAAGCCTTGAAGCTGAGTCTGATTCTGATGTGAGCAATGCTGACAAAGACAGAAATGTGTTCTCGGTACCTTCAGTCAACAGTAATGAGGATGATGGTGATGATCATCAAGACAGCAGGAGAGACAAAAGTCACAATGACAAGGACCGCGATTTACCTGCCTCTCAGATGGTCTTTTCTGGAGTAAGAGACTTGGAAGATAATGATAAAGATGCTACGGCCGCAGCTGCTGATATCAACGAGAACGAGTTTGTTAGCGATATATGGCTGAACTTGGCAACGATTGCCGACAGCATTCCCTTCCGAGACATCTACGTGACGAAATCCAGGATAGCTTTTGGCCGAGCACAGAATCCATCTGTTGATCTCGATATCCGGATTAATGACAACCGTATCTCCAAAGTGCATTGTGAAATCCGGTTAGTCGGCAAATCCATCTGGCTCTATGATCTGTCGTCTAACGGTTGTTTCGTCAACGAACAAATCATTGGCAAAGGCAAAAAAGTGCTTTTACAGGATGGAGACATTATTTATTTGTTCCTGGATTTCATTAATGGCCACAAGGAAAAGTTAGGCTTTGAGGTGGCATTGACTAACGTTGGAAATTTTGAGAAGCGATCCACGGAGAAGTGTAACCCCGTGCCGTTCTCTGCAGAGGAGCTCAAAGAAGAGCCTCATGTAGACTCTTCTGCGGTCATTGTAGAGTCGTCTTATCAGCCGCGTCTGATCACTAGGAAACGTACGTTCTATGGTGATAACGAGAGTGAAAACGGTGGTAGTCAAGACGAACGACCACGAAAGCTTGTTTCTATGTACAAATCCGCAGCATGAACGTCCTCGACAATAGCCAAACAACAAAAAGCTTGCTCCATGATTTTATATAAATAGTCATTTACTCATTTTTTATTTCCAAGTCCTGGTTTAACTTTTAGTCTAATAACATGCCATGTTATGTTTCTAAAAAAAAAGCTACTCTATTCTTGTTCTGTTCTGCCTGTGTCCCACTCACTTAATATTGGCTCAGAGAAAAATTGAATTAGCCCAGCCTACTTAGTTTGCAAGTTTCACTATCACATCACCATCACCTCACAGACAGAACCGTCGTTCAATAGTTAGCCTCTAAACTAACTCTGCGCTCTACTCAACAAGAGTGTGTACTAGTAACTTAACTTATTATCTTACATGTACTTATTTCTAGATGGACCGGTTCAAAAAATTGACATCTATTCCTATAAGGAATGTAGTAGATACTGATTTGACACCTGTTGCCAAAATATCAAAGTTCTTCTACCTACCATTGATTGCCGCCAACAAGAATTATATTGCTTACACGACATCTAAAGCCGGTATTATCCGAGTTATTGACCAGGAAAATGCCGACCATATAGCGTTGAGTTGTGAGGAGGCCGGCGTAGGCCAGTCTATCCAAGTCATCGACCTCAAAGAAATCTCCACCACTGAGTCCATTCTCGTGGCGTCTGGTAATGACATTGTTCTGTGGAAATTCAGTAGCGACAAAGACCTTGATCAGCATACTGAACCAATCAACTTGACGGCCAAGAAACCTCTGACTTCTCGCGAAGCACGTGGTCCCGTGAAGATATGGCATACAGCAGGCAGTAATGCCTCCTCCTCTTCATCAACATCATCATCACCATCATCATCGACCAAGATTGTCTACGCTACTAATGACTCTGAATCCTCAACCTCCACCATATCAGTGACTGATCTCAAAGGGAATTCCATCGCTGATGTCACATTGAATGGCGTTTTGGTAAATGATCTCGGGTTTGGTACCTCTAGCTCTACAAAGCTGCTCATCCTCTCGACCTCTGGTGAGGTATTTAGCTACGATTTATCAGCACCACAACAAGGTGTCACTGTAGAATCTTCAGCCTCTCGCTTTGAAGGTACCAATCCGATATCTGTGTCGCTTATAAACCGAACCTTGGCACTGGTTGTGGGCGTAAACATGATTCAAGTCTCGGACATTGACAATACTGGTTCTGCGCCATATGGCCTTGACTTTTCTGAATCTGCTTCGACAAAGTTCATTCAGGCAGTCTATTTGGCTCCTTACTTGTTCTTACTGGACAAGAAAGAGGGACTCAGCAGCATTGTTGTAGCCAAACTAGCGCCCTCTACGTTGGAGCATCAGTCGTTGGAGTTTGAAGACGTCACTAGGCTTGTATTCGACATTGAACTGCATGGTTTTACCGTCACGAAAAACGATACTGACCATACAAAATTATTGTTTGATGTCTATGTCATCGGTGCAAAAGGTGTACATATCTACACCACTGATGCTTCTGGGCTTATGAAGCCTTCTGGAGATGCTAACAATGGATCTAAGCCTGGAGCCGTGGAAAATAACGGCGATAAACCCGAAGTCACCCCTACCAATGGAACCACTGCAAATGGAACCACTAAATGTACCAGTACGCCTCCTGTTTTGGTGTCGGTGACCAATATACCGGATGTCACTCCTGTTCCTATTACCGCTCCTTCTCCTGCTCCTGCAGCACCAAAAGCTTCTAATGTAAACTCGAGAACAAACTCGACCCCGAAGCGCTCTGGTACTCATCATTCACCTGCACCGGAGACCCCTGTCGCTTTGAAAACTACAAACAACCAGCTCCTGGAATCATATTCTCATAGTGATTTCAAAGAGAAGAAGTACTCGCTTAATGAGGTCATTGCCTCGGGTCTTTTTGTCACCAGAAAGGAACATTCTCAGTTACAAAAGCAGGTCCTGAAATTGGAACAGAAACTCGCTTCCTTGGAGAAGAATTGTATGGCCAGCTTTGCTGCATTGAACGAGACGACCAAAAATACAACGGTGCCAGTATCAGAACCAAAGAGACCTAGTCCAGCCAAGTCCAGCCAACATGTCAGTCAACCTACAGGCCAACCTACCAGCCAAGTTGCGAAAGAAAATGATACTCCAACTACCCGAAACAGGTCTCCAGTTGCTGCTGAACCCAAGGCTAAATCAAGCACAAAGCATCAGCGTACAAAAGCTACAGAGTCTCCGTCAACTTTTGATAGGGACGTGATAGTTAAGGCTAGCTCATTTGAAGATCATGTGAGTGACATGGTATCAGCTTATCAAGGCTCACCGGACAAACTAGATGCCTTAATCAAGAAGTTTGTTGAGAACTTGGACATTGATTTGGAATATATGAGTGACACGAAAGATAGCGCACACAGAGACTATGTGTATCTCAGTGCAGTGGCGTGCCTTGTGTCGGCGTCTACCATTACTGAACCTCTAAACAAGTGGATAGCCAAGCTGCTTTCCGGCATGTCGCTGGACTCACCAAAGTTGTACGAGGACTCTGGCGAGTTTGTGTTGCAGATTCTCAAGACGGCTATGACTAAATATGAAAAGAACTGCGACCAAGTATCATCTGCTGTCATGATCAAGTTCAACTATGTCAAAACCATAGTCTCTAGTCACAGCAGATGATAAATAGTTATATATATGTTGACAGAATCAATCGACATTACTATTACAAACTAGTATCCGCAAAGGATAATTATCTACATATATGAATGCTTTGCAACATTCTCTCCGCAGATGAATAGTTATTAGACACACACATGCGCGTACAGTAAATAACAGCGGCAGCATTGTGTACTTCATCACAACCCATATATTGCTTTATATCTTCTTGCCCTTCTTACCCTTCTTCTTCTCTGCTGGTTTCAAAACCTGGAAGGAGCATAGCAGGTTCTCGTCGACGGACATCATAGCTCCAGAGTTATCAAACTCGCCGGAATAATTAGGAGCAGAGAAAATGGTGATCAACTGCCGCTTCGAGAAAAACTGATAGCCGTCCTCCATGACCTGATGCGCTCTACAAATCAGCTGCAAGTCGTGTTTCTGTAAGAACCGCGTCACGACGTCAGGGCCAAATGTAAATGATATTCCTCGGTCGTTTTCTCCCCAGCCCAAAATGTCATTTTCAGGATCTGACCATAACAAATCGCAAAGTAAGCCCACGTCGGGTAGGTCAGTAGGACGCATTATTCTTCGGATTTGGTCCATATTGTTTAAATCAGGTGAGAGACCTCCATGCATGCAAAATATACGTTCATCAATAATAGCTGCCACCGGTAAGCAATTGAAACAGTCGGTAAACGTCTTCCATAACTTGATATTGTACCTCCTCTTACATTCATCATAAAAACCATAGATTCGGTTGATGTAGGCACTTTCATGATTACCTCTTAAAATAAAAAAGTTTTCCGGGTACTTGATCTTGTATGCTAATAAAAGACAGATTGTTTCTAATGATTGCTTGCCTCTGTCCACATAATCACCAAGAAACAAATAGTTTGCCTCTGGGGGAAATCCTCCGTACTCAAACAACCGCAAAAGATCATAGTATTGTCCGTGAATATCTCCACAAATCTAGAAAAAAATGTTAGTCACGTAAGCACAAAATAAACAACTAATTGTTGAACCAAAAAACGTGGTTGTTATTTTTTGGTCAATGTTTCCTTTCAGTTTTCGTAGTGCGTTTGAAATATTAACTGTCTCGTTTTAAGCCTGACTGCTGCTGCAAAATGCAAAATAACGAGTAATAAATGCCATATGCCAATGTGCTTATCAACAATAGAGATAAAATAATAAAAGCACCACCACAAAGCCACCACCTGCGAATATATACACGAACAATGCACGCAAACACTTCACAACATTGGACTGGCAAGAAACACTCAGAATCACATAGACGTTGTGGCTTTGGAGCCAAATAGAAATACAACGGGAAAGCACGGCACGGGGAAAAATTAGCTGATGCGTCCT
Source organism: Daia ofunaensis (assembly GCA_003707925.3). Taxonomy (NCBI): domain Eukaryota; kingdom Fungi; phylum Ascomycota; class Dipodascomycetes; order Dipodascales; family Trichomonascaceae; genus Daia; species Daia ofunaensis. Next base: position 778,948 of record PPMC03000004.1, on the reverse strand, counting down.
TTCCGAACTCTTCCCTTCCAAACAAGGAGGGGGGACGAAAATGATAAATGTGTCTCAACAACAACACCATCATTATCAATCACGTAGAAACGAAACATATAGTGGCAAATGTCACGCGACACTAAGCTTGTAGTCTATTCGTGTAGTCCATTCGTGCAGTCCATCGTAGCGGTATTCGCTGACTAAACCACTCTCAAAGTACGAGGCTGGTACAACATTAAAAAACACCCATTTGTACTCAAAAACTTACCTTGATAGGAGCTTCCAGCTCTAATAATATCGGCTGTTGTATGAATATCTCTCTTGCTTTGGAACACAAGTACCGGATTTCAAACTCATCCAGACGCACTTCCTTCCCTGGCTTCGAGCCTCGCACTTCTAGCAATCTATCTATGATGCCGTCCAAATCTGCTTTTGGCTGCTCTGTCATAATTCTCTCTTCTCTTCTCTGCAGTTTCTGCTTCTATTCTTGTGGTTTTCTGTAGTATATATAAATGCAAGTCAAACCTTTGAAAAAATACGTCAATGTTCGTTTAATGCCTGGTTTCTTTCCGTGGCGTGTTAGTTTTATAATAAACAAACTGGCTGCTCTATTAATGGCAAAAAAATGACTTGGAGTTTCTTCTCTCCTGGAGCGCGTCAAGAGTTGTATGATAGAAGGGAAGTACAACAATTGGGAAAGCCCCAGTGTTGCGTTGCACCACACCGCCTAAAGTCACGTGCACGGCTGATTTTTGTGTGGAGACATTTGAGTGGAGATGAATATGATAAATATATGAATAGGGAAAACCAGGTGTTAAGCGATATTTTCTGAAGAAAAGCGTGTAAATATGGTATGTGATGCATTCCCATGTGCTCTAATAAGTTCTAATGTATTTAGGGGGGTCTGTTATAACATAAGCATGGATATAGTTATGAATATGGTTCTTATATTAGATTAGATTAGATTAGAAATTCAGAATATTAAACAAGTCAAGGATTCAGCAGCTGTACTGGTGTATCAGAACACACACACGCTCTCTGTCTCTTTCTCTGCATAAAATTAGCTGTGGAGAGCACTGATTTCTGCACGAACCCTTGTAGCTAGTAACACGTAACTCACTGAAGCTCACCTTTGGCTAGAGCTTCGCCAATCTGTTCAAACATCTTCAGCATCTTGCGACGGGCTCCAAGAGCATTGACTCCTCTGTCCTCCAACTGTTGATCAGTCAGTTTGATCATGTCTTTCCAATTAAGATCGGACAGGTTCTCTGTATATTTGTGCAATCTCAATGCACGGAGCCACGAAGGTATGTCTTGTAAGAGCGCCGGGCTCATGAAATCCACCTCTTTCTTCGTAGCACTTCCTGGAGTACTGAGGCCTGAGGTATTGGCCTGTGATATGTTGCTACTGTTAGGGGTCATCGCTGCATTAGAATTAGGTGTTCCATTGAGATTCAGAGACTGTAAAGAGGCTGCCAGACTCTTGGAACTTGCATGATTATTATTCGGCGGAGGCGTACCAACCGATCGGTTATTTGCGTGTCCGTATCCGTGTCCGTGTCCATGTCCATGATCGGTTGAATTGGCATTTGCCATGCTAGGGTTCGAAGTGGCTCCGCTTGACGGAGAATTCACCCTTAATCCGCTGCTGTTATTTGTCAAAGATATATTGCGACCGTGTTGTCTGCCTCCAGTAGAAGACGAACTGTTTCCTCGGAACGTAGGACTGCCTGGACCGTTGTTCCAGGAGGTGTTTGGCGAGGAGCTCATTCGCTGCTGCTGCTGCTGCTGTTGCTGTTGCTGTTGGTCGTCGTCTCGGCGGTACTTCCTCAATTCAGGCTCCAATTGAGCACGGCCATTGATAGTATTCAGTGCAGCCATCTTCATTGCGGTTGTGCTGAGGATCTCCGCGTTGATCTTGTCACGTGAAGCGTTGGACGACGCCGACATGGGCGTGCTGATGGCACTGGCCCAGCTCGTGATAGGAGTAGACGTGATATCGTCTAATACAGACACTGACCGGTTGTGCCGATACAAAGCATTCATTCTGGGTGTGGCCTCGCCGCCGGATCCATTGCCGTTGCTGTTACTGTTGCTATAGCCATGGCCGTTGAGATGTTTAGGTAGCCCTAATCCAGGCGAGTCTAACTGGGACAAATGGGAGCTGTGTTTGGAGCTACCAGGGCTGGAATTTGTGATTTCGTTACGCAACGAAGACGAATAGGAAGGTCCGATATCGGTAGCGGACTTTGGACGGTTGATTTCCGTGGCCCAAGGAGTAGTAGGAGGAGCTATTGACCGCTGCAACGAAGACAAGAATGCCATGTCTTTAGACGGAGTCATAAACGAGTTTGAGCCACCTGCCGAAGAGGCTCCGGTTCCTGTTCCTGCTCCTGGTATATTTCCAAACCCACTCAAGTTGTTCATGAACCCGAACGAGGAATTGGCTCCGTTGCCCATAAACGATGAATGGGCTGCTGTTCCTGCATTTCCAGTACTGTTATTATATTGATGATAACCCGAATTGTTGTTCGCAGCAGCCATCTGGGCCGTGGATTCCGTGGGCGAAAATGCTGCGGAAATAGGATCCTTGTTTGCGAGCTGCTGTAACACAGTAATAAAAAACCGAATCTGGATAGGTGTAGTCAAATGCAATAGTGAATATAACGCCGCAGTACGTTCCTCTTCCCCTAACACTTGGAACCACTGCTCCACGGCGTTCAATTCGTCTTTGAAGTTATTGTCCAATTGCACTTCCGCCATCTGTTGTAGGGTGACTTGATAATGCTCTAAGTCCGCTAACCATTGTTCAGCGGCGTGTTCTACAGAATCGTCACCATTAACACCTAAACCGGCACCTCCACTATGGAAGCCACCAGAGCCAAAGCCTGCTCTAGATGATGATGCTTGCAAAAATATTTCGCTTGTAGGTCGCGACCTTCCGCCCAGAGGACTGTCGAAACTCGCCAGGTCCCTGGGGGTAGGTAAAAGTCCTTTGGATGTAGATGCCATGTGGTTGTTTGCTGCTGCCGCAGCCATTGGATTTGCGGCCATGCTAGATGTCACGTTTATCGTGGAGTTATCAGAGGGCATGCCTCCTATGGAGGTTGTCGCTGTTGCTTTCAGAGAGGAGGACGATCTTAATGGGCTGCCATCCATCTTTAAAACAAAGGTCACGTCTCTCGTTCCGCTAGAATACGACGCCAACTTTGGATGGTCTTTTTATTATGCAACTGAAGTTCAACGCAGAGACAGTGTGTGGTGTGCGTGTGTGCGTGGACTTTGAGGTGTAAGACGCTCAAAGCGAAAGCAGAGATCTTTGGTTTTGGAAACAGGGGTAAGTTGGTTGGAAAAACTTTAGGTTTGGTTTGTAAGGAGGAAAGGAGGAGGGAAACGAAAGATGGGTGGGGGTGTGAGTGTGAAATTTAAAGAGTATAAAAATAGAGGAAAATCAAACGAAACGAAAAAGAAAAAACTAAAAACTAAAAACGCGGGCTTGCTTTTGTTTGTAAAGCCGAATCGAAGGAACACGAGTGAATTATATTAGAATAGTTATGTAGTTGGTTGTTGTGCTCATTTAGCTAGATGCAGCGAGATGTGACTGCATATATGCGATTGACGACTGGACACCAAAGACTGGACACCACAAAACGAAATGTTCCTAGTTCTTGCTCTCCATTTGGCTGCTCTCGTCTTTGTTTTCATTAAGAAGACTTTCCCAGTAGTCGTAATTTGCCTGTAGATTATCCATCATAAACTGCAGCTGAGGAAAATGGTTCACGAGCAGCTTAAATAACGGTCGAGCATAGGTATTGACAAAAAATAACTGGCCGGCCGCGAGGTCCTTGTCGGTTCTCGCTACTGGAACACTGTCTCCTACATTACCATTGTTTGTCTGACCTTGGGTCTGCTTTTGGCTCTGCTTTTGAACCAACAGCTTGGCCACGCCCTTGTCCTTATTCAAGCCCATGTCATCTTCCAGCAAATTGACCCAGTGTATCTCTTGAGCTAATACTCTGCCCCATGTAGACGATATATCTAACGACCTAGTGACGTTACTAATGTCGGCACACTTGATAATCATGCAACTAATAAGCTGAGGAGGGAACTGGCACTCTCTCGGGCTGCTTGTTTCCTCGGCTTTCCTCTTAAAACTCGCCCAACACTGAACGTTTTCAAACTTGCTCATATAATCAAAATGCATAGCCATATCTGTAGATAAAATCGACTCTACGATCAAGCCTTTTTGGTTTGTGGTGCTCTGGAAAATCTTGGGCCAGTAGTACTGCGCAATGTGGCATATTAGCGAGCAATGATAAGACTCTAAGACGCTCTTGTCATTGTAAATCTGTGCCAGTGTGGAATTCGACGACACCAAAAACGCATTAGTGACGCCAGGATGACCTGCATCGTGGCCTAATGCGGCAATAAGCACGGCCAACGCGTCTGAAGGATGCAACGTATGCTCGCCTGGGGTATTTGTCGCGACTTGTGGTATAGCGTCGATTCTCAAAAGCATATAGTAGCTGGCTTGTAAAACATCGACAGCGTGACGGAAATTATGATAAGGATTAGATGAATGGTAGCAGTTTTTGATAATACACAGAAAAGAAAAAAGCTTGCTGTCAGATAATATCAAGTCGCGGTCGAGGTTCGGGATGGTAAATGCGTGTTTGAAAATGAGAAAGGCAGCCAACAACAACTCATTGTAATCAAGGTCATGAGTACGAAACTCCCACTGTTGAATGGCTTTTTGTATCTTTTGCTGGTTATAATTTAAATTGAACTTGATAGGCACGTCTGGTGCATTGACGAGCTGATATGCACCGTATAACTGGCTTAAATAACGCGGTTGATGATGGGTTTCATCCGGCGTCAAGCCCAAGAAATGCTTGAGTTCGCCTAACCTAGTTTTAAGCTCTGTTTGTAACACAGAGATTTTCTGAATATAGACGTCCATGTCATGTTGTAAAATCTGTGCTCCGCAAACCTCGTGCGCTCCTGCCTTTACAAACGATGACCAGTTAGCCTTGTCTTTAGCAAGGGCTATAATGACATTGGGCACATGCATCATGTTACCACATGCAAACTGGATGTGTTCATAAGATTTGGTCACGTCCTCGGTGGTTACAATAAATAGAATGAGACAGTCAATGTATTCGGCTTCGAAAATGATCTGAGCCAACGTCATGATGTTGGAGATCAATGTGAGCTGGTCGAACTTGCTGAGAATGGTCGCAACATTGGTCTGAGTCGCTGGTAACTCTTGTTTGAGGTGGAACTGTTCAGAGCCGTTGATCTCTCCATTTGTCGTGCTAGTGGTGGGGTTGGTTTTGGTGGTAATGGAGCCCGCCTCGCTCTGTAAAACGACTCCATCACCATGAACGCTTTCCTCAAAATAGAGGACCTTCATTTGGGACATTTTCACGCTGTGGTGGGTATCCGAGGACTTTTTAATACCTTGTGGGTACTCTGTAGCACTTTTTATACTCCTCGTTGACACTTTTGTAACAAGTTGAACTTAACGGACCAACAAGCCTTACCAAATGCAGAATCTCCAGATTTAGTATTTAATCAAGGCAAAGTCAAAACAAAGTCAAACTGGTGTGCCTGATTCACTTTATGCACAATTAAGGTTCAGAGTCTAGAGACAAAAGTAGTACGGTCGCGGCTGCTGGGTACTTAAATAACCTAACGTGACAAACACAGTAACAGAATGCCGCCGGTCGGTTGATTCAGACAGGTGGAGCAAGGGGATAATAGGCTCTACTTGTACGGTGCAGCGAGCAAGCCTTGGTTTGTGAGTAGATTCAAAGTTTGTTGAGGTGTTTGGTCACTCACTTCGATTCGCTTGACTCCAGCTACTAAAAAGTCTCTGATGGGTCCCTGTCGTGAACTTAAAACCACAATTGGAACAGTTTCTGATCCCTTGATAAAATCAAAAAGTTCCAAAACTTCTCCAGCAAAGACGTTTACAGATAAGTAATCTTCTAAGCCTCGCGTGGTATTCTAATGGTGTTTGGTGCAATCCAATGCCCTTCCTTTCACGTACAAGAAGAACAAAGGGCCTTGTGAAAAGGTTTGCAAAAAACAATCAATCAAATCAAAGCCAAACAATGTGAGAGACAAGGAGATACAATAACCACGCCTAACTTAGTTCACACACTCACAGTAGGTGTTTGACTTGTTTGAAAAGCTATTAAAGACTGCTTGGTCTGCTTAGAACAAACAACCGGGTCAAAAGCTTTCTTGTGGTGGTCGTTCAAACTCGTCTTCGGGTCGGGTTCAGGTCAGTTGGTCTGTCGGAAAGTACGAAATTCAGAAACCAAAACCAAACAAGTTGAAAAAAGCTCGTCGGGAAGTTGGCTCTTCTAACCGATTGCAAATAAATGTTTATAATTCTAGCCTGTCAGTGTCGTCGAGAATCGAGAAAATGGAGAAACAGGAGAAATGCTCCTAACAATGACGACAGATGTGGTGTGTTTTGGTGGCTTCTTGTAGTGCTGAGTAAGTAGCTAAACTAAGCTAGTTTGGTGGACTGAACTAAACGTTGAACGTTGAACGTTGAACGTCGGACAAACTCAAGTAGCAGGTAGATAAGACCAAGTGTTGGGTCGAAAAACAAACCAAAATCAAATCGGTGCCGAAAATGTTGCGTTACGTGAACTCAAGTTGAGACCCTATCCACCAGCGGACAGTTTGTGGTCCTATTCGTGGTCCTAGTTAAGACTTGTAGTTATTACGTTGGTCCTTGTAATTACCTTGTAGGTAAACTTATGCTTGTAGCGTAGGTATGCTAAGTTGTTATCTTGGCCTGTCTTATAACTCAAGCTTTTTTGGGGAGGTCAGACAAGCAGGCAGAGCAATACGCTGGTTTCAGCAGCGGTCTCTTGGTGCTTTGCTTTGCTTTGCAGTGGTTCTCTGTGGTTTAGTGGTTGGTAGGTGAGATGTTTGGTTCAAATTTCTTGATAAAGGAATTACAAGCAGGCAGGTCGGTCGTGAGGTGAGGTGAGGTGAGGTGAGCGTTTTCAAGGCGGTCGGACACAATAAGAGTGCGCAGAGGTAATAAAATTATAATGAAGAAAATGAAAGGAAAACAAAAATAAGAAATGGCAAATGCCAAAAGAAAAAACGGCACCGGACAAAAAGAGATGGTAAGAAAGGAAGGGAAGGAAAATGAATATGAAAATAAATGAACAGAGCAGGTTTCCGGTAATACTATAACATCTTATAGTATTTACAGTGGCCCACAGTGTTTGTACTAATATTACAACGTTTACAATGGCGCCGTTTTGACAAGGGTCTACTATGGCACGCTTACTAAGTGGACCAGTTGTCTACGGACAGGCCCACATTTATGAAATATCTGTAAAATATTTACACAATTTGACAAGGATTAACTCGTTTTAGTTGCAAGGGTTTATAAAAATTTATTCGACGCAAGTCTACTTGAGTCTAGACATTCTTCTCTGCATTTGTTCGTCTCTGTGTTGACACCATTGTCCAGGTCTGTCTGCTCTTAGGTCTGGCTAGGTCCGAGTGTGCACAAGTCCTAGTTCTAGAAGTCTGGGCAGGTCCTAGGTAGGTCCCAGTGTAGCCAGACCGTTAGATAGGCCGTTAGATAGGTAAGCGTAGCTTACGGAGGTCAGCTACTCAGCCTCAGCTACTCAATCTTAGTCACAAAAGGTACACTGGTAATTGTAGATCGGGTCCATCAAGGTTGTTCTAGTTGGTTTTTATTAGCTTTTTTTGGATTTGGTTTTCGTTTTGGCACCTCTGTCCTAGCAGCGTATCGCATCCCGACCGTTGCGCCTTGGCCTTGGCCTTTTTGGGGGTGGGGTGGACTGGACTAATGGGATTGGTGAAGAGACAAAACGCGTGGAACGTTGTATCATAGGTCAGGTTATGTTCATTACATTATGTTTATGACATTCTGTTCTTTTTGGTGGCTCTTCACATATCTTCAACCCCGGTTCTTATCTTTACGTCGTCGTGTTCTTGGCTGTCATACGGTCCTCCTGCAGCCGGCTGACATCTGAAACCCCAACGGTGGCCCTGCCTAATACGTCCATCCAGCTCCTCACCAAAACCCAAAACAGACACAACTGCAAAATAAAAAATAAAAAATGCGGTGGGTGGGGATTGGCAGTAATTTCCGCTGCCAGTGTGATTACATTACTTATTCCATTCATTCTTGATTGTATACTGCAGTACCAGGTGTCGACATGTTGTTGTATTGGATTAGTAAAATAACACTGTTTGTTCGTAATCGCAACCTTAATTAAAGCAGCAATCCACACCGACGCACGGATAGAAATGAGCCAGTGTACCGAAAGTATCAACAATAAACCGAAATAGGAACACGTCGAGCTGTTTATGCTCCGATCTGACCTGTCAATGGATGCTAGAACTAAATTACGTGCCTACTACGGGTGGCTCTGGTGGTTTCATACTTCACCTACGTATACGTCACTGAGCACCGACCAATTAGTCTTGGTATACTATTGTCTACCATTATCTACTCCTACATAAGCTTAGTCTACCTCTTATCGTTTAACTCTTAGTTTCTTTGTGGTTGACATGTTATGATAATCTCATCTTATCTTTCCAAATATCGGCTGTCATTCTATGCTGCTGGCTGGTGCTTTATTGCGCAGCTTTTTAGCGTAACGGTTTTTCAACGGTCGTCCCAATCGGGCGACTCTCCTACGTCAAGCAACACGAATCGTACCTGAAGTAGTGAGAGCGAGCGAAAGGCTGATATAATAAGGAGGAAGCAAACCACAAAACACAAAGCATTTTTTCGGTTTTATTTGTTTCTTAGACAGAACAAAGAACTCGCTGTATCAACATATATACTAATATGACAGCCTAGTATCTCAGCTCTGCTGTGGTTGCTCCTCTCCCAGGCCCAGTTCGGTTCGGTTCAGCTCAGCCCAAACTAGAATTATGTCCTCCCATTTCGCAGTGCTTGAGTTATTCCCGAAGTTGTTCCGAAATGCTTCCGAAGAGCACCACGTCCGACCGTGTTTTTGTTCGCACCTCCGGACCCTGCATTTGTCATCCATCCGCTGCTTAGCACTCGCAATTGATTCTGAAAACGGGTTTATAATTTTATCACATCGCATCACGCCACGCCATCGCATCATTCTTCACACAGATCACTATATCACTGTGAATACAACTATTGCGTGCAAGCATCAATTGCTATATAAACTTACCATCCAACCAACAACCAACCACCAAAGAAAAGAATCTTTGGTTTAGAAATTACAAGACACTGCACACCAAAACAACAAAACACCTCAGAAATGGCCACTAAAATCGCTGTCATTGGCGCTAACGGCAAGGTCGCTACGCTGCTGACTAAGCGTCTTGCTCAGCTCAAGTCCGAGTTCACCACCACTGCGTTCATCCGAAACGCTGCTCAAGCTTCCAAGTTTGAGGAAATCGGCGTAAATTACTCTACTGCCATTGATCTCACGAACTCCAACCTGAAGTCTATTACTGAAACTTTGAAAGGTTATGACGCCGTGGTTTTCAGTGCAGGAGCTGGAGGCAAAGGCTTGGATTTCACTTTTAGTGTAGACTTGGACGGCGCAGTCAAAGTTGCGGAAGCAGTCAAGGCTAATGGCATCAAACGGTTTGTACTAGTCAGTGCTATCAAGTCTGAGGATCGTGATTTTTGGTGGGATAGTGGCATCCGATCTTACTATATTGCCAAAAAGTACGCAGACGAAGTCATCAGCAAGCTCGATATCAACTGGACTATTCTACAGCCTGGCTATTTAGCAGACAAGGAGTCTACCGGTAAAATCCACCCACCTAAAGAGGTCAATGCACTTGCAGAACAAGGCATCAAAGATGCCCAAAAGAACTTGTTTATTCCGCGAGACGATGTCGCTTTGGTTATCATTGAGTCCCTGAGAAACGAAAAGACCATCAGAAAGTTTATTCCGTTGATTAGTGGATCTGTTCCTGTCAAAGACGCTTTGAACGAGCTTTAAGAGGGCAGTAAGTCGAGCAGTGATACGTAAGTACATAAATAGTAAATAGTAAACAGTAGGTTTTTTATATACTAGCTAAAAATATACTGACCTTTGTTCAGCAGGTTGGTAGTAGGTGGGTCTTCAATATAGCAGCAAGTAAGGTTCGTTCAGCTAGCCCACCTCTTGACAACACGTCTACGTAGTAATAGGATCCTCCTTGCCGAACTTCTTGACGTCTCCCTCGCCTGAGATTTTGCCCTCTTCGAGAATGGTCTTCAGCACTTCGTCCTCGCTAGCAGACGCAAAGTTGCTGTCCAGCTGAGCTTTGGACGCTGTATCAAGCACCCCTTGAGCTCCATGTTTATGAGTAACAAAGATCTTATAGCTGTCTAGAACATCTACAAGAGGAGTAGAAGGGTCCTTTCTGTACTTGGCCAATGCTGCTGTGGATTCCACAAAGATCACAAAGTCCTCGTTCTCTCCACGATAAGCTACTTTAATCTATATGGCATGTTAGTAATTAGTAATGATAAATAATTCAGTCTCGCATAGTGCTTAACTAATTGTCAATTGAGTAACAAATATGGTCAATTGGCTAACATGCCTCATGCGACGTTATTCTTGTTCATATACAGACTGAGATGCCAATAGCATAGATTACCCCACATTTTCAATGCTGCCCTGCTGGACTTATCGCTACTTACAGTTGATTCGTTAGTCATGGTGATAATTGATATAAATTTGGAAACTTGTAAACGTTAAGAATCCAAAAACTGTGTCTTTCTGAAATTATCGTCGCCTTAAATGGTGTGTTCGCACTGAGTCTCGTGACTGCGCGATTGATGCTATGATTGCTATTCTTTCACGTGACGTCGCAATGATGTAATTACACCAGTATATAAACCTCCAAAAGAAAAAAAAGAACCTTCACAGCCTTTACAGCCTTCACAGCTACAACAACAAAAAATATATGCATTCGTATCATTAATATTCGCTAATTTACATAATAGTAGCCTTCTTCAATGAATCTGATCATGTAATCATCCACATTACCAATACCATCGTCCTCAGACTCCTCGTCGTCATCCTCATCATCATCCGCGCCATTCGCTTTTTCTTTCTCGGAAATGATCATCGAGTTGTCTTCTGCCTCATTGGCGTTCGCATCCATATTTTGTTCATCTACACCAGCAGGAGTCTCAGATCGTTTTAACAAATCTTCTGTCTGTCGAGCTTTTGGCTGTCCATCTTCTTGGAACTCTTCTACATCCAAGTTCTCTTCTCTTACAGCCACAGACGCAGCTACTGCATCCTCGGCGTCCTCCGCCTGCGCCAAAGTCTTTTCAAGACTCTTTTCGTTGCCTTCAAAGAGTGTGCGATCCAAGTCTCTCTCTACTTCAGCTGTAGCGATATCTCCAATCATATCTCGTACCGTCAATTTGTTGAAAAAGTCTGTAGTGAACTCTCCTTCCTGGATAACCACATTATCCAAAATTTGCTTTTGCGTGGCTTTTCGTAGAATATTGGACTCAATAGTATATTCTGACACAAATCGGTAAATATGCACATCTCTGGTTTGACCAATACGATGACATCGGTCTTGACATTGCTTATCCATAGACGGATTCCAGTCGGAATCATAGAAAATGACGGTATCTGCGCCAGTAAGATTGATTCCTAGACCACCAGACCTAGATGATAAGATAAAAACTGGTATCTTGTTGTCACTGTTGAACCGTTCAGTCAACACTTGACGTTGTTCAATCTTCGTGGCACCATCTAGTCGTAAGTATCTGTAACCATGCAAGTTCAAAAATTGCTCTAGAATGTCTAGAACACGCGTCATCTGTGTGAAAATAAGCGCTCTGTGGCCATCTGCTACCAAGTCGCGAAGTAAAGTAGCCAATCTTTGCAGTTTCCCGCAATCATATTGCAACAACCTCTTATCAGGGAATGCAATTGATAGTCGTACCTGCGACTCATGCATCAGTTGCTGATCCCATCTCCAGCTAGCTACTTGTTTATCCAAGTCTTGTCTCACCACACGGCTAACCTGCTGGCCTAACGTCAGCTCTGTCTCATCAAGGTACACTACTTTAGGTGTGATCACCGAGTACAGAGCCAAGACATCTTTCATTGAATCTTCCCTCGCAAAATAGGTCTTTTTGAGCTCCTTCATACTGTGTAGCTCATCCCAGTCGAAGCCCGGTCCTTCTTTTGGTGGATTGACAATGGTGAACGCTCTTCTCAAGTCTCTGCCATAGAGTGGCTTTTTGGCACATTTGAACATATTCAAGTAGACAAAGTGTCTCATTTTGTCGGCCTGCGAAAATGATTGTTCATAGGTCCAGTAACGGTTGTGTGCCATCAGAGAGTCGAAATTCGGGTCATAAGGCCTGCCGTTCCTCAAGCCAAACTCAGCCATATCCAAAGCTAACTTTCGATGACCACGATATCGCATGGCTGTTTGATAATGCAATGCCGAGATATTCTCGTGATCCGCCATATTGAGATTCAGTAATGACAAATTGATACCTCCAGGAATCCTCTCTTTGGTAATAATACCATCGAATTTACTGAAATCTTGTATTAGCGGAGTTGCGACAGACTTTTGCAAAGCAAGTGATGTCACAATAGGCCTTACTTCAAACAAGTCCGGATGGTTACAGACCTTTCTGAGCTGCATCAAGATACTTATAATGGACAGGAAATTGCCTGAAGCTAAAGTCTCTTTGGTCTGTGTTCTTGACATGAAATCATCGTAAAGGTACCTCTGTCGTTTGGACAGTCGGCAATAGATAATATGCTCATATTTGGCAGGCATTTGCTTCTCAACATCGGCTTTGAGTCGTCTCAACAAATAAGGACGCAATATTTGATGCAGCTTCGTAACAGCGGCCCTGGTTTCTTCATCTGCAGTGTCTCCGCCTTCTTCGACCATCCTGTCGACAGGTCTTGCGAACCATTCTTGGAAATCTTCTAAATTAGCAAATCCTTCAGGCATGGCAGCATTATTCTCGCCATTTCTAACTGAGGAAGGCATCAAGAAGTAAAGCAAAGACCACAGGTCTACGAGGTTATTTTGCAATGGCGTACCAGTCAACAAAAGCCGTCGTTCTGAGTTGAAATTCAGCAATGCTTGCCAACGTTGAGACCTGAAGTTCTTAATGTTATGAGCTTCATCAAGAATTAAGTAACGCCATTTCTTTCTTTTGAAAGCGTGTTGATCTTGTATAACAAGCTGGTACGATGTAATGCAAACATGAAAGGTGTTCTCCTTGTTCCAACCTCTTCGCTTTTCTTTACGTTGTGTAGGATTACCGTAGTATGTAAGCACTTTAAAGCCAGGAGCAAATCGTTTGAACTCCATTTCCCAGTTGAGAATAACACTGGTAGGCACGACAATCAAATGAGGCCCCCATAGCTCCTTCTCGCATGCAAGATACGCCAGTAATGCTATTGTTTGGATCGTCTTACCTAAACCCATCTCATCGGCTAAAATGCCGTTGGTTTGGTTGTTGTATAAGTTTACAAGCCAATCCAGGCCATCTTGTTGGTACTCTCTCAAAGTTCCACGTAACAGGAATGGGGGCTTGATATGAGGAACTGATTTAGTCTCTTCTGAGATGATATTTTCAGGAGTGGATGTAGGCGATTCACTGGTCTTTTTGGCATCAGATAGTTCATCCTCCTCCTCTTCTTCTTCTTCGCCAGCAGACGGGGACGCAAAATCTTCAATATTCACGTCCTTATCGGCTTCGTCTATCTCATCTAGAGGCTGTGAAAAAAGCGATGCTAAACCGAGACTCTTGTGGTTTGGAAGCTCTTCCTCTTCTGAGTCCGATTCATCGTCGCTGTCGTCATCTGAGTCCTCCTCGCTATCCATGGTGATACTCTCATCGGAATCATCGGCATTGTCATTCATTTCTTGCTCATACAGTTGCTGAGCACGAGGTGAAAGCTCGACTGGCTGTTCGTTTTGACTCTCATCCTCTGATCCGCCCTGAGATTCATCGTCATCGTCGTCGTCATTATTGAGAGACATGTTTTGTAGTGCGGCATATTTCTCGCGTAATTGTTCCGGTGTCAGGTTCTCATCTTCGTCGTCAGCGGGGTTGTTGTCTTCTGCTTCATCGTCAGAGGACGACGACATAAAGTCAGAGTCTTCTTCGCTAGAGTCATCATCCTTCTCCTCGTTATCTGTTGAAGCACTGCCACTTTCCGCTGCAGAATCGTCGACATCTGAGAGAGCTTCTGAGCTGCCTGAAGCATCATCGTTGCCATCAATGGTACCATCCTCGTTCATTTTACCAGTCAAGAGCGATTTGTTGGTTTCAATACGGGCCTCAAGAAGGTGCGCAGAACGTTCCAGCATATTCTTGAGATGTATACGTCCTAGTTTTCGCTGTTCTTCTGCTTGTCTCTGGAGCTCCCTGTGTTTAACGACTTTTTCCGCGAGTTTCCATTTCTTCATAACTTCCTGTGCCGTTCTTCGCGCGAGCTGTCTAAGAGCCTTCTCGGCTTGTTTCTTCTCACGCTCTTCTGCACCAGCCAGACGCTTGAAGTATTGATCAACCATGTTAGCAATCTTCCTGGCTGTGGAAATCTGCGATTTCCTACTATCTTTTTGATAACGAGCCATGTACAACGATTGTGCAATGACATGATCCCAGTGTGTAGGAGTATTTTTGAGAGGATCAACAAACTTTTGTAGCTCATTGACCTCCGATGCAGTAAGCCCGTCCTCCGTAATTAGTCCACGTTGCTTCGCGTCTATAATCTTTCTTCTCAACGCGATTTGGTCCTGGATGTAGCTGTCAAGGCTGTCTTTTTCAATGTCCTCTTCATCGAGGCTCAAATACGACGCGAAAAGCTGCTCCAAAGATCCTCCAAACTCGTTCTTCTCAAGCTGGTGCGACGGATGCGTAATATTAGGAGGCGGGGGAGAGCCGACCTTCAGCTTGAGTTCAGGAACTTGACTTTGGTCTTTTTCGTCCATATTGTATTCCGGAATCTCGTCATTAGGGCCTGGGATATCCAGAACTATGCCTTCAGGTTCGTGTGGGAACAGGTCGTCAAACGTAAGACCGTCGTCAGGCTCCGGCTCTGACTCTTCTTGATTCAGGCCCTGTTTGTACAGCTGCATCCATTCCTCGGGAAGGGTTTTCCCTGCTTTCGTAGGTCTCTGAGGCGCATATGTCGTAGAAGTAGTAATAGATTTGGCAGAACGAGTCTGTTTCTCCGTTTTAACGACCGTAGTTTTCCTTGGCGTGACCTGAGAAGGAGAATTTGGAGGAGGGGGGCTACTAGTGCGTCCTTTGACTCTCGAGGGCTTGCCTGTAGAGGAGGCTGATCTGGATTTAAGTGCTGATTTTGACTTGGACTTTTGTGAAGAATGCGATTCCCCACGCTTATGCTCGTGTTTATGTCTAGATGTAGGCGTGGATTTGGGTTCTGCCTTTGGTGCTGGTTGCGGTTCCGGCTCAGGTTCCGGCTCAGGTTCGGGTTCTGGTTCGTATACCTGCTGAGTCTCTTTGATTTGCCGTCTTGTATGCCGTGCTCTTCTGCCGCCATTGCTACTACCGACGACATCCGTATTGGCCCACAAGTCGAATCTCTGGCGAAACTCTTCAAAGACATTACTGGTGTCGGATTTTACGGCAACAGGGTCGTAATATACAAGCGACACGAACTTCTCCAAGTGGAACAACAACCGCACGTAATCATCATACCGATCAACGATTTCATTGAGCTCTTGCCGCTTGGCCTCGATTGGATCGACACTAGTACCGGCACTTTTGCCTTTGCTAGGCCCGGAGGATTTAGCGCGTTGATTGCTCGACGACGACGGTACGTGAGGCTCCTTGTCGTCTGCAGGCACTAAACTCTGACGAGATCTTCGCGCCATTGAATAGTCGACAGTAGCCGCGCGCGTGGACCGCGAGGTACGACGTCTAGACGAGCTGCTATCGGCATCGCTGTCTAGGCGCAGCCTCTTAGCATCCGGTTCCATGGCGTCCGAAGGCTGTTGGTTAAAAATCAATCACAACAAGCTGAATGAATCTTGTTATTCTAGAGAGGGGGAAAGTTAGTTTTAACAATTTGGCGGGTTTTTAGGCGGCGATGGGTGCTTAAAAATGATATCAATGGATTCCCCTTTGTTTGTATTATTATGTGACGAAGTCTCAGCTTGTCCCTGATATATTAACGTACCGATTTGTTAACACAAAGTGCTGGTTGCCGCTGTCAATGGTTTAGAGTGTGTAAGTGGAAAACTAAAAAGTTGGGAAAAATCCCACAAACAAATGGCCGGCTGCTCATGTAGAACAAGTTTCTGGGTGGGAGTTTTATAGGGAGAAGGGAAACATGACAGTTTGTATGACAAAAGATCTGACACTCCGCGTAATTCGCACAGAAATGGACTTTTTGGTTGATTTCATGGTACCATTAGTTTAATATCGCATTCCAAACAATCTCTGTAATTTTTCATGTATTTTTTCGCACTTTTCCTAGTAGATTCGTTATACTTCGTTTTGGAATCTCTCCACAGTTTCTTTCCTTCTAAAGTAGGTTGGGTATTTAGGACTCCTACAGCAACTCCGTAGCGAATTTAATCTGTAACAACACGAACATACGACAAACGCACGCTGGAAACACTCCCCCTTGAAGGGATTCAATTACCGGGGTTCCAAGTTCAAGCTGTTTTGTCCGTTCATTCTGTTCCGTTCGCTCACTCACATATATTTGTGTTGTCATATACATTATATTTCCGGGTCCGTTGAAGCCTGACCTGTCCTGCCCAATTTATGTCCTAAGCAGAAAACACAGCATTCAGAATTCAGAATTCAACCTGAAACCAATCAAACCAAACCAAACCAAACATACTGCCGGCTCCAGTTGTGTCCTGTCACTTGTATAAATAGCATGACTATCGAGACTGGTGAGCAGTTCCACCAAGAACTGGACGGCATAGCCTGTCAGGATTACCATTCGACTTCGCTAGTGGAGCGTGGTCTTATGAGTATCCTACAATTAGCATCTGCATACTTAGACAAGTATCTACAAACCGATGAGGAGCTTATAAAATGCATACAACAGCTTTTAAACTCTAAGCTGTTTTCCAAAAGCCGCGGTTATGTCAGAAGAAAGTTGATATCACTGTTGGTCATGGAATATGCCTCTTTGGAAATGACTACGCAAATCTTCTTAGGAGCTATACTGTTGATAGACGGTAAACTGCATATATCGACTTTGGAAATGATCAGAGAAGAAGCAGGTACAAATGTAATATTACAGATTCTGTGCGAAGGTGCCTCGAAATCTAAACGATTAGGCCATATCTACCTTGAGCTTCTGTATGAACTGTGTAAAGTACAACGGATCCAACGGTCGGACCTCAACAGAATCGATTATGAATTTATTGCATATCTATTATCGATGATAGAGAACCAGGTGGATTACGACGAGGATCCGCACGGGTTCGCTGCTATCAAAGTGCTGTTGGCTTTGAATGAACAGTACATGGTCAATGCCTTATATGGAGGTGAAGAAGAGGAGTCAAGCGATGAACAATCAAGCGATGAACAATCAAGCGATGGACAGTCAAGTGATGAAGAACAGAGTGACGCAGAAACGAGTCCTCGAACCAATAGAAAGCCCCGTGCTAATGTTAACAAACATAACCATCGTTCCAGGCCTCTGGAAAACAAAATGTTCACTGTTCTGAAATCTGACTTGATCAAGTACCGCTCGTTTGGCGAAAACATTGTGTTTTTCTTCAATCGTGTCCCGGACAAATGCTTACAACTGATGATCATGAAACTGCTGTATCTTATCTTTACCACCAAAGAAACGTGTGATTTCTTGTACTTGAACGATCTCAAGGTGCTGGTGGACATCATTCTACGGGAACTCTACGACATGTCCAACGACGACGATGTCTTAATGCATACTTACCTCAGGATTCTTTATCCTCTACTGAAAAATACCCAGCTGAAAGAAGACCATTACAAGTGCAAGGAGATTGTTATGCTTTTGGAGCAGATTGCTTACCCATCGACGCCCAACTTTTCTACGTTGTCGGAGGAAACCATGAAGCTTGCTACACGATGCTTGAGCATCCGATGGTTAGGCTGGCATCATCGTTCTCCTGTCCTAGCGACACCAGAACAACAACAGCCTTCTGATCTTCCGCTGCCGCGACTGCATCCTAGTCTAAGATCTGGCTCGTTTGACTCACTTTCTGACATGGCCCCTCCTTCGCGTACTCTGAGTAGCAGCAGTAGCATCAGTGATCAAACAGAGGCTTCATTTATCGCGGACGAAAACAAAGCACAAGTCGTCAGTGTCACACTCAAGAAGATTGAAGACTCTCACAGAGACGGCAGCGGACTCAGACCGTTACCGCCGCCTCCTCGTAATGGAAGTATTTCTTTATCTGCATCAAAATCCGAGGAATACTTCCGTATGCGAAGAAGCACCAGCAGTGACGTTGATCTTACTACCTATAACCGTCGACAAGCGGCACAAGCAGCAGGTCCACAAACAGCATTTACTCCTGAACGCACATTTTCCACGCCTCCTCCTGCTCCAGTTCCAAGACTGTTCAGGAACGCAGGGCTCAAAGCTACACCATCTGCGCCAGCTCCTCCTCCGCCCAGGAGATGATGGTTTTTGTTGGGCCTTGCCTCAAGTGCATATTGTAGTCTCTAAACAAATGGGGTTTTTTTTTCTTTTAATTTCATTCAATTAAATAATCTAATGTCATGATACTATAGATCAGTCAATTCACAACATAGGGACACTCCTGGCCACTCAGAACCAAGTCCACGTTGTTCAAACAATTATGGGTAGACCCTTGCCAGACATCGATAGTGGATCCTCCTATATGCGGGTAAAGGGTGACATCTAAGCGGTCTATCAGTTCATCATTCACTTTAGGTTCATGTTCAAACACATCTAAACCCGCTGAAGTCACGTGTTTAGCTCTCAACGCATCCAACAAATGCTGCTCATTGATCAGCGCTCCTCTACCGACATTGACGATTCTCACACCTTTAGGCATCTTGAGAATGGAGTCTTTGTTGACCATATGTTTAGTTTCAGGGGTAAGAGGCACAGCTAATACTAACAGATCAGCCACGCTGAAAATGGAGTCCAAGTTAGGGTGGTATTGAGCCTTGTAACCAATGACTTTTTCCGACACAGGCGTACGCTTATAGTAATGGATGTCCATTCCTAAAGCCTGTAGTCTCTTACCTACTTGTTGTCCAATAGCTCCAAACCCAATAATAGCTGCTCGTTGACCGTAAGGGCTCCGTATCCCGATACCATTTCCTATGGCTTCTCCAAACGCGTATTGAGAGTCTGGTTTGAACTCGTTGCTCAGCAACCCCGTTTGAGGGTCGAAAGTCAGTGCATATTGTCTCGCATGTGCGCAGTCTTTCACTTGTCGCAAGGACTGCTCAAAAAGAGTGCCGAATCTATAAGTAGCCAACGACAGATATAAGGCGATATCAGCCACAGCATGCGCACTCAAACCTCGAGTATTACACAAGGAGATATTTTTCTCTCTCAGGCCTTTATGATTCACATGTTCGTAGCCTACAGAAGGGATCGTCACGACTTTGAGCGTGCTAGGAAGCGCGTCCAGCACTTCATCAGTGAGATCACCGACTTCCAGGAACGCATCCCAATAGGTCACGGCACCAGAAATATTTTTCAACGGTCCGTCAGTCAAATCCTTGACAAACTGGTCTCTAGTGGTCAGCCTGTATTCTACGCAGTCATATTTCTGGAGGAATCGTGCCTGTTCTGGCACGGCTGCGTCCAAACTCAGGTCTATCAAGGCTATTTTTTTCCTTGGCTGAGACTGAGATGGGCTCGTCATCGCGTGCGATGACCCTACTTCCAGCTGGGTCATAGAGAGATAGATAGAGTTTTGAGGAGAGATCTACGTTTAAGAATATGTACAGACAAAAGAGAGCCTCTCTCAAAGCACTTTCTTCTCTTGTGACTCGGTTTCTCCTTAATTTTCAAACTTTTAGTCCCTTTGGCATCGGTCGGGCTAAAGTATTTATATTTATACCGGGCTTAAGATTGATGCCGTGACGTTTGTTTGTCCATATCGGGCAATTGACGAACCTTGAAAGTTATGGAACTACTAAAGGCCGGCACGTCCGACAGGGCCCAAACTCCAGCACTGAAACCTTAAAAACATGGAGCGAGCATCTGTTTATGGCGGAAAGCCGGGGTAAGTGTGCTAAGTTAAGTTCAGGAGCTAATAATTTGTTTTGTATGTGAAATGCTTAGCTGAAATAACGAATGGTCAAACCCAATACGAGACGTAGCTGTTCTTTTGTTCTTTATTTTTTTTCAGGCTGATATATTGTTCTATAATAAAAATTTCTTTGCAGGCTCGGGACGTAATGCCCTTTTGGGGAAGTGATCGGCGCGATTCGCGATATCAGTCCGATATAAGCAAATGATTACCGAGGACAAGATTATCCGTATAGATGAAATGAATGCACCGGTAAAATCTACTGAAGCCCACCAAACAGTTGGCGTTGGCTTCTTCACACCGGAGTAAGTGCGGATCCTTGGTCGAAAAAGGCAACCAAGTTCCGCATGCAGTTGGACACAGACTCGTTATATACCTCTGCAGTACATGCTCCGACATGAGGAACTACCGTGACATCCATCCGCGACAACAGGTCTTTATTGATGCTTGTTTCGTCTTCATAGACATCCAAACCGACTGAAGAAATGTGCCCGGTTTGTAGAGCTTCCAATAAATGTGCCTCGTTGATCAACGAACCTCGGCCTACATTGACTACTTTGGCTCCTTGAGGGAGTAAACTCAATGTCCGTCTGTTAAGAATATGCCGGGTATCTGGAGTGCCTGGAAGCACAAGGACCAGCAAGTCGGACTGCTGTAAAAGCGACTCGAACGAACAGTGATAAACTGCAGGGTAACCCAGGACTTTTAGTTCCATGTCTGTGAGCTGGTTACGCTTATGATAATGCACCTGCATGCCTAAATCTGCGAGCCGGCGACCAATCAACTGGCCAATGCAACCAAAACCCGCGATTCCTACTCTTTGGCCACTAGGAGATGTCACGGGGAATTTGCGGGCAAATTTCGAGCCGAAAGTGAACTCGTTGGCCATGGGGTTGGTCGTTGAACATTGTCTTGAACCAGTATTATCACCAGTATTACCGCTACAACCAAACATAGCATCGCGCTTGTCCATATTCTCCACTATGGATTTGCTATCAAACACATTACCAGAGCATCTGACTGCTTGTTCAAAAGCTGACGCGTATCTATAAACCGACAGTGTCAACAGTAACGCCGTTTCCGCTACAGCAGGTGCGGAGATGCTCGGAGTATTGCAAAGAACTATACCGCGTTGCTTCAAGGCCTTGACGTCATAAAGATCATAGCCTACAGAAGGCACGACAATCAGTTTCAAAGTAGCCGGCAACATGTCTACCACGTCTTTACTCATTCCTCCAATGCTATAAAAACCTGGCCAGTCAGCGAAAATAGCAGATATATCGTCCAAAGGTCCTCCATGGCTCAAATCTTCACGGAATGCACATTTACTAACTAGTTTATAAGGAATCAACTGAAATTTCTCGGAAAAAGCTTGGAATTGTGCATGTTCCTGGATATGCAAGGCCAGAACAGCGACTTTGGGTTTGACAGATGTAGGCATGTTGTCGGGGTAGGTTGTAATTATGTAGTGGTTAATGATGAAATAATTCGATGACCTATACCAAGAAGCCGATAAATAAACCCGTTAGCCAAACTAAATAATAGAGATAATATCTTTCATAGCGTGTTCCTGGTCGTCCTTTTACAGGGTTTATATAAGCAGCATAAAAAACCCGGCCTAAATCGGCATACATCTCGGTTATCCACGGCTTGCCTTTTTGGGTCGTGTCTTTTTTTAGGAGGAGACAAGTCCCAGTGCAATCTCTCTCTTGGTTCACTCTTGGGGCTTGAACTCTGTTTTCTTTTGTGTGTTTTCTTTGGGAAGAAACGATATAAGAACATTAACATTAACATTGACATTCGCAGCCTCACGCAAACAAAGTTAGCTAGCCAAGCCAGTATAATAACAAGCAACAAGCATAATAACAACAGTTATAACTGAATTACTATCATCCATTTAAAGATCATCCATTTAAATAAGTCTCTCGGCGGGATTCTGAAGTTTGAAGCCACGAATTGACTAGATGTTTGCACGGCATCATTACCAGGGCTGCTGGCTCAAGCAGCTCAGGGTCAAGTTTAAAAACCCCCGGCCGTCGACGCAGTGCATGCATATCAACATGGCCCCTGCAATTACTCCATGCAAGCGGCTTTATACAAGCACGACGGAAGGCGGCGATCTGATAGCGGCTATTCAGGAGGTGAGTGTTGTTTGTGGGGTATTGAGTGGTTGAATGGTTGAGTGCTGAAATCACCGGAGACAAGAGTCATCATATCATCATATATTGGTGAGTGACAATTAAAGATATGACAGATATGACAGATAGAACGACAACGACGAACAACCACTAAAAAAGAAAATAAACAATGAAACAACTCTAAAGACCAAAACTAACATTAGTATGCTCAAAAAGAACAAAAAGAGTAAGTAATGCGGCATCCACCAACCAGGACTCTCAGCTTAAGCCATACTAACACTCTAGCATCACTTTGGAAGACTTACTATCGACCCAGACCACGGAGTCTGCGCTTCTGGAAAACGCACACAACGTGATCGATACGCTGTCTATCCGACTGGCTCACCGATTGCATGCATTACGTCAGCTGGATTACCTCATTGTATTGAACCCTAGCATTTCTCAGATTTATAGCATTTACTACAATTCGTTCCAAGTGATTTACAACACAGAACCTCCAAAGACTTTACAGGAGAATAGCAAGTTTGTGGATATCTTGGAACAATTGGTAGAAGCGCATACAAACACGATACCTACGTTGGCCAAAGGTTTCTGGGAATCAAGGCGTTACTTGTCTCCGGAGAAGTCGTCCAAGATCTTGGATACGCACTTGCGGGCAAGAATCGGTACACGGTTGATTGGAGAGCATCATATCTCGCTAACGAATCCTATTGGCCCTGTATTCCACGGAGCTGTACAGAAAGACTGTCGCCCGTCTCGTATATTGAAACATTGTACGGAATTTGTCGGTGATATATGCGAGTTAAAGTACGGCGTGGTTCCTCGCGTGGAGATTGATGCCGGAGACAACGTGGAGTTGCCGTATGTGCCTGTACACATGGAATATATCTTTACGGAGCTGTTGAAGAACGCATGTAGAGCCACCATAGAGAACTGTTTCGACTCTAATGGCCGCTTGTTAGCTACACAGCAGATCCCCCCGGTGTTTGTGACCATCATAAAGACAGGCCAAGGAGTGGTGATTCGAATCAGGGACCAAGGAGGAGGCATCTCTCCACGCGTCAAGCAACATGTGTTTAGCTATGCGTTTTCCACGTTTGAAGACAACGAAGGAACCGGTTTTGCGACGTTGAACGCGCCTCCAGGTGGCGGTAGCTCTATAGCAGGGCTTGGATACGGACTACCTCTGAGTAAAGCATATGCCGAGTTCTTTGGAGGAAAGCTGGAGATTCAGAGCTACTACGGATGGGGTACTGATGTCTATGTGACTTTAAAAGGCCCTGTAAGGAGGTGATGGGAGAGGCGTTTATATAGTAGATTAGGACTAGTACTGGGACTGAGATTAGAACTAGAACAACTAGCTAGACCTACATTGCATTGTATTTGAAGCAGAAGCATCTGCCCAGTCCAGCTCTTCGCCCTTAAGTCCATTGTCTCAACCCACAATGATTAATGTTAATGATTGATTTTTTATTATACGATCATTCAGTATATAGTAAAGGCTCCAGGACACCATGAGTTGCCTAGCACCTGTACAATGAAGTCATGTGCTCATTTTTTTGGTTTTGCTTGGTTCGGATGTTTGCATGATATCTAATCCCATTGTTCGTACTCAGAGCTTAGATGGCAGCCTTGACAGCAACATTGGGGTTGATCTTCTTACCGTCTCGATTGTATCTGACACGAGGAGGAGGGGTTCGGATTCGTCGGCCTTCTCGAGATCGGACTCGCACAATCTTGCCGTGGATGGCACAAGAAACACAGTAGTGGATCTTGATGTAAAGCTTAGGGAGAGCGTACTCCTTGTAGACAGAAGCCTCGGAGATATCTCTAATGGCAGCAGACTCAACCATGTTTCGGATGGTGAATCGCTTGATGGCCTTATCCTTGGGAACCATTCGGGAACAGTTGGAGCATCGGACAGAGCTGTTGTGGCCTCTGCCCTTCTTGTTTCTTCCGTTGGACGCTCTCTTCTTAGGCATGTTGACGTATGTGGTGTTGTGTGTTGGTTTAAGGTATGTGGTTAAAAGAGAGGAGAATAGAAAAATCAATGGTAAGTGTGAGTGGCGAGGTGAGTGGTGCGTGACTGTTTTTTGGGGAGTTGGGAGTTAGGGTTGAGCCCTAGTTGTTTTTTGTTCTTTTTTTGTTTTTTCGTTTTGGGTGGTGTTCATATGAACGGCCCTGCCAATTGCCGTTTTGGGCCTGTATCTATAGAGAGACAAAGCAGACAGGCCAGTGAAAAGAGGTCAATGCAAATGTTTTCGTTATTATTTATATTCTTGACCAATAAAGAAGCATATTTGTACTGTATTTAGCCCTAAAAAACCCCCAAGACTCCATTTTTTCATTTTTTTAGCCACCTTTTGACAACGGGTTACTGACAACCAAGCTTTGGAGTGGTCGCCCACCACTATACTTAAAAGTGGTGTGAGCTCTCAAGTAAGCGGGACTTTAATAATCTGTGTGATTGGCTGGTTGGTTTTTGTGTTCTTCAAGTTTTTACCATTAAGTGAAAAGTAAGTAGCGAAGACTAGGAGTACGGTTCAACAACGGACTGCTGCGGTTATTCAAATGGGTTCAGGAGGTTTATAAAGTGTTTGTAGTGGTCTGAGCCTGTTTAAGGTGTTTCGATGGTTATTTCTGGAATATTTATAGGCACGACGGCAGCCTTTTGCCGGACTAATTGCAATGTGTACACAGTTTGTCAGGCCGAAGGACACACTTGAAACAACTACTAAGCCAAGGAGGGTTTGTGTAGGTTGTGAATTATCAATTAAGGAGGCCATGAAAATGTCATAAAAAGATTGATGATCAGATTGATCAAGAAGTGAAGAAGTTGTTGGTATCAAGAGACTGATATTCATATCATGCTCTGGAACAGAAGAACAATTAGAAAAAGGCCCGTATTGGTCAACGTTGAGCCATACTTGAGGACCTTAAAGCCCTTATGCTGATTAGCCCTCCGAAACTTGTACCATTTCCCTCTCCAACTAAGGCTTATCCAGTTTATACGAACCAATGATATGAACCAACTATACAACTCAATGACACGAACCAACCAACCGTATTTACCCCCCAATCTCATCATACTAACATTAGTGCTCGCGTTTCGATCTATGCAACCTGCTCTCCGAGCGTCTCTCCGAGCTCCTCGAGCCTCTGTCGCTCTGCGAGCCATGTCCTCCTCTCGAATGGTCCTGAGTGCTCACAAAACTCCTGCGAAAGAAGAAAAGGTCGTCTTCTCTTTAGATGAGGTCGATGGCCCTGAGTCTCTTGCTGCTCCTGGAGGTACCACTGGGCAAATCCCCACTGATTTGGAACAAGCCACTGGTTTGGAACGATTAGAATTACTCGGTAAACTACAGGGTATCGATATTTTCGACACCAAGCCGTTGGACTCCAGTAGAAAAGGCACTATGGCTGACCCCATTGTATTAGACAGTTTTGAAGATTACCGATACGTGGGTTGCACAGGCAGTCCTGCGGGAGCCCACGAAGTACAATGGTTACGACCCACTACTGAAAAGAAGGCCCGATGCTGGGAATGCGGTAGTGTATATAGCGTGAACCAAGTCGGTACTCCTAAAGATGACCATCATCATTGAGTGTAGCTATGAAGGTACAGAGTAGTGGTGTTGGGTCATATTCAACACTATGTTCTCAGTACTGAGTACTGACACTAAGAGTAGACTGAAAGTGCTTCTAGTATGCATCGCAATATAGTAATAAATCGATTGATTAGTAGAGCCAGAAAAAAAGTTGATTAGTTAACTTGGTAGTTGACTCAGCTTAACCTCTTCTGCCTTTCTGCCTCTTTACATTACATATATCTATTTCTCACTGCTAACTATCTAGTTCTCTCTCAGTTATCCACCCCTTAGTCTCTTTTTCAAACGTCTAGCCCCTGGATGGAGGGGACATCCCACGTCCCACCATCACACTATACCCTGCAAGTCGTAAATCTCAAATCCATTGTTAAAAGTAACCTTAAGCCATTGTTAGTCATTATTTAATTTCGATCTCTAGTTCCTTCAAGTCTCATTCGATTCCACAGCCTTTTACAAGCTTTCAAACCTCTCCTCGCCTCGCCTAGCAATGCCAAGTACAAGGGTTGCCCTACTTAAAATAAGCATAAGAAAAGTCTAAGCACCGCAGCAGCTGAAGAGGCAGGCAGGACGAGATACACCAAGTCACTAAGAAGCTACAAACTAAACAAGGCAATAAAATCTCTGCCAATATACAATACATGAATCCAATATCAATCTAATTCCAGCCTATTACCCAGTTTCACCACCAAGTCAATCAATCAACCTTTTGCCTCTTCCTCGCTTTATTGCGGTCTCGGAGCTTTTCGTTTTTGTGTTCGTTTTGGTGAGGCGTTTGTGCTACCCGGCCGTCAACATATAAAAAGAACGGAAAGGACAAAACGCAGCGTTGTTTTCTTCATCATCTCTTTATACAGACCAACCAACAAGCCCAACTGCAAAATATGAGTGCTAAGGACTATTACAACCAAGGAGTGAGTATATGATCGGAGGGTTGAAAGATGTTCAGAGAAGCCCAAAAAGATCTGTGGATTGATACTGGGGGACTGACTTCAATGGACATGATATTCTGGTGGGCTCCAGTGAGATTTATTTATTTGTTTCTTTACTTTGTGATGTGGAGACCAGGGCACGTTTAGGGGCAGGGTCAAGTAGTGAAGTGTAGTAGCGTGAACAAGGCAAAGGAAGGGAAGATTTCAACAAAGAGAGGTACAAAAGACAGGCATTTTATATTCCTTATCATCAGCAGTATTTCTACTGGAACTGCTGATTGCTTCTGTGAATGTTGTATCTAGCAAGTTAGGTCACTTCTACTGCTATTACATTACTCTGCTACTCTACTATACCCTACCCTGATATGTCCTACTCTGATATGGACCTCAGCCACCCCAAGAACCACAAGAACCACAAGAACCACAAGAACCACAAGAACCACAAGAACCACCAACCAACCACAACGAAACTAACATTAGCCTCCTTCTGGAGCTCCCCCCGGACACGAAGACGGTAACAGAGGATACGGCGGCGGATACCAACAGGGCTACCAGCAACAAGGCTACGGTGGACCTGGAGGCCAACAACAAGGTTATGGAGGTCAGCAGTATTACGGACAACCGCAACAAGGCTACGGTCAGCAAGGTTACGGTCAACAACAGCAGCCCGTCTATGTCCAGCAGCAGCCTGCCCAGGGCGGTGGTTCAGGATGCTGCGGTGCGTTCCTCGCTGGCCTGTGTATGTGCTGTGCCATGGAGGAATGCCTCAGTTGTTTCTGCGGCCCGTAAATTGATCGCTGAATGAGTCGTCGGTTTGAATCAAATAGACTTGGTTTGAATTGATTGATTGATTGATTGATGTGTTTGCGTTTGCGTTTTCTTTTTGTAAGGCCTGCCTGTTTCTGGGACTCGCCAGATATGTATAAGTTAGTCAACCCAGTTTAATAATATATTGTAATTTGACCAGACATGATCTAAGATCTAAGCAGTTCAGTCGAGGAATCTATACTAATACTGATACTTAAGAGCGTAGTTGTAGAGCCATGAATGTCCACCTAAGTGTCGCCTGAGTTTTGCCCAAGAGTGTCTAACCACCGCCTTGCTAGCACCGGCCGAAGAGTTCCCATTCCGAAGAGTTTCCCCCGAAGAGTTCTGAGAAGTCTCACCTCAACTCAACACAAAGTCCATCATATCAAGAGTTATAGACTTCATTTTTGAACAAAACAAAAATATGCACAGGAACATGTATACTACAAACCTATTGAACCAAAAAAAAAAAATCGCTACCCCCTGCTGTTGGCCGACTTTCTGTGGCTCACCTCATCTCTAGTCTGATCTTCATCTTGATTTTCTTTTCACCTCCCAAGAATAGATTCTATTCTTATTCTCCCACCGCCGCCGCATACGAACCCTTTTACCAGCCAAATTTATTTTGAAATTTTTCGATATTCGATTTGACTTGACATTCATTCATTCATTCCAACTGTTCGTTCAAGCATCAAGGAACCAGGTAAGTATAGATAAAGAAGAAAGGAAAGAATGGCACGAACGCTCCGAAAAGGCTCTTCTATATTTCGGTCTATATTCAACGTGAACGTGATTACGGTCCTCTGATATACCCGCACAGACGCGACTGGCGCTAAGCTGGTTCACTCTCCAGCCAGCCCAGGGGTATGTGTCCTCCTGAGTTGTGAGATGCGTCAGAACATTACGTGCATATGTCACAAGTTTCGACACCCCGCACACAATATTAAAGCAGTAAAGTGGCAGGTGAACGTAAGCGAGACGTGTCAACGTTTTAACGGTTTATCTAAGTTTTTTAAACCTCCAACAAGCTTTTCCGACGGCTTCTGCTTATTAGTGGTTTCTTGCCAATCTTTGTTCTCTCTCTCACTCATAAACTTTGTGCCTGGCTGTTCACACAATTAAGATTTGCAGACCTACCGAACGAGAGACACGTGACCCACGCGTTTCAATGGCCCGCGCTGATCTGTTTCGGCATGAGAATTGGGCTATCGCTGTGAATTCCCCAGGGACCAAAACCCGATTTTTTTCGGCCATTTGGTCATTTGGTTATCTGCATTTTGCTTTCTTTCTCGGCCCGTTTGTAACCAACGTCCCGAAATGCCGACTTTGCAAAAGACCTTTTTATATCAGAAGCCTGATAAGTACCGCAGGCACCATTCGGCCACAACAAAACCAAGAGAAAAAATGAGTTGAAAAATACGTTAAACAGCATATGTTTTTGTGGTTTTTGGCCTCCATTTATATCTTGGCTCACTATGAATCCTGTCTTGGCGTCTATATCCCCAGTCAGCCTCTCACACACCACACACACTCCACCGCTCCCCAACCAGCCTCCCTCGGATTAAACTGCGTGCAATTTTCTTACCAATCCCATTCTCACAACCAACTTTCCTACCACGAAACCAATCAAACTAACCGTCAAGAACACGACCAAACAACAAAACAATACAAACGTCGACGGACCAGCATTCCGTGCGTTCATTTCCTGTTGTTCTGCTGCTGCAACGCTGTTGCTAGTGTCTATCTGGTGATTCCACACACACGCACCTGAAATTTTATACTCCACGGATTTTTTTCCCTGAGTACCTTAACGTCGTGTCTTGTTCTTATAGACCCCCGGGGACTTACACCGGCCCGTTTCCCTCACCTTTTGAGTATTCAGAGTTCTGAACCTCTCTGCTTTGAACCTTTACACCTTTCAGCTGTTGATTACAGATCCTTTTTACTTGGCCTACTGAACCGTTTGGTTACATTAAGCTACGCTACGTTGGTCTTGGTCGACTTGGACTTTATTTCGGTTGATTTCATTTTTAAACTTTCCAATAACGGAAACTGCTCATTTTGATTCCTCACTGAACAGTCGAGAACTGCTATAATACGAATCGAGCCATTGTGAAAGTATCATTGTGGATTTGTTTGCTCAGACACTATAGAATTGAGACCTCCAGTTGTGCTGCTGTTCTGTTCATTTCAATTCACTCACGGACAACTACCTACACAAATGAGTAGCATAGACGCGGAACGCAAGGGCAAGAACGTCGCGCAGCCGTTTAGAAATAGACAGGCCAGCCAAAGAATCGCTTCCAAAGACTCCCGGAAAGACGCTCTCAGAAAGGCTTCTGCTGGTACAGAGCATTCGAGGTTCGGTAGCCAAAGCTCCGAGGAGTTTTATGACGCTGTATCTACGCCTAGGATCCGCCAGAACCCAGAAACTTCGTCGTCATCTCCTTACTCTCACATGGATATCCGACCTATATCGGTACCTGTAGATGATGCATTTGAATTCACACAATACGGTTTACCACAGGACAACGACAATACAAGTCCGGGAAAAAGCAAAAGCCCTATGCTGTCTGGTGGAGGAGGAATATTGAGCCCTAGTAAAAGAAGCAAGTCCATTAAGAGCCCAAGATTTGTGCATAATGAGCCTGGCTTCGACGAGGACGGCGAGCCTTATGAACTGGAAAGCCAACGCATCAGATCCTCTCACTTGCATCGTGAACGCTCCACGAAACCGCATATCAAGTTTGGCGAACCCAATGTCTCATCTCCTAAAGTCTTGGAAGACAAGAGCTTTGCCGAAGTTTCTTTTGATGAAGCCGATGACTCTCATCAAGCTCTCGCATCCTACTCGCATTCAGATGACAACAACCACAGTAGTAATGCTCCTCATCATGATGGCGGCGGTACTGATAAACTTTCGCGTAACGAGACTGTCATGAAACGTCACAGATGGGGTACTCAAAGGCACAAGAGTAGACCTCCGAAACGGTCGCGGTCCATTTTCCGTAAACGTCAGTCTCTAGGTTTTGGCAATCATGGAGATGACGATGATGGCCATGGCAGCCCGTTTGGTGACGACAACTCTTCTGACCCGAACTTAGCCGGAAGCTCAAACGGACAAGACCCTAATCATGGACAGCGCAAGATATTTGTCAACATGCCATTACCTGACGATCTCCTGGATCCTGCCACCGGTAGGCCATTGACCACGTTCCCTAGAAACAAAATTCGTACCACGAAGTACACTCCACTGTCATTTGTTCCTAAAAACATTTATTTCCAGTTCCACAACGTGGCCAACATTTATTTCTTGCTGATTGTTATTCTTGGTGCTTTCCCTATCTTTGGTGTACAAGACGCTGGACTTGCTGCCGTACCTATTATTGTCATTGTGGTCATCACTGCTATTAAGGATGCTATTGAAGACTCTAGACGAACCATCTTAGACCTAGAAGTCAACAACACCCCCACGCATGTCTTAAGAAACTTTGACAATCCTAACGTCGCCGACGAGCATGTTTCTCTATGGAGACGGTTTAAAAAAGCCAACTCTCGTTTTATTATTCGCATTTATCATTATTTCCAAAACAAAAAGGCCAAGAAGAGCAAAGAAACTACTGAATCACAGGTACCTAATCCACGTGAGTCACAGCTCATGTCCATTGACATCAGAAGAAGTACCGAAAACCCTTTTGATGAAGACCAGGATGTTGGTGAAAGGAATCCTGCTCATGTTATTGACCGTGCCAGACGTACCCCAGGCACTGCCAAGTTTGTTCGAGACCACTGGAAGGGTGTCCGTGTTGGTGACATTGTGAGAATCCACAACAATGATGAAATTCCTGCTGATATTGTCATTTTGTCTACTTCTGATGTCGATGGTGCTTGTTATGTCGAGACCAAAAACTTGGATGGTGAAACAAATCTCAAAGTACGTCAAGCTCTCAAGTGTGGTGAAGGTATAAGAAGAGCCCTTGATTGCGAAAAAGCCCGCTTCTGGATTGAATCTGAACCTCCGAAACCCAATTTGTATACTTATCAAGGTGTCGCTAAATGGGATAAGCGTTCTCTAAAGGAAACAAACCCTTCAGAGAATCCTTTTGACGGTGACGAAGACTCGATCGTACAAGAACCCATTAATATTAACAATATGCTTCTTCGAGGTTGCTCCTTGAGAAACACAAAATGGGCTATTGGTGTAGTGGTTTTCACTGGCGGTGAGACTAAAATCATGCTCAATGCCGGCGAAACTCCTAGTAAACGAAGCAAAATCACTCGAGAACTCAACAACTCTGTCATTGCCAACTTTGTTTTGTTGTTTGTACTCTGCTTTGTTTCCGGTTTGGTTAACGGTATTATGTTTAACAAGTCCGGTACATCAATTGACTATTTTGAATATGGTATGATTGGAGGAACACCTGCTGTCAATGGTATTGTCACATTTATTGCTGCATTGATTCTTTACCAAGCATTGGTGCCTATTTCTCTTTACATCTCTATTGAAATTGTAAAGACCATCCAGGCATTTTTCATCTATTCTGACTGCTTCATGTATTACGAGCCGATTGACTATCCTTGTACTCCGAAATCGTGGAATATTTCAGATGATCTTGGACAAATCGAATACATCTTTTCCGACAAGACTGGTACTTTAACCCAGAATGTTATGGAGTTCAAGAAGTGTACCGTTAATGGAATGGCTTATGGAAGAGCTTACACTGAAGCACTTGCTGGTCTCCGTAAAAGAGAAGGCGTGGATGTCGAGAGAGAGGCTATTGAGATGAAGGCTGAAATCGAGAAGGATAAGGCGCGTATGGTAGCAGGTCTACGAAGTCTTCATGACAATGCCCAGATGATTGACGACAAATTGACATTTGTATCTTCGCAGTACGTTGCTGATCTCCAAGGACAGAGTGGTTCTGAGCAGCAGCTGAATGTAAGGCACTTTATGCTTGCTTTGGCATTGTGTCATTCAGTCATCAGT
Source organism: Daia ofunaensis (assembly GCA_003707925.3). Taxonomy (NCBI): domain Eukaryota; kingdom Fungi; phylum Ascomycota; class Dipodascomycetes; order Dipodascales; family Trichomonascaceae; genus Daia; species Daia ofunaensis. Next base: position 746,229 of record PPMC03000004.1, on the reverse strand, counting down.
GAACCTAGTAAAGACGACAAGAATCTCATTGAATACAAGGCTCAATCTCCTGACGAAGCAGCGCTGGTAGCCACGGCTCGTGATTTGGGCTTTACGTTTACTGGAAGAACCCAGCGTGGCGTGTTGCTCAATGTTCAGGGTGTAGAAGAGGAGTATCAAATTCTGAACACTTTGGAGTTCAATTCTACGCGAAAGCGAATGAGTGCTATCATCAAGTTCAAGGCCAATCAGACAGAGAATGGCCGAGAAAAGATTCTGCTTATTTGTAAAGGAGCAGATAGCGTGATCTACTCTAGGCTGAAGCCAAATGAGCAGGAGAAACTAAGAAAGGAGACTGCCTTGCATCTTGAACAGTTTGCCAACGAAGGTCTCCGAACATTATGCATTGCCGAGCGTGAACTGACTGTTGATGAATATACGGATTGGAATAGACGCCATGAGGTAGCTGCTGCTGCTCTGACGAATCGTGAAGAGCGTATGGAGGAAGTTGCGGACTCTATCGAAAGGGATCTCCGTCTTATTGGTGGTACTGCTATTGAAGACAGGTTACAAGATGGTGTTCCTAATAGCATTGAACTTCTGGGTAAAGCTGGTATCAAGCTTTGGGTATTGACAGGTGATAAAGTGGAGACTGCTATCAATATTGGATTCTCTTGTAATCTTCTTGATAACTCCATGGAATTGTTAGTGCTTCGTGTCGAGGACAATTCTCGTGCCAGTGTTAAGGCAATGCTTGACGATTATCTTGAAAAGTACTTCAACATGCGTGGTGACTTAGAGGAACTTGAGGCTGCCAAAGAAGATCATTCTCCGCCTTCGCCTAACTTTGCTGTGGTTGTTGATGGTGACACACTCAAGCTATGTCTGGAGGGAGACTTACGAATCAAGTTCCTTTTGCTCTGCAAGCAAGTCAAGTCAGTTCTCTGCTGCCGTGTAAGTCCTGCACAAAAGGCCGCTGTTGTCAATCTTGTCAAGAACACACTCAATGTCATGACCTTGTCAATTGGTGATGGTGCCAACGATGTAGCTATGATTCAGGAAGCTAACGTTGGTGTCGGTATTGCTGGAGAGGAAGGTCGTCAAGCTGTTATGTCCTCAGATTATGCAATTGGCCAGTTTAGGTTTTTGACCAGGTTAGTACTTGTTCATGGTCGATGGTCTTATCGAAGAATTGCGGAAATGATTCCTAACTTCTTTTATAAGAATGCTGTTTTCACAGTGACGCTTTTCTGGTATGGTATCTTTACTGATTTTGATGGTTCATACTTGATGGAATATACCTATGTCATGTTTTTCAACTTGGCTTTCACCTCGCTGACTATTATTTTCATGGGAGTATTGGACCAAGATGTTAGTGACAAGATATCGTTGATTGTTCCACAGCTGTACCAACGAGGCATCTTGAAGTTGGACTGGAACCAAAAGAAGTTCTGGAGTTATATGGTGGACGGTATTTATCAATCGGCAGTGGCATTCTTCTTCCCTTACTTTGTTTATTATACTGGGTCGTTCCAATCCAAGAATGGCCAAGCGTTGGATCATCGGTTCTGGCTAGGTGTCATTACGTGTACTATCAGTGTCTTCAGCTGCAATCTTTACATTCTCATGAATCAATATCGATGGGATTGGCTTACATTGCTGATTAACGTCATTTCATCATTACTGGTGTTTTTCTGGACTGGAGTTTACTCATCGTCTACTTTCTCCGCAGAGCTTTACCGTGCTGCAAGTCAGTTGTATGGTTCGCTGATGTTTTGGTCGTTGACTCTTCTGAGTATTACGGCTTGCTTAGCACCAAGGTTCTCAATGATTGCTTATCGAAGTATTTTCAAGCCCGACGACGTGGATGTTATCAGAGAACAATGGTTACTAGGAGATTTCGATGAAGAGGTTGCTAAATCAGACGATGGTGAAAAGGGCAAAGACACTTCAGCTAGTGACAATTCGTTATCAGACAATTCAGGTACGCTATCTTCTGGTACTAAAGTTCCTAGTGATGCTGATCAGTACTACGCTAGAAGGTCATCTGGTGTCGGCAGGCGAGTCTCTTTGAAGGACTGGGCCGCCGGAAACGCACGACGGTTGTCGGCCATGTCCCCCACGTTTGGAAAAAGCAGAAACGATAACAGAGAGGATGATATTGTTCAGTTGACTACATTAGCACCCGTAGACACTGTTGGAAGTGACCGACCTATAAGGTTTGGTAACTCGTTTATTCCTACTGAGCAGCTGGACTTTGACAATTCCAATGCGGAGTTGATGCAGGACGCTAGTATGCACGATTTGCGATACTTCCGACGACAATCAGAAGACAGAGATGGAGTAAGGAAATCGTTGGATGAGATGAGGAGGTCGCTGCGAATGGAGCAAGCACCACCGAGAGCGTCTTTGGACCAGGTACGAACTTCGATTGATTTGAGTGATATGACGACTGCGGACAATCTCCTTCGGGTCATGTCCAATACGAGTCGTGGTGGTGACAAGCATTAGAGCACCAAGATTGGTTGTGGTGATCTAATGATTTCGGGTCACAAGTGTAATATATATACATGTAAGTCTATAACGATGATGAATTATCATATCAATTTAAAAGTGTTTTAAGAAGATTCTTTCCAGTAGTAGGTCTATAAGAATAAATAGTGCTTGTTTTTTTTACAGCTTCAAGGTTGGGTAAATGTCGGATTTCCATTGATAATAGTCGCTCAGTCGCTGTTCACAGAACTCCTTATAATCAAAGTCAATGTCACTAATGGTAGCCTGAATAGCAGCCCAGATGCCCCAGAAGAACCCAGGAAGCCCCCACCAAATGATCACTTCGTTGATGAGGTTGTCTATATCCTCTTCTGAAGGCATGCTGCAGTCTGATTCGTTGGAATAGTACTTTTGTGCTCTATAATAGTGTTTCATCCAACTTCTCAGAACAGGGTTGCTGAGTTTCGGTTCCGGGATTAGATCCTTACGCCCGTCGAATCCCTGCCATTCTGCAAAATGATTGGCAAGATCAAATGCTCTAGGCGCAGGAATCGCGTACTCGTAGTCTATAAATGTAACAAGGTCCGAAGGAATGTAATTGTGCGTGTCCTTGTCATTTACATCAACAACAGCGCCCGCCTTTGGTACCCAGTTCTCAGGAACAAGAACATTGCCCGCTAACAAGTCACAGTGGCTGGTGCATATAGGACTGGTATGCCCTATAGTTTGTTTGACCCATTCTAGTTCTTTGTGAAACTCTTCTCTGGAGCTGCCAGCAATATCTTCAGGGACAATGTCGATCCATTGTTTGATGATTTCCCAAATATCTCTAGGAGCATTAGAGTTCGCAGAAGAAGAACATGATGATGAAGTAGGTTGTTGCTGTTGTTGTAGCTTGTGCTGGATGCTCTGCGGGTCGATTTGTACATGCCATTGAGCAGCTTTGCTGGCGATTCCTCGGACTACTTCGTCACCGGAAAGCTCTGTATAATGAAGAGCCCTTCCAGGAATATACTGGTATATCAAACCGTTGCCGAAACGCGCGTATAAAGCGGGTGCTAGTCCTAATTCATGCAGTTGCAAATGCGTGTAGAATTCTCGGTCTCTATTAATAAACGAGTCGGTACCTTTACCGTAAGCTCTTATTAAGAAATGCACGACATCACGACTTGACACGGTCAAGGTGCCTTTAAGCAGCATATTGGTGATGCCTCCTTTCAAAGGCTCTATCTCGAGTGTATATTTAGCAGTTCCAGAGCTGTTTTTAGAGCTTGTTTGCAAGGTCTTTTCAAACACTCGAGATACAAATGCCTTGACATTTCTATAATTGTCGTCCGCTATATTAGCCAAGTCCAGAGTGTAATCCAGGAGAATAGAAGGACTCAACTGTAGGTCAGGATGAGCCCCAGCCGCAGCGACCAGTTTACCTGAACCGGCACCTGGAGAGCTATCATGAACAGGTGACATGATCAATGGTTCATTCAAGGTCATTTTTCGGTTTTTTTGGTTTTTCAGTTTTTTCGGTTGCTGGTGTCGTGTCCAAAAAGTGTGCGGTGAAAAGTGTAAAACTAGGTTTCAGGTCGCCTTGATATTTGGTGTCGGTTGATTTTCTGTTTGGTGATGTCTTTTTTAAAGAGCATGTGAAAAAAAAGGACACCAATGGACAAGGTCACGCGACCAATAGAGAGAAGTATAAAGTATGTAAACGGATATATATCATACAAATAGATCATATATACGTTAAGCTACGGTACAGAAATTCAACAAAAAATATAGATCCAAGATTACTATGCTTAGGCAACCCAGAACCAGACCCTCTCCAGCCAGTTCCGAGGGGATCGTTCAGGGTATAGAGCTTCCGTAGCCTCAGCTTCAGCCAGGCCTCCAACGACATCTACAGTCTCCAAAGGCCTCATAAATAGCTTATTCTTGGTGTAAATCTTGTGTCCTATCCATAAAACAAGGAAGATAGGAAGCGTGATGTAAGCAGCAATAAAGTCCGAGGCTTTGAACGAGTGGCCTACAAACACCCAAAAACCATTAGTGATAGTAATCAGAGACACGATAAATATCGTGATATAAGTGCCGTAAGGTTGGAAAGGAGCTTTGAAAGGAAGTTTGTGAGTCATGTCATTGAGCCTGATAGCCGCTCGGAAACGTAAATACGCAGATAACAAACAAATCCATGCAATGAAACCTGACACGGTACTGAGATTCGTAAACCAAGTGAAAACAGTGGATGATGACGACGAAACATTGAGATATGATAAGCAGCTGACGGCTGCTGTCGCCAAAACAGCAAAATATGGCACTCCCCATCGGTTACAGTACTTGAAGATAGACGGCGCTTGTCCGTCCAAAGCCAACGTGTACATAGTTCTTGAACCTGCATAAAGAAATGAGTTACCTGCAGACCAAGCCGACAGCAAAATTGAGGCATTGATGATATGGTTCAATACTGGTATCCCTGCGTTCTTAATGCCAACGACAAATGGAGATGCTGCGGCAGTAGAGTCTCCGTTACCTACTGCAGAAGTCAATTGAGGATCAGCACTGGATACAATGACACCAATTACAAGAGATCCCACTACATAAAAGACCATGAGACGATAAATAAAGCGCCGGGTAGCTTTAGGAATGTTACGCCTGGGAGCTTCGGTCTCACCGGCGCAAATTGTAATCAATTCTGGTGACAATATAAATGAAAACCCGCTTCTTACAAGAGCGTTCCAGAAGCCACAGAACCTGCCAGCAGGACCAGTGACGAGATACTCTTGGAACGCGAGTCCATGACCAAAATAACGGAATCCTACACGGTCGTGATTAGGAGCACCGCCGAAAAAGATCACAATTCCGACAATAATGAGTCCTACAATGGTGATTATTTTAATCGATGCGAACCAAAACTCCGCTTCACCAAACAAACCTACCATGATGACATTCAACAGTATAATCACTACTAGAATAATAGTGATCCAAACCGCTATACTGACGCTATCAGTCCAATATTGAACGACCATCCCTGCGGCAGTAATCTCCGAAGGTACCAAAAAAGCATAAGCGTACCAATAATTCCAACCTGCGGCAAACGATACTGAAGGATCCAAAAACCGATCGATAAAGTAAGGAGCAGACGCAAATTTCAGCGGTAAATAACAAGTCATTTCTCCTAAAGTGTTCATGACAGTCCAAATGACAAACGACATAATCACGTAGGCAATCAATAGAGAAGCAGGCCCTGAGCGGGTGAGAATGACTCCTGATCCTACAAACAGTCCGGTGCCTATACAACCTCCTAAGGCCAATAATTGGACATGCCTGCTTTTCAAAGCTCGTTCTGTAGTACCATAGGTGACTTCAAAACTATCCATCTGATCGTTTGGCGTCTCGATATCCTCTTTTTGTTGCACATAGTCGTCGTCTGAGTAGACTTGACTACTACCTTGTTTCTTCATGTCGTTAAGACTCATTGTGAAATAATATGGCAGTATACTATCAAACTAAAAACGCTGTGCAGACTTTGGTGGGTTTATATAGAGGGAGAGATTCACACTCTAATTAGAGTATTTTTTACTTATCTATGACTCGAGGAAAATCTTTCCTCAAATTTTCCGCGGGTCTTGATAAGGATTATCTTTTGAAAAAAGGGTATGAACGTTCAAGGCGCACACAACAGAGAGTTACAAGAAGAAAGGTCAGGGGAAAATAACAAAGAAACTATACAAAGACAAGGATATACATTAGGTTATATAGTTAATTTTCCTCAAAAAGCTAAACAAGGTCCAGTGATTGCGGGGTAAAGACCAAGCCTTTTTAATATTGCTTTGGCAGTTGTTTTTTTCTCGTTCTCCAGTCCTCTAACTGGACGTGTCCTGCCCTCGACTTGCAGATGCATGCTCATCGTGCGGCTCATGGATTCGATGCCCAGAACCCGAGTTTAAATTCATGCCAGAGCCTAACTCGGATTCGGGCAACTGTGGCTGCTCCACTCTCCCCTGATCCGCAGCGATTAGACAACAAAAGCAGTGCACAAAACCGGGAAAGTCCAAGAATATGCTCGGGGGCTCCGCATCTCGGTGGGCGATCTATTGAAGTATGGAGACGTTGAGACGTTGAGTCAGCTGACAGGAGTGAGTGAGGTAAACAGAGAAGCACAAAAATTGACAGATATATGCGTGACGTCATGAATTCCAACTCGATTCAACACAGCACAGCACAACACAAAACACCGGTACACTGGATAATCCACTTCGGCTCAGCATTATTTATTAGCGTCCTGTTTACGTATGTACGTAACTATATTGCATAAATGTGGGAGACTCGTGCCCAAGGCTGCTCTGCTGACTCTGCTTAAAAGGGATTGATTGGAAAATTGTGGAGATGTCTACCTAAGTTTTGAAACATGTCAGTATCTCAATGCTTTTCAGACGTATTTAGTAACCGCTTATAAAGCAAGTTCCTATAATGTACTATATCGCTTACCTTTGTTGTTACACTATATTGTTACTTCCCATATATATCCTCCACTAATATACCGTACCATACCATACGATACTATACTATATTACTATCACCTCCCGTAGGGTCACTTCCCATAATTCATCTGAGGATGGTATTGCGGATGTTGCTGTGTCTGCTGTTGTAGCTGCTGCTGCTTCATGTTTTCCAATGCTTGCTCGGTGATACCTTGCGACCAGTTGCAAATGGTACAATGAAGCTCTTTGCGGAAATTTATCGGTATTAAAGGCACAAAACACACAGTAAAGAATTCCCGTTGCTTCCGAGACTCTACAGAGGTGTTGTGGCATCTCGGGCAGTAGAAACGGTATTCTTCGTATCCATCAATGGATCCAGGGAAATTCTTAACTACCAGTTAGAATTTGATCTTTTGGTTCGTATCGAAATGCAACATCATCACCAAAAGCGGCTTGCCGAATCGCATTTCCTCGCATTTACCTGTACAAATACGGACTTTCAATCAGACGCTAATCAGACGCTAATCAGACGCTAATCAAATATCTGTTACTCACCTCCAAACGTGAAAATAAACGGAATCATGCTGATGGGGTTACTACAGCAGTTTGCAAAAGTCGTTTGCCATCATGAAACCAAGTTACAAACTTAAGTGAGAGAGCCAGGCAGAGTTGAAATGATCACGTGACCTAAAAATATAACGAATACACATATATATATACCCAAATTATTACCTTTCGACTCCGCAAACTACCAAGTCGAATATACTTTGTTTCATAAATATCTTACTGCGTCTTTTCACGTGCACGCTACATCTGTTTTACATCTGCTTTTACAAATGAATAGATAAAAGATCATTGAACGAGTACTGCTTGTTGCACACAGGACACTTTCGTAGCCTCGCGTTCAGCCGGTCTTTGGCACAGTCATGGCAAAACACATGTCCACAAGCCTTGATAACAGTATCCTTCCAGTTCTTGGAACACACAGAACACAATGCAATGGATCGCAAAGCCTCCAGCTGTTCATCTACACCGGACTTGGACCCTGGTCCGCCTGACGTAAATCTCTTGGTCTCCAATTGTACCTTGAGCTTCTCTATCTGTATCTCCATAGCACGTTTGGCTTCCACGTGTTGCTTGATACTCGAGTCTTTGTCTGCCAGTTGGGTGTTCAGAGCCTCTATAGATCTGTAAACATTGTCCAGTCGTTTCTCTCGTTCAGTGACTTTGAATCGCGAGTTTTCATATTCCGACTCCAAAGACTTGATGGTCGATCTTAACTCTGCGATTTCTCGCTCTAAACTGCTGACTTTGCTAGACTTGGATCGTTCAGAGTCTTTGAGTTGGGTAATGGTATCTACACTCTTGACCAGCTGGCTCTTTAGCTTCTGTATCTCTTGGTTCAAGTTATCATTGGATCTCATAGCACTGAAATACTTCTCATTAGCCTTGAGTTTCTCAGCATTCAACTTCTTGAGCTTAGCGTCGACTTCCAAAGCGTCGAAAATCTTCGCTGTAGCCTTGCCATGTGCCTTTGCATACGCCGCTTCCAGACCAGGAATCTCCGCACTGAGGTTTTTGTTCTGTCGTTGCAGTTTCTCAATGAGCTTCACCAGCTCTTCCGCGGAAACACCTTCCAAGTTTGTGCTACTTGAGCCGTTTGTAGTTGTATCATCATCATTGTTGTTTTTCATAAGAGCCACTTCCTTTTCCAAAGAATCTATTCTGGCCTGGCGGATCTCGGTCAGATCACGCAATTCTTTCAAACTTTTTTCCTTGTCGTTTTCAGTGGCTTTTTTGATATTAAGTTCACCGAGAATCTCGTCTCTTGCAGAACGGATCCTTGTCACGTCCTGGTTAGCTTTGTTCAGCTGCTGTTCAAGATCTTCAAACTGCCCCGAGTACTTGTCTTTCAAGCTCGCTTCAAAAGACTCCCGTTCAGCCACCAGTTTGTTTTTTTCTTCTGTCAGGCTGTTGTTCAGCTTAGACAGTCGGTTATTCTGTGACACGAGCTCGTTATTCCTCAGTTTCAGCGACTGGTATGCATTTGACTTTTCCAGATCAGCTTCACTGAGATTTGCGAGCTTCACGCTCCATTCTCTTAGCGACGCATTCAGCTTGAGAACGGACTTTTCCTGCTCTTCGAGTTGCTGTGCTTGTTTTTTGACGATAGCTTGTTGCTCTTCTAGCGAGACTTTGGTATTATTGAGTTCTTCTACAAGAGCTTTGTAGTTTTCAGTAGATTCCGCCTCTCCACTGGAACCTGCTTCTATCCCAGCAGCGTCTGATTTTGATTTGGAATCGCCCGCTGTGACACCGTCTTTGGAGTCCGTTTGATGAGAGCTTTTGCCGAAAATCTTTTTGAGTGTCGACGACTGCGATCTTAGTAATTTGTGGTTCAAATCGTTATACTTTGCCGTCAAATCTTCGACCTGGCTTTTCAGTTCATCGTTGGACAACACCAGTGCCTCGTTCTCAGTTTTGAGGTGATTATAGTTAGCGGATATCTCCGACAGCGAGTTTTGTAGGTAACCGACCTGCGTGTTTTGCGAACCTTTAAACACATCGCCTAACCTGTTTAGAATCAATTCTCGTTTCTTTTCCAAAATAGAGGACACGGAGTCAGCTGCAGACTCCTTGTCATCTGCAGACACTGTTTCTAACAAGAGAGACTTTGGAACAAGATCCTTAGCATCTGAGCTTGCTGTAGGGTTCGGTGCTAATGTATCCAATAGGATATTCCACCAAGAGTCCAGTAGACTGATGCACTTTTGTAGTCTACATTTGTCAGCTTCTAACGATCTTAGTCTCTTGGACGCCTCATCAGACTGCCGCTTATACGTCTGCATCTGTCTGAAGATGGCTTGTTTTTGGAAGTTCAAGACATCTGTCTGGGTCATGGGCCCGTGTTCTTCCTCTTCATCTTGTTCCTGGACAGGCTCCGTTTTAACGGGATGACTTCCGTTACCATTGGCGTTTGAGTCCGCTTCTAGCTGAATCCTCTTTCTATCTGGCCCATCATTCTCGCCCAAAGACCTTTTCTTTTCTTCCATGTTGAATCAAACGGAAGAAAGAAGTTTTATTAAAGACTTGTGTGGACTTGTCGTAGGCTTATCAGCGATTCGAGGTCGTGTGTGGTATTTACAAATATGCAGAAAGGCAAAGACAAAAGAGCTACCAGATGAAATCTAAATATATATACAACACCCAACACAAATACAACGTGGAGATGATAGTTTATAGAGGGTCGGTTTGCGGTGCGTGGAACACCTGCTTAGTATGACACAAGGAAACTCGGCGCGTGTATTGTGCTTATTGTTGTTAATGTTAAGCAGTAAAAATTTCTTAATGTATGCGTGCTCACAAGTAAAGCTGTTGTCGGGAGGTTAGTTAGGCCCATGTATGGTACGGCTGTACAATGAGGTCAGGTTTAGTCAGTCAGTCAGTCAGTAGAAGCCAAAGCGTGAGAACGTTGGTCCAGAAGGATCAGGACATCTGCAAAGTCATTAATGAGGTATTGGTAGTTGTCGTTTGGAGACGTCTATCAAGAAAGTAATTTGCGTGTTTTGATCGGTCGGTTGTGTTGAAAATTCAGCGTTGTAGTGAAGAGAGAAATGGCTTCTAAAGGCTTTCAAGGGCCTACTAAAGACTTCAAAAACATGAGATCGAATGATGATTGAATGAGTGAAGTTTGAACATTAAAAACCATCTTTAAAACCTGTATATTCATAAGCTTGTTCATGAGCTTGTTCTCCCAAATGGAATCACAGGAGTTGAGCTAAGCGAGAACCATAAGCAGTCATATATCCTAAATATGGTTGTATTAAAGATATGATATGCTCGCTGTGGGCCAGCCAACTCTGAAGCCATCTTTTGAGCCGCGACAACAGGATCAGAGTTAGACATGCGTGTAACTTTATCAAATCTTGGTCCAGATCTTGGTTGGAATTGTGTAATTGACTAAGTTTGGCTGATATGAACGGGAGTCTCACTTTAGACTTTTTTCACTTTGGTTTTACGCGAGAGACTGTGCGGAACTTGATTAGACTTCATACTAAAGTTAGCTTACCTAACGTAGCTAGACATCAAGTAAGACGAAGCAGCCATGACAAAGACTCTGAAAATGTACAAAGCAAAGTAGTTTAAGAGTTCATTTAAAGCGACAACCGAGTGAAATTCTAAGCATTGTTGTGTATTGTAATGTTATATTGTGATGTTGTAACATTGGCCGATCACCTTTAAAGTGCAGACTTGCATGATCAACATGTGTTGTTACACAGACCTGATCAATTACTAGCAAACAACGAAACAACAATAACAACGACAGGCCAGAATCCTTGGAAAAAGACCGCAACACATGTTGATCCATTCTAAAAAGCAATTCCATAAGAAGAAAAGAAAAGAAAAAAAGACCTTCCTTTTGAGAAAGACAGATCGACCGATCGCCTTTTCCTGGTCTAGTACCAGCTTGTATGAGTCTGTACCAAATTGGTACGAGCAGACAGATATAAAATTCGTCCTAAAGTTAAAGTTTGGGATCGTTAGTCCACCAGGATGATACAGTTAGTGGATCAGTAAAGTAGATCGAGGCATGTGCATGACATCACCATGGCATGACGATCTTGACTGCGTATATAGAGTTTGAGGAGACAAAGTTATAAACGGGAGTGTCAAACCAGAAATTTTTGAGCTTCCAGAATCAGCTATAAGGTTGGAATTCTCTTCCTGGAACCGGGAACTAAGGTTCAAAGGGATCCAATAATCTTTACGGCGGTTTGGGAAGGTTTGACACGGACTCGAAAAGGACAAAGCAGGGCAGAGGTTAAAGTTCAAAGCATGTGTCGGGTGAGATTTTTTGACGAGTCCTGGTGACCAATATGAGTGACTAAAATAGTGAGCGACCATCAGAATCGCAGTGAGAATGGCTTTAGTATACTGGGGGTATTAGATTCGAGGAATTGACATGGAGGATGAGTGGAGAACTGGGGTCCATATTGAAGAGTCCATAGTGAGTGATTGAGTGAGTCGAGGAGGTTACATGGTGGACACTGGCCAGGAATTGCTAAGTACTTTCAAGTATTCGCAAATATTTGGTCAATATTGAGTCATTGTTTAAGTATGCATAAAGATCCATAGCGACCTAGGCATTTCCTAGGGACATTTCATACAGATATTTCGCTTAAAAGTAGCTTGTAAGCTGTCACCCACCCACCAAACGAATCGCACCCAAAGGTCACCCACCGAAACGACTTCCCACCCAAAAATTTCGCCGTATGGACTCAATATGAGCAGGAAATGAAAATTTTTGGAGTTTTCTCTTCAAACACCTATGATGAGTTCTTAACTACAACGAATTTCTTCACCTGAATGTCTATGTCGAAACATCAGACCAGAGCTTTTTAACCCTGAGGTGTTTCTAAGGAGGTAGATAGAGAGATAGAATTAATGCATTTACTGGTTTAATAAGCGTAAAGTGAGTGAGTTACATGTTGTCTCGCTATAGAGGTAAATTTGAGGTTCACTATAGACAGTTACAGAACTAGCTAGATACAGGAGAACAAGAACAACAGTATAACAACGCGGGAAGCTTTTGTACAGCTTTGAAATCAAGTACTTCGATTTGAGCTGACACTACGTAGATAAAATATATATACATTAGAAGCCTCAGTTATGGTGATTGGTCTTCCCCTATATGACCACTAATACTAATGACCACTATAACTACCTACCACTAGCTATCGATATCACCTCTATAGCCCTGGACTCATCACAGACATTAGCCAAATATCAGTCCGAAATTAGTCCGAAATCAACCTAGAGTCGATATTTGCCTGAAAAAGTTCACCACCACCCTTAAAGCCACTTAGGCACAAGCCAAGCACGAAAATAACCAGGAACGTGGTGATCGAGCAGCTTCACGCTAGCAGCCCCTTACCAAACGGCCCTTCCAAAGGAGGCCTCTCTCTAATAAGCCTCAGAGGAAACTTCAGGCTTCATTTCAGGCTTCCTTTGCTTGGAAACACAGCTAAAATCGGATGCGGTCCGCAATCAATAGCAAACTAACCACCAATAGGAGCAAGGCTGACTTGACTGGATGGCTCTGCGCGTCCCTAAGTAGACATGGAAGCCCCAAAAAAGAACTACCACGAAAAGCAGCGGAAAAATGAAACGAAAAATGCACCAAAACAAACAAACAACTATTAACTGGGTTCGTGAAGTATCTGAGTGACTGTTTAAAACAAGCTTTACAAACTTACAACATTTTGCATAGTTTGAGCATTCCACAGAGTTAGCTTCCTACCTATTCTTCTCTATCTATTAGATTAGATATTGGGACGTCTTCTACTCTCCACTCAGCACAGCGCGAACGTGTTTCTGCAGTAAAGCTGCAAGCGAATAGCGTAATATTTTAGCCCAAATTTTTTTTTTTGGGGAAACGTGGTTACTTTTTCTCGGGCTTTTTTTTCTGGGGGCTTTACTTTTTACTTTTTGCAGGCCTCTTCAAACGTGTTGTTGCTTTGCGTTCGTCATTGAGTCAGAAATATATAAGAAGAAATCGTGACGACAGAAAGGATTCTTCACCCTACTAGTGGAAGTCAACCAGAAGACGGACTGTAGACCACATTAAAACACGTCTTTTAACCATTTAAGCATCAAAAACCAGTAGATCTGCAAGGTACCGGTTCGTATTTCCTGTTTTCTCTGTGTTTTGCTCTTTTTTTGTTAAGCACTCTGTAGCACCAGCTATTTAAGGGTCCCTTGGTTACCAAATCTGTTACTTTAGGAAGGTGCGGTGTGTGTCAGCAATTAGTCAGCTGTGACGTGGTGCTTACGTAACCGGTTTTTATTTTTTTGTTTTTCGTGGTGTCTCCGTGGTTACTCCGATATTAGAGGGGGCCGGATCACAACGTGAACATTATATTAATTGACGATCAGTTTGAGCAATTGCGTTGGTACGTTTAATTAGTTGATTTATATCAGTCTTATCAGCCGTTTTATTAGCTGTCTTGTGGTATATTAATCATGAGTGGAATCCTCAAGTTTGGAGCTACTGACGGACTGAACGCACTATTGAAACGCAATGAACAATGGGCTGCGAGACTGGCTCAGGAACACCCTGGATTGTTTAAACTCAATGCAAAAGGCCAGGCTCCTCAGATCCTATGGATAGGTTGTGCGGATTCACGTGCAGGGGAAGCATGTGTAGACTTGTTACCAGGAGAAGTGTTTGTGCATCGTAACGTGGCTAATATCGTTCCTTATACAGACATGTCGTCAATGTCCGTGTTACAGTTAGCGGTAGATATCATCAAAGTCAAGCATATCATTGTGTGCGGACATTACGATTGTGCAGGAGTTTGGGCCTCGTTATATAACAAGAAATTAGGAGGAGAATTGGATTGCTGGTTAAGGCATTTACAGCAGGTGAAAGCGGATCATAAGCATGAGTTAGACAAGATCGAAGATACTAATGACAAAGCCAAACGGTTAGTGGAACTCAACGTGATCAGCCAAGTTTATAACGTACAGAGAAACGACCGAGTAGCGAGAGCAGTAGCACAACGCGGGCTTCAAGTTCATGGTGTGGTTTATTCTGTGGACGACGGACGTCTGCGGACTGTGGATGTACCGAAGGACGAGAACCAGGACTTGTTTGCGATCGGTGAGGATGCGCCTGATGCTCATTAAGCGACCTGCCAACAATACTGCTACATTATTATATCAGTATGCTGTGACTTCATAATGCTTACTGCTATGTTAGTATATCGTATCGGTGAAATATCAGTGAGTACATTAGTAGGTGACCACCATATTAGACCAAACTGCTGGACCATTCAGGGCAAAACTGTTTAGCACCGAATTGGTATACGACAACAACATATGTGGGCCTTGATGACTATCTTGGCAAGTATATTAGTGACTATTTGGGCATAGCGTAATCCGTGTGTATACAAGGGTTGGTTTTTGTTTCAGAGCCGCAAATGTCTTACCCTGGCATGATCTCGCGAAGGAGGCAGCAGCGAAGCGGGCAGATCCGATCGAGCGAGATCGCAGAGGTCCGATCGCAGAGGTCCGATCATATATTTGCTGGGGCTTTAAGGGAAGCTGCAAGAGAAGAAAGGAAGAGGAGTTCGGGCTAGTAAGGAGTTATAGAACTAGAGATAGAAGAGATATATGACTAATGAGAATTAAAAACGACTGATATGGGCGTAGAGGTTCGTTCAGTGGATTGAACTAAAGTTAGGACTTACATTTCCTAGAGAACCGGGAACTGAGATTTGAAAAATGTGCCTTCTAGGTACAAAGGGGGACCCTTATTCGGCTGCTTATAGTTTAGTGTTTTAAGCTCAAAAAGCTAAGGAAACTGAGGATATGTGTTATTGCTACATGATCCGTGAGAATGATGACAATTAGTCAAATAGGACAAATAGATGACATTTGGTGAAGTGAATTGATGAATTGAATTGGCTAGCTGGTATATTAGTCTCTCGTATTGATACCTTCGCTAAGCACCAACCATAAGCATATACTATAAAGAATCACTATACTATGGACCTAGGGACAACAGCAAAGCCAAACACTAGAAACGACAATGTGACTAAAGTGAGTAACCAAAGTGAAGTACTAACCGAGTGACTTACTAACTTGGTTGACCAGGTGGCCTAGTTGTATTACAACTGCCTTTCTCAGCGTGTTTGTGATCCGCTCGATCAGATTAATTTCCTAGCAAAGCAGCAAAGGAGTCTTTGGATCCACCTGGATGGATTGAAATTATAGAACTGGATTGCTGTTGTTGTCTCGGGGTTGTTTGGCGAACAGTGAACAAATGTTTCAGAGTGGATAGGTAGGCTGTTATGTTTACAATTATTAGTGGCTCTTATCAAGACGTATTATCTAGGTGTTTCAGTCTATGTTATGATAATGCATGTTAGGATAAGGAATGTTATGATAAGCTATACTATACTAAATTTACCTTATGGTAATACTACGGGTTGAAACTCCGTGTCCAAAGTCCGTGTTTACCTGCGGAGTGCGCAGGGTGTTGTGTCTGTGTCTATTTATGGTAGCCGGTCGGGGCTTGATCTGACGGATCTATCCGGCCTAACGGACAGATCCGCTGGATGTCGATGTAGATATTCTAGGTCGATAATTTTGGCACGTGTTCCCATCGTTATGTGGCATAGTACCAATTTAGCATTATAGCGTAGAGTCATACTATAGCATGGTTCTACAGTATCACAGTACCATGCAACCATACCACGCTATAGCCATGCAATTAAGACAAATAATATAATAAAATAAACAAATAACCTAAAAAATAATAACAGTAAATAAAAGAAAATACTCCACCACGTACATTCCATTGCATTCCACTTCTGTCCGGTCTGCTGCTCCGTTTCCATTCCACTTCACTTCAGATTCATTAATTTCACGAGAATCGGCTGCTGCTTCCCGCCTAATCAATCATAGAGTACGGACGGGGCAGGAAGGTGTTGCTACAAGTGGAGCTGGAGGTGGAAGGCGTGAGTGCAACGCGGTACGGGGCGGCAGCCGCAGTCAGCTTGTCAAAAGCAAACATGACAGGAAGGTTCTCACCAGAACGAGGGAAAGTGCAAGTGAAAGCGAAAGTAATGAAGGAACGAAAAAAGTAAGGGAGAAGGGGAGGGAGATCAAACAACAGGTCGATTAGGGTCCCATCTATAGGAAGTAACAAAAAAAAAGAATGTAAAACATGAACAACTAACGTCATGCAAGAGTGGCATGATCCTGTCTGAGCCTCTGTGCGTAATACGACGAGTCAAGTGGACCAGTGGTTCTGCAGAGCACTGCAGCGAGGTACTACGTAGTGCAGAGTTGGCGTATGCGTAGGTAGGATTCATTTCATTGGGGACTCCTTGGGTCCCTTGGGGAATTCCTTCGACTCCACTAGCTGAGGTAACGGAGGTTAACGGAGGTGATCACTATGTAACTATCTAAGTTTATTCAAGTTAAGGTATGTAGGCAAGTAGGCATGGACACATGTAATACAAGACCCTAAGATCATATCAGGGTCTTGGTCTTACGAAATATTATTACTACAGTCCAAAAGTCCTACCAGATGTTTTACTGAAACGCACGAAAAAGTCTTACGCAAAGGTTTTACGAAAAAGTCTTACCAGATCTTAGCAAAGGTTTTATTACAAGATGCCCTGCACAGGCGTTGCTATCAGGCCCTAAGTCCCTAAAATGTTTCACAAAAAAGCCAAAAGAATCTGGGTCTTGCGGCCCTAGATCCTGGCGGACACGCTATAAACCTTGTTGGGCTTAGACTTTGATTTTGACGAAGCAACGATCTGCGACTGATAGACTTTGCGATAATCTCAAAAGGCCTAAGAAAAAAAGGAAAAACGATGGAGAAAAAGCAAGCATAAAAAGCAATACCTGCCACATCGAAAACAAAAAAAAGCACAAAAAGCAACCACGCCAGATCTGTCCGAAAAAACCAAAACCGAAAAAAAAATCACAATCAGGGCAGACAAGCGTGTCCCAGACAGGAAGTTAGGGCCCTTAAGGGGCGGATATGCACGCAACGCAACAGACCTAAGCAGGAAGGCAAAAAGAAAGGCAGACAGGCGGAAAGAGGGATAGACGAACAGAGAGACATAACAATATGAGAGGAGATTGACGAGTTTCCATAAGGAGTTTCTATAAACAGAAGGAGAAGTGATCTAAGACATTGTAAAGGGAGGTGTTGGATATTGTAAAAATATTTGTACGGAGGAAGATGTAAGGGGGTTTGTGAGGCAGACAGGCAGGCGGATAGATGGGAAGGTCGCGGTGGGAGTTGAGCAAGTAACCGACGTAAGAAGGTAAGTAACTAAGAAAAGCAAGGGACAGGTCTGAGGATGTCGAGAGAGAAGATCATTATTATTGTTATAGTATAGTTGAGGATATGATATCATTGCTGAGGTTGAAATTAGCTTGGTAGTTTAAGCATATTGTCTAGATATACATGACACCTCGGGCCATGCATGGTTCTACCCGGGTACTATATATGGCATATGGCACAATGTCACACATCACAACACTTTAGTAAATTATAGCATGCCAGTACCCGAGCAACATGCCCTCACAAGCAGCCCGAAGCTCACTAAACAGCACCAAACAGCTCCGAACAGCGCAATTCAGCAAGCAACAATGCTGGAACAATCAATACAATGCGTGCAGGTAATTACGTAGCCATTGTATCATAGCTCTCCAGCCCGCTAAAAACGAACACGAAACTTTAAAATCGGCACAAGTTTCCCAAGCCGGCTCAAAAGCAAACATCAAATAGAACCACAAACAAACATAGAAATAAACATAACATATCATCTCCTAGTTTGGCTTATTAGGTTTGCTTCCGTTCGGGATCATCTAGATCCTACAGTATCCTTTCTCACTATTTACGCACACACACTGTCGGTTACCGCGCCGCGCCTTCACAAATCCGTCAAATTCGAGTAAGGGCTCAATTTCCTAATCGGGACTAGCCCCGATCACGATAAGTTTAGTGGCTCCGCGATCGGCAATGGCACTGGTGGAAAAGAAGAAACGATAGTCTGACGTGGCGCCACTAAGGCGGCATGTCCACATGCGCTAGTGCGAAGACGAAGCCCGAAGACGTCGCAGAAGAAGCAACGATGGAAAAAGAAATGCGGAAAAAGAAAGCATCATAACCGAGCTACAGCGAAGCTGTCAGATATCATAGAGTTACAGTATACTAAAGTATAGCAGAATACTATGGCAATGCATTAACTACAATCACAATTCCCATGACAATATGGTCAAGTTTACGTTAAACCAACCTGGAAATAACCTCTTAACCTATCAACCGGGCCCAGCCAATCAGCACTTCGATTAGCCAACCACGCCCATGTCAATCTCTCTCAGCCTTTCCACAAAAACACCTTCATTCAATTCAACTCCGGCTTGGGAGCCCACGATTAACACAAACGCAACGCAAGTAGACAAGGCTCAGCAGTTGACTCACCAAAACTCGAATTAACCTTGTCTCTTTGTTTGTTTGTTTGTTTCATGGCGTCTGTCCCGCACCGCCTGCCTGACTTGTTATTTGTTCTGTGTGTCGGGTTTATGTGTCTCCTTGTTATGACGTTTCTAACGCACGTACGCTTAGAACTTCCGAACAAATGTCAACGACAAAATATTGGGGTTCTGCACCCTGTGAATAGAATTTCCCGAAGTCAGTCGACTGGAGAGACACTGGAGACCGGGGATCATTAGAAGTTTTACCTCATTGGCTAGTCAGTTATTTATTTCGTCATTTAGTTACTATGTAGCTCTACTGTTTAATCCTCTCTATGTCTATGTCAGACACAGACAGTTATACTATGGATCTAGATGTCACGTTTCTTCAGTCGAATCGAGCCAATTCGAATCGAGATCCATCAATAAATAGACAAGGACAGAAGGAAAGAAGAAAGAATAAACACCCTAAAAGAGCACTAAAAAAGCACCTAAAAGCAGACCCAAAACACTAAATAGACCCAACGTAGTGACAGCCGGGTGGAGAGTGTGCACAAAAGGGACGCCAAATGCCGAAAAAAGCAACAGCACCAACGCCCTGCGTAATCAAGTCATGCCAAGTCATGTCAATAGTATGGTACTATAGGGTAAATGAGTATTGATATATAAAGAGAGGGAAAGAGAGAATAGGCAGATAGCTTAGTTAACTAGTATATCTAGTAGCACATATTCACCTATCCCCAACTATCTCTACCACCTTAGCTACCTTACCCCGACTCTCTTAGCTTAGCTCACTAATAAAGCCAATCGCACCAACCAACGTCTCCATAATATATCAAACCTTGTTGGACTGCGCGTGCGTTTGGTTCGCGTCTCCTGCAGCCCGGTTTGTCAGACATTTCCAGCAAGATTTATGGGCCTCGACGTTTTGGGCTTAAGGGTGCACCTGTCAACTCCAGTCTGTTAATTGCTTTTGCTGTGTTTTTGTTTTTGTTTCTGGGTTTGACTTTAGCTTTGCTCCTACTTCTGCTGGCTCCTGCTCCCGCTTCAGTGCTTGACATGTCTGTTTAGTTTCCCTTGCAAAGTGACCTTAACTGATATTCGCTCTTTTTAGCACAGTTTTAAACATCCGCTTTATAACCCACCTAAATCCTTACCTTGGCAAGGGCCATATGAATCGCTTTGGCGGTACTGAGCGGTACTGAGCCGTATCTACCCGGTGCCGTAGTAAGAGCCATAGTCCTTACTTTGACATTTGACGTAATTCGCCCTATCTAACTTAACATTTGGATTGCTACTCTACTTCTTCTATCCATTCCGTCGCGAACTCCGCTACACTTTCCTTTTCTTTTTTTGCTTCTTCGCTCCAGATCAATCTGTCAACAATCCCCTTCCTTCCCGAACGCCTCGAAGGGTTGCTGGCTTGTTTCATGGATTCTCATTCTGGAACAATCCAATCCGTAAAGCCTGCAGATCGTCGCCCCTTTCTAGTTAGCGCAGCACTTTCTTTTTCTGGCCAGCCTGGAACAAAGTTAACTGTCTTAGCAAAAGAAACTACAACTAAAAAAACACTAAAAAAAAAACGACGACGACAACGGCAAAAGCAAAGAAAGATACATATACACACGCCTAAAAAAATAAATAAAAAATCCACACCCCGATATTTAAAGCTTTAAGTTCGTCTTTGCGGTGTGTTTAAAAAAAAATCTAAACTAGCTAACCGATTATTCTTGATAAGAACGGGTCGTGATTTGATTCCTTTTCCTTTCCTTTCCTTTCCTTCTTTCCTTTTCACTTGGCGTGGATATCTTGACCCTTCATCTTTGGACTGTATTAGTTTAAATCATCCAAGGCAGTGTAGGTCACCCTCTCTTCGTGTTTAGCCTAACGTCACTTTGCTTTGTCACCTGGTTTTATACGGGTTCTTGCTGTTATTGTTAGGTGGATCGGAGCCTCCATCCATTTTCCTGTGGGTGCCAAAAGTCTAAGCCTAAGTAAGTCTAAGGGCTATATAAGGTGAAGTACCGAAAACAAAAACTAAAGGAAGACCTCTAGAAGAACTAGACGAATAAAGTAAGCCAAAGATACTAAACGGTTTCGTTAATTACTCTGATCCCGTTTTTTTTTAGTTTGGTTTTGTGTTTTGCGGTCTCGATATTGAACTGATATTTATATTCATATTAATATCCAGACACAACAGCCGCTTCCAAGGTTCAACTCTGAACCCTCCATCTGACCTTCTAAACTCGAAGTTGCATTAACAAATCCGACCGAGGACTAGACTGTGTGTTTCGTCCCGCCTGTAGATTTGTTCTATTCTCTGGTGTTGTCTCTATCTGTCAATATAAAAGATTACAACGAGATCTCAGTGATTGGCTGATTGTGAATCTAATACCATTACTGGCATATACAACCCCTCTAAACATGGCTTTCGACCTCATAACCACTAGCGGCAAGCGGATCTCTCTTCTCAATGACAAGGAGCCCGCGCCTTGTGGCCAGGCGGCTAAACCCGCTTCTTCCCCAGAAACCCCTGCCAACGCTGTATTAACACCGAAATCCACTCCTCCTATGCAGGGTGGGTTTTCTACGGTTCCTGTTAATACTAACACAAACGTCGGCCAGTCGCCTTCGCCTTCGCTAGTGACTCCTCCTTTACATCCCTCTGTGCATCTCACTCCTGCAAGCAACCCTATGCATTATTCGTATCAGTCTCCTAGACAACACATCCAGATGCCAATGCAGGTGCCTGTACAGATTCCACCTGCACAGATACCGACACATATGCTCAATGGCTCAAGCTCAGGCGCAGGAGCGCCTCCTTCTGGAGTACCTACAGGAGTGTCGCCTGGAATGTCTTACGAACACGCCCCACAACCTACTCCACAGAATGGCTTGCATTACCCCGTTATTTATTACAACACGGCGCCTAAAGACGCATCCCTTGCGCATCCTCATCCCCAGACCCCAGGTTTACCCCAAGGAGTTCCACAAGGAGTCCCTCAAGGTCTTCCTCAGGGAGTCCCTATGTCCAATGGATACTACCAGCCTTACCGAGCAGACCAAAATGTGCTTCCTCCTCCACCTCATGCTCAAATGAACCTTTCAAACCCTCCAGTGTTCTTTTCCAATTACTACCCCTACTCCTTTGCCCAGCAACAGGATTCTTATGTCAAGAACATGTCAACCAGTCCTCGTCTATCTGCAGACCCACCACATGCACAACCTCATCAACCACATCATCATCATCATAAGTTCTCCGTGGCACCTGAACCGTTACAAAACCCCAATACAACGGGTAACACCTCTACAAAGCCTGTCAAGAGGTATACTTGCCACTGTATGCGTTCGTTCACGACTTCAGGCCACTTAGCGAGACACATGAGAATCCATACTGGTGAAAAGAACTACAAATGTCCTTACGAAGGCTGCGAAGCGAAGTTCTCTCGCCAGGACAACTGTATGCAACACTATAGGACACACATGGCCGGCAGAGGCCGCTTGTCGAGGAAGCGCGGATCTGGTTCGACATCTAGTGCTAGTTCTAGTTCTAGCTCAGCTTCAGGATCGAATCCAGGTTCAGTATCAGGCCCGAGTTCTGTGAAGCCATCCACAACTGCAACTGCAACTGCAAATGAGACTCCTGCGTCCAGTCCTATCACTAGCACCAAATCTGGGCCCGGTTTGAGCCCCAGCGCGAAGAGCCCCGTGTCTTCATCTACCCCGGCGTCCGCCATACCACAAAAGACACCTGAATCTGCTGGGTCAGAGTCTCCTTCTTCTGTGTCGCGGACGTTTGTACCGTTACGAACTCTGTCGGGATCTACGCCTGTCATTTCTGCCTGATCCCTCGACAGTATAATGCAAAATGTTACGATACGATATGATTATTTAAGTATAATTGACATAATGAAATCACGAATTTTTTTCAATTCTATTCTACCGTGTGACCAATTACATCTCTATGAATGTAGATTACTTGATTAATTGAGTGCATAGTTAGCTCAGCTCAGTTCAGCTCAGTTCACATCACTCCACCACACACTAAATCCAGCACAGTCCACCTCACCCCACCCACACCTACCCCAACCAATCCAATGACACCATATATTATTATTAAGTTTACTTTCCTGAGTTATCGGCCTGTCAGAGCTCATCCTTTTGTCCCGGACGGACATCAGTCCGGTTGGTTGGCCTGGCTTGGCTTTCCCGCATTTGTGCTCATCTCCATTGGCCCGTTTACCCCACATTTTCTTCTTCACTTTGTACCCCGCCATCCGTGCTTTGGGACTATATAAAGCCCGGGAAGATCACGAATGACAGTTTGCTTCGTATTTCTTTCTATCTTACGGAAACTACAAAAGGTAAAAACAAAAAGAAAAAAACGTCAATCTTTAGTCTGACATTCTGTATCTATCTATTTTACTGTTTGTCTAGCCAGTTAGTACCCACTTACCTCAATGACAACAACTACTACTACTCCTCATATTGTACACCCACCCAAAGCGTTCCGCGAGAACCATCCGGGAAAACCACATTTAAACAACTTCGAGCATTACCAAGCTTTATACAAGGAGTCCATTGATCACCCGGAAAAGTTCTTTGCACAGCAGGCCAGGGACTTGCTTCATTGGACCAAGGACTTTACTACTGTCCAGAACGGGGGATTCGAATACGGAGATACCGCTTGGTTTTTAGAAGGACAACTCAATGCCTGCTATAATGCTGTAGACAGACATGCGTTCAAGAACCCCGATAAGCCTGCTATCATTTATGAAGCAGACGAGCCTGGCCAAGGCCGAATACTCACCTACGGCGAACTGCTACGTGAAGTCAGCCAAGTAGCCGCTGTATTAAGCGACGACTTCAAAGTGAAGGTCGGAGATACTGTGGCGGTTTACCTTCCAATGATCCCGGAAGCCCTTATCACGTTGCTTGCAATTGTGCGTATCGGTGCCGTACATTCCGTGGTGTTTGCAGGGTTTTCCTCAGGAAGCCTGCGTGACAGAATCGCCGACGCGAATTCCAAAGTCGTCATTACCGCAGACCAGTCGTTCCGAGGAGGCAAGGTCATTGAAACCAAGAAAATCGTCGACGAAGCGTTGCATGGAGATACTCCTGTGGAGCATGTCCTTGTGTTCAAACGTACTCCTGGCAAGGACGTGCCAAGCAGTGTCAAATGGGTCAAGAACAGAGACCATTGGTGGCATGACCTTGTGCCTAACAAACGTCCTTATTTGGCCCCTGTATCAGTCGCTAGTGAATCGCCTCTGTTTCTGTTGTATACGTCTGGGTCCACGGGGAAACCTAAAGGCGTAGTGCACTCTACAGGAGGTTATCTCCTAGGCGCGAGCTTGACTACGAAATACGTGTTTGATTTACACCCAACAGACATTCTATTCACGGCTGGAGATGTAGGCTGGATCACGGGACATACTTATGTCTTGTATGGACCTTTGCTTCTTGGTGCGACTACAGTAGTGTTTGAAGGTACTCCTGCTTATCCGAACTTCTCAAGGTACTGGGATATCGTCGACAAGTACAAGATCACGCATTTCTACGTGGCACCTACTGCGTTGAGGCTCCTCAAACGTGCAGGAGACAGTCATATCCAAGGCCATGATCTTTCTAGTTTGAGGACGCTTGGATCCGTAGGAGAGCCCATTGCTCCTGAAGTATGGGAATGGTACCACCATAATATTGGCAAAACCAATGCACACATTTGCGATACTTACTGGCAAACGGAAACAGGTTCCCATATTATTACGCCAATGGCAGGTATTACACCCACGAAACCAGGAAGCGCGTCATTCCCTATGTTCGGCATCGACCCAGTAATCATTGATCCAATCTCAGGAGAAGAGTTGAAAGGTAACGATGTCGAAGGTGTCCTTGCTGTGCGCAAACCGTGGCCATCTATCGCGAGATCTGTATGGAACGCTCACGAACGTTATATGGATACTTATTTAAGACCTTACAAGAACCTATACTTCACGGGCGACGGTGCGTACAGAGACAAGGACGGTTTTTACTGGATCAGAGGCAGAGTGGACGATGTCGTGAACGTATCTGGACACCGGCTGTCTACTGCGGAAATCGAAGCAGCGCTGATCGATCACCCGAATGTCGCTGAAGCCGCCGTCGTGGGTGTCCCTGACGATCTCACGGGCCAGTCTGTAGTTGCGTTTGTGTCTGTTAAACAGCACATGGACGATACCAAGCCTCTAATTCTCCAAGTAAGAAAGGAGATTGGGCCTTTTGCAGCTCCTAAGACTGTCTATTTGGTACCAGACTTGCCCAAGACCCGTTCAGGTAAGATTATGCGAAGAATCCTTCGAAAGATTCTCGCGGACGAGGATTTCGGCGATGTGTCTACGCTCAGCAACCCTACGATTGTCGACGAACTGATCAAGATTGTCAAGGCCAAACAATAGTGAAAACAATAGTGAGAACAATCTGGAATATGAATGTGAATATGAATGAGGTATATGTTTATATGTGGTATGATGAAATAGTAGCTAGTTGCTGATAACCTCTTGAATAATGCAGTGTTTACGACATTTACGACAGGGGAAAACAATCGTTCTTTGTAACACTGAATTATACGAGTAATAGATACCACCAGGTAGTATTTTTGAGTGATATTTTTGAATAATATGGGCTAATAATATCGATAAGAGGATATTGGTGAAACTTCACAAAGTCACGTGACGCATATATATCTTCATTTGCCATCGAACAAATGTTACTAGATTACCATCATCACTAGGATCAAACGATCGAAAGATCAGAAGATCGAAAGATCAGAAGATCAAAAGATCAAAAGGATCCAAAAGGTCAAATCATGATTTAGAACCGCCGGAACCGAACTAGAATAAGAAACAGAACAAGCTCTGTGTCCAACTCTAGCCATGTCATTGTCATATGGCGAGTATCTACACAACAAAGTCGCCAAACTCAAGAAACAGGCTGACGCTGCGGAATCAGATATATTCAAAAACTGTAGCATCTATATTACTGGTTATACTAGACCCTCGTTACAAGATCTACGTAGATTGATTACCAGTAATGGAGGTCATCATGTACAGTTCTTCTCGGGTCCGAGCGCAGCTACGCATATAGTAGCTAGCTCGTTGACAGCTCGTAAGAGACAGCAGTTTGCGCACTTGAAAGTCGTTAAGCCGGAATGGATCGTCAACAGCGTAAACTCTGGTTACTTATTGGACTGGTCGAAATACAGGACCATCACGGATCATACTCAGAGAACTATCGGAAGTATAGGATCGAAATTTGGAGAAGAAACGACTACTACTGAACAAACCAATGAACAAACCGCTGAACAAATCAACTGTCTCGACCCGAAGTTCATTGAGAAATTCTATGCGCGGTCGAGATTGCATCATCTGAGCACGTGGAAGTCGGAGCTTCGGGCAAAGTTCCTCCGAGGCATTCCGCGCAGCCGTTTATCAGAGGTGCGTGCGCGACGTAACTTTATTATGCATATTGATTTCGACTCATTTTTTGTGTCTGTAGCGCTACAAAAACACCCTGAGCTTGCAGAGTCCCCTGTGGGCATTTCTAACGGGGGTGCTCATGCGGATATAGCGAGTTGTAACTATGTCGCAAGAACTTTCGGTGTTAGCAATGGCATGTGGGTAGAAAAAGCCAAGTCAATGTGTCCTGGACTTGTGTTGTTACCTTACAATTTCAGAGACTACGAAACCGCATCTACCGCTCTTTACCAAGTGTTGAACGGCCTTGACGTAGACGTTATCTACCCTGTGTCGGTAGACGAGGCTATAGTCGATATTACCAAGTTGGTCAATTCTAGCTTTGTTTCTGAAGATCTGGATGGACATCTAGACGACGGACAGAATGAAGAACATGACGAAGAACACACTGTTATGCAAATCTGCAAGAATATTCGCGCTCAGGTACGCGATGCGTCTGGTATAGATGCCAGTATAGGAGTAGGACCCAACGTGTTGGCAGCGAAACTGGCTCTAAGAGATGCCAAACCCAGTGGCCAATCTTTTTTCTCTTTAGAAACCACCCTAGAAAAAATAACAGATTTACCTGTGTCTCAGCTGCCTGGAGTCGGTCGCAAGATCCTTGATAAATTAGAACAGGTGCATATTAGTACTATTGGAGACCTCAGGGACTACGGAGAGCTCAAGCTACACCAGCTCATAGGCAAGAAAATAGGGACAAAGCTATGGAAATACAGCAACGGTATTGATGATGACTGGGACTGGATGGTCTTGGGTCATAGTGACCCGAAAACAGTCGGAGTGGACTTGAACTGGGCCGTCCGTCTACAGAATGTGGATGAACAGGATCATTTTGTCACGATGCTTGTAGCCGAGCTGTTGAAACGGTTCCGTAGCACGAACCTAAGCATGACTAGTGTAAGCGTCAAAGTTCTTATGAGACATAAAGATGCTCCCATAGATCCCCCGAAATTTATGGGTTGTGGATTGTGCAATGCTACTAGTAAAACCAAACCTATCAACAAGTCAGAGCTATTAGCTAGCACCGCTAGGTCGATGGTAAGAGACCTGGTCAAATTGTCTGGCCAACCGGTAATGGATGTCCGAGGGATCGCTATAAGCTTGGGTTTAGCTAAGAAAGCTGAGCGGACCATGTCAGGTTTGATGAGAAGACAACAGAAAGCAGCAGCATTTGATGCCAGCAAGGAACTGGCTCAACAGTTGTCTTTGAATGTAATCAGTGATTGGATGAAGAGTACAGAGCTGCCGAATCTTGATGATGTAATGCTTATGGAGGACTATATTACAAGTAGCCATTGGACTGTGAGCAGCGAAGTTGTACAATGGATGCTGAGGACTGCTCCTAACAAGCATTGGAAATACCTGGCAAATATGTTTGCGCAAAAGCTCAATGATGAACTGAGAAAACAGTCGGCATGTATAGAGTTTGAATGTTCTACTAGACATTGTTGTAAATAGAATGAATAACATAATTGCTTGCTATAAAAATGAGGCGCTCTAGTCCGTATTACAGTGCTACTATTTAGAGAGGTTGGCTTATCGCAAGTGCGCAAGCTCCGAAGGAAGGATTCGCAAGGTGTTGGAGTGGCCACTGGAGCTGGTCCAACCTTGGATGGCAACGACAGTGTCGTTACTCTTGAGGATTCCGAGCTCTTCTGCCTGAGCGATACCCCATCGGAGTCGGGCCTCGACGTCCTGTTGCCATGAAGCGGCATCAGAAGGTCTGGGCTCTTCATACACAAAAGGATAAACACCTCGGTAAAGGTGTGAATATCTAGCGGCTTTAGCGTTTCTAGTGACCATGAGAATAGGGCAGTTAGGTCTGTACTTGGAACACAATCTCGCGGTAGCCCCAGAGGTACTCAAGACAATAATAGCCTTAGCCTGTTGCTCAAATGACGCAGCTACGGCAGCAAGAGCCACAGTCTCGGAAGTCTCTGTAGGACAAGGAGCCAAGCTTCGCAACTCGTTAAACAAAGGCTGGTAGGCGATACCTTTTTCAGCAGCCAAACAGGTCTCGTGCATCATGGTCACAGCTTCAATAGGATACTTGCCCTTGGCGGTTTCTCCAGACAACATGACACAGTCAGCACCATCCAAGACGGCGTTACCGACATCAGACACTTCAGCTCGAGTAGGTCGAGGATTATAAGTCATGGACTCCAACATCTGCGTAGCGCAAATGACAGGCTTACCGGCGAGATTGCACTTAGCAATAAGTTGCTTTTGGACCATAAACACTTTAGGAGCAGGAATTTCGATACCCAAGTCACCTCTAGCGACCATGACACCGTCAGTCTCCTTGAGAATATCGTCAAAGTTGTTGACACCTTGTTGGTTTTCGATTTTGGCAATGATTTGGATATCTTTGCCGTCTTCTCCCAAGACTTTTCGGATATGTCTGATATCGTCTCCAGATCGGATAAACGAAGCGAAAATCATATCTACTTGGTTCTTGACACCGAATCGCAAGTCGGCAACGTCCTTTTCGGAAAGCGCAGGCAAATCAACATCTGTTCCAGGAAGATTGATACCTTTGTGTGAAGAGATGTTACCGTTGTTGATGGCTCTGACTTTAAGGGTCTGCTCATCAACCACTTCCAAGACTTCAAAAGATAACACACCGTCATCGACATAAATGATTCGTCCAGGTACAATGACCTTGGTGATGTTCTTGTAATCGACATACATAAGATTAGTATCGCACTTCATTTTATAATCGTCATTGGTAGTGAAAATCATTTCATGGCCAGCGACAATAGGATAATCTTTTTCGTCAATGGTAGTACCGGATCTGATTTCAGGTCCCTTGGTGTCGAGAGCAATGGCAAGAGGCCTAGCGGGGTACTGCTTAGCGGATTCACGCGCGTTGTCAATGACGCTCTGGTGGTACTCATACGATCCGTGAGAAAAGTTCATTCGGACGATATTTAAGCCAGCTTTTCGCAGGTTGATCAAAGTCTGGACATTGTTGGTCTTAGGACCAATTGTACCGATGATGGAACATCTTCGCTGGTTCTTGGTAGGCACAAAGTCGGTATCCAAGGTAGTCAACCATTGGATGTTAGACACGGGCTGGTTAGAAGAATATATCATTTTAGATTTGTAGTTAGAGTAATCTCTGTAAATCCCTTGAGTTGTGTAGAAGGTCAAATATAATAACCAGTTCTTTTAAACAAAACTTGTTGTTAGAAAGGGAATGGAACGTTTTTTTATAACGAGATTTAGTTGGGCTTATATAGGCCCCGCCCAAATTTGTTGGGTGCATGCAGAGTTTTTCCGTGAGGTTTTTGCGTCGCAACAGCGAAGTTTTGGTGAGGGGATGAAGAGGGGTGGAGGAGGAAAGGCTGGAGAAAGGAGTGCTAGGGAGAGAGGACTGGCCGGGGTGTTTTACAGAGGTACGTAATCTAGGTAATTAGACACCTAGGATTCTGGTAAAAAATACAGAATTTTGTGATTTCGAGTCGTCCTGTTATTAATGGCTTATCATGATAGGCCAACACGACCGTTGAAGATGATCTCTTGTAGATAGATGAGGCTGAGGTGTGAGCCGCACGGTGGAAAATTACAAAAAACTGAAAAAAAAATCGGAAAAAAAAGAGCAAAAAACGAAAAAGAACAGCCCAAAAGGGTAGGCAAAACAGAACCGATACGAGTCTGCAAAGCTTGGTTTGGTGATAAGCAGGGAGATGCGAGATTCTGAGATGCGAGTCTGAGAGGCGATAGTCTGAAAAGCTTGAGAACCAAAGAACCAGCAGCTTATTAAGCTTAGTAAGCTCTCAGTAAGCTTGTACTAAGCTTTTCACATAGTATAATAATATATATAAACCTCGGCTACTAAACGAAGCGACTGAGACACGATAGGACAAACTCTTGGCCACAAAGAGCCTAATTAAGGAGATTGAAAACGCCGAGAATAGAGTTCTGTTATCCTGGCGAATCAAACTGGCTGGCTATTTATTAAAGTTCTATCTATCCTATCTCAATGGCGATGTAGAGAGAGGGAGAGACAAAAGAGATATAGCTAGTTTGGTTTAATGAATGAGGCTCAATACACTCTTTGATCAGTACCTGACGCAACATTCTGAAAGCTCTGCGACGCTCTGGAACTCTACACCAACGCAGCCTTCCTCTTTAATGAACTAACTTTTCACTCACCAACTGTATTATCCTTTTCACTATTTCTATGGGGGGTCAACATCTGTACATGCAGGTAGTTATCGTCTATATCCATACCAACAAATAGTCATGCAGTCATTCATAGCCATTCACAACAGCTACCAACTAACTTATCGCAAGACTCCCTTTGTACTAGGCACGTCTTGCTTCCCCGTGTAAGAAATGGCTTCTTTGATCGCTATAGCAAGGGCCTTGAACGCACTCTCAGCTCGGTGATGGTCATTGAATCCACGCAGACAGTCGACATGTAGAGTCACTTCTGCACTTGTAGCAAACGACTCCAGGACATGTGGAATCATTTCACAGCTCAAATCACCGATTTTCTCACGCTTCAAGCCCAGATCTATCACTGCATAAGGCCTGTTGGACAAGTCTATCACGGCTCTACTAAGAGCCTCATCTAAAGGTGCAAAACCATGTCCGAACCTTTTGACGCCTTTCAAAGCTCCAAGAGCCTGTTTGAATGCCTGTCCTAATACAATCGCGCAATCCTCGGCAGTATGATGATCATCTATATACAAGTCACCTTCCGACAACATCACCAAACTCCAACCACCGTGTTTCGCAAGTGCGTGCAACATATGGTCCAGGAACCCTATACGCGTATTAACATAGATCATCTGGTTGCTAGCGGGGTTCAAAACCGCATGTTTACTTCGTTCTTCCTCCGTTAACCAGCTCCCAAATACACTGAGATCCAGCTCCCCGCCATCCAGACTCAAGGCACAGGCGACTTTGGTTTCGTTGGTTTTTCTAAATACCTCACTTTTCCTCGCAGACATCGCCAAATACTATTATGTCTATTATGTTTGGAGTACGTTAAGTTGCGTAGTGTTGATGTAGGTTCGTGGTAACAAGATAACTCGCTTCCCTTTCGTTTTAATCAGTCATTCATTCCGAGATATAAGTCCCAGTATACCGCTCAGTATGTGGCTTGGGAGACGTGTCTCTAAATGGTAAGACAAACCCGAGGAGACACACCAATTAGGACGGAGCCATTACAAAGACACACACGGACCAAAGAACCACCAGGACCAATAGAATTATTCAAAACAAGTAAAGCGGAGGTGTTCAAAAAGTTTTCAAAAAGTTTGGCCTGGGTGTAACGGAGCTTAGAAACCAACAGTACTTGGACATTTCCAAAAATTTTGCACGTCACGTGACTTAAGACAAGACATACTAAAACCATATAAACACAGATCTATAGCAATAAAACAACAACGACAGTTGTAAAATTGAATACAAACCTACCTGATCTAGCCTACCTAGCTTAGACTACCTGAATATTATACCTAAACCTCCAGAGAGTCAACGAAATGATCAACAATGATGTAGCCTTCAGTGAACTTCGGAGACGGGTATCTCACAATGACCGCAGCATGCGTATGCGTAGACTTGGTGATATGCACAGGGAACTTGCTCCACGACAAAGTGTTGAGCCTATCGATGATCTTCTTTTCCAAAGGCCCAAGGTCTGCTTTCAGGAACGAGTTTTTAGCACCAGAAAGATCCGGTTGTCGCCGGTCCTCGGACCCGTCGTCGTCTTGGTCGGTATTGAATGCAGTGTAAACACTATCCATGACGTTATCAGCGGCTCCTTCCAGAACTTCGTCGAAAGTCATGCTTCTGCGAATCGTCCGTCGTCTAGTAGACGATCTGATGCCCTGGATAGCAGCGTTAGTAAGCAATGCTACGAACCAGACAGGCATCACAAACACGGTTTTCAGAGCCGCAACCGCATAGTTCCAGGTTCCGAATGCAATTGATTTCACTTTGTAGAAGGTTTTGGCCAAAAATCCGGGGTTTCCCGCAGAGCGTCCAGCTAGGCTTGTGTTCGTGGTTGCTGTCATTGCACCAAAAGTCTTCTTTGCAGTGTCCTCATTATTGGAGTCCTCAATCCCTTGGAACTTCAAAGGCTTCGTGTAGTCGTAAATTACCGGGTCACATCTGTCGACATACGGGCCTTCTAACAAAGGCACCAAGTTCGGCTGGAATGGGTCCTCGGTATCGATACCTGCCGTGTACCATTCACAACGGTGGTCGTTAATGACGTTGCCGTACAACGACCGATGCTTGAACAGGCTCAATGCCTCATAAAAAGGCCCGCTAGGGTCACTCAGGTAATCCAAAAGCGGTTTGCCTGTTTTTTCAAACTTGTCTTTGAGAAATAGCTGCTTGGAAGTAGTGCTCATGACGTACTGTCCAATGAAGTTGAATGCTCTTGCCGCTAAACGGTTACCTTGTACAACCACGCCGACATGAGGCGAGCAGAAGGTCGTGAAGTTCACCAGCTCGATATCATTCCGCTTGAAAAAGCCGCGTTTATGAAGCAATCCAATCGTAAAACGAGAAATCAGTCCACCCAGCGAGTAGCCCACAACAGACAGCTTGGTGACCTTGCCGCTGCCAGCAGAAGCGATTCTTGACACTTCGTCCTCAACTTCTTTAGCGGTCCTTGCTCCACATACATCAATACCGTCGTAAGTGAAGTAACCTTGGCTTCCAGAGGTCCTGTATACGACGACTTCTTTACCGTATAGATTGTCCAGACGGTCATTATACTCGTCGATAACCGCGCCCTTTCTTCGCTCCAACTGTGCAGATATATAGTCAAAGTGAGCAGTGGTGCCCCATAAACTGTATATTAGTTAGTATTTACACTTAGTTGTGGTTGATATTATATTCCGATACTTCCACTGGACCAATCTAACTATTATGGCAATTGGTTCGGTTCTTGCAGATACCTAATATAATAACTTTTGGGTATACTCGAACTTACCCATGAACGAGGACAATCAAATGGACCATGCTCTTTATTTACTTTGTGCTTTCTTTGCTTAGCTTAGTTGTGTTGATCTCTTATCGGGCTATCTGAGTTGGTTGGATGTCAAGTTCAAGTTACATTGAGCCGTTCCTCGGTTATAAATAGGCAAAAATGGTAGGCATTACAACAAGAGATTATCGCTTATCTAACGAGATGCGATTATATAGCAACGAATACAACTGACTTACCAAAATATTGAAAAGATTCCTAGTTTAGTTATTTCAAATTAAATATATTACTTTATCTTAAGTTAAAAAAAGGTATACTACTACTATAATACAGCAAATTAGTTAGTTCTAGTTATATAAATCAGGTGTACATGTACATGTACCGTACTTTGACCAATGTAATTAAGCTCAGCAACGCCATTCCAGTTATGCAAAGGATTTGTGCTTGAACCAGTCATACACTCGGTTCGCACCCTTCTTAAAGTTGGAGCCAGACATGATGGACCGCGTATCAGACACAGAGCTCTTGATACTCAGGGTAGAGTTTCGGTTCTGTTGACTTCGAGGTTGGTGACCATCCTTGTGTACAGGCCGCGAACCCACGACAGGCTGTGTTTTGTTGGCATATACGCCTACATTGGCACTGGTCAGAGTGGGACTGTGAAGAGAGCTCGGAGACGGAACAGCAGGAATCTCCGAAGGAACAGCAGAATTGACCGACGACGCGGCTTTGGAGTCCACTGTATAGTACGAGACACGATCAGAGTCCATTGAGTAGCGCACGAATCCAGGGCCTCCAAGGTAGAAGGTGTCGATGTACTCCGACGACTGGTTAGTGGACACAGGAGGAGATTTGGTACGCAACTCCATGTTCATGTTGGGCTGGTCCTCATCAACTTGATCAACCTTATCAATTTTCACAGGCTCATCCAACGAAGCCGAGGTGGCGGCGGGTCTCTGACTGCCAGCAATCATGTACTTGAGATCGTTGTTAACGGCTATGATGGTTTGGTTCTGTTTCAGAGACGTGGTAGTAGGCGGAGGTGGCATCAGGCTGTGCGAATGCTTCTTCTTCAGCTCGTTACCAGTAACGGCTGACAAAGACCGCACCTGCGAGCCATTGGAATTCGGGGTTGAGTTCTGATTCAAGTTCGAGTTTGACAGCCGAGGACTGTGACGCGAGTACCGCGATCTGCGTTCGTAAGAGTTGGCAGAGTTCACTGACACTGACGACCCGTTGTTGGATCCGGACCCGTTTTTATAGGGACTTCCTAGCAACCCATACCTTGGCTGAGGACTACTGAACCCGCTTTCAGAGTCTTCTTCTTCTTCGTCGACTTCAGGTACAGCTTCCTCCAGCATATTGTAGCGGTGCTGCTGCTTGCCTGCGAGCAGCATGGATTCCGGCGCAGAGTCGCAACGTCTATGATTAGAGGAGGAGGTTGGCGCAAGAGCGAGGTCAAGATCGATCACCGGCTCAGGCGCCTTCAATATTAAAGGAGAGGTCTTGGTAGGACTATGCAATAAATCAGCCGAGACGTACGAAGACGAGAAGACTGAGTTGGTTTTGGAGGAGGGAGAGTGCGAGGGTGACAGCTGACTCGACTCGGAGTCTTGTTTCACCACGGCAGTCTCCTTGTCTAGAGAAGACTTGTCCATAGAAGATTTGCGCGAATGGCTAGAAGCGCGTGTGAAGTTGCGCAAGCTGGATGCCCAGGACTTGACCTTTTTGTGACGTGAGACAGGCTTAGTGGCGTTTGAGACGTCCGAAGACAGCGACGACGTGGAACCAGACTCTTTGTCGGTTTTCTGAAGCGTTTCAAGCTTTGCACCTGCCAAAATCTTCTCACCAGAGCCGCTCTTGTGCTCAATATGCTGTTGGCCAGGTTGACTCTTGGCTCCTTCAAAACTGGTATAGTCTGTCACTCTGAGCTCAGGAGTTCTATCAGAAGGAAGTGAAGAGCTGGAGCTAGTAAACGTGGTAAACGAACGAGCACTAAGCGACGTCATAGAGTCTGTTACAGAGTCCGTTACGGAATCAGGAACAGAATCACTGACAGAAGCAGTCGTAGGCGTCACCGGAAGAGGAAGTGCATGTCCGGAGTTGTTCAATGTTCCAAAATTTGGCGAGCCCTTAGGAGAGTCTTTTATAAGATCCTTTGAAGAGTCTTTGATAGGATTGTTGCCTGGAAGCTCTTTCGTAAAATCTTTTGTAGAATCTTTTGTAGAATCTTTTGTTTCCTTGTCTGCCATACGCAACTCGGCAGAAAAGTCGTGAGAAATAGCCCCAGACCTGCGATGAGCGTGTTTCCTCGGGGAAGACGACACAGACAGGCCCCCGGAGCTGTTTTTCGGTTCATGCAAGATAGGAGGAGCCGCCAACTTGGACATGGAGCTTGCCTTGTCCGGCAGTCTTAAGGGCTCTCCTAAGCACACGGTGTACTGGCGAGAATGGCTCGAGTACCGGTGCTCCGCTCCTACCGCAGACCCTGAGGCGCTTCTAGTATGAGACCCGGGTTTCGGTAGAGGGAAATAGTACTCCTGCTTCAATCCTCCGTAAGTAGCAGCAGGAGACATGGTGGTAGTAGTTGGTGGTTGGTGGTTGTCAGGTGGTTAAGAAAGAAAGAGCCTTACTTTTGGGTCTTCTTTTTAGTGGTGGATGTTTTTTCAGTGTCTTTTTGTTTCTGGTGAGTCGAAGATCAACTTCGTTTTTTTTTTATTCTTTTCCAGAAGCAAGGAGGAAAGCTAAGGCTGTACAGACCCGGCTGTACAGGATGCAAAACGACGCCGAGCGGAGCGTTACGTCAGTAAGAAAGCAAGTACGTAGGTAATGAGAACACCGGAGATGATGTTTCAGTGTTGTAATTCTTTCTTGTCTTAATATTTCAATATCTCAATGTCTCAATAGCTATGACAGGAGACTTCGATGGGAGATGAGATCAACGATAAAGAACGACACACTCCAGTATATGAATGAAGGAAAGGACGAATCAATCAGTCAATGACGGATTCGAGAAGAAGAAACAGTTAAATGAAAGAATCAGTGAATAAACGAACGAACAAAGGAAGGAACAGATCAAGGGAGTCGAGTCAGCCCGGCTGAAGTTTACGAGTCCACGAGATCAAAGGTTAAGTAAGCTAGTTCACTGTAGTAAGAAGCACTCCAGATGCGTCGTCGAATGTCTCTTCGGGCTCACTTAGATCAACTAAGTTCGTTCAACAAATCCGAGACAACTAAGTTTTCCCCAAGATAAGTTTAATTAGCTTGACTTGGTGTACTTTAGTTGGCAAACGCAAAGATGTTGTTTGGTAGAGGCAAGGCAGACTGGAATTCAATGCTCTTCTTCTTCTCCTTGGAATGTACAACTAAAACTGTAATGTAAAAAACAAAAAATATTCAACCAGGGGCAAGGGATGGTCTTTATAAATACAGCACCAGCAGAAATGTGGTCAAGGGCGAAAACCGTAAAAGGCTTGTCTGCAAAGGCTTGTCTGTAGGGTCAAGTTTGTGTGTAAAACGGGTGTAAAACAAGACAAAGGTCGACCTAACCAAAGTTCGCCAAAATCAGACAAAGAACTTTTTTTTTTCTAATGCGGTTAGCGTATTTCTAGTTTGGGGTCGGTGTTGGCCTAAACAAGGCACGGAGTGATTTTTTGTGTCCAAATCGGTGTCCTAATTGGTGTCCGAATCGGTGACTTTTTATTCCGGAAACAGCATGTCTGCACACAATGACGCACGAACCCCTGGCTTGGGTGGGTTGCGGTTGGTGTGTCCAAGGCTGGATTGAGTATGGGATCAGGCTGAAGAACAAGGAAGCAGAGGACATTTGAAACAGCTGAAACACCTCGTAACTGCGTAATCCTTTCGTTGATATCAAGAGTTGCGCAACAATAAAGGCAAGGTAGTAGTAGTTTCGACAATTACGTTACTAGTAAAGACTTATTGGGGCCTGTCTGTCGCCTACGAACAAGACCAAGAACAAGCACCGGAACAAGGGCATCGACGTGCAACTGCAACCCACCAGCCAAACTCGCCCAGCACGCTAAAATACCAAGAAAAAATACTCACCTAATGGCCTCGACGGATAGATATGCAAGGGACAAAGCTGCACAAATAACGCGAGCTGCGAACGGGTTTACAAGTGCCGACAATCACCAGATACAAAGGACCGTATAAAGGACCTCAACACGGGCAACTCAAAGACACAAATACTTGGTTGTTTAACTGACAAAAAGGTCTTGTCTTGTGCTCTATTGTTCGCCTGCTCACCATACACTCTATATATACTGACCACCGCTTGCTCCAGCATCTGAAACGGCCAGGCTGTTTATCTACTACCCAAAACTTACACTTAATGATGTTTTTGCACCACCCTAATCGGGTCTCCTTTTTTATTTTTTCTTTGGCTTTGTGTGTCCCGTTTGATGCCTTCCCAAAGCAGCCTGAATTTGCCCCAAATAGGAAACGCCATAATACAGCATCGAAAAGCAGCTAGCTGTTTTAGCGTATGCAAGCGGCCTCCTGGCTTGTGCGAATCCCATCGGATCTGATCTCTGTGCTTATCGCATCGGCAATGATGGTCGGTCCTGCATTATCTGCAATGTTATCGGTGGAGTGAACATGGTGGTGCATACTTAGGCTGAGACAGAGCAGATCTGACGGATCGGAGCTCTGCATCCATATCTATATCAGTCAGTCAATGCTGGTATGTATTTTGGCTTTGGCTTTGGAGGCAACTTCGGGGTACCACACTAACCAATCACTGACACTAGCACCATACAAAGAACAAGGCACTAAAACCCCTGTCGTGGTGCTGGGTTGGGCTGGGTTTTAGCACCTCTTGTGTAGTGAATAGGGCAAATATTGGACAAAACGAACTAGTTATTAGCTAGGCAAATGGCGGAATCTCAAACTGGAAACAGTAAACAAGGCCAAGGCCAAAAGCCCGGAAGAGTATATTGATGGATCAATATGTATTAGTGTCCGTATTTGGAAATATAAGTGTATGTATACAAACCAAGGACATGACTACGGGACAGCGATGCCGTAAGGCCACGAGATCATGGGACCATGAGTCGTTTACTTTTCTTTATTTTCTTTTAGTCTCGTTTCAGTTCTATTTTCTATTTTCTACTTTGGTTTAGTTTCTTAGATTAACTTCCGTTGTCTTTGACTGTTCAAGTAAAATCAGCCAAGTCTAGTCAAGTGCGGAGATCGAGATATTATTCGCCCAAAGTCGGCATGGAATAACATTAATATTAACATTAACATCACTTCCACTCCGCCTGAAACTCGGGTGGATCCCAGATCTTTTCACCTTGTCTTTGTGGTTGAGTTGATCTTTCGTGGTTAAACTTTTATGGTTGAAACCTCGAAATTTAAGATTTCAATTTTTCGAATTTCCACAAAAAATCGGAGCCAAGAAATGCCGACAGGGGAACAAAGGCAAGTTGTATAAAAGTGTTTTTATGGGGGGTTTTCTGGGGCCTTTGGGGGGATTTTCACGGCACCCCCTATAACCATATATTCCTGTTCTAACTTTTTTATTGGCCCTCTTTCCTTTCCATCCGAGCTTAACCTAGTATAACGCAGTTTATTGTTCTCATTCATGTTGTTTCCTTGTCTTCACCTCCACCTCCACAAACGATTCGATCACCCGACCATGACTCCGTTGCCCCAGCAACCGGGTTGTCC
The DNA here is from genome assembly GCA_003707925.3 of Daia ofunaensis. Taxonomy (NCBI): domain Eukaryota; kingdom Fungi; phylum Ascomycota; class Dipodascomycetes; order Dipodascales; family Trichomonascaceae; genus Daia; species Daia ofunaensis. The sequence continues at coordinate 707,119 of PPMC03000004.1, read as the reverse complement.
CAACTCCTCAGCCTTCCCGTCTCAGCCGTGCGTCGGGAGTGCGGCGCAGCTCCAATGTCTCAGCTCCAGCCAGCTTGCCTTCTTTCCTTCTTCTACCATTATATATAGCATCGTTGTACATTTGTCAACGAACGTTATACTAAGCCATCATCACTATCGCCATCATATAATCATCTCCATCACTACCTGAACAATGGCAGATGCAATTGACCTAGGCACATATGGGCCACAGCTCAAGAAGACCTACGACGCAATTGTCTCGAGTGACCCCGAGATAAGTTGGGCGGTATTCAACTATGAAGCCAACTCGTCTAAAGCTCTGAAACCTAGCGCACAAGGAGCTAGTTCTTTAGATGACTTTGTGGACGAGTTCGACGACGGTAAGATCCAGTACGGGTTCTGCCGCGTGGATTACGATAACAGACCCAAGTTTGTCCTCGTTGGTTGGGTCGGAGAAGGCGTTCCTGACCGTAACAAAGGCTACTTCAGTTCACAGTACGCCACGGTCGCTAAATACTTCCCGAATTACCATATTCAGATCACTGCGAGATCTACTGATGATTTGTCCTCAGAAATCATCTTCAACAAAGTTGTAGATGCTTCCGGGTCCAAATACGGCGCGGTTAAAGCAGCTCCTACCGTACCGAGAAAGCCTAACTACGTTGTAGCATCTCAAGGCGCAGACGAAGACGACTGGGGCGATGCTCCTCCTGTCAAGGAAGTAGACTCTTTAAACAAAGTAGAGTCGGCCTATAGACCTACCAAAGTAGACCTCGCGGCTATCCGTAAGTCGGCCTCTACTAAGTCCGCACCGGCAAAGCCTTCTTCTTCAGAGTCTACATTCTCCTCTGGACCTTCCACTATCAGTGAACCTTCAACCACTTACAAACCTATCGGTAAAGTAGACATTGCTGCACTGAGAGCTCAGGCCAAAGACTCCAAGTTTGCCGACGATGGTCCTCAGCCTCTGCAGAGCGCCTATAAACCCATTGGAAAGGTCGATATCGCCGCGATAAGAGCTGCTGCAAGCTCTAACCCGAAAGTCGAAAGACAATCCCAGCCAGAGCCAGAGCCAGAGTCCAAGCCAGAGCCTGAAACGGAACATATCTTGCCCGTGAAAGAACGACTAAAGTCACTCAAGTCCGGTGGTTCAAGCGAGCCTGGAGATATCAATGACGACGAGCCCAAACCGGTAGCAGAACGATTAAAGGCATTTTCTTCCGGTGGAAGATTGACTGAGATGCCCAAACATAAGGTCGGCAATAGCGTGGCCAGTCGATATAATCCCGCAGATTCTGGTGCTACTAGCAGGGGCACTAAACCTCCTGCTCCTACATATAAAAACGTGTTTCCTCCTTTTGACGGCGCCAGAAAACCGTCCAACCCTGGATTCCTGGACCATGCTAGTGAAAATGGAAAGTCTCCTGCGCAGATATGGGCTGAAAAACATGGAAAGGCCAACTTCGATAAGCCTGCCGCAGAAGAACCCGCTGTCAGGGCTGCGTCTCCTGAAGAGGAAGTCCGTGAAGAGAACGAGGTACCTGCTCATGCGTCAATTGCTAGTTTGAAGGACCGTTTTGCGGCCGCTTCACTCGAGGACGAGGAGGCTTCAAATGAACCGGAACCAGCTGCTGCTGTTCGTTCCACGTCTTCGTTTGCTGATATTACCAGCAAGTTTGCAAAAGCCGAGAAACAGCCTAGTCCTGATCCTGTGCCTATTCCTCGAGCCATCCCACGACCGTCTGAGCCAGAGCCAGAGCCAGAACAAGAACCCGTTGCTCCGTCTCTTCCTAAAAGAGAGCCTACTCCTGAGGCGGCACCTTCATTGCCCAGTCGAGCTGAAGAACCTGCCCCAGCCCCAGCCCCAGCCCCTGCACAAGCATCATCGTCTGAAGGTTTAACTGCCGTTGTAGTGTACTCCTATGAAAAGGACGAAGACAATGAAATTTCTCTGGAAATCAGCGAGACGATTACATCTATCGAAAAGGTAGACGACGACTGGTGGTTGGGCACCAACTCCAAAGGAGAAACAGGACTGTTCCCTAGTGCATATGTAGAGGAAGTCAGTGGCTCCGAAGAGCAAGCTCCTGCAGCTGCATCAGCTGCTCCAGTTCAAGCCGAACATACTTCTGAAGCTGAACCTGCGACTACTTCTCAGCAGGCAGTTGCTGAGTATGACTATGAGGCGGCGGAAGAAGGCGAGCTCACCTTTGCGGAAGGTGATCTTATCACGGACGTTGTATTTGAAGACGAGGACTGGTGGTCGGGACTGGTCAACGGCTCTGGTCCACGAGGCCTGTTTCCTGCCAACTACGTGTCTCTGAAATAGTTTTTGAAGTAGTTGCTGAAGTGCCTACAGAGATCCTTCTGTGATCGACGTGGTAGTGTAGACTAATCCGGAATATATTGATATTCATACTAAGACAAAACCCCGCTTGGATCTACTGTACTTTTATATGTGATACTCTATATACACCTACGTATTATACTCTTAGCCTGCCTATTATAATGCTTCTTGTTCTAGTTTGTATGCAATCAACTCCGCCCAGAACCCCACGACCTGGTCGCCCTGGCCAGGCTTGTGTCTTCTATTGACAATCTCCGCATGCGAGTGTGTTCTCTGCAGCTTCACCGTATACTTTTCCCAAGGAAGAGTGTTCAAGTTGTCAACCATGGTCTGTATTTCCTTGGTTGTTTCCAGCGAATGAGGATACGAGGCCAAAAGACCTTGCGTGCCATCTCCAAGCGCAGGCTGGGGATTGAACCTGTGTCGAGAGTCATGTGCTGGTTCTACTTGGTTGTCTTGTCCATCGTCAGCAGGCTGTGCATTTGGATGCTCCATTGTTAGCAGGTCATCCATCATATCACCAGTAAACTCTGCCACGTCATGTTCATGATTTTTCTTATGATTCCCACCTTCTCCAAGCGCACGAGTCTCGGACTCCGTAGACTCAATCATTCTATTACCGGCAGAAGTCGAGGACGATTGTAAAAGCGTCTTTTGCAGCTGTCTTACTCGGTAACTGGAGATTAACGTCATGGTTGTGGATACTCCAGTGACAACCGGCAAAATAAGAGGCACAAGAAAGTAAAAGGCAGCATGGACGCGTGGATCCAGGACCACGTCTTTATTCCTGTTCTTGTCAGGGAATTCCAAGTATCGTGACTTGCCCATATCCAAGAATATAGGCCTAGTGGAGTCGATGATTTTTTGATCCAGCAATCTTCCGTCTTTATCAGGACCTGCTTCCAAAGGATAATAGATCAGATCCAAGTGCTCGGGTTGATCAAACGGGTTCTTCACGCTGATGTAAGCGGTATGGAACGGAACAGTACGATCATTGATCATGTTGGCAAAGATAATCAGGTGCTCAAACTGCTGCAAACCTCGGAAAAACTTTGACTGTGGATCCGACATCTCAGTAAGAACCGAAGAGCCGTGGCCGAAAAGATCGTAACCGCTCCGGCCAAGGAAATTCGAGCCCAAAAAGTTCATTAGCCGGGTTCTATAGCTCTGGTTGAGAATCATCGACCCGACATGAGGAGTAGCAAACGTGGTGAAAGAGAACCTTTGGCACTCAGAAAGCAGCTCGGACTCATGCAATAAACCTATAAGATACCTGCCTGTCAAACCCCCGAGGGAATAACCCACTATACTGAGTTTATCATAGTGGATACCCTTTTTGGCACGGGTTTCCACAAACACTTTCAACTAAACGTAATTGTTAGAAACACACGACGAGACCTAGTGATAATTAGAATTAGCTGATTTAGCCACTCACCTCATCCATTAATCGATAGGCAATGATCTCTATGCCGTCGTAGGTTAGGAACCCTTTATTGGCTTCAGGAAGAAACGTGTCGACCTGGTCGTCCAGCACGCCTTTTATGCATTTCCGGATCGTGTCTACGTGATCAGGCTGGCCTAGCAGACTATTATAACGTCAGTTAGCAATGATCTTTAAGTGATCTTTTAGTGATCTTTAAGTGATCTTTGGGCGATTAATTGGTTGTGTATTTCCGTCGTTCTTTTGGTGCTCTCAGAAAGCCATGCCGATTATGCGGCTTAGCTCCGACGTATCTCACTGTTTTCCGATTATATCACAAGCCTCGGAAAAGAACCCAGCAAAGGAATAACAAAGTAGCTAAGGGACGGGGCTTACATAAGCTGTGACAGACTTGAAAGTATGCACTACAACGTGATATCTGAATTCGAAGAGATCCATATGAATGTAGAAGAAACAATTCGGGTGGAGGTTCAAAAGTTGTTTTTGTTCCGTTCACATGTTGGTATGAATATTATGTCTCCTAACAAACCATCCAATGGAAATATGTCCAAAGTAGAAGAGCAACTAGCAAACACCACCATAAAACTAAAGAACCAAACTTACCCGTGAATAATAATAAATAGGTGCCTTTTGGGCTCTTCTCCGGCGTCTGTTCGTACACTGCTGGATGACTCGGCAGGAGAAACAGCGCTCATTCTAAGAATATCAACCGAAGGAGAGGTAGATGGTGAGACGGAGAGTTTGGCATGGCGCCGGATATTCATAGGGACGTATATAAGGACATGACATGCCGACGATACAATGCAATATAAATAGGTCCACATTGATATGGAAAGGACTGTAATGTAGTGTAATGCAATATAAATAATGGTGTCAAGTATAAAGTGGCTATTTTGGATTGCCAGACACTAGATATACAGTTACTACAGTTACCAGCACTACAGTCATTAACAGGTGATTAATAAGTACTTAAGGACTAGGTACAACTAAGTACAAGTAAAATCTCAAATTATATCCACGTTAGACATTCATTAAATATACAGATATACCGATGATCGAGCTAACTGAAGCGGTTTTATAAACTTTTTCTTTTGGAAATCAACAACTGGCTTAGTCGAAAAGACCCATACCCATGTCATCATCAGACTCCTCAGGCTCCTCTTCCTTGGTCTCCTCGGCAGCAGCTGCAGAACCAGAAGAAGCACCAGCGGAAGCAGCAGGAGCAGCAGCAGCATAAGCCTCAGGGTTGGCGATTCGGTCCTTGATGGCCTCGGAACCGTCAAAAGTGTACTCAGTAGCAATGGACAGAGCCAAAATCTTCTTGTAATGGTTGATAATGGAGTGAGACACGGCAGGCAGAGTAGGGTAGTTGGCGGCCAAAGAAATGGTGGTGATGGTCTTGAGAGCACCCAAAAAGTGTCCAACAAGAGACTCATCAGTGATGTCCAAGATAGAGGGGTCGAAAACTTGACCGTTGTCGTAAACTTGGTTCACAGTCAAACCGTAAGTGAAAGGAGAGATGTTAAGCAAGTTCAACAAGGTAGTTTCTGAAGGACCAACCTTATCACCAGCTTCGACGACCTTGACATCGCTAACGATTTCAATGGTACCTCGAGCAATCTTGGTAGGGACACCCAAAGCTTGGAAGAAAGAAGTCTTACCAGGTTCCATACCGGTGTTACCAGCAGGCACCCAGACGTCTTTAGGAGCAACAGCACCAGCTCGAGCAGGAGCAGCGACTCGGTTAGACACAATGGTCTCTCGGACAGACTTGAGGTCTCCGTTAGTGAAAACGAAACCTACGTTGCCCTTAACAAAAGGCAAGAGCTTCTCAAGCTCAGGAACCTCGGCGACAAACTGTCGGAAGGCTCGTCGGATCATGGTGTTCTTACCCATGAGCACGACGGCCTCACCTCGCAAACTTCGTCGGGTCTCGTGCATCTGCTGAGATGACACATTGTCGACACCGACAACGAATACAGACTTGTACTCGTCGACCAAAGTTCGCAGCTTGTTAAAGTATTCAACCTTCTTATCAGAAATGCCTCCCATGTCGACTCTTTATTATTTTATATTGAGGATAGGATGTTTAAAGGACAATTTCTTGGACTTTTTTTAAAATGTTCAAAACGTTTGTCTTGTGTTTGTTCAGAGGGACCAAAACTGTGATGGAGGGATTGGAGAGTGACAAAAAAAAGTTGAGTGGGCGTGATGACATGTACGCGGAGGATATGTGTTGGCTGGAAGGTTGGTGTGGAAATTGAGTGGTGGGCGTTGTGACTGCTTTTTTATTTTCAGATCATCAATCAATATAAGTAAGTGCACCAGAGAGATATATTGCCAAACCAAGTAGCTGAAAAATAACATCAACTACCCAATTGTTTTACATGGCAATCCTAAAAACCATACATTTTACCTATAATGTCTTACAGTGACTGTGGCTTCGTGATTGGCGGGCTTGATCAGTCAGCTCTGGGAATTACTTAGTGAGCCTACGTAGTTGCTTTGGCTCTGCCCATTATTGCTGCATAATGTTACTTTTGCTAAGATTTAATCTATTGCCGTGCAAAGATGGGCCAAATGGGCCAAATGGGCAGCAGCAGGGCAATATTGACCGACCCACCGTCGGAAAAGTGAGGTACCAGAGACATGTCAACTCCGCTCCTACCAGTCAACCAGACATTTGTTCCAGGGTGTTCCAGGATATTTGCATTTAAACATCAAATTGAAAATCAAATTGAATATCAATATCGATATCAATTTCTTTGTTGTTGTTATTGTTCTGTAGATCTGCCCGGCTTCTGTTATCTCGCCCTGAGCCGTTGGTCAAAAACAACTTTTAGCCTTTTGGCACAGTCTGTTGTGAACATGCCGTTTCGAGCAATGCTCTTATCTAACACTCGGTCAACTAAAACAGACAAACTAAAAAAAACCACTAAAACACACCTACTAAGACCAACGGATTTAAGGATTTAATGACTCGATTCGACTTGCCAACGGGCTCGCCCGCGGCTCGACACTGTAAAATGGCCTTCAGCGTTAGATAAGCACGCGGATGTAACCTTAATGCAGCCCGGAAGATGGATCGGAGCTATGCATTATGCCCTGTTCTGGATAGGCCCTTGCCTGTTTTAGACAAACGGTTTCATGCTGCCTTGCTGGTCTCAGATCACAGCTGCAAACATTTATCATGAACATGACTATCTTCGGCTAAGTGATTGGCATTACTGGGTCACCTCATCCCCCCGAGGCCCACTAATCCGGTATGTCGCCTAAATACCAAAAGTTTATATAAACCCCGGGGATCTGCCTTGTAACTAGTAGAAGATCTTGTTAGTTGGAACCTAAAAAGGCAAGATGAAACTTTTCAGTACTTTAACCATCTTGTCGACTTTGGCAGGACTCGCATTGAGTGCCCAGGCCAAACATGTCCGTAAGACCAGCGTTCATCATGGTGAACCTGACGCCGTGCCTGTGTTCAAATGCGACAATGCCATTGCACCTAAAGCTTTGATCGTCAGTCTGTTCCAGAGTGAGCTCGAGGTTTGGTTAAAACGTTATGATTTCGTTAATAATATCACCATCCCAGGCTTATCTCCGTTATTCCCGTTTGTCAGATGCGTCGAGGACTATGAACTATGCTTAGTGACCACAGGAGAAAGTGAAATCAATGCTGCCAGTACAGTGATGGCTCTGACTTTGAGTCCTGTGTTCGACCTCAGCAAGACTTATTTCTTGATTTCCGGTATCGCGGGTGTCAATCCTCATGAAGGTACTATAGGATCCGCTGCGTTCTCTAGATTCGCCATCTCTGTAGCGTTACAGTACGAAGTAGATGCGCGAGAGATGCCCAAGAACTGGACTACTGGTTACTCATCTTATGGAACAGATGCTCCTGGAGAATATCCTGGTAACTGGTACGGCACGGAGGTGTTGGAATTGAATGCGAACTTGAGAGATCGTGCGGCCGATTTGGCGAAAGCTCAAGTCAGCACTTTGGTCAACAGTAACGTATCACAAGTGTTCCGTGCGAAATACGACTACGCTCCTGCTAATGAGCCCCCTTCTATCATTACTTGTGATAGTGCTACCTCCGATGTATATTACTACGGTGCGATGCTCGGTGAAGCTTTCGGCAACTGGACCAAGCTTGTCACTAACAACACTGCTACTTACTGTGTAACTGCACAGGAAGACACTGCTGCGTTAGAGTCATTTTTACGGGCTGCCAAGTTCAATCTTGTGGATTATAACCGTATTGTTCTTATGAGAACAGCTAGTGATTTCGACCGACCACCACCAGGAATGGACGCAGTGGATTTCTTCAATAATGCTGAACAAGGCGCGTTCAGAATGGCCTGTGACAATATTTACTACGCTGGTAATCCGTTTATCCAGGACGTCTTGAACAACTGGGACACTTATGAGAACGGAACCGTCTATGCGCCTGATAACTATGTTGGCGACGTGTTTGGTTATCTTGGTGGCACCCCTGACTTCGGTCCTGGTTCGTATTTGACCTATGACTATCTGTAAGCCTGTAATCGTTCTGTAGTATACAATACTTTGGAAAAATACTTAATGAAAACGTCTTGTTAACTGACCAACCTACCTATTACATTACACTTAATTGTAAACAGCCTTGAATGCCTGGTTAAAGTCCTCGATGATGTCATCAATAAACTCAGTACCAACAGACACTCGCACAAGGTCCTTGGAAATCTTCGCAGCAGCCAATTCCTTGTCGTTCAACTGCGAGTGTGTCGTGAAGTAAGGAGAAATCACCAAGGTCTTGGAGTCTCCTACATTGGCCAAGTTCGAGGCGAGCTTCAAATGGTCTACGACGTTTCCGCTTTGTTCTTCACCGTTCTTCTGTTTCGCACCAAACGTAAGCACTGACCCGAATCCGCCAATCAAGTACTTCTTAGCTCGTTCATGGTGAGGATGCGCAGGAAGACCAAGATAAGAGACCCAGCTGACATTCTCGTTCTTGTCTAACCATTGAGCGAGCTTCAAAGCATTGTAAACATGTCGTTCTACACGCAAAGACAATGTCTCGAGGCCTTGTAACAACAAGAATGATCCAAAAGGATTCAAACTAGGACCGAGGTCTCGTAAAAGCTCTGCTCGGACGTACCAAACAAACGCTACTTCACCGAACTTCTCGGTATAAGCTTGACCTCCGAGACTAGGAGTAGGTTCAGTGAATTGAGGGAATCGCTTGCTAGCTTTCCAGTCGAAGTTACCGGCATCTACAATCACGCCAGCAATAGTAGTACCATGGCCTCCGATCCATTTGGTAGCGGATTCCACGACAATGTCAGCACCATGTTCCAAAGGTCGCACCAAAGCACCTCCAGCACCGAAAGTGTTATCTACAACAAGAGGAATGCCGTGTTTGTGAGCCAATTTAGAAAGGTTCTCAAAGTCCGCGACTGAGTGTGTAGGGTTACCGATACTCTCGACATAAATAGCCTTGGTCTTGTCATCAATCAAAGACTCGTAGTCAGTAATGGACTCTTCACCACCGACAAATCGTACTTCGATTCCAAATCGCTTGAATGCGACTTTCAATTGGTTGTAAGTACCTCCATATAAGTAGGCAGATGATACAATGTTATCACCGATACCGGCAAGAGCACTCAATGCCAAAAACTGCGAAGCTTGTCCTGAAGACACAGCAAGCGCAGCTTTACCACCTTCCAAAGCAGCGATTCTCGCTTCAAAAGTAGCATTTGTAGGGTTCGCGATACGGGAGTAAATGTAAGAATTCGTCTGTAAAGCAAACGACTTGGCTCCGTCTTCGGAATCATCAAAGACATAGGAAGTAGTAGCATAAATAGGCACTGCTCGAGACTTGGTAGTAGGGTCTACGGTCTGGCCTGCGTGTAACTGAAGAGTATCGAAGTGAGAGGGCATTTTTAAGTTTTCTTCTTCAAGTCCAATGAATAATACAATTCTTGAGGGCTTTTCCGTGGAAAGTCGAGGGGTCGTTGCATTATTTATAATTTCCTATTGCAGGATCTTGATCTCGATTGCGTGCTTTCCTATGACTTCTGGGGAAGCCTGGTGGCAGTGGACCATCGTAAAAAATTTGCATGGCCACTTTAGAGGAAGTAAGGTTTAAGCTTGAAGTACATTAAAAGAGACAAGTGGGGGTATTTAGCTATGTACATATATTTATATTAGGCTCTTGACATACCAAGTATACTATTAGCTTGCATTTCTCTGTGGTTTCAAGCATATTTCATTCCTCCTGTTGATTTAAAGCTGATTGGAGCTCGTCATTCAACTGCCACATTTTCCGTGGCCTCGAGGCCGATCGTTTCCAGAATAGGCAACACAGTGAAAAAGAGTGAAAAATTCCTGGCCGCCGATGACGAATCGCTATAGAACTACGGAAACAGCAGCGAGGGAAAGTTCAGGAGGGCTGTCTAACGTGAAACGATATATTCTAATGCATTAGATAGTTGATATGAGTTTTGGAGGTATTGTTGTATTATTCTGGAGGTCAGTATGCTTAAGGAATATGACTCTATACAGTGACTTAGTACGGTAGTACAATAGTACCAACGTTCGGAGGATCAGCTCAACATGCCGAAACTTAGATTATGGTCCTATTGTGGAACTTCTCCGGGAATGGGATGATTCAAAATGTACCAGTGCTAATGCTGAGCTCATAGCTACACAGGCAGAACGTCAAGTTACGTGATATGAGAACTGACTGGAAAGACGTTGTCAGCTGTTCCTATTCAGCCACACAATAGCTACAGCGAAACCTTACATTGGAAGATTACATCCAGCAAAAAAGTCAAACCCCTGATATGTCTACAGCCCATCGTCGTATCTATTCTCCCCTGATCTGAGGCCGATTTCACTGGCCCCCACCTTCCGATTCAGGGGTGCGGCTGGCGTCGATTCGTAGATATACCCCACCTTTGTATATACTCACATGTCATTATAGCATAATGAACTTTAAAAATATGGTACCATAGAGCTGTTATGACGCTATTCTGGCTAGGATGACTTTGTTATAAGCTTCTCATAGCCTCATAAACTCATAGTATGTCAACAAGCGCAATGAGCCCAATGCTAATTATACTTATTCTGGCTTATTCTGCATGACTCGTTCACTGAACGTCACCAAACAGCTACAGTCATGAAATAACCATCAAAAACAGATAAACCTGTTAAATTCGCATTGATCACATCTAATCTATCAATATATTCCCCAAATCTACAAACAACATCCCCTGTGCTTTTTTCTCTTACAAAGTTCACTCAGCTTTGTGGCCGTCGAGTTCCTCGGACAAACCAAAAGCCCGCAGTATCAACAATGCGGGGCCTTACCCCATCATCACCATCCCCCACTATTGCAAGCGTTTTAGGCGGGGTATTATTTATATATATTCACCGAATTCCATCTTCGAACACATTTCTTCCTTCTTTCCACCCAAGCAAATGCCATAATGGATGCCTTATTCACAGACCCTAAAGGCTGGAGAATCAACGTCAACTCGTTCCAACAAGACGCCATAGTGACGTTCAAAGACTACCAATACGCTGCGGGCTATAATGCACAACGCCGAGTAGTACTAGGAAGACACCGGTTACCTAAAGGTGAATGGCAGTTCTTCGAGTTCGACGACTATCAGCAAGAGCTCGATGATGGCCATAATACCGTGTCCATGGGTATAAGTGGAGACGGTATACTACACTTGAGCTGGGATCTTCATAACAGTGTCATCAACTATCGACATAGCTTAGTAGATGTCAACAGCTCAGACGTTTTCGACCAAACAATATTTGGACCAAACTTGAAAAAACTGCAAAACTTAAATTTAAGTCAAGTGACCTATCCTCGTTTTATACGCGACGAATCCACGGGAGATTTGATTTTGGAGCTGCGAATAGGCAGATCCGGGCTAGGAGACGACTATTTGTACAAATATTCCCGTGAATCGCAACAATGGCAACCTATTGGCGACCACAATGGAATGTACTTGAAAGGTATTGCATGTAATGCTTACATCAATGGTTTTGATATTGATAGCAGAAACGGTTGGTACCATGTCAGCTGGACTTATAGGGACTTTGTGGAGGACGGATTCAATCCCGGCAAAGTATCTGTACAAGCAGGACCCAATGGGCCAGAAAACAATCATGACTTGTATTACATGTATTCTCCTGATAACGGTTTGACGTGGTACAACTCATCAGGCAAGAAACTGGTTACTCCTGTGGATCCTTCTCAAGATACAAAGGTCTTTGAGATACCTAAATACTCAGGGATCATGAACCAAGAGGGCCAGACATTGGACAAGTCCGGCAATTTCCACGTCTTGAATCGTGAGAAAGGTTGGTATCATCACTACTGGAGATCAGCGGACAATGGTACATGGACTGATAACAAGTTGCCTTATGAAGCAGTCGAGTTTGGAGAGAGAGGCCAACTGGTAGGTTACGGCGAGAGGGAGATACTCGCACTGCTTCCTGGTAATAATGGAAACGACGCCTTCACTATCTTGAGATTGTTTGGTGATAAGTTCGACCAGTCCGCAGTAGTGTACCAAGAAAAGGGCTATTCAGGGGAGCCTCTGTACGACAGATACAGAAATGACGGAATTTTGTCGGTAATACAACGAGGACCCATATTCGGTACTAAAACCAAAAGCATCGAGCCTGTAGACGAAGATCATAAAGACTTGGTGGGTGTGCTGCATTTTGATTTGGGCACCATGGCTCTGTCGAAGTAAATAGCTTAATCCAACATTGTTAACTTGCGTGAATCAGTAAATATAAACATATTCAGCTTGTGAATTGCCTGATTCCGGGTTTCCAGTTGGTCTTGTATTCCATTTTTCATAGTCGCGTTTACGTAATTTTCAGAGCAGTAACGTCTACTAATACCATGACTAATTCACAATATTCACCGCAACATTGGTAACCATGTTTACGATTGAAACAGTAACCCATTTACTCAACTACTATATTCGTTTTTCTTAAGCCTTCACTTCTAAAACCACGGTTTATCAGCTGCTACATGACGCATGCTAATTCATTAGCAACCGATTACGTAAGCTCAGTGAATGATTACGTAATCGTTTAGTCAGCAGTCTGCCTTTAAAAGGTCGTATCCGGGAAAGAACATACACATCCCAAGCGAGGTGGCGCAGTTGGTAGCGCGCAGGGCTCATAACCCTGAGGCCCCTGGATCGAGACCAGGCCTCGCTAGATTTTTTTTTCAATTTGTTTGATGTTCTTTTTTTTTGATGAACTTCTTTTACGTTCCTTAGCAGTAGTTTTAAGGTCATTTTGAGAAAGCTCAAGCTCACCCCGAATTTTCAAATACCCTGAGCTGAATGCGCTGCTGACGTCGTCCACAGCCTAAACTAGTAGCTGGCAACCAAGAATGGAATATGTTTATCGCTTACTTGCTTCGGTGTATAAAGTTGGTAGAACATTAATCTCCAAGTATTGAAGTAGTAAAGCCAAGTGGACACAAATGATTAAGCATTGGAGAACCTAAAACAATTATTGTTCGTGTGTTCAGAGTTTTTTGAAGAAAGCTGCAATGGATCAACTGAAGCCAAGTTTGATTAAAAAATACAGTAGAGTTCGTAATACAGTGAGGCAGGGAGTTGAGCAGCATTGGTAGAACAAAGAAATAAAGCCCTAAAGTATCTAAAGTACCTAAATACTAATACAAAAGACTAAAGACAGAAAAAAGTGCCGAATTAGATGATCTGTTTCTCTTTACGTGCTCTTAATGGTTCTTAATGTGGTTCATCAACCCTTTTAGGATTACGTGAAGTTGATTTTCCCATTTTAGTTTTAAAGGCTTCGTAACAGAACCACAAAAAAAAAAATCAGAGCTCATTTGATACACGCACCCTTTACTTTCCTTTAGACTTCTCTTGGATTTACACAACAGCCACGTCTTATACTAATCCTATAGCTTACTGACTGGTGTCCTGTGTATTACACAAGCTATTAATAATGCCTGAACCCACTATAGAGGCTACAGCACTCAGTGAGAACGGCAGATCCTCAGCAACGGACTCCAAGGTCTCGAGTAGTAGCTCTGTGGACGTGTCGAAACAGGCTGCCGGTACTGGACAGTCCAAAAAGAAGAACAAGAAAAAGAAAAAGAAGAAGAATGCGGCCAAAAATGACACCGAGGAAGCTAACCAAGAACCACTGGTTTCTTCAGAGAGTTCTTTAGCACTGGCGAATGATCCAGAGATGAACGTTGATAGTGAGGATACACCACCAGATGGACAGGTCGAAGATGAAACTAAGTTTCATGATGTCGATAGTGAACCAGTAAGCCCACACGATGTTACTAGACCTCAGGAACCAGCTGTAACGACGTCTGATATCGTTACGAATTCCAAGAAAGAAGAAGCTACTGGTTCTGCCGATACTACTAGCAGTAGTATTGACAGTAGTAATACTAGTATCAAGATTGCATCACGTACTCCTTTAGCATCTCCAGGACTAGAGAAGGTCATTGAGTTCCCCAAGGTCCGTAAATCCTCGGAGAGAAGCATCGATGAGCCTATTTCTCCTGGCATCGGGTCTTATAGCCCTATTCATCTTGAATCTCCGCGCTTTTCTGCAGGTAGGTCCCGAGCATCTACTGCTGGAAGTATCGACAGTAAGGCTAGCGGCACCATTGATGACAAATCTTACTTCAACGGGCCAGAGGATAAACTAGTTTCCAGGCTTGTGAGTAACTTCGAAAAATTCAGCGATGCTGCCAATGAAGATAATGCTTTGAAGCAGAAACCGCGACGCAATACCAGTGGTAAGAAGAAGCTTGACACGTCCTTTCTGAACAAGGACGCGACTATCCCGACATCCAGGTCGTCACCTGCTCTACATAGTCCTCCTGGATTGCTGAGAAAGTCGTCTAGTGAGTATTTCCGAAAACTAGCGCAGGCATCTGATGCTCCTCCGCCAATGCCTGACCTGTCGTCTGTCAACCCGTGGTCTACGGCGTTGAGTAGCGCCAAGTCATCCACAACATCATTGCATATTGTTGAGAAGCCAGATGACAACGAGGATATTGAGAAGGATGCCGAGAAGGCCTATGGGAAGACTAATGGGAAGGTCGGTGATAAGCCAGTTTCTGAGACCTTTTCAAAAAAGTCTACCGACAAATACACCGAGGCGTTGGCCAATGAAAACCCCAAGACAGGTTGTCCGGGCCTAGAAAAAGGTATCAATATTAAAGAAAGCCTACCGAAGGAGGAATCACCGAATATCAGCTCTCAGACAAAACCCAAGGTTACCCCAATCCCTAAACGTGCGACTACCGAACGTACGACCCCGGAAAGCGAAAATGGCGTCAATGATGACGACTTCATCTTTGGTGTTTGTGTAGTAGGGTTCCACCATGCTGGAGGACCTCAGGTCGAGTACTGGATCGGGCCTCATGAGGACCAGTCTGGCTTATGGCCTTTTCTTGCATTTCAAAGCTTACCTGACGGGTCGCATACCCACGAAGAAAACTTTTGTTACTTCACATTGTTATACGATGAAAAAAAGAAAATCGCTCCGAACCCTACGCCTAGTCGTAACGAAGAAGGCCATATTGTAGAGCAATCTGATTTCAAGAGCGTGACGACCTTGTTTGGGATCTCCTGTAATAGACAAATCAGAAGCGATGAAATAAAAAACGTCACTTCTGATATCACTCGTTCTACTGTCCAGAAATCAGTCGTCATTATTGCCCGTAAACCGATTTTCGGACCCATTAAAGACAAGCTCGCTATCGTAACCCGTGCTTACTTCAACCAAGGTGATTTCCAAGATACTGTTATTATTGACAGTCTCTACAACAGTCTCAAGTTAGGATTCAACAGACCCATTACAGACAGTGATCTTATTGTAGGAATGCCCCTGCGGGAACTCATTAAGCGTCTAGGGCATCAAGTTTTGGTTTTACTCAAGGCTTTATTGCTTGAGAAGAGAATTCTCTTTTTTGCATCCAACAGTGAATTGCTTTGCTCGTCTCAGTTTGCACTAGTATCATTAATTCCAAACTTGATCAATCATCTTGAAGACTGTGGATCGCCTTTACTAAGTACATATGAAACGACTCTACAAAAGCCCACCTCGTTGAAGACCAGTGACCGTGGCTCGTTAATGACATATATGGGTTTACCATTACAGGTATTTGCCGCTGGCGGTATTTTCAGCCCATACGTGCCGTTACAACAACTCTCGGAACTAGAGGCTGATGAAACCAAATATTTCCTTGTTGGTACTACTAATTCTCTGATTATGACCACTAGTTCTATTAAAACAGATGTTGTGGTCGACATGGATCGTGATATTATTACCGTACATGACGAGAAGAACCGTCCTGATAAGACACATACAGAGAAGCACCTGAGTTCCTTGTTGACTCTGAGTCGTGCTGACCGTAGATGGATCGATAACATTGTCAAAGCCGTGGATGAGACTTGGGATTCCGAGGATCCTTTAAGACCATCGACAAATGGGTTTTATGGCAGTGAAGATTTCATTCGAATGCAGTTTGAGGACTATATGTTACACATGTTGGCATCAGTAAAGTACGACGAGTTTCTGGCAAATGGAGGTAAGCTACCTCCAGTGCACAAGCGTGACAACATGATCAAGCTATACAACATGGACTGGATCAATGAGTGGAAGTATACCAACAACTATCGTATCTTTAACAACTTCACTGACTCTGACTTATTCGACATTGTGACCCCGAAACATTTGGGCGAGTCTCCGTTTGGAATTAGTACGATACTCAATGGATCCGGGCTTCCTCCTGATGAAAATTCTCAGAATAAAGGCGTCGCCAAGTTGTTTGGAAACATATGGGGACAGAGATCGTCCTCTTCCAGCAACAATGAAGGTAAAACTGAGGATAACTCAGGGAATCGTGGTGGTAATCGAATTTCCATGGCGTCATTGAAGAATACGCTGTCGGACCTCAGAAGCAACTCTTCCTCCACTTTATCCATTGATCAAAAAGATCAACATAATCAAACAGGAAGCACTATAGCAGAAGATTTGAGTACATCTGCACATCAATCACAGACTTCGCTTGTGTCCAACTCTTCACATAGTACGCAGATATCGTCATCGTCAGCAGAAGAGAAGAAGCCTTCGAAAGCTGCTAGCTATTTTGCAAGCTGGTCAACATGGGCCAATTCCAAGAGAGCCCCTAAAACCGATAAACCCGATGAAGGGGAGCAAGTTGAAGATGTCAAGAATGATGACGCTATTAAGAAACAAATCGATGGGGATGACGACAGTCAAACCACTACAAAGTAAAAGTGAAGACGAGTAGTATATATGGCTGCATATACAAATGATATTACTACATGACACTATGAAAAGCAGTTTTTTGTAGTTCGATCACACATGAGATTGGAATAAATTATTAAATAAAACATCTCCTCCTTTGAAGTGAGTGATCGACGATAGCTCCAATATCCTGGTTTGTAGGCAATACATTGAGCATGATTCTACAACTCAAGGATTCACAGGGAATTTTCGCATTGGCTGAGAAGCATTGGTATTTCTCTGTGTTATGCAAGTTTGGTGCGGGCTCATTACTGATTAGAGGACTAGAGTTGTCAGAAGTCTTTGGAGACAGTACAAAGTCAATTTTCAAAGACCACGAAAGTGATAATAGAGAAGTAGCAAACTGCGGTGAACTAGTAGGAGGAATATTGAGAGCCAGATAAATCTTATCCGTGGAAAAAGTAGATGTGAACCCCTGTGAATAGATTCGATAACCTTGGGCGAGACTGTCGGACTTGACAACAGACTCGTCAATGGTTTCTATAGTCTCTAAGCTCGCAGTAACATGGTGACAATCGTATTTACATTCCGGAGAGGAGAAATTCAAACCTACAATTATCTCTTCTCCTACTCTGTATGCAGGTTTCGATAGACTGACCGTAGTAACATATTTGCCATTCTTAGCGATGTCAAAGTTCCGTTTAAGACCCATTTGCGCATGCTTGTACTGGAAGTAGAAATCAATGTTGTCTTTGGCACTGTAATCGGATGCCATCATTTTATCATTGTTACTGTCTTTATTTTCATAGCCGTTTTCTGTTTTGGAGCTGTCAAGTAGTTCCTGAGATGAGTCGAATCTCAGTTCTGAACGTTTCCGGAGTAATGCAAAATTGACAGGCAAGTTAGCGGCTTCTTGTGAAACCAGAGTATCTGGATCCAGGAGCTTGTTAACATAGTCAAGGAAATCGTTTTTAGCAAGCAAGGAGGCTTTAGTATCTTTTACAATGCTGAGTTTAGCTTCGCGCAGCCACTCAAAGCTTTTAGAACTGGCTCTTCTGCCTGACAATGTCTTGACAACGGCACTATCTTCATGCAACACAATGGGCTTTTCAAAGTTGTACACAGGTTGGCCTCCATTTCCGTCGACATACGGGAACACTCTGAACGGGAAGAAAACTAGTTTTGGTACCGGTGAGGACTGATGGCCTATAGATCTCTGTGTACCGATAACCAAGTTATAGTGTATTCTCAGAGCTTTACCACGATAGCTAGGCGGCAATTTTTTCGGAATTCTCATTTTATAACAAAATGATTTCGATTCTCCAGGCTCCAGTTTCAAATCCACAAACAACAGTGATTGTGGGGTTGAAAATATAGGGAAATCATCGTGACCCATATGGTCATCAGACTTGAGGATGATTTTAGCGGCACCGGCACCATACTTTGAGGGATTTTCTGGAATAGGACCCAAACTGCTGGATTCTGAGCCTGGGCCGGTAGCGGGAGATTCTAATCCAACGCTCAAAAGTCCGCCAAATCCAGAAGCTAAATCGCTGAAAAACTTGCTAGCACTTCCTACATTTTCTTTAGGATTGATACCGTATTCAAGTCCGTTTTTGCCGACAATGACTCCTTGTCTTTTAATGTCCTCCAATATGCTTGAATCTATGATTTCATCGTCTATTTTGAAGTAACCTTGCAGCTGAGCGAACCCCATGAGAAGCTGTTCGGGCTTAGATGATAGACTCTCCTGACGACGGTGCGTTGGACGCATGCGACTTATAGACAATTTAGGAGCCGATGAATCTCTCAGAGTACCATTGTACATTTCAGAGATGCCATTTGAAAAGCTTGCTCGTCTTGGAAAAGTCGACGAGTTGCTGCTGCTCACCTGGATGTTGTCCTCGCTTCTAGAACCGCTGTTATTTACATCATTAGGAGCCAGTCCTCCTAAACCTAGAGCCGCGAGCCTCGCTGTAGGCGTATAATATTCCTCCTCGACGCTTATAGACTGTCTACCGGCATTAGATTCAGCTTGTGTGTTGCTATTATTGACCGTTGTTGCTGATTTGGACACGTTTTTCAAGGATATCACGGCAATAAGTTCATCCCCGGCAAAAACAGAGGGATTGTCAAAAGCCACTTCCACCCGTATACCGGAACCACGGTCCATTGCTATATGAATAGTGCTGGTTCGATGTTGTATTCGAATTTACGCGTGGCTTCCTCCAGGTCCTGCTGTTAATAATAGGAATCTCCAAAATCTCTAATGATCGTGGTCGGTCGAGAGTTGCGAATGGCACCCAATTTCCACTCAAAATTGAATAGACTCGGTTGGACTTCAACGAAAAGAAGCATCACCAAAAAACACCCTGAATTTAAGCTAGCGATGAAGCATAAATTAAAGAGACAGAATATCAACAACAACACTACAAGGATATCAACAATGTAAATATATATATACGTTTATACCATTTTAAAGCCTATCTAGTTACTCACTCATTTATTCATTTGGCATGCTCTTTAAAAGCGTCCAGCCGGTCACGGGCACTCTTTACTTTCATACTGATACGAGTGCTCAGCTCGTATTCGGTAGGCCAGTTATTAGCGAGATCCAAGTAATCCTTGGTCCTTTGAAGACCATCCAGCCCTTTTAATCTCCACTCAAACACAGCTCGTTCGTATAAAGCACTAGGCCCACACCAGCCCTCATGAACAATATTCAAAGGTTGGATTTTAGGCAAAGCTGACTTGCCTGAAAAGGAAATAGGCGCAATGACCTTGTTAAGAGTCTCCTTCTCCAGCAATTTTTTACCTTCTTCAATCCTGCCCAGGTTTCTTAGTACCATACTAGTGAATAGACATCTCACAGCACGTTCTCCAGGCGTTTCATCCAAAGGAGGCTTGTTGTCTGTCGCAAAGGCAGTGCCAGGTTCGCCTGAATAACCCAAACTGCTCAGACACTCTTCCAGCTGTTCACGAGGCATTCTCGCGTAACCGTTCCAGAAATAAATGGCTTCATGAAGAGGAGACGTGCCGATAGCATCTACTAAATCAAGACCATGCTTAGTAGATTGCTGAACCCAGTAATTGTACTTTCGAAGTACAAACGTATCGAACGGCATAGTTCTCGCCATAAACTTCTTCTTGCCCATCATCAACGGTATTTTGGTGAAATATTCCTTGGCTTTTTTCTTTGCAGAAGCTGCTACTTCATCATTAACACCGACATTCTTACGGTAAATTTCTAGCTGACATGAGCCGGAAAAGTAGACATATAAACCATGCGACCAAGTACTGAGATCTAACATGCGTTCAAAGTTCACGGCTGCCGTTTCATATTCATGTAATACCATAAGAAGTATCGTTTTATCAAACAGCATCAAGCCATCGACTTGCTTCAGCTGGATCTCACCGGCACTTCGGTCGTCCATTATGCTCACTGCTCTTCGCAAGTCTCCAGTAGAAGACGACACCATGCGGCCTTCTTGCAACTGCCAAAGCGCACCCGTGGAGTAATGCTTGCGTGTAGTTTCTAAGCCATTTTTGAGTTTTTCTCGGGTCTCTGCGATATCTTTCTCGAATTCTAACGCATTTTTGAGCATCAGTGCATGTTTGGAGTCCTTGACAGCATCTGGGTCTTTGTCGTCCGCCATAGTGAGATTCGACAAGATTTTGTGCACTTCTTTATCGTCTGAAGAGTTCAACTTCTCTAATTGAGTCGCAATCTTATCTTCAATATCAGGGAATCGCAGGTCGGAAAACTGTGTAGGGCCGTCAAAATATTGCAGCAACGCTAGTAATGCAATAGCTCCATGGATATTCACATGCTTCGAAGCTTCCCACAACTGTCGCAAGCCTTCATCTCGATCACCTTTAAACCCTACAACAGACAATACCTTGCCTATGGTAGGAGGAATAATAGATAGAACCAGCTGCAAAATTCCAAACATGCAATTGACACCGGACTCAATGAACTCGTCGACAGTCTCATGACCAGGCACTTCCCCTGGCCGGGACTCATCAGCATCGCCTCTTAAAGTTTCAGGAGAGTAGTTGTGGGTAAGTTTGAGCCGTTGGATTCTCGCAGCATAATACTCGTCTGTCGTTTGGTTGATCTTATCTAGCAATGAACTAGTCTTTGCTGACGACGCAGTTCCTCCAGAACCCGCTGATGCGTTGTCGGCTCCAGTGCTGTTCGTATTAGCAGCGGCACCGGAAATCTTCGTTTCAATATTAGCATGCACTTCATCACCATTCTGTTTCAACGACGAAAGGGTCACAAGAGTACTGTTACTAGGTGTTCGTCGAGCGTTTCTATAGACAGTAGAATCATGCAAATATTTGTTAAGTTCATCCAAAGCTTGATAAGCCTTCCTTAACTTCAACAACGCTTTGGCGGAATCCAAGACACTTTCACTGAGAAATAGTGCTATAGCACCCATAAGTTGCGACTCTGCATAAGTCAATGCGAACTCCGTCCCAGGAGGGAACTTGGAGCTTGAGATGATGCCTGCTTTCTGTGCGAGGTTGCGGTTCTTGTGAGACGATTGTTCGGCCTCTGCTAGGGACTCCACTGCACGTCTAATATATTCCGGCTCCAAGCCTAACGTAGCCTCAATGAAATGTACAATTCCTTGTGCAAGTTTCTTATACGTTGAGGAGTTTCCATCGAGCAATTTCTGTGCATCCTGAGGCCGGTCGTCCATCACCAGGTCCATTGCTCGAAGAGCAAGTTCCACTAGAGGTAGTTAGTATGGTACGGGGTATATACATGCACACACACACATATATATATGAATAGACATATAAGATGGTATTAGCGCATTTCGCCTTGACAATCGCCCTGAATCTCTTCCTGGATATTTTCCAGAATGTCCTGTTGAATATCGCTATACCAAAGCTTATCAGCTACCCAGTAATCAGCTACTCCAGTATTACGAACAACGCATGGCTGTCACTATTCGGGATATCGGATCAAAACAGCCTGGTGCATAACATTCAATGAGTTGCTTAGAACCAACTAGAGATCATTCTAGACGAATCAATGATGGTTCCATGTCGGTGAGAGTACTCCTTGATGGTCGACTGAGTGCCGAAAATGCTATGTGGCTTCTTGTCGGTGTCTCCCTCGCTGCAACCAACTGACAATGTTGGAAAAAGCTAATATTACATTATATTAGCCTTAGATGCAAAGCTACTTACAACTCAGCGCATTATCTACCACTTTTAAGCATGATTGTAGTGCTTCAGTTTCACTGGCAGGCTTACTAGGCGCTGCTCCTCGAAGTCCAAGAGCTTTCAGCATTTCTGGTCAGGTCTATGTTGTTTTATATGTAGATGTAGAAAGAAGGATGTGTTTCGACCATAAGTAAAGTTGGTTGTTGGAAGCCGGAATTTCACCCCAAGCCGATCTTCTAGAAAACCAAAAAGCAAGACACTCTCACACACACAAAAAGAAGGTCCGAGGCCCGCCGTATCGTATTTTAGCTCTTTTTTTGAGGATCATTCCGTGGGCAATTTGGCTGAGAAATTGAGTGCAAATTCCGTACAAGTTTCTTGGGGTTATATCAGCTATATCAGTAGCTTGATTATATTTACATGTGTTTTGGCTGTCGAACGGTATCCGTTGTACATGGCTAAATATAGCTGCGCTACGCTGCTTAATCGGTTCCGCAGAATGTGAAATCACCACTTTAAATAGTGCGGATCTTCCTTCTTCTGTTCCGATATTGAGGTGATTCAATATTCCACAGAAGAAACAAAAAAAAAGCCAGAAACTCAGTACGTTCACTCTTCTTTTTTATTTACATACTTAATAAATATGATATAGACAGACTGTATCAATAATCAATCTCTGCCATCTTCAATGCATCTTTGGCTCGATCCAACTCTCGGCGGACACGGTTATACTGGGCCGTTACATGCTGTAGCTCAGACTGGTTCGCACGATGCTCTCGTCGGTAAGCCTGGATTTCTGCTTTCAAACTCTGCAATTCCCAGTCCTTGTCGGTCATACCCTGCTTTTGTTCAGGGTCGTGACTATTATTGGCTTTGGCGGCCTGCAGCTGTGCCTCGAGATACTCCACACGTTTCCTTAGCAGGTCATTCACGGCTTTCACGTCCTCGTAATCATTGCCTGTGTTTTCATTCGACCCTAATTTCTCGTCTCTTGCGAGTTTGAGCTCCTTAATTTGGTCCTTCAAAGACATGATAGCCTCATCGTATTCAGAAATCACTTCTTGGACTGCGCTGTGGAACTCATCTGACCGGGAGATCCTATCACGAATAGTACTATTAGTAGTGTAAGTCACAGCAATAGCATCTAAAGAAGAGCCATTATTGAGTTCATCTTTGTTATTTTGGTCACTATAACCGCTGTTATACGGACTCAGCTGGTCTCGACTGCCATATGTGTCCTTGTAATATTGCAGCTCACGTTTCAAATTTGCAACGACACTCGTCAATTCCTCTTTAGAATGGGACTCGTATATCTCTGGAGTCAGTTGGATGGACCGCGCTCGCTGTGCGTAAGTGAGAGTGTTCAAAGTCTCGGAAACATAGCGAGGATCCATAGTAACACATGCAATAAGATACGTAATTGCTTTACCTCCAAGAGAGTCTTGTAACAGCCGTGTGAGCTTCGAGTCTCTATAAGAAATATGATGTTTCTGGAGTGACAGCTCGGAAATGACCTTCCCGAGACTCGCGAGCCCTGAGTTGATGGAGATGCCTTCTTTTGCTCGGTTGTCGTCCGCAGCTCCGATATTCTTGAGTCGTTCACTGCCTGCGAGGTCTACAAAGTTCATTTTGCTCGTGGTAGTAATAACAATACCGGTATCTGGGTTTGTCACTTTTTTAGTTAGGTTTATGGTGAATATGGCATGTGACCGCGACGAGTTGCTGTTGATAGCAGTGGACCCGGTTTGCCTCAGAGCAGAGCTTTCGTTCAAAACATGCAAAAGACCGTTGAAGTTCGTAACTACACGTTCTTTCAAGCCTTTGACATGAATTCCTCCTTTTGGGTCCTCGCGAATAGCCAATTGTACCGTGTTACCAGGACCATCCCTATTTAAGAGGTCCCTCAATTGCTCGTTATAGATCTCCAAATACGACACAGTCACGGAATAAGGACTGTCAAGCAGTGACGGTTTCATGCCACGTAACTTGGAAGACAAAGGTGAAGCTGCTGGTGACTTGTTTTGGGTCATATAACCGGAAGCACTGTTGGTTTTGCGATGGCTTTTGTTCACGCTGATACTCGTAGGAGGTCTCAGCCCTGAGGCCACGCTGGACGATAGCGGTCGTCTAGGTGTCCTAGGGATACTTGAGCCTTCTGATACCGCTGAGCCACCGCTTACAGACCTCCGAGGAATGTTATTGATGGTGTTATTGACGATGTTGGAGTTGGTAGTTCCTGTAGTTCCTATTCTGTGGAATAACTCCTTGGTCACCCGTGCAATGAGACCCATACCACTAGGGTCCGTAGATATACGGTCCTCTGAGGTGCCTATGGTGTAACTTTTTCCGGACCCAGACTGTCCATATGCCATCAGAGATACATTGTAACCCTGTAGAAAAGCCGTCAGAGATGGTTCGACGTACTCAAAGATCTCTTCTTGTTCTGTAGAAGGATGAAACACCTTGTCGAACGCATAACGTCTTCGCTGACTGTGAGAATTCAGCGTGATGGTAGTGTCAGTGATATCCTCAACAACCTGAAACGCCACTGAGTGGTTTATATTGTCGACTTCGGCAGGTTTAACTCGCACACCTAATTGTTAGTGACTGTTTTTCGTGGTTTTTTGGGGTGGTTGTGTTGCCGTAAGAGACAGGTCATAAATACAGGACCCTGGTTCATGTACTTTGAACCAAGTGACTTATTTATGAATATCCCTAAAAAGGAACAAAGAGCATGAAGACATAAAATAGTTTGGTGACAATATTCTATTGTATGTCAAGAACTTTTGAAATGCTTTCTAGCATGCCGGTTTCTTAGGTACGCGACTAAATGCTAGGTATATCTAAACCAGTCATGGCCATTCATTCATATAGTTGTAAAACTTACAGACATTCACGCTTATGCGTGTTTGCGCAGGCGAAGGTGACAAAGAACCGGTACTGGATGCATATGACGGCGACGCTGCAGTGCGGAGATAACCAGGGGAAACGCTGCTGGTCATTTCACAGCTGGGATGAGGATACGCTGCGCTGATACTCAGTGTACAGAAGGCAGAAGATCAAGCTGGTACTCCTCGTGATATTCAGGGGTGCTAAGGGCAGGAGCTCAGGCCGAGCCGGTTGCCTAATCGGGACGTGTCATCTCCCCAGCAACGGACGGACGACATACGTGGCATAGGCGGAAGTGCGTGTTGAACTAGCTTGGATCTTGGTTACTGGAGTAACAAGTGTATTGTAGCTACTTTCGATGTATATGGTGGCCTTGAAAAAGATAGCTGTGCGGTTTAGACGTGCGGTTTAGACGTGTGGTTTTTTAAACTTTACCGTGGTGATCGTTGTCTTTGTTTCAGATCAAGCCAACTAAGACAAATATGCGAGAAAGCTAAGTGAACTTTAGAGAGTGTGTGTATGTTGCTTATAAAAGTTGCAAAAAATTCTTGTTAGTGTCAGAATATTTCTAGTCATAAGACACTTATCGTATTAAAAGTCAGAGATGGCATATACTTTCACACGTCAGCAGGCTGCACCTGTTGTCTCACTCACTCGCCTACACTCTCTCTGTCGTTCACATATTGTTCATCATTCAGCTCAAGCCTATGGTGATTACGTAATGATTACGTAATGATTACGTAAATCGATAATTCTCATTGCTAGTACGCCAACCATGGCCATTTCCGCTGTTTTAGTACTGTTAACGTCTCTTTACCCCTTTAAAAATCTTTAAAAGTCACCCTATAGGGTATTCACCTTTCAGTCGTTGTGTTGTCAGTCGAATGTTAGAGATTAACGTAGCGAAATTCCAAAGATAAGCAAAGTTCATCAACATCTACAATAGCCAGGTGTTCTCCTAACCACATACCATTAAGCATTAAATCATTAAGCCATTCAACCACTAAGCAATTCCTCGTGACTATGGCTACCATTACACCCGAGGATAACGCCTCGTCGCTGCAATCATTATCCACGGATGACGTCATTGAGAAATTCAGTGATGTGGAATTAGTGCCTCATGGGTTTATAGATCTGTCTCTACCGAGTGTCAACCCTAGCGACGGCCAATCATTATCTACATTACACTCAGAATCATCACGGCTTTTGTCTGAACTGGATCACCATTCACAAGATATCACGTGGCAAATGGAAGCGTTAGTAGGCGAGCTGATGCGGTTAGGCAACCGACTCAACTACGAGGTGGAGTTGCTGAAAAACGAAGTGTCTGGGCTCGCGACGGAAATAGAAGAACATGCGACGCCAAAAATCGACCGAATTGCATCTGTTCGTGAAAAAAGCCGTGCGTTGCCGCGCTTGCAAGTGCTGGACAAGGCCCGTTCGAGAATGGTCGCTGTAGAGAAGGTATTCAAAGAGGCACAGCAGTTTGATGAGACGAAGATCACCAACGATGTGGTCAGTGCATTGAACGCAGGACAAATTGACAGTGCTATGAAGATTATTGACAAGACTGCAAATCTGATCTTGATATGGAAGGGCACGAGTCAGTATGAGTCCAGGACCAAGTTCGTATCCGGCTTGAGGAAACGTGCAGAGGCGATACAGCAAGAAATCAAAGCGAAAGAACAGCTTTATAAGCCTCAGCTAGAAAGCAGTAGTCAAAATGATATGCCAGGTGTGAACTCTGCATATGCAGGGATGGTTCCACGCAGCAAGTCCCCCGAGAACAATGACGGGTACTATGGGCTTATTAACCAGCTTGGAAGGAGGATATTCTAGCGGGGTTTGGTTCACGTTAGAGCCGGTAAAGTGAAGTACTTAATGGTAAGTTATGTGGGTGCTGGACTAGGCACTATTGGACGACTTACTATTCGACTGCTGGGCTGTAAATTGATGAAGCTATTCCGTTACCTAAGCATTGATTTGCATGACTACTAAGTGCCTTAACTATGGAGTGTCTTAACTACGGAATTAGTTAAGTACTTCGGCTAAGACCCTCTAATACGGAACCGCTGAACTATCTTGGAATCCTGTTATCGATGTACCAGTGTTGCCTCGGTATTTCTGTTCTCTGGTTACTCAAGTTTCCTGTCTTGTGTTGTCTCTGTACTACGACATCAAGCTATTCATTCATCTTCTCAATCACAGCCACAGACACTAGCTATTAAGACATTTATGCATTAACTATAAATAAAATATACAACAGTTCGTTAACTCTTCTTGTTCACTCTTGCCGAGAACTTCACTGGCTCGCAGACTCTAAAATCTGTTTACGCTGGTTCTCATCAAAGATATTGGCTCCTTCTTTCAATGCCTGTATCAAGAGGAACAATGATTTGGACGTGAAGTCGTTGCTCTGACGCAGCTCGTACAGATCCCCGCCAAATTCCTTGGTCATCAGCTGTGTATACAAATCCTCAAATTCCTTAATGTCCTGTGATTGTGGTTGTGACTGTGACTTTGAGCTGGTGTTGTTCGTGGTGTTTCTATATTCGGAGCTCATTTGCAGCTTAGGGTGGACGTCTGTAGTGACATCTATATCCAAGTCAATATCGGCATACGCTTCTTCGTCTTCAGAAACTGGGTCATTCACAGTACTGTTTGCGACGTTGTCTGAATCTGAATCTGAGTCTGAATCTGAGGAGAAGTCTAACGATGTTAGTTGGCTCTGCTATGGTACTGCTATTGTACTATACTATCGTACTATACTATCGTACTATCTTACTACGACTGGCTGGCTAGACTAAAACTACCTAGAACTGTATATTATACTCACCTTCTGTTCGGGCCTTCTTTCTGCGTCTTCGCTTTTCCCGCGGTTGGCGCTGATCGGCATGAGCCAAACTGTTCGCAAACATGTTAATCAACTACAGTCGTCTCCTTACTGGTTGGTTGGTTGTTGTCTAGTTGATCTGATGTTGAAGATTTTCCGAGAACGAAAAAAGTTTTGTTTCCACCGAATTTCAGGGCTGAAATAAAGGTGAAAAATAGAGATAAGATCATCGCAGAAGAACACTACAAAGAAAATACGAACAATTGAACCCCACCGAGTCGTTTTTGGTCTAAAATTTTGCTTGATTACTAATTTACTAACTTCCTGCAGTATTAACAGAACATTGATACACTTTTTATCCCTGTGCTATCATACATCATGGTATGTTCAATATCCGGTCGAGTTGATCCCCCACCGAATAGAGACGTAAAGCGTACGGCTGACCTTTTTATTTTGACTTTCCGTTTTTCGCTTTTTCTCAGCTAGTAAATTGATTTACGCGACTGTTTGACAAAACCAACGTTCACTTCTGACCGCTACATATTGAACGGTTATTCCAGTATATAACAACGCAAGCTTGCTCCCCAAAAGAGATACTTCTCGTGATACATACAATATGACGGAACCTGCAAGTGTGACCCCCACAAGCACACCCCCCACTACCACTACCACTTCCACCAGTTCCTCCACAGTAGATTTCAAAGACACCCATATCAATGAACTTGTAGCACAGTCCTCCAGAGATTTGGCTCTTAAATCTTATCAAAGCGCCACTGATCTGCTCACTCAAGCATGTGAACTGTATTCCGACAAGTTCCACGATGAGCACCCCATGTTGCTGTACTATTATGGTAACGCTCTGTACCAACTGGCAGTCAACACATCGGACGCCTTAGGCGCGTCACGAGCAGCCGCAGCTCCTTCGGAACACGAAGATGACGCGTCTTCAGGTATTAAAAACGATGCTGAGTCGTCTAAAGATTCCGCCGGTGCTAAAACTGCCGCCAAAGGAAAGGCCTCTAGGTTCCAGTTCTCCGGGTCTTATGGCCCTGATCAGAACCAGGAGGAGGACCAAAATGAGGAGGAGACTCCTGAACCTGACCACAAAGAAGAAGAAGAAGAAGGAAAGGAAAATGATGGCGAAGACCAGAGCGATTTCGAAATTGCGTGGGAAGTCCTGGATCTCTCCCGAACGTTATTTATTAAAGATCTTGACAAGCTCAAGGAGTCTGACTCCGCAAACACAGAAAAGATCCTAGAAACCGAGAAGCGGTTGGCAGACGTTTATGATCTTCTTGGAGAAGTGTCGTTGGAGTCCGAGAACTTCAGCCAGGCGGTGTCTGATTTGGAGTCCGCTTTGGAGCTCAAGATCAAGTGCTACGACAGTGTGTCTACAATGATATCTGAGGCGCATTTCAAGCTGTCGTTGGCCCATGAATTTGATTCCGAGACTCCCAATTCCACCGACAAAGCTATTCATCATCTTGAAAAGACCATTGAAATCGTCAAGCAGCAGAAGGATGAGAAAGACAGTTCCAAGATCAAAGACGAGGACCTGTTGAAGGACCTGGAGATAAAGCTGGATGAGCTGAAGCAGACGAAAAAGGACGACGACGAGGAGAAGGCGCGGTTTATCGAGGGTATCTTCGGTGTGCCGGGCGGTTCTAGTGGTGGTTCTAGTGGTGGTTCCAGTAGTGGTTCCAGTAGTGGTGCAAATGCAGCCAAAGCACAGATCAAAGAAGCGCTTGTCAGCGCCAATGATATCAGTAACTTGGTGCGTAAGCGAAAGGCGCCTACTCAGGTTGCTAAGGGTGATGAAAAGAAAGAGAAGTCTGAATAGAGTGGTATGAGTTGTGCGGTTTGCTTGGCTAACGAGAATAAATGAATATGTATCGCTATGTCATATTGGTGAGAAATATCGGCACAAGTATTGGTGCAAATATTAGCTCAAATATGCTAGTATAGTATATAATGGTATCTAATAATGACTATTATCTGTAACAACCACAAAAATAATGTACATCTATATATATATATATATATATATTTATATATTCAGTCCTTTAAACTAGTCTACTGGTCTAATCTGGTTTCTGATATGGTTCTCCATCCAAGGTTACCCGGAAGTTTATGCCAACCCCGTTTCTGCAGGGGTCCCTCACAAAAACCTGTGTGCTCTTTGTGAACTTAACTTAACACATACAACAACTAAAAGTGTGACACGCGTCAACAACCAACAGGACCACCGAACACCAGAAAAACACGCAGCTAAACTCGACTTGTCGCCTCTTCGTGAACATTAACTGTAGCGTATCACGATAATTGGCACCGCAGTGTTACCTTTTGTTTTGTTTTTTCCCAGTCCAATCCCCTACACCCCGGTTTTTGTTGTCCATAACCTATAGAACAGCATGTCCTATCCAGGTAAGTTTCTATGATTATTCTATGTTATTATTAACAACACAAAACAACAGCGGCAATCAGGAAAAAATGGAAAAAATGCAGTCTTCTCTTTTTAAAAAAATGAGCCAATTGTCGGTACCAATTGTCTGATGCTTGGCGGCGCTAATTGTGTTGTTCTGGTGTTGTGTTTTTTCTGTCCTTGTTTTCCTTGGGCTATATAGGTTGTTTTCGCATATATCTACCTATATTCTATACTGCATTAACGCGTTCCCCAGCGGCACCACCACCATCAAACAATCAATACTAACTTTAGAAACTGACGACGTGCCAGCGTCCACAGCGGCCTCGATCCCTAGTGAGGTGCCTATTTCCACCATTTCCACAAGTCCTCTGAGAACTACGTTCCCTGTGGCTTCTCATGGCAACGGTCATGGTAATGGCTCAGCTCACAACATTCCTCGTAAAGTGATTAGTGGTACCGTAGGGTTCTCTAGTCTTCCTCACCAGTACCATGCCAGAAGTCTCAGGAAGGGCTTCAATTTCAACGTCATGGTCGTTGGTGAGAGCGGACTCGGTAAGTCTACTTTGGTGACAACCCTGTTTAACGTGCCGATATACTCTGGCAAGCCCAGAAAGGACCCTGGTGGTGAAGTGGCTAGAACCATGTCTATTCAAGCACGATCGCTAGATTTGGAAGAGAACCAAGTCAAGCTTCATTTGACAGTCATTGATACCCCTGGATTCGGTGACTTTGTAGACAACTCGTCTGCTTGGAAGCCCATTGTCGAGGACATTGAGCGACGATTCAACGAATATCTCGAGGCTGAGAACAGCGTCAACCGAGCCAATATCACTGATGACCGTGTGCATGCTTGTGTTTATTTTATTCAGCCTACTGGACACAGTTTGAAGCCGCTTGATATCGCTGTGATGAAGCAATTGCACAAGAAGGTGAACTTGTTGCCTGTAATTGCCAAAGCTGATACTTTAACGGAGGAAGAAGTGGTTGTGTTCAAGAAACGAATTCTGGCGGATATCGAGGCTCAAGGAATTGAGATTTTCAAGCCTCCTCGATATGACAATGACGACGAGGAGACGATTGCTGAGAACCAAGATATGTTGGCTAGCATGCCTTTTGCGGTTGTAGGATCCACGGAAATGGTCGAAGCGCCTGACGGACGTGTCGTGAGAGGCCGAAAGTATCCTTGGGGTATTATCGAAGTGGACAATGAGGATCATTGCGACTTTGTCAAGCTGAGGCAATTGCTGATCCGAGACCATCTCGAGGAGCTGAAGGAACGAACAGCAAACGAACTTTATGAAAGTTATAGAACGGACCGACTGTTGTCTCTTGGAATTGAACAAGATTCCAGTGTATTCCAAGAAGTGAACCCTGCGGAAAGAATCGAGGAGGAACGCCGACGAAATGAAAAGAAACTCGCGGAGATGGAGGCTAGCATGAAGAGACTATTCAACGAACGAGTCAAAGAGAAGGAAGAAAAGCTGCGAAACTCCGAAAATGAGCTGTTCCAGAAGCATAAGGAAATGAAGAAGCAGATAGAGCAAGAACGGCGAGAGTTTGAGGAGAAGAAGGCGCGGCTGCTGGAGTCTGCCAATGCCATGTCGCGAGCTCCTCTTCATGAAGAAAAGAAGAAGAAGGGATTTTCGTTGCGTTGATTGAATTGGCGGTATGTCTTTTTGATTGTAATTATAATATTAAGATGATCCGCTGGTTCTTTGGTTATCGTTGTAGTTTTTTATAAAATTGAGCAAATGTTAAAATGGTGGTTAGTAGTGGTAGCAGGACATAAATCCTGTTGGTATATGGTATAGTTGGTATATGTGTAGTGCAGTGGAGAGATTAGAGTGGATACCTCGTGTTATTCGCAATTTCCACACTGTAGACTATCTTATTAAGGCGATATCTACTCAATTACCTTGTGAGATACGCGACTTATCAAATACAGGGACCATTTGTCAATACTGTTCAACGGTATACCGAAGATCGCAGTGACTGGTGATAGCGCCGCACAGGCCAAACACGTCCACCCCTAAAACTCAACCTAAAAAGGAACTGAAACGGAATTCCTCCGTCTTCCTTTCTACTTATTCATATATCGTACTGACTTGACTTTGGCACAACAAAAAATAAAATAACCACCACAAATTGCACCAACTGGAGCACAGAAGTCGTCTAAAACTAAATTGTAACTTATTGTTTGTTCTTGCGACATGTCTTCTTCATCCACGAGCCCTGGTACCAGCAGCAGCGGATCCCATAAAAGCTCTGTCCCAGTCAGCCAGAAACTACTGGCGTTAGCACAAACGACTCATTTTGCATGGTTTGCTGCACACTGTATACAGCTGTCTGGCGCGATATTCTACCTTTTGTTCTCGTTCAGACTGTTGTTCAAGTCGCCTAGTTTCCCTTTATTTTGGTACCGATTGAGTTACATTGCGGGTATTCTCAACTATTTTGTCGCCTTGAAAGGCGCTGTCCCTGTTAAAGGTCTACAAGTAGATCTTGCCAAGGCAGTTCGAAATAGCAACTTCCATTACCTCATGCTGTGTTTCGTATGGCTGTTTACCAAGCCTTATTTCATGACTTTGATACCTTTTGCTATCTTCTCTTTTTATCACATTGTAGGCTACTTGAGAGCGTTTATATTCCCTACTTTGGGCTATTCGCCGCAATCTTGGCCTGTTGTACAGGCTTCTGTAATTGCCAGGGACTATAGCGACATGGGATTCTTAATGGCTGCCAATGTAGAGTTCACCAACTATCTACGAGTCATTATGGACTTGTTTTCGTTCAGGAAGCAAGCGGTAATTGTGTTTGTGTTATATACGTTTTTCATGAAGGCGCGATACGACGACTCGTTGTTCAGTAGGACCGTTGTACAAGCCTGGGAAGTGCGAGTTGACAGTCTGTTGAGCCATCAGGCGCTTCCTCCGGTGATCAAGCAGACCTGGGTCACGTTTAAGCAGTATATCCGGGCATATATGGGCCGAATCAGTCTTGCTCCGCAAGTCGCTAAGAAGTCTCAGTAAGTAGTTAACGTGGTGCATGTATGTAGGTCAGACGAGCTAGTAACGCGTAAATGAAAGGGTGTTAGATAGACGTAAACCAGTGGGACAGAATGCGTTGTCAATGCGAGCTAGGATCTACGGATCTGTTTGGTTATAAATGATTATAAGATAATAATAGTTGGTAGTTCTGGTTACATGTACAATCAATTATGGTTCATTGTGGTTCATTGTGGTTCATTGTATTGTTTATTCGATTGTTCATTTTCATTGTTCACTGCACTGTGATTCGTACCTTTTGTATTGTTCCGCTTTTGCTTAATCTTTTGGCCCTAACAAAACTCCCGCGCAACAAATTCGTCTTTTCAAAAAATTTCATCCTCCCTTCTACCACTCACTGTTACATTACATGACTTGATGATCTTTGCGTAAGTACAACAAAAGGTACAATAAAACAGCTGCTGCGTTTATGATGACCGAAATTATCTACATTATGGTATTCTTTGAATATGGAAATGACCAAACATCTAATCTTCTCACTGAAAAGCGCACTTTGTTGTTTTTTGAGCAAAGCTATTCAAACATAAACTAACCTCCAGATCATGGCCTAAGTATCTTGCCAGATACAGCCGCCCTTGTACCCCGTATATACCGCAGCCACGTTGCTACTCTAAACTTGTTCCTTCTATTGAAGCGCTTGATTTCGCTAATAGAAAGCAGTCTTTACTACAAAGTGAGAAAGACTTTTATCCTGTACTACAGAAGCCTGCAAAGGACGTCAAGAGATTGCGAGTCCCTGAGTTCCGTTCACAATGGCAGCATTTAGAACATTCCCCGGTGCCTGACACTCAGGTCCATACCGAACTACAAGGCCGTATCCATTCTTTAAGAGAGTCCGGCAAGAACCTAGTATTCCTTGACATTGTCCAGGACTTCCAGAAAGTACAGATTGTCGTCAACAGGAAGAAGCTTACAACAGAACTGTCATTAGAAGAGTTTGCCCAGAATCACAAACTGTTGAGAAGAGGTGACATTGTCGCTGTTTCAGGTTATCCTTGGCGAACCAAGCGAGGAGAGTTGTCTCTATTAGCATCTCGTGGTGTACAGTTGTTGAGTCCGTGCTTACACCCGATACCGACGAACGATCTTGCAGAATCCACTCGTATGCATAACCGCGTAGTGGATCTTTTGACCAGTGAACAATCGAGAGATATTCTAGTTGCTAGATCCGATATCATCAAACTGATCAGGGGTTATTTCGACTCCAAAGGGTTTGTAGAAGTACAAACACCTATGTTAGCCTCCATGGCAGGAGGAGCCACCGCCCGGCCATTCACCACAAAGAGCAACAGTTTGACGTCAGATGGCTCGGAATTAGAGCTTTCGCTTAGAATCGCTCCGGAATTATGGCTCAAGCGTCTAGTCGTCGCAGGGTTCGACAAGGTCTACGAAATAGGCTCGTGTTTTCGCAACGAAGGCATAGACTCCACGCATAACCCTGAGTTTACGAGCTGTGAGTTTTATCAGTCGTATACGACTTTAGATGAACTGGTCAGCCTTACTGACGAATTGCTGACTGCTATTAGTCGGCAGGTAGCAGCCAAGTTCCCTAGTTTGGGGGACGGTGCAGCCCAGGAGTTTGTTATTGCGTTTCAAAATGGGCCTCTAATAGTCGATTTCATTGCAGAAATTGAGTCATTAACAGGCGAGTCGCTACCTGAAGACCTGGATAACGTCGAACTACTTACGGCATACTGCCAACGACATGGCGTTACAAAGCTGGCCTCAGGTGACTTGAGTCCTGTTAAGTTACTGGACAAACTCTGTGGACATTTACTTGAACCACTGTCGCATGAAAAACCAGTATATATCACAAACCACCCGTCGGTGATGGCTCCGCTGGCGAAATCCCAAGTGATGGATTACAATGGCATATCAAGACGAGTCTCCAGAAGATTCGAGCTCTTTTATAAAGGCAAAGAGCTTGCAAATGCATACGAGGAAGAGAACTCACCTTTTGAGCAGGAATCAAAGTTCCGAGCACAGCAAGAATACCGCACAAAGTACCAGGACGATGAGTCCCCAGTGCCAGATCAGTCTTATTTGGACGCTATGGAATGGGGCCTGCCTCCTACTGGAGGCTGGGGATTGGGCATCGACCGGTTATGTATGATGCTGACGGGATCCAAGAGGATATCTCAGGTGCTTACGTTTGGCAGTATCAAGGTGGTGAATTATCAGTAACTGTGGATGGTATGTAGTTGGGATGTAAATAAGTTATAAATAGGCTGTAAAAATACTGTAAATATGTTGTAAATATGTCAACAAGACAATCAAAATATATTCAAAAGATAAAATCGCTATGTTTCCTAGGAAAGATTTGAGTTGGCAGTTGCTTTGTGTTGTTCGTTTAAAACCTTCTTGGTTGATAATCAATTGACTCCCTAAAAGGGCGGGAAAAGATGCGAGATCCAACCTTAAATTGTTCCTTCTTTCTTTCCCACGCGTAATAGTCGCGTCTAATCAACCTAGAACAATAACACATCGCAGCGCACCGCGACATTATATAAATAGAACCAGTTAAAATTCTCCAAAATTGGATTATTCCAGAATTTGAGCATTTTCACACAAATTCCACACGCACAAACTTTCAAAAATGACAGTAGATAAAGATACTACTGCTGCTGCTGAAAACAGCCCCTTCCTGGCACCTTCTTTACCTCCAGATGATGAAACGACACACACCTATCTCTCAGAAATACCCAAAAGTATACAAGAAAACATGTCTGCTCCCTGTATATTAGGCGTGGATGAAGCAGGTAGAGGCCCTGTGATTGGTCCTATGGTATATGCATTGAGCTACTGTCGTAAGGAGTTTGAAAAAGACCTGCGTAACTTTGAGTTCGCAGACTCCAAAGTGTTATCACCAGAGAAACGGCTGTCGTTGTTCAGTGATCTGTGTAACAAGCCCGAGATGAAGGAAGAAATCGGCTGGGCTACTACAGCCATGAGTGCGCAAGACATATCTAGCGGTATGCTCAAACCTCTAAGTCACGGGGTTTATAACTTAAATGCACAGGCCCATGATACTACTATGGAGTTGATCCAAAAAGTGATTGATCTAGGGGTCAATGTCAAAGAGGTCTATGTAGACACGGTAGGACATCCAGGGAAGTACCAGGACAAGTTGTCACAACGATTCCCGCGGATCCAAATCACGGTCGCAAAAAAAGCGGATTCGCTGTATCCAATTGTCAGTGCAGCATCCATCTGTGCCAAAGTCACACGAGATCAGAGCATGTGTAAAGACGACTCTGGTGCTCAAGTGTGGGGAAGCGGTTACCCAAGTGACCCAAACACCGTCAAATGGCTGGAATCGTCAATTGACCATGTTTTTGGGTGGGGAAATATGATACGTTTTTCGTGGCAGACTACGCGTGATATCATGGAGCGATCGTCGTGCGCAGAGATGCAGTGGGCTGATGAACTAGTGGAGAAGAATATGAAGATTAGTGACATGTTTTCGCCGAGCTCGGACCCGCATTTCAGTAAAGAGAATAAGGACTCGCTCGCGCGACTGAAGGTGAGTACGCGGTACTTTGGCAGGAGCTGTAGCGAGCTGTAGAGAGCGGGTTGGTCATATTCAGGTTATATTTAGGTTGTAGACGGGGTGGAGTAGGTATTTATACTACATAACCAGGATGAAATATTCCGGAAATGCACGGATGTCAGACAATTATTGGACTATGAAATATAGCGTAATATATTCAGCATATCTAAGTAAGTACGGTCAATCAGTGTAGACTTCACACAGTCAAATGAATCACTACTCAAAACATATCTCCTCATCCTGTTCCTTTCTTTCCCGTGTTCTTTCGCTGTTTCTTGGCTTCACGGCTATCAACACCTCATATTCCGCCGATACCCTTTACCGCAGCAGGGTAACCCCTTCCTCCTTTTTGGTGGGATATTTTGGTGGGATTCAACCCAACGAAAATCCCTGTTCCTCCCGACGACTGTTGAGTTACAGTGACAATTTCAAGTTTTGACTTAATTCTTTCTCTTAAATCACCACCACTGAATTGCTAGCCCAACTCCAGAAGATGTCTGCTGCTGCTGTATTAGCTCGACGCGCCGTCGCTTTTCGTCCCGTCTGCCGAGTCGCCCCTATGTAAGTATTTCTATGTTGTGTTTTGTGGTTTGTTTGTTGGTTTCACCATCTTTTCATACTACATAAAGTGAGGTGAGGTGAGGTGAGAGGGGTAGTAAATAGTTGCTGAGGTCAGGCCATGTTTACTACAGACTTTTGGTACACAGGAATTGTTCCTTTTTTATGTTCTTGGCTTTGGTCCGTATATACACATTGATACGGCAATATTAAGTGCAATTATATTGTTGGACTTTGTTGAACTGCACCATTGTGTCGAAAGATCAATGGCCTCTGCTGTTTTTTTAACTGCACTCTCTCACCCATTTTTGTTCTCCCGTCTTAATCCGACCAACGATTATTAGTGGGGGTTACCCAACTGCTCCCTCAATTTGCTAGTCAAAGACAGAGAGTGTGAGAGACAAGGCAACAATTATGATGAAAAAGGGATAATGGTTACTGGAGAATGTTTTTTATATCTGTTCAATACTTTGGATTCTCCGAAAAATGACCCTCATACGACCCTGTTTTTCAGCGTGTTTATTATTGTTGTTGTTGAACTCAGCGTGGAAATTTTCACTTCGCTATAGTGCGGC
The DNA here is from genome assembly GCA_003707925.3 of Daia ofunaensis. Lineage (NCBI taxonomy): Eukaryota > Fungi > Ascomycota > Dipodascomycetes > Dipodascales > Trichomonascaceae > Daia > Daia ofunaensis. The sequence goes on along the minus strand of PPMC03000004.1, from coordinate 668,962 downwards.
GTTTTGCTTCTCCGAACGGATCAATCTATTGATGAACAAACAGAACACGCGCACAAATGATGAATTGCATCAAGGTCTAAATCCTGTTTAACATCTTGCCCATCTCTCTGTCGTCTGTCTTGGCAGCTAAACAACAAGGAAACTCTCCATATTTGAACCCGTACTAACGCCCCTAGTTCCCGACTGGCATTGCCTAGTCTCTCTCGTTTCTACGCTTCCAAGTCATGGCCTCCTCACACGGTTATCGACATGCCTGCCTTATCTCCTACAATGACCCAAGGTGGTGTCGGAGCCTGGCAAAAGGCCATTGGTGACCATTTGGAGCCCGGTGAAGCGTTGGTCGAAATCGAAACCGACAAGGCATCCATGGACTTTGAGTTCCAGGACGAAGGTTACCTCGCCAAAATCTTGCTGCCTGAAGGTACTAAAGACGTGCCTGTAGGCAAACCCATTGGTGTTTATGTTGAGGACGAAAAGGACGTCAGTGCTTTTGCTGACTTCACGATAGAGGATGCCGGTGGTGCTGCTTCTGAGGCTTCTGCTCCTGCTCCTGCTTCCTCCGAGCCTGAGCCCACTAAAAGCGAGTCTGCATCTGAATCAAAACCCGCTGCCGCATCATCTTCTGGTTCTGCTCCTGTTGGAGACCGAATCATTGCTTCTCCGGTTGCCAAAATGATTGCTCTTGAACGAGGTATTCCTCTCAAGGACGTCAAAGGTACTGGCCCTAACGGACGAATCATCAAGAAGGATGTCGAAGGTTATGTTGCCCCGGCACCTGCTGCTTCTGCACCTGCTGCAACCACCCCTAAAGCCGCTCCTGCTCCTGCTCCTTCTGCTTCTGCAGTTTATGAAGACACTCCTATCACCAGTATGAGAAAGACCATTGCCAACCGATTGACTGAGTCCAAGCGAATCAACCCTGATTACATTGTCTCATCTACACTGTCTGTTGGCAAGCTGCTGAAACTCCGAGCCGCTTTGAATGCTGAAGCTGAAGGCCGATACAAAATCTCCGTCAACGATATCTTGATTAAAGCCATGACTGTCGCTTGTAAAGAGGTTCCTCAGGCCAATTCCGCTTGGCTCGAAAACGAAGGTGTCATTCGAACTTATAAGAACGTGGATGTTTCCGTCGCGGTGTCTACTCCTACTGGTTTGATCACTCCTGTCATTACCAATGCTGACAGCAAGGGTTTGGCTACTATCTCCAGCGAAATGAAGGCTCTTGGAAAGAAGGCTCGAGAAGGTAAGCTCGCTCCTCACGAGTACCAAGGCGGTACTATCACCATTTCCAACATGGGCATGAACCATGCGGTTAGCATGTTCACATCTATCATTAACCCTCCTCAGTCTGCTATTTTGGCCGTTGGTACTGTTGAGAAGAGAGCCATTGAGGACCCTGAGTCTGAGTCCGGTATTGCCTTTGAAGAGGTCATGACTGTCACTGCTACCTTCGACCACAAGGTCGTGGACGGAGCTGTCGGTGGTGAATGGATCAAGGCGTTTAAGAGAGTCGTTGAGAATCCTCTTGAGCTCTTGTTGTAAGGCCGGTCCTCTTCTAGTAACTGGTGTTGCTAAGTGAGAGTTGTAAGTGAGTTGTTGATCTGTGTATATAGCCTCAAAATCACGCCCGCTTTGCTTCATTTTACTGGCATTTACACATGCCCTTTTGGAACTTTGTAGTACCATTTGACTGTTTTTATAGAGAATAAATCGTTTAACCTAGTATGTTGTCGTATTGTATCTATGTTAGTTATTTATAAGGTTTCGGAGGTGGGATACAGCCGTCCACCGGTTTGATCGCTGAAAAAGTGTATTATATAGTAAACTATCGACGAGATCTTGAAAACGGGATAAATCATAATTGAGAAGGATACTTCGTATATAAATAGCCCGGGTTCTGTTTTACCAGCAAAATGGGTGTTGATGGTTATAGTCGAACGTTAACTAACTTTATTAAAAGTTAATCTGTTTTACCAAATCGATTTTTGCGCGGCGGGATTTTCTGTAGTTTTTCCAGTTATCTTGTCTACTTCCATCCTCCCTCGGTTGTTTAAAAGTTTGGAACGTTGAGAATAGAAACTGTTTGATCTGAAAGAACCCACCACAGGCTCAAATGGTAAGTAAACAATATTTAAATGGTCTTTTCTGTTGTTTATATACATACTGATTCATACTAACCGTTTTCTTTTGGTTCTTTAGGACATTGAGGAATTAGAGGAGCGTGATGGTGTCAGGTTCACCTTCAATATGGTGCCATCCACCCACAAAGATGCACAGGAGTGTGTCGTTCCTTATGCCGCTGTTTATAAACCTCTGGCTGATAAACCCGATCTGAAAGTGCTCAATTACGAACCTGTCTATTGCAGGAACTCCAAATGTAGAGGTATCTTGAATCCTCACGCATTCATGGACTACGCGTCTAAATCTTGGACATGCCCCCTGTGTTTTACACACAATGCGGTTCCGCCGAACTACAACATCTTCACGGCGGATGCTCCTCCTGAAGAATTGAAGCCTGAGAATACTACTGTTGAATACATCCTACCGAGGTCTGCACAGACTCCTCCGATATTCATGTTTGTAGTGGATACCTGTCAAGATGAAGAGAGTTTCAAGGCTCTCAAAGACTCTCTTCTTGTATCGTTAGGACTTCTACCGCCGAATGCACTGGTAGGGCTTATTAGTTACGGCAAAGTCGTACATGTTCATCAGATTGGCTTCGATAAGTTCGTTAAGACTATTGTATTCAATGGAGCGAAAGATTACTCCAAAGTCAAAATATTGGAGAATTTAGGGTTTCTTGCCAAGGACCTCAAGCTCAATACTACCAACAAACTTTCACCGGGAGCATTGTGGACTGTTTCTCAGTATCTATTGCCAGTTTCACAGGTGGAATTCCAGCTGACCAATAGTATAGAGCAGCTACAAGCGAACTCGTTCCCTGTGGAACATGACATGAGACCTGAGCGATGTACAGGCGCGGCTATCAACATCGCTATCGGCTTATTAGAAGGAATGTTCCCTGATACCGCTTCCAGAATTATGCTGTTTTCAGCAGGGCCATGTACTATAGGCCCTGGTTTGATTGTAGGTACGTCGTTGAAAGAGCCTATTCGTTCACATCATGACATTGACGACGAGGACAAAACCGCGAAGCATTATAAGACTGCATGTTCTTACTACGAAAAACTAGCGAAACGAGCTACGGCATCTGGGTTTACTGTAGATATCTTCGCTGGCTGCTATGACCAGATCGGTCTGGGTGAAATGCACTATCTATCCAAAACTACTGGTGGTGTTATAGTATTAACAGATTCGTTTACTACTGCAATCTTCAAACAAAGTTTTGTCCGATTGTTCAGCTTGGATGGCCAAGGTTTACTAGGGTTCGGGTCCCTTGGAACTCTGACAGTGCGAACTTCAAAAGAGCTGAAAGTAGCTGGGTTACTAGGTTCCGCTTGCAGTTTGGCGGTAAAAGACCACAACGTGGCAGAAACAGAGGTCGGCATAGGAGGCACGAGTCAATGGAAACTATGTGGGTTCCGGCCTACTACGAGTTATGCCCTATTTTTTGACGTCGTCAGCCGGAGTATGCCTATGTTGATGGGTAATGAAGACGTTCCAAAAGCCGTGATACAGTTCAGTACTTGCTACTTACATGCTAGTGGTGTCTACAGGCTACGTGTTACTACAGTAGGTAAGCCTATATTTGTAGGCAATGACTTAGCATTCAAGCAGGGTTTCGATCAAGAAGCTGCAGCGGCGATAATCGCCCGTCTCGCTATTGATAAAGCAGAGAATGGCATGCCTGTCGCGGACATTATCCGATGGGTGGACGGTCTATTGATCAGCACTTGCGCGAGATTCGCAGAGTACATCAAAAACATGCCTAATACGTTCCAGTTGTTGCCTGAGTTTACTTATTTCCCACAATTCATTTATCATTTAAGGAGGTCGCAGTTTCTTCAAGTGTTCAACAACTCGCCAGATGAGACTATTTATTATCGACATGTATTCAGCCAGGAAGACGTTACAAATAACTCTATAATGATCCAGCCTACTCTGACAGCTTATGAGATAGACAAAGAACCGGAACCAGTGCTTTTGGATACCGTCTCCGTAACTAAAGACAGAGTCCTGTTGCTAGATACGTTTTTCCATCTTCTTATATATCACGGAGAAACTATCGCAGCCTGGAGAAAAGCAGGCTACCAAGATCTTCCAGAGTACGAAAACTTCAAAACCCTGTTAGAGCTTCCTCGACAAGACGCGGTAGAGTTACTTTCCGATAGATTCCCTCTGCCAAGATTCATTGATACAGAGGCCCGTGGAAGCCAAGCGCGGTTTCTGTTTTCGAGACTTAACCCGTCCAAGTCTAACACGTCAGATCCTTACGCGGGTGTCAATGGAGAGCAGATTCTGACGGATGATGTCAGTCTCCAAGATTTCATGGAGTATCTAATCAAGTTGGTGGTTTCAGGTAAAGATAAGTAATGTGAAGTACAAAGTTCTGAGTCTTAGTATACTGGGAACGAGTACTGAAATCGATTATTGAAACGGATTACTAGTGAAACTGGGCGTATTAGTACTACTAATAAAAAGCTAAGCTAACCTACTGGGTTAAGCTTAGTAGTTAGTCAACCACATTAATCTTAAAAGCTGTTCATGTTATATAGAGATAGGGTTTTGTAGTGCTTTCTTTGTTTATGTCTCCGTCTTTGCAAATATTCTTCCATTGATTGCTGGCTGAACTCAGCCATTGTAGCTTTTATGTTACGTTGCGTGGTGGATCCTTATCTGGTCACGGGGTTCATGCTATCCATTCCGTTTTGCTGTTGCACTTTATCATTCCATTTTTGTGAGTTCATTTGTAGCTCATTAGAGGAACAGTTAGAGAGATGCCAGTAAGGAGATGCTATACAGGGGTAAAGGTACCATAATACTGGGGAGTAGACTTGGGCTCGGCATGACAAGCTATCATAAATTGTGTGTATTGATAATGACAGTCAATAAGAAACTAAGTTAATTAAGCATATTTGCAGAGTGGATATGAAGCTTTGTTCGGAGGGTCTAGACAGGCATTCCAGTGATTTTTCCAAGACGATTTTTGTAAGATTTCGACAAAATTCAAACTAACTTTTCAGTAACTTGTAAAGTCGCTGTCAGTCCAGCCGGCCCGTTTGGGAAATAGCATGGCCCGAATAGGCAATCTGCATCTACGATAAGCATCACCTCAAAAAGTGCATTCTTGTTTTATCGCATGAATCCCTGTTTTTTAGGGTGGAGGAGCCAGAGTCCGATGACCTAATCCTTAGTATTGGGGTACCTTTAGGATTTATATGGCTGAGCAAAGGACTTGTGGAGTTTCTGTAGCTGTGTTGTGTTGACCTTCTATGTTTAGACTAGGCCGTCGAAGAGGTATCTATAAGACCTGTATAAGCAGACCTGTATAAGCAGAGCTATCTAGTATCCAAGTACCGGCCTAACTGGGGAAAAATCGCATTTGATTATTTAATAGTTAAGCACATAAACACTTGTATTTACCAAATTGTACCTCAAATTCGGAATACTTGAACTTTTCACCCTGGCCAAGTTATTTTTATCACCTAAACTGATAGTAAGAAGCTCTACAGATTAGCTTGGCCTGGTTAGGTTGAGTTGGCGTATCAGAGACCACCAATATTATCCACCACCTTTTATTCCACTCAGGTCTCTTGAAGTCTGAGCCTCAATCAGGAACCGGAGCCTGCCTTTTTTCTAGCTCCTTCCTGCCTTCCTCCAGGATCATCGTCACCCGTCCCGTGCCTGCTGTTCTTTTTTTAACTTGGTGTACCACGCTAAGGCCCCGCCATTCCGGATTAGGCAGGTTATTAGCTGGTTTGAGAACGGCTCATTGCGGACCGATCCAGAAGAAGACATTTTACAAACTTTGAGAGTCCACCACCATACGCTGCCATATTTCGGTGTGTTTCAGTCTAATATTTATCGTTGTAAACAGGTAAACAGTGATAAACAACTAGATTTTATTTTTTATTGCTTTTGGGTGTTCCTGTTCCCTAGTCGTTGCTACTCACATCAGTCTGCCTTGAAAGAAACTCCTCCGCTACTTTGTGATTGCTGAGCCGCAGCTTGCCATTTGTGCCCAAAACGTTTCTACACCGCCTGCTTAACAAAGAAGGAAGAGACACAACCTCCCTCGAAAAGCGAAAATCAAAAAACTGGAAACGTAGTTTCAGATTCCTGACTTGCTTGCCTTTTGGACTCAGTCATTGATTGATTTATTCTTTTGACTCTAAGACTTGACTTTGGAATTGGCACCGGTTGGTTATATCTACTTGTTGTAACACCTAACAAGACATTAAAACACAAGAAGCAGCTCTTACGGCATTTCTGTAGTACTAACTACCTACCTACGTTCCAGTATGCCTCTTCGCCTATGGAAGCAGCGTAGCAAGTCCAGTGATGAGGACCCCACCACGAAAAATAAAGCTAAAGCCAAACAACATGGAAAGGAGAGGAAATCCTCACGATTCTACGGCCCGAAATACCCTGTGAAAATGGTCCATGATGGTGACGATATCGGTAAGTTGTCATATACAATAGTACAAGATGCCCGGAGAAGATGATATCAGTGACGGGCACTGGGACTATCTGGATTACTAGATATCGGTTCCACGGATGTGTAGAGAAGGCACCGTTAAGAACCACGAGTTCATGGCAATATCGGCATATAAGTGTTTGAGGATCTTTTATGTGATTTTCCAAGCTTCTGTATGCTTTTATAAGATTATTCTTGCGTTGGTGTGAACAGCTGCAAGGGTGGGTGGTCCCTCATGTTACTTACACATGTCAAACATATACGGTACCAAGCCATATCCCTCAACCCTCTCTATACTATACCATACTAACACTCTAGATGACTCGACATATATCGACGACGGCGAACCATTGAGCTTTGAAGAAGAAGTGTCGTTACATCATGCTTCACAATACGCCAACTCTGCTTCAGACTACTCGCTGGTCCAATCCTATCGTGGAGCTCCGAAACGGCTGCCGTCAGTACCTACTCCGACTGGTGTATTGTCCATAGACTCCATTATGAACACTCCTCCAGATACTGCCGGCAAAAGCGAAGCGCACTCGAGTTCTTCGTCATCATCCTCGTTGAGAAATGCCAAACTGGCCCGAAGAATCAGCAGTAGGCTCAGCTTTATAGGTCTTTCCTCAGATGGCGGTGCTGCTTCATCCAATATGGTGATGCCTTCGCCGAGATATACCACGACGAGCACTACAAATTCAAGCAAAAGCAGCAGCCGTAGCAGCATTGTGAACCAGTCAACGGGAGGAACAATGGATCCTCCTGCGAGTTTGAAAACTGGCTTTTCAAAAGGTTCTGCGGGCTCCGGTTCATGGACTCCTGCATCCTCGTCCCATTTAAACAACCACAGTAACACAACCAGCAGAACTCCCCATACCATCAATTCTATGAATACCAGCAATGCTTATAACGCTGCTAGTAATACTAATATTCCTAATATTGCCTCTGGTTCCACTTGCAAAGATGCCATGTTCTCAACAAGCACAACCAATGAACCAGGCAATGAAATACCCTCGAGACCAAGATTCAGGTCCACCTCGAGTCAGTCTGCCAGCGGCAGTGGTAGCGGCCGTCCAACATCTCCTACCAGCAGCTCGGACTCTGGCTGCCTTTTTGGCCGTGGAGACGATGCTGTGAGCCCGAAGAACACGGCTTCTCCAGCCTCTTCAATGATATTTGAACGCAATGTACAAGACTTGACCAAGGTCCGTGACAATGATAATATCCCTGTCCATTACCAGACGGAAAACTATATTCCCCCGGTCTTGGACGCTTCTACTCATGTCATTACAGACTCGTCTATTGACCCTGACGACATTGAAGTAGTGTCGTTGAAATCCAGAGCGGTGTCTATTTCTCATGTCCTTGATTTCCCCACAGATAGTGACACACTGAAGAATGTGTCTAGTGAAAGCCCAAGTCTCGGTGATAAGCGGGTTCTTACATTCTATTCATTTGCAGACATTATATCGTCGGAGTCCACGACCAAGGACGCTTCTGTTCTTAATAATGGTCATGGCCTGGAAACTATCCCGCCTAATGTGAACTTGACCTCTGTAGGTGGATTTTCATCCTCGCTTTCGGACACTTCTGGCCCGAGATCGCTTTCCGAGGTGTCTGAATTGACTTCAGTCACTTCTATGGGCGAGACTCTGCGACGTCATAATGATGAAATAGCATCTACTCATGTTGCATATGTCTGATTCACTATATTAACGGGCTGTACTTCAAGACATTTGCTTAATGATGTGTGGTTATTAGATGCTGGTGTCTAATTAACTAAGCTTAATTGTCTCTGTTAAACGGCTTTATAGTAACGGCTGCGCCTAACTGTTTATGTTTAATGACCTCTGCTAATGGTCTGCTAGTGGTCCATGCACACGTACCACATCACAATCGCAAATGTTTGTGGTTGCTGAGCTTTTTGCATTTCTGAATTCGTTTCTTATATATATACTATGGTCGCATCAACTGCCTGCCATGTCCGCTGACTGGCCACGTACTACAAGTGTACTATAAGTAATATCGGTAGTAACCTGGCTGTCTGATGATTCTCATAGCTCATATTAGCCATATTAATCCATTGATAACTGTAATCATGTCATTGAGCTTATAGATAGTTCTTTTTGTTGGCTGTGCGCACAAATGATCGCTGCTTCCACTCCAAGTCAGCGTCCTTGTTCTCTAGTGTGCCGAGACGCAACTCATAGAGCTTCATTTCAAACCGAGGACCGATTTCCGCTAATTCCACTCCTCCTCTGGTCTTTACAAATACATGCTGTCGGACACTAATATAGTCGTCTTGGTTGGCAAATGTAATCACTCGTGAACTGTCCTTCTTGACTCCTGGAGGGAATAGATGCTTCAAGATCGTGACTACACGTTTCCCCAGCGGAGAATTGAAGTTTTCGAATATCAAGTGAGGATAGACTTCGGACTGGTTGCCGAGATTAGGTAAATCATGTCTAAGAACGACATTATGCAAAGAAAAGGACGCCGTAGGGCCGTGAGGGAAGTGCGATACCGTCAACGCACTAGGTACACCTCTGTGTTCATGCAAAACTACAACGTCAGTGACTCCGGAAGTCTGACAGGCACTGACTAACGACGGCAAAATGGTATTACCTCGGTTGACTTTAATTGATGATGGAAATAGCAGCTTGACTTCTTTAGCAAACTGCGCAAGCCTCGAGCTCTGATTTCTACTGGTTGTCACGACTACTTTCGGTTCCTGGATACCACTTAGAGCGCTGTATTCATCATCCATTTGCTCCTGTAAACTTTCATCGAACCGGAAATCTTTAGTAAGTTCTTTATCATCTGCTAAATCTTTCGGTAGAGGTTTACCGGATGCTAATGCTGCCTTGAGTTTCTGTCGCTTCAGCGCAAGAGATGTTTCTTGTAAAGCCGCAGCTTTCTTATAGAGATATTCTCGTCTCTCTCTGGCTCTTCTACGTAGCATTTTGTTTTAGGGGAAGTGGTTGTTCTGGTAGTAAGCAAGATGTTAAAGTGGATCAAATCAATCAAGAACTTTTTCGGATTTCTGAAATTTTTTTTAAATTTTTTGATTTTTGTGATATTTTTTTAATTGAGTCACGTGACGCCATCAAATTTATACTAATCGGTTGTAGGCAGCAATAACATTTATATATACGGAACCAAATAGATATCAAAGTATCAAAATTAGTTTAAAAAGTCAGTAATATCACGGTTAATACTCTCATATAGTGAACTTTCCCAAAAAAAACCCAAATAACGCGGATACTCCATGGGGTCTGACAATCAGCTCCCCCTGATCAGCCTAAACTTCAACCCTCTTTGAACATAGGGGACCTGACAATATCACATCAACCATTACATAAACGTTCTAAAAAGTACTGCGAATTCTCATTCCACTCCTGTACTCGACTCCAACCTGTATAACCACCTGGATAATTCTCGTTTTCTGCCCCTCTGTTCGGCCAGTCAGGCGTGTAACATAGTAGCGTACCGGAATTTTTTACTCTCTAATACTCGAAATTCACTTCACCTAAAACTCCACCTGAAATAATTCAAAGGCCCAAAAACTTGCACCCTCAAAAATTTACTCTTTCTGTACATGTACCTTTAAAGGCAATACGCACGGAACACTTTTGGCCGACGTGTAAAACTGCAGATTTAAACTCTGACCACTGTCTGGTGTTTAGTTAGAGGCCTGAACTTTTATGCGTAATACAGACGTTATATTATAAAAATATTAGCGGGTTCTGTGTTTGGACGAAGGTCGTAGTCTTTCAGCTTTCAGGTACTGAGGAAGGGAGAAAAGACACATTTCTCTCCTAGGAGCAGAACTAAAAATAAAAAAGAACGAGCCACATTTACTCGTCTGAAAACTTCTTTGTAGCTTATAAACTGCTACAATGGTGGGATTCGATGCAGATTACTCTGAAGTAGAGTCCGTGACGTCGGATGTGCTGTACCAAGGAAGATCATCTGGAGGTAACGGCGCGATGGTACCTGGCAGTAATAGTCGATTTCACCCTCACCATCATGCTTATCAGCAGCAGCAGTACCAGAGTTACTCTGGCCAAGCTGTAGCGAGGGATTTCATGAATGAACATGACCATTATGCTGAAGATTACCTGGACTTTGCCAATCTTCCTGAACACGCCTGTGCTTATTGTGGAATTCATAACCCTGCATCCGTTGCCAAATGCGTCACTTGTAACAAATGGTTCTGTAATGAGCGAACCGCCACCAATAAAAACAGCATCGGTACTTCGCATATCGTCAATCATTTGGTGCGGTCCAGGCACAAAGTCGTGAGTTTGCATGCGGAGTCACAGCTTGGAGACCTCACTTTGGAATGTTACAACTGCGGTAATCGTAACATCTTTCTTTTAGGATTTATTGCCGCTAAAGCTGACAGTGTCGTGGTCATTCTGTGTAGACATCCTTGTGCTTCTACATCGTCGAGTAAAGCGAACTGGAATATCGAGGATTGGCAACCGCTTATCGAAGACCGTGCTTTGCTGGACTGGGTCTTATCAGCTCCATCCGAAAATGAAAAGCACGAATCGCGGCCTATTACTGGTGATGAGATTATCAAGCTTGAAGATTTGTGGACAGAGAACCCTGCTGCTACACTAAAAGATATCGATTACGTGAACGAAGACTCTGTACTGTATGAGCAAGTCAAGCTCAGATACACAGACGGTTATGAGTACCAGCGTTGTTATGGACCTCTTGTCACATTAGAATCTGACTACCAGAGAAAGATTATTGAATCTCAGAAACAGAGCAATGTCTCTGTATCCTGGGATATCGGTGTCAACCATCATTATTATGCTACGTTTATGTTGTCGAGCTACAATGCATCATCAAGTGATGCCAAAATCAAAATTGGAGACGGCGTGAAGATAACTTTCGAAGGTTTTGGACCTACTTGGTCTGGTAGCGGCTACGTCAGTAAAGTACCTGATGCGATTTCCGAGGAGATCACTGTGGAAATAACAAACTCCAAAAATCCTCCTGCTCAATTCACTGATAATTACTCTGTGGAGTTTGAGTGGTCCAGCGTGAACTTCATACGTATGCAAAACGCTTTAAGGGCGTTCGCTGCCACTGAAACGTCCGTGTCATCTTATGTTTACCACAAGTTGATGGGCCACGATGTTGATGATTTCACTTTGGACATCAGGTTGCCGGGAACATTATCTGCTCCAGGAATCGCTGCTTTGAATGACTCGCAAAAGAATGCTGTAGAGACAGTCTTGAGACAACCTTTGGCTTTGATCCAAGGTCCGCCTGGTACAGGTAAAACTGTTGTGTCCACTGCGATTGTCTACCAACTACAGAAAATGTACAAGGAACCGGTTCTTGTTTGTGCTCCGTCCAATGTAGCTGTAGATCAGCTCGCAGACAGAATCTCGAAAACAGGTCTCAAAGTTGTGCGTATGGTTGCTAAGTCACGAGAAACTATCGACAGTCGTGTAATGCATTTGACTTTACATCATATGATTAGTGAAGGCGTGAATCAGAAAAAGGGCAAAAAGAGCGAGCTGTGTAAACTTATTCAGCTGCGAAATGAGCAAGGAGGGTTAGACGTAGCAGATGCCAAAAAGTACTTTACTCTTTTGCGGCAAGCAGAAAATTCTTTGTTGGTAAACGCTGATGTTATTTGTTGTACTTGTTCCGGAGCTGGTGATAAGCGATTGAACCGAATGCGATTCCGAGCTACACTGATTGATGAAAGTACTCAGGCCACTGAGCCAGAGTGCTTGATTCCTATTGTGCATGGTTGTAAGCAAGTCATTCTTGTAGGTGACCACAAGCAATTGGGACCTGTTGTTGGTAGCCGTAAAGCTAGCAATTACGGCCTGTCACAGTCTATGTTTGAGCGGCTTGTCAGTTTATCCATGAAGCCTATTCGTTTGACCGTACAATACCGTATGCACCCCTCGTTGTCACAGTTTCCTAGTAACATGTTTTACGATGGTGAACTTCAGAACGGTGTCAGTGAGGAAGAGCGAACTCGGTCTAAAGTCAAGTTCCCTTGGCCCGTTAGTAACCGACCGACGTTTTTCTGGTCGAACTTGGGTTCAGAGGAGATCTCTGCTTCTGGTACAAGTTACTTGAATCGCTCGGAAGCTGTGAAATGTGAAAAGATTATTTCTAAGTTGTTGGAGCTCAAGGTAGATGCGTCTCAGATTGGTGTCGTGACTCCGTATGAAGGCCAACGTGCTTATATTACGCAGCACTTGTTATCTACGGTGAAATATGACGTGGAGCTAGTTAACAAGATTGAAATCGAGTCTGTGGATGCTTTCCAGGGTCGTGAAAAGGATTATATTGTTTTGTCGTGTGTAAGATCCAATGAATCTCAAGGCATTGGATTCCTTAGAGACGCGAGACGAATGAATGTAGCGATAACCCGAGCGAAGTACGGTTTGATTGTGCTTGGTAACCCTAAGGTTTTGTCTAAGAACGCGCTATGGGCGCACTTCCTTGCACATTACAAACAAAACAAGTGCTTGGTGGAAGGTCCTTTGAGTACGCTGCGAGAAGCCAAAGTGACGTTGAGCAAGCCCAGGATCCCTATTGCTGCATTGAGAAACAGCCAGAATGGATTCAAGCCTAACAATATGAACATGGGTATGAACATGATGAACAACAGTCAAATGTTTATAAACGGTGGTGTAGGTGGTTATGCCGATCCTATGGGGTTCCAAGACATTGCTCTGGCCAATGGTTACTGGCCCCAGTTGAGTGGGGAACCTGGGTTTGTGCAAGACGATGATACTCTTAGTTTGAGGAGTCTTCCTCGTCAAGGTCAGATGTCTTCTGAAGGTGCAGACGAAGCTGTGGCTCCTAATACAGGTAATAATAGTATGGGAGGGTTTGGTTATGATTTTGCTCGCAACTTTGCTGCTGATGGTGCTTGGTCTAAGGATATGGGAGCGCAAGCAGAGAAGTATTACAAGATGCAGAGGTTTGTGCAGGACGATGACATGGACCTGCGAGTGAATCTCAGTGGAAGCATGTCTGACCGAATGGACCAGCTAGCGCAGACGTTGGAGAATGCTGTAGATGAGCTGCAGCTGCGACAGTATGCGGAGGAAGAGGATGACGAGGTTGCCAGTGTGACGTCCAGCTTTGCTAACCGAGTGGGATTATACGATTAAGAGATTAGTGTGGAGATCAGTGACTTGGTTAGTGGATTGACTAGTGAGATGTGTTGACTATAGAGTTACTATGGTTATTGTGGTACCGTGCTACTGCGGTTACTGCGGTTACTGCGGACTAAGTTGGTAGAGGCCAGTATTGAATGGCTACTTAGTGCCTAGTTAGTAACTGCAGAGTAACTGCAGAGCTTCTGCAGCGTGCCTAGAAGGGCCAAACTGAACATCTCCGGCGTTTATTTTCGGCCACCTTATTTCCGTGAGTGGCGTGTCGTGTCCTTTTCTGTGGGCCTTGTGATCCAGACAAGACAAGACAAGGCAAGCAAAAAAAGACAAACGGTCAACTTTTGCGTTGTGGCGTCTTTGGAATCAGACTAGGAAAATTATCGACATTGTCATTGATTGGGCGATATGCGGAATAGATTTTATGTTTTATTGCGTCGTATTGTATTGATCCAAACAGAGATTATTGGTCTATCGACACCTATCCCTATAATCTTAAATACCTTGCCTCTGACTTGGCATAGAAGTTCGGGGTGCCTGCAGACAAAGGACAGCACCACCAAAACAACACGAAAAAAAGAAAAAGAACAAAGACCTCCGGATCGCCACCCGCATGCATCAGCCAACATGGCTTCCCGCAGCTGCTTACCCGTTTCGTTTCAGGTTCTTGTTGTTCGGTGGTTATTGTTCTGTTTGGGCCTCTGCATTTGGGGTTCTTCCTTGTTTCGACCAATATTGCACTAACCTAGCATTGGGTCTGGTGGCCGACCGAATCCAGCTAAACACAAACCACAACTAAATACATATATAGACTGAATTGGAAAGATAAACAAATAAATAAACAAACAGAGAGCGAATACTCAGGGTATGGATTGTTATTAGTTGGTTGTTTTGTTTTGTTGTCTTCTGTGTTTGTATATATTCCGCTGTGCTGCTCTCTCTCTAAAGGAGGGTTAGGCACAAAGCTACCACTGGAACTTCCTTTTTGTTACAGATTCCGCCAATCACTGCCGCATGCGGCCACGATTTCATATTTTGCCCGAGAGTTCCTGCAGATCTCCTTCAGGGTTACCAGATTTGGACTGCAACAGGTGCTCACAAGCGGATCCTCAGACCTTTTTTTTTTTCAACGGTGGCTCTAAATTTTTATTTTTTTGTTTTTGTCTTTTTGAGGTTTTCCTTCCTTGGTATATTCGGACCTGTTCTTTAGATGTTATATAACTCCAAGCACGTAGCTTGTCACTCTTTCACCTACCTGACACACACACTATATATATATTTAAAGAACATCACATTCCCAGTAGCGTACGAACTACCTTCTTTTTTTTGTCCTGGTGGATTTTATTTTTATTTTCTCAGAGGCAAAAAAAGTCGCTACGGGTTTCCTTGTATCGTTGGTTCGTTCGCTGGCTCTTTGTCACACCTCTGGTGACCGTTAGCCACAAATATGACTACCGAAACGAACACCAGTCCGCATCGTCAAAAGCATCATGACTTGCTGACTGAATTCGAGCTTCTTACCGCCAGAACGTCGCGGCTGACACAGGCTGCTGCTGCAGGGCCTCGGTACCAAGAAGCTAGGCCCGGCTTCCAGACTTATAACGGTCCTTCGGTCCCACACATTCAGGGGCTGAACAGCAGTAGTCCATCACCTGTAGAAGAACAAGAAGAAAAGCTAAAACAACCCAATCTGCAGCTGGACAGACGCATTCTGCTGGATCTGGACATCCCTGAGTCTGATAAGCGCCGCAACATCTATGTACCGTCGTCGCCGCAGGAGCTGGATCAGGAGGAGGACAACTTTGATGCGTCGTTATCTGTTCTGCGAGCCCCTGATTTCGAAGCTTATTCTGACAAACAACGGCGTTATCATCCATACGGACAACAAGAGAACAGCAACAAACACACAAATAATGCAAATTCCACACATGACAATGCTCCGTATGCTGCAGACGTCCGCAAAAGCTCTAAATCAAGCTCTAAATCGGCCTCTAATATACGGTCCAATAGCATTGGTGGTCCTTCCTCATCGTCAACGTCCTTGTCTTTGTCCAAAAAGGCTCTTCCTCCTCCCCCTTCTGGATCCCCTTCTGGGTCCTCTTCTGAGGATCAAAACGTCACCAAAAATTCCACAAAGAGCTCCAAAAAAGACCAACAGACCAAGGTCAAAACGTCAAGCTTGGCCAGGAAACCGTCGAAACTCGGTCAATATCGGTTCTTTTCCGACCCGCTCGTCAAAAAGAAGCCCGTCGTGGCAGCGGTCGGAACATTATGGTCGCCCGCAGCTCTCAACCCAGCCCTGCCTCCTTCTCGCCCCTATCAAACGTCATATATTTCAAACAACTCAAATTTAGGCATCATCTCCTCCACAACAGACAACACAGCAGCTGCCAGTTCTGGTGGTTCCAATACGCATTTGCCTTCTCACTCTTCAGGCTCGTCTCCGCATCTCCATCGTCATAAGACCAAACGCAAGAGCTCCAAATCCCGAAGAGACATCTCTAGTGCTAGTGCTAGTGCTATTGCTATTGCTACTGCTAATCATTCGCATCATCATCACCATCACCACAATCACAGCTACAGCTACAGCCACAGCCACAGACGTAGTTCTCGTACGGGCCATTTGCATTCGACCTCGACCTCGCATATTTCCCGCCGTCCTTCGCACAGACGGACCAACCCTGATCGCATAGATCGTATGGATCCGAAGTCAGGCTCCTCTCGCCCCGTTGATGCGTCATTAGCTTTAGTTTCAGGTTTAAGTTCAAACTCTGCATCAGCATCGTCTTCGTCGCTTTCTCATCAGCTAAGACTCAAATCGACAAGCCAAAACTCGCATCTTTCCGCTGGTAACTCGTTTGAATCATTGGGCTCAAGCTTGATGTCCTCGTCAAGTTCTAAAGACTCTAAAACAGCCTCTACAGATCACCACCACCACAACAACAATGATAATAGTAATGATTGGAAACCTACCACCTCCTTGAAAAATTATCATTGGCCGGTACTGAAATCTAAACTGAAAGAGGCCATGTTGGCGGTGTCACATTCTACCCAGGTCTTGCCGGTATCATGGTTGTCTTTGGAAACCCAAAAATGGGTTCATGGTCTCTGTATAATAGATCAAGCAGGTACTTTGCGCCTTGTCGTCAACACAACCAAGAAATCTGATCAGGACCAGCTACAAACTGGGATTATCATGTCCAATTTAGACCCGGATAATATGGAGAAGCTCGCCAAAACACTGTTAAGTTCTCAGGATTCCGCTATCGTGGTCCCTGACTTGCGAGAATGCTCTTTCCGCGCATCTCCTGCTAAGGGCTATATGGAACTCGACACTAAGAAAATGATCACTGGTACGCAACATAGTCGCATATTTCTCGGCTCAGGCACGGAAAATGACTATATCAAGCTCTGTGCCATCTTGCTGCTCTGGACAAACCTAAAACCTTCTGGCATGCGTTCTAAATCCTACACTCCTTCTGTCGTTGTAGTCAAAGATACCCATCAGTCCAATCCACCAAAACCCTCGAGTCAGGTTTCACTTGCCGATCCTGAAGACCCTAAAAATGACCGCAAAGATGTTGCCAGCCCGCAGACGCCGCCAGCCGTTCGTCAGATTAAAGTGTCTCAATCTATGGCATCCATGACCTCGGTAACCAGTTCTCCTGGCGACAAGAACCTTGCTCACAGAAACCAACCTTCCGGTCTTGCTACTCCAGCTACTCCTGATACCGACAACGATGTCTCGGGTTACCTCACTGGTAGTCGACTATCGCCAGAAGTTTTGCGTTATAGTCTCTCCCAGAAGTCTGAAGAGACTCTTGGTGACAGCTACATGAAGTCTAAAGGTGACGCTTCTGACTTGGATGACCTGCTAGTATCACATTGTAAAGCGTACATCCCGAGTCTCAAATCTACTGCTGCTAAGAGAATCGAAAGCGCTTCAGACCCTAATCATCACCAACCTGGTTCGGCTTTCAAACTGGGTGATAGCTGGACAACAGTAACCTGCATCTTAAGCAAATATGGCCTGTTGCAAGTACTCGACGAAGATACTGGGCATGTTCTTTTGGAAGCCGAAATCCACAGAATTGTTTCGTCAAAAGTACAGCTCATCGACTACAGTCTGTTTGAAAGCCCCTACGTAATATATATTGATGTTACTGGTGGACTACTCTCGACGACATCAACTAGATCAACGACTCCTAAAGATGCGGTCATTGTCTACTTGCAGCTGTCTACTGATGAGCAATTTGAGGACTGGTTTTCTTCTTTAAAAGCATTCACCAGAAAGCAGATTTTTGCGCCCACCACGGGCGACGTCACTAAAGCTCTAAGAGTGACTCAAAAACTCAAACTGTCGGTTATGGAAGGCAAGATTGAAGGTGATGTTGCAAACACCAGCTCTGGAAGCTCTTCTGTACTCGGTGCTGATGATGAAAATGATTACTTTCCTTTCCTCAACTCATATGTCGAGGTGTCTTTTGCTAACAGGGCTTGGTGCAGAACTCACGTCAGCTGGGGCAAAAAAGATCCCATATGGAGAGACACTTTTACATTTGAGAACCTTCCTAATGATTTGCCTACAATGAAGCTGTCCGTCAAGCGTCGTTTAGGGTCGCGAGTGAGCCCTGCCGTTGATCCAGTCATTGGACATGTGTTGTTAGATGATACTCAGCTGAAGAAGGCACTTAATGGCGTTGCTTGGTATGATGTTATCAAAGGTGTTAACCTTAACAAGAGAGACATTACTCCAACGGCTTCGTCATCGTCTACTGCCACATCTGATCATATCAATAGCATGAAAGACTCAAAACTTAAAATACGATTAAGTATATCGTTTGAAGAGACTCTCGTTCTCAGCGGCGAGCATTATTCTGAATTGGAGGAACTGCTGGATGACATTCCTAATCGAGCCGCAGTGATCATGGCTAGCTCCCTCAATAACATTGCCGAGGTATCTGATCTGTGTTTGCGATATTACTTGACCAAAAACCTGGCAATTCCGTGGCTGATGGATCTTATTGATTTGGAAGCAAGCAAAATTGGGTCTCAGGTAGAGGCTTCTGCTGAAGGAGTTCGGAAAAATATCGAGAACACACTTTTTAGAGGCAATAGCCTCTTAAGCAAAAGTATGGAAGCGTTTATGAGAATTGTGGGTGAAGATTACTTGGACAAAGTGATTGGTACGTTTGTCAAGAAGTTGGTCGAAAACCGTGCGTTTCTGGAAATTGATCCAGAGAGAATCGTCAACACTGCTCAGTTTATTGCGGCAAAGGGGAAAAAGCCTTTGGATACGTTTCTGGAGGAGAATAGGAAGAAACTCAAGCAGTACATGCAGTTTTTGTGGGCTCTTATTAGGAACTCGCTAGACGACATGCCTTTCTCATTCAAGTTATTGTTCAGTCATCTTCGTAGGTCTGTCTGTCGTCATATTCTAGTGAGCTCTAGTCAGAAACCCAACGACAATGTGGAGAGCTCTTCGGTGGTCAATAACTCGATTTCTGGATTCTTGTTTCTAAGGTTCTTTTGTCCGGCCATCCTCAATCCGAAGTTGTTTAAATTGGTGAGATCTCAGCCTACTCCTCAGATTCAACGATCGCTGACCCTTATAGCCAAGATTACACAAGGTTTTGCTAATCGTGTAACCTTTGGTAATAAGGAACCTTGGATGATGCCCATGAACGAGTTTATGGCTGAAAACCAGACAAAACTCAATAATTTCTTTGCACAATTGAGTCTACGTAATGTGGACGAAAAGGCGCTTGCTGAAAGGTTGGTTTTTGTCAGTACCGATGGCCAACTAGATGTTTCCAGATTTGAAGAGAGGCCACTAAAGCAGTGTCCCGTAGAGTTGCCTATGAGTGATAGGCTCAGTGATCCATATCTGTTTGATCGTTACGAATGCCTACAGAAGTTGGTTGACGTATGGATTAAGAGTAAAGGTGACGCATCTATTGGTAGCTTGTCTGTGGAGGAACTGACGATAGCAAAAGTAATGGCCGTCATCAACCAGTCTAAGGTCGATATAACTTCCGGGCTCACGCAACCAGAACGCATTAAGACCAACGATATTCGTCAGCTGGTAGACAATACCAAAATGAACTACAATGATGATACAGGGCTTATTTCGCTTCTTTCCGGTGCATCTTTAAGTGATGACCCTGTGCTGTTTACTGGTAAGGATGACAAACCTACTACCACTACTGTCTTGACCCCTGGAATCAACGGCGGTTCTCCTTTGAATCCTGTTGATAGTGGTGATAATGGTGCTGCTAGTACTGGCTCTGGTACAAAGGATGAGTCCCCGTCGAAGAAGAGCCGTTGGTCCACCAAGTTTCTACGACTCAAAAGTTAGTTTTTAAAAGTAGAACATGTAAATAACATATGCATTTTTTTATCATGATACTCCAAAAAGATTTATATTGTATGTATTAAGAGCGGATAGGCAGACATTCATTTCACCAGCCTCTTGCATGGTAGTTGAAATCAACATTATCATCATCCATATCGTCTTTCCAAGAATCCTGGCCTCCCATTGAGCCAAAGATAGTAGGCCTAATATTAGGAACACCGGTTGAAGTATGACTTCTTTTAAGTGTCTTATATTTGGTGTCAGAGGTGCTAGAGCCGGATGCCGATCCTGATCCTGAAGAGCCCTTGTCTGTTGTCGACAGAGGACTGTGATAGTTCAACGTATTTGTTCTTTGCCGTTCAAACAACAGGTTCTTTCGCAATGATTCAGACAACTCGCTGACCAACATGTTTCTACGTGTAGTCTTAGGAGACATTGCACCTGTGACAGACACGGCAGACTCACTGTTGGCTACCCGTCCGTTGTAGTCTTTAATATTTTTGAAGTTTGTGAAAGGCATGAGATTCGATGGCAGGCTCTGCTGATCAGGACTCTCGGAAGAAGTAGGTTCCTTACCGTTGTCAATCATACGAGATTGAGCCGTATAATGGATATTAGTAGGAGGATTTGCACTATCATTTGGTTGGGAATCGTCCACATGCTTATTGTTGTTATCTTCAAGACGTTTGGCATCAGCCTGCTCCTTTTCTTGTTGTACCACATCTGGTTTGTTCAGGAAAAGGGACGATAATAATGAAGACCGAACCAGAGGCTTCTTTTGGATGTCATCGTCTTTAGGTATTAGTGACTTCTCGTCGAAAGAATAGTCGCTTTCTTCTTCCACAGAGTCCCATGCAGATTCATCCTCTCCATTGTCCTCGTCATCGTTGATATATTCGTGATCATTATCATCGTCGTCGTGGACATTGTCTTTCTCAGTATTCTTAGTGTCCTTGTCCTTGGTTCTTTCTATTCTAGTAGCGGGTTTCTCAGAAGTACTGTCAGGTGACTGACCCTTGTCGTGGGATTTGGAAGTAGATATTAACGAGGAGGACTTTGATTTGGCAAACAACGACTTGTGTCTAGGAGGAAGGTTCACTTTGCTGCTGTTGTTGGCAAAGAGTGACACATTAGAGGTTTTTGATGACGGTTTAGCAGTAGAGTTCGTACTTACATTGCTAATAGATGCTCTTGAATCCTTTCTGTTGGCTACTGCAGCGGCCATGATGTGGTGGTTGTCTTCTGTAGACGATAAACTTTCTCCCTCGTCACCAATATAAGTTTCGCTGTCGGAAGGCGAAGACTCGATGAAAAACATGTTCTCTCGATTGATTTTGTTAGGTCTTGCCTTGGTAGCCTTGAAAAGGTTCTGGTTCTGAGACGAAGTACTGGCCTTCTTCACTAATGAATCAGTAGAAACCAGCTCGTTCGCAGTAAGGTCAGAAGCGTCCTGGGCTCTGTTCTTGGCCCTGTTCTGCTTCTCTGCTGCCTCAAACATGCCACTTCTATTTACAAATGACACCGAGATATGCGATGGTGAGAATCCTCGGACAATGGATGTAAAAGTGGCATTTCTGTGCGGTCTCCTGCCGCCTTCACCGTCGTCCTCTGAGTCAGCACCACCAGCTCCAGAGCCCGAAGCATTTTCCGTTTGACGGTCCTGAAAACTGCTAGCATTCCCCGTCCCAGATGTGTTGTTAATATTATTAGAACTGAATTCGTGGATGTTTGTTTTGCTAAAAAGAGACCGTCGCTTTTGTTGTGGGATCGCCGGGTTGAGGTTTTGGTAATTCAGAGGCTTTGCAGGTTGACTATTCTGAGATAGTTCTGCTACAGCTGGCAGATCAATGATAGATTTCGACGTAACGGATTGCGCAGCCTCTACAAAATCCTTTTGAGCTTTCTTCTGTCGCTTGGTCTCCCAGAGATGTTTCCAGTACGCATCGTCTTCGCTTTCAGGTTTGAACAAGGTCAAAAGATGTTGGATTTGGGCGTAAGAAAGCCTTCTACTCTTGTTGGAGCCGTTTGTGATTCCCTGCTGTGATGACGAGGGCGTGTTTTTCAGGTGGCTCGAAATGTTTGAATATCTCGTTTCTCGTTCTCGTTCTGGCCCTGGCCTCGATGCCGTAGTTACTGGTGTCAATGGCGATACGCTTCTGTTGCCTACGGATGCAGGACTGACACTGGCTTCCGACGTAATAGATTTGTTGTTGTGCACATTACTAGTAGTCGTAGTCGTAGTCGTCAGCGGAGAGATGGAGTCCTTGAACGCTTTACGCTTGAGTTTGCCGTTGGCCATGCTTCCAGAAGAGGAGTTTCTTCGTATCCGTGGTCTAAAAGATGACGATGATGCAGAAGATGCCTTGTTATTAGCAAAAAGTGACGTGCTACTTCGACCCCTCGGTAGATGATGGTGAGTATTGGAGTCGCCATGATTTGCGTGATTAGTCTGTTGATTCTGCTCCATACCAGAGAGCTTCAACTTGGATCTGACTTTGGCCTTGTTCTTAGCCGTCGCCGGCTGTGGTTTGCCGACGGCTTGCCCTCCGTTTGCGTTCTCGGGCTCTCTGCTATGAAGAACTTCTCTATTCCACAATCTCCAGCTCATGTTTTCCAGGCGCTTGCCGTTATCGATCAGATCAGAGCATTTTGTAAATGCTGTCCATAACGTATAAATAGTATTCGGGTCATTAGGATTCAGTTTGACAATGTTAGCAGTGCTCAAAGTCAATACTGGAATCTTACTATAACTACCAGTACCTCCGGTAGAGGCAGCTACAGTAGCCATAGGACTAATGCCAGCCCTCCCGCCAGAGTCTTGAAACGCAGACATTGATGGAGTCCCCGGCCTCAGGTCACAGTACTCTTGGATTGACTACTTGACGTGGTTGACTCAATAGCAAGCGACCAGACGCAACTTCTAGCCACGTACGCAGTTCTTGGTCTTGATACACAGGTCGTTGATTACAATGGTGATTGCGATTCCTTTTTAAAAAAAATAAGAAGAGAAAGTCACATGGAGGGATTTCGACAAATTAGGCACGGCTGACGAGCTGCATCAAAACGGAACCGGGACTGTGGAGAGTAGAACGACAGGAAAAAGCGGGGAGAGCCGTTACAACGTTAGGTAAGCCGCCAAAAAGGTGGGGTTTGGCTGAAACAACTTTGTTTTATAGTGATCCCTAGAGTAATTTGTATATATATATTTAGAGATAATTTTCGAAATTGTATAGTTTTGCGTTAGAGCTCCGTCTGTGTTCCTATCGATATTATAGTGGGGTGATGTCTGTTTGTCAGAAGCACTCCACTGTAGAATTTGGCTTAAGTTTTTGGCTGAGAGCATGATTCTTGACTGTGAATGCAGGAAACGGAAAGGAACAACAGAAGTCAACACAAATAGTCAACATAAATAGAAATATGGAAACTAATATCGGAGAGATGGCTGTTTCTGAAATAGCCAGCCGCACGTAAATATGTCGTACAGTCATTTGTTTTAAACAGAAAGTCACGTCAATTTGGCTGAGATTATAAGAGGGCTAATTACTGTTCCTATAGCAACCCCTATAGGAATATCACACCAAGAAGGTTCCATACAAATAACGCAACAAAACCAAATACTTTACTATTCTACATCGAACCGTAGTATAACATACCTGGTTGTCATTTAAAAATATTCTTTTACTACTTCTAGTCGATATCCACGGAGCTTGTCCAAGTGTATCTCAAGCCTCAAAGCCTGTAGATGGACATGCCCGTCTTACTCACCCCCAGACTTATTTACTTGCCCTTCACCCAGCCAGAAACTTGGTCCAAATAACTCTTGGTCTTCTCATTGGCATTATCACTCTCAGACTTTAACTTGTTCGACCAATCCGACACGTTTTCAGAGGCGGACTTCTTCAAGTTGTCGACGCTTTCACCAGCCTTGGATTTCAGGTCCTTGGCTGTCTGCTCCGCAGAGCTGTAAGCGTTTTGCGCACTGGTCTGCAACTGTCTGTATTGACGCTGAGCATCAGACTCCAGTTCATTGGTCTTTCTTTCGGTAGCGCCACTGACCTTGTTCCAGTCCTGCTTCACAAGTACCTGAGGTTTCTCACCCGTAGTCTGGCTTCTATAGAAGTAATAGCCTCCAGCTGCTACAAGAGCAATAGTGACGTATTGAGCAGGTCTACCCATGGTCGATGGTTTTAATCAATAGAAGGATTTCGAGTATTTAGGGGAACAAACAATAATATAACGTAGAATAATTCGAAACAAATCCAGAACTATTCAAACAATGTAAACAAGTTTAGTTACAACACAAAGGAGCAAGTAGCAAACAAACTTGCGTCGATGAACCTTAAATAATACGGGGTAATCGTGGGTGCGGCTCAGCCTGCCTGCCTGTTGTGGTCCTGTGTTGGTGGGGCTAGCGCCGCACATCCGTTGCTGTGGAAACCACAGTCTTCTCGTCTAGGCAATGCCCACTTCACCACATCGCGAAGTAGGTGAAACAAACCAAACAACTCAAACTTGTATTCTTACAGATCACATTTGAGTGTTTTTGGTCTCCCTCCAAACCCGAAAAAAGCTACACAGAACACATTAAGCCAGGCGCAATGTCTTCTTTTTTGGACGACTCTGAAAACATCACGCCTCCGTCAGGCAAGTCGGCCAGTCGACCGAAGAAACGTGTCGCTACATACATTGATAGCTCGGACGATGATAGCTTCAGCGTGATGGATGACGATGACGATGACGATGACGATGATTTCTCTATGATGGATGCCGACGACAAGCCTGCTGCCAAGTCTACCTCTACCGCCAAAAAAGCGAAACAGTCGACTGCTTCCACTAAGAAGCCTGCTGCAAAAAAGGCCAAGACTCCTACGCCAGAATCTGCATCTGAACCCTTGAAAAATCTGGAAAATGTCGAGACGAAATCCAAGGCTACCAAAAGCGGTAACGCATCTTCTCAGTACCAGAAGTTGTCTCAGTTGGAACACGTGTTGAAACGACCAGACACGTATATCGGGTCTATTGAACACTCTGAAATCCGAATGTGGGTATATGATACGGAATCAGAAGCTATGCGTTTTAAAACAGTCAATATTGTCCCTGGTTTCTACAAAATTTTCGACGAGATCCTTGTTAACGCTGCGGATAATAAGATCAGAGACCCTAACATGGATACTTTGAATGTGGAAATCAACGTCGAGGATAACAAAATCTCTATTTACAACAATGGGCGCGGTATCCCCATTGAAATCCACGAAAAGGAGAAAATGTACATCCCTCAGTTGATCTTTGGCAACCTTTTGACCTCAAGTAACTACGATGATGACGAGAAGAAAGTTACTGGTGGTAGAAACGGTTTCGGAGCAAAGTTGTGTAATATTTTCTCAACAGAGTTCACTATTGAAACTGTAGACAGCGGCCTTAAGAAGAAGTATATCCAGACTTGGACCAATCATATGTCCAATTGCACTAAACCAAAGATCACCAACGATTCTAAATCAGAGAGTTACACGAAAATCACGTTTAAACCTGATCTTGATCTCTTTCATATGGAAAAGATAGACGACGATATGCTCGGTGTCATGATGCGTAGAGTCTATGATTTGGCTGGTTCTGTTGCAGACGTAAAGGTTAACCTCAACAAGAAGCGAATCAAGATCAAGAACTTTAAAGGTTACGTTGATTTGTTTGTTAAAGCGCTCCAAGAGCAGCAGAAGGAAGAACACCCTGAAGACTCTGAACAACAAGCAGACTCCGTGAAACCTCCTACCGTTGTCTACGAACGTATTAATGACAGATGGGAAGTCGCCTTTGCAAAGACTACCGGGACGGAGTTCCAGCAGGTGTCATTTGTTAACTCTATAGCTACTACATCCGGTGGTACTCACGTCAACTACATTGCTGATCAAATAATCACCAAGATCACAGAACAGGTCAAAAAGCGTAACAAGAATAGTGCTGCGGTTAAGCCTTCCCAAATCAGGAACCATATTTTTGTGTTTGTCAATTGTCTTATTGAAAATCCTGCTTTCACCTCACAAACAAAGGAGCAATTGACCACCAAAGTCAGTGCTTTTGGTTCGAAATGTCAGCTGAATGACTCTTTCCTGAAAAAAGTCTTCAACACAGGTATCTTGGATAGTATATTTGAGGTTGCAACCAGGAATGCTGATCGTGAACTCAAGAAAATGGATGGTGGAAAGAAGAAGCGAATCACAGCCTACGAAAAATTGGATGATGCTAATAAAGCAGGTACCAGAGAGTCTCACCTTTGTACACTGATATTAACAGAAGGTGATTCAGCCAAATCTTTGGCTGTGGCTGGTTTGGCTGTGGTAGGTCGAGACTACTATGGCGTCTTTCCTTTACGAGGAAAGCTTTTGAATGTACGAGATGCGTCCCATGAACAGATTATGAAGAACGCCGAGATTCAAGCTATTAAGCAAATTGTCGGTCTTCAGCATAAAAAGCAGTATAAAGACACCAGTGGTTTGAGGTATGGCCATATCATGATTATGACAGATCAAGATCATGATGGTAGTCATATCAAAGGTCTGATTATCAACTTTTTGGAGAGCTCCTTCCCTGGTCTGTTAGAGATACCCGGATTCCTTCTTGAGTTTATTACGCCAATTGTCAAAGTCCGCGTAATGCGAAACAAGAAGGTTATTAAGTCCATTCCTTTTTATACTATGCCGCAGTACGAAGAGTGGAGAGATACCGAAGGCAAGACTTGCATTTGGAAGCAAAAGTACTACAAGGGTCTTGGTTCTTCTGAACTTACAGAAGGCAGAGAGTACTTCTCCGAGCTCGATAAGCATCAAAAATATTTCGAGCAACTCAAAGAGGAGGACAAACCCAGTATTGAGTTAGCGTTCGGTAAGAGTAAAGCGGATGCTAGGAAGGAGTGGCTTCGAAACTTTCAGCCGGGAACTCATTTAGATCCGGATTTGAATCAAATCCCCATTACCGATTTCATTAACAAGGAACTTATCCTATTTTCCATGGCCGATAACATGAGATCAATACCCAGTGTAATGGACGGATTCAAACCTGGTCAGCGTAAGATTATGTATGCTGTCTTCAAAAGGAACTTGACCTCTCAAGTGAAAGTCAGTCAACTCGGTGGTTATGTATCTGAAACCACGGCATATCACCATGGTGAGACATCGTTGAACATGACTATTATTGGTCTTGCTCAAGATTTCGTTGGTACAAACAACATTTACTTGCTAATGCCCAGAGGAGCTTTCGGTACTCGTGCTTCTGGTGGTAAGGATGCATCTGACCCTCGATATCCCTCGACTGAGCTGAATCCTCTGACTCGAATGGTCTTCAATGCGAGCGATGATAGTCTATTGAATTATCTAGATGATGATGAGATGACCGTCGAACCAGAGTGGTATGTTCCTATTTTGCCAATGATTCTTGTTAACGGAGCTGAGGGTATAGGTACTGGTTGGAGTACTCAAATTCCTTCCTATAACCCTACAGACATTGTAGATAATCTAAAAAGGCTTCTCAATGGACAAGACCTGGTACCTATGACACCGTGGTACAGAGGCTGGACGGGCACTATCGAGCGTATGGCACCCGACAAATTCCGTGTTACCGGTATTGCCGAACAGATCGACGATACTACTATTGAAATCACAGAATTGCCAATCAAAATGTGGACTCAAACAATGAAGACCTTTTTGATGGATGCTTTAATCAAAGGCCGTGAGAGAACGGAGAAAGAATGGATTGAAGACTTCACCGAAGAACATGCCTCCGGTATCAAGTTTGTCGTGACACTTAGCAAGTCTGTCATGGAAAGAGTTGTTCAGGAGGGTATTCTGAACAAATTCAAGCTCGTAAGTTCAATAAGTACAAGCAATATGGTTGCATTTGATCATCTCGGCCGACTAAGGAAATATGATTCCCCTGAAGCTATGCTGCTTGAGTTTTATTATGTCCGACTGGAATATTATCAGAAGAGAAAGGATGCTCTTTGTGAGAAGCTCAAGAACCAACTTGATATCCTGTCCCAGCAAGCTAGATTTGTGAAGATGATTATCGAGGGTCGACTTGTTGTTGCCAACAGGAAAAAGGCCGAGTTGATTGCCGAGTTAGAGGAGCTACAATTCCCGAGGTTCGGTAAAGATGGTAAAGCTGTTTACCCTTCTCAACGTGCTATAGATCCAGATGCTGATAATACCGTTGGAGATATTAGTGAGATTTTGGAAGAGGAAGAGATTGAAGACGAGGGCGCAGCAATTGTGGATACGGAGAATGGTGATATTAACAAGCCGTCTCTGGCCACATATGAGTATTTGTTGTCCATGAAACTGTGGAGTCTTACTAGGGAAAGGTATGAAAAGCTTTTAGCTCAGCGTGATTCCAAGGAGGGTGACTTAACTATGCTTTTGAAACGATCAGCCAGAGATTTGTGGCTTGAAGATCTCGACAACTTCATCCCACGATGGGAGGAGTTCTTGCAAGAAGACCAAGAAAAGAGAGAAGCTCTAGTAGACCTCAACAACGTCAACAAAAAGAAGAAGAAGCGAGCTAAGAAAGTTAAACGTGAAGATGACGATGATAATCCTGATGACGACGACTTTAACCCCGATAAAAAGGGCGCTAAGAGTAAAGCTGCATCGAAATCCAAATCTTCAAAATCTAAGGTCAAGACAGAGAAGGTCGATGTTAAGACCGAAGAGGATCCTAACGTTCGCTTTGCGCCGACTTCGGGCATAACCTTTGGCTCGGGTAAAAACATGAACATATTTGGCAGTCCTGGTAAGGATAAGACTGGTGATGCGGCAAAGTCTTTCAACTTCAAAGATTTAGCGGCTGGATTTGACAAAGCAGCTTCTATATTTGGGGAGCCATCATCCTTTGTGGATGATGACTCGAATGACCTGAAGCCTCCTTCGCCTGTAAAAAGTATCTTCACCTCGGAAGCTCTGAACTTGGCCAGCGATGATGATGTTTTCGAATTGCCCGCTCCATCAGCCTCTTCCAAGACAAATACGAAGACCAAAACCAAGGCTTCTGCTAGCGCACCCAAGAAGTCCGGCGACAAGACACAGAAACCAACCAAGTCTAAGCCTAAGTCCAAGTCTAAATCCTCGAGTAAGTTTGACCTGACTCTATCTGATGATGAGTTGGATAGTGATAATCTCAGCATTATCGATAATGTCGAAAGGTCTACACCCCAAGCACCTCGCACAAGACGACCTGCTGCTAAGGCTGCTAAATCCTATACTGTTGATTCAAGCGATGATAATGAGGAAGAAGACGATTTCTCCGCTGAAGATGATACTGGGTTTGTTCTTTCAGATGATGAGTAGATATTTGAAAGTGGCGTAATATTCTTATTTAAATGCATATATTCGGCTATATATATTTGTTTGATGCAATCAGCGGCTTAACTTAGTTGGCTTCCTAGAAGAAGGGAAGCTGTTTTGCTTTTTAGTATTCGAAGGGGAGGAGGCAGGAGAAGGAGCTAAGCCCGGCGATCCGGCATTTGTAGGTGATGAGGATGAAGAGTTTCCAAATTTGGTTGCAAACGACTTGCTACCAAAACTTTGCTTGTGCTTTACTTTTTCTTGTTCTTTCATATCCTTCTCGTCTTTCAAAGAAGAGCTGCTAGGAGAAGACAAGGCAGGCGACGACCTTTCTTTCTTCTTCTCTTTCTTCTTAGCTTTTCGTATGTGAGACGCTCGCAGGAAACTGTCCAGCCTGAATGAACTCTCTTGCGCAGGTCTATCTTCTGGACTCCTGAGAGAAGAATCGCTCCAAGCATCATTAGATGTAGTAGCTGTAAGCAGGTTATTGATATTCTGTACCGGGTGATAACTAGAACCATAGATACGGTCGGAAATATTCTCGCTCTCATTTTCAGACGATATTCCAATATCAGCATTCATACTGGTATTAGTACTGGTAGGTACAAGTCTATTGTTATTGGTTCCTCCGTAGCTCATGTTCCTGGAGTTATATGCCATGCCACTGTAAAGTCCATTCATACTGGCAGAACTTGTAGATTGATGAAAGTAACGAGAACCAGAAACATCATTTCCAGTTGGTGTAGCCAATGAGTTGTTGAAAGAGTCCGCTAATGATGTTTTAAACGACGTAGTAGAGGGTGTACGAGCGAGAGATCTGTTTAGGATCAATGACACCTTCTTGTCGTAAAGTTGAGGGACGCTCTCAACGTGATCAATAGCTAGATCAGCACTAGTGTCTGTGTCAGTCATCGACACACTGTGCATATGCCTATTAGGTACCGTAATGTTGAGATCCCTGGCATGAGGACTCATTGGACTACCACTCTTTTCTGTTGAAATCGGAAGCTGCTCTGACAGAGTCGAGGACACGCCATATATTGTGCTATCATTGGATCGGCCATTAGACTTACTACTCAACGAGTATGCATCATTGAATCGGAACCGTGACCTGAACCTGGATGTCGATCCAGCTTGTGATGACAAAGGTGTTGAAAGATTCCTAGTATCTTTCCTATCAACGGAGACGTCATTCATTCCAGCTGAATGAGAGTTTCGACCAATGTTCAAGTGTCCTACACCTCCAGACGATGAAAATGAGCCTGAATTAGGACTCAGCATCGCCCCTGGACTCATTTCCCCTACAGGAATATTATAGCTACTTTCACTGTGATTGCGCCTTGACCGCGGACTTAGTGGGTTTCTCCTTTGGGGTCTAGCACCAACAAGATCCCTAGTAAAGAAACTGTCTAGGTTGTCCAATGCTGTCCACATGTTACTCATGGAACTTGCTTCGAACTCAGCATCAGCAATTGAAATGCTATCTGTACGCTCCAGGCCATTACCGAAGTAGTAGCCGTATTCATCTTTATGAAATTGAAACTCCTCCGGTGCTGCTTGAGCATCATAGACAGTGATGACATCAGGATCATTGGAGTCAGTACCCGGTGCGTTAGGTGTGCTTTCACAAGTATAGAATACCGCATGAACATTGCTACGCACAGCAGAAGCGGTGACAGCAGGCATGGGAACTGCCCATCCACTCTCATCTGGAATTCCAAACAGAGTAGCTGTTCGTTCGTATTCCTTCCTAATAGCCTTGTTGCCCAGACTCATTCTAAGAACATGCTTGTCCATACTGCTAGCAGGAATGCTAATAGCAGTGTCAAGTACACTCAAAGCTTCCTCAGCAAGATCGGTCTGTAATAATCTCAACAGCGGAGAGATAAGATCTGCACCTACCCCTGACAGTTCTTCTCTCTGCATATCAACATAAGTTAAAATAAGTTTGAGGATTGCCATGACCTCCTCTTTAATCCACCTGATCTTGTTTGATAAAAAGCTCAAGAGCAAAATGAGCACTTGCACCTCGTAGTCTGGGAAGAAGTTCATTCGAATTGCTTGAACACTTTGCTGCAAAAAGTCTTGCTTTGATCGGAATTTCCCTTTTGCTGCGGAGTTTAAAATTCTCGCTAGACCAGCAAGTCTTTCAGGATCTTCGACCTCGCAAAGATGTTGAAGATTCAACGCACTCTCTTCCACTTCTGGTGGTATTGTAGACTCTTTTGTGCCTATAGCATGCATAAATCGCGGCAAATTCACAACTATAGCAGTAACCAATCTTCCACCTCCTGCTACAAGCTCACTGGGCACCAGATAGTTTAGCTTATCTAGTACTCTCATTGTCTGTTCATAAGACACAGAAGAACGAAGTCCAGGTAAGACAGCATGTTGTAGACCCATAAACGTACCTTCCCACTTAGGTGGGAACATATTAAGAATACATGCAACCGTGTCAGACGAGTCAAGATTGATCTTGCCTAAGAACTTTTCGAGAATAGACAGCGATTCGATGAATTCTTGCTCGTGTATAGTACCCATACATGCCACAGTAGCCCAGAACAACTGAGGATGTCCAATGAGCTCCTCTGGAGGTAGTTGAGCAGTAACGGCGTTTAATGTCATGAGAATCTGTAAAGCAAACCCCTGAATTTCAACAGAGCTATCAGCAATAGTGTTCGACAATCGGGCGAGCATGTCACCAAGCATATCTTGATCCACCGTTACCAGTAAGCATCTGAATATTTGGAAGGATCTGCAAGCAATATGTCTCACTGGGCAAGTTGTAGCCCATTGTAGAGCGACCTTGGACCATTTCTTTTGTAGCTCGGGTTCTCGATCCTCCTTGCCAAAAATACTTAGTACTTTGACGATCATATCTACCATCGATTTGGGAGCTCTTGCACCATTCTTCTCGTTGTTCAAGCTGTCATAGGTCCATATAGAGAATTTGTTGTTCATCAACTGTTCACTGAATTCCAGGGATTCTTGACTGTATCCTGCATATTCATGGACAAGATGAATCAACAATCGTCTTGCCTGCTGATACACCGTGGGCAAATAATGATCGCAGAGTACAAAAGCCAAATGCATAATCAAAGCTAAATTGGACAATACAATCTCTTCGTTGTTCGGGCTCAATATCAAATCAACAAGAAGAATCATCGCTAGTTGACCTTTCGAGAAAGACGCTTCTTTACCTCGTATGGGCAGGAAATCGAGAATATTTGCAACATACGGATACACAGCTTCAGCGACAGTTAAGTCGTAGGGCTCTGGATACATGGGTATCATTGATTTAGGTTGCAAAAATCCGATCAAAGCTTCAATTAAACCAGAACCCGCAGGGGTGCTCACAACGTACACCAATATCTTTCTCGAATATTCCACAAAAAGAGGATCACGTCGCTCAAGACTATAATGTAAAATATAGTTCATAATGATGTTAACGTTGTTAGAGTAACTACCATTCGCCAATGCGACCCATAGAGCTTCCACTTCATGTTGGATTTTCTCACCAAATGCCACGGTAATCTCAAACAAGTTATTCATCACCATAGCACTTGCAGGTACAGGATGCCCGTTATGTGGCTCAACCTCTAGTTCCACAGAGTGTATCCACGGAAGAACAACCGCTAAGATATCACGTCGTCCTGCGGCCCCGACAAGATGGAAAAACTTAGTGAGCTCGGAAAACACCATATACGTCTCTTGAGAATGATCCTTGGCAAATCTAGAGGACAGATTGAACATAGCACGCTTATAAACAGCCATGGTTTGGTTATAACTCGCAATAGTGTACTGATCAATACATGAAGAGCCGTAGAATCGTTCTTCTGTATAACGCAAAAGTTTAACTGCCAACTCTCGCACCTCATGGTCTTCGTCACCAATCTTGAAAAGACCCAAAGCTAGTAGTTGTCTCACCTGACAAGGATAGTTTCCATCTGGCACACTATCTATGTGCTCCATGATGACATCACAGAAAGTAATAAAGTAACTCTTGGAGGCCTTTCTCTTTTCATGTGTTTTATAAGCATTGGCGACTGTATCTTCCAGAATTGCACTGTTATCAGGATTGCTAAGTAACAGGTTCTTTAAAGCATTACGACCAACCTCATGGTAGTCATCTCTAGAGGTGTTCAACAGTCCATTGATCCATTTCAGGAGTCCATCCACGTTCAACAATAGCGTCGAGCTTGTCATTTCAGGACTCTGCGTGACACTCCCTTTACACAATGCTGCCATAGCCCATAAAACCGCAACATCAGATTTGCGCTTTTCAAGTTCCATACTGGCAAGTATCATGTTCTGGTCGTCCTGTTCACGGAGTGCTGCCAGAGCATTACGCTTCATCAACATCTCACGGTCCTGCAGCAAAGCTGACTGTTGTCCTACAGAACACCACTCTTCGATCAAAATGAAAAATCTCATACGCGAGTTGAATGAGATTGGGTTCTTCGGACACATGTACACATTTCTCAGCACGCCACAAAAGTATCGCCTTAGCTTAGCGTAGTTGTAATCAACCTGAACATCTGGTTTAGAAAGAAATATTTGTATATCATGGAGGTAGCTGAGCAGCTCTTTCAAGATCCATTCATCAGAGGCAATCTCTGCATCTTCAAGAAAGTGTGACGTTATGTTGAGAAGATGAACAACTTCTGTGACCACCAGATCTGAACGTTGACCAGATGCTGAAGAGTCGCGTCTTTGAATACCAGCGGTTTGCCGAGAAAACGACGAGATTGCAGTAGCAGACATTGATTTTTGTTGACTCGAAGAATTGGACCCCGCATTTGCACTCTCTTTTTTCCAGTCATCAAATACAGGTCTCAAACACTCAAGAAGCGTTTTGTAAATGTTAATGTTGATACTGCTAATCCCATTGACAATTGCATCTCGAACAATAGGATTACCGATACCCAACAGAGGCATTGTCATACGGAAAAGTGATCTCACAGATGTGATTCTCTGATGGTGAATAGTCACTTTTTGCACCGATTTTTTACGACCATGAGACTGCTGGTATGTGGAATCAGGTATATGCAGTTTCTGTTCATCAGTCAAAGTCAGTGTTGCACATGCATAAACCAAATAAATACGCCATTGTTCCACAACCATTTCAGCATGTGTTCTAACAGGATGCTTGAGTATGAATATATGAGGAGAAGCACCAGTTGAAGAACTAAGCTCTGAATTCTTGGCAAAATCTACTATAACCTCATACATCTTCACGAGCCGAACACAAACCAAGTTTCGACAAATTGCAATCGGGATTGGATATTTCTCGAAACAACTCTTTATGAATAGAGGAAACACTTTGATCCACAGTGCTGCATCAACTCCGTAATCAGATTCAGCTAGTCGAACTAAGGAGCCTTTCTTAGAGTGCAGCTTATTTAGCCTGCTTCGTTCTGGCACGCTAATGTTTATAGAAGGCTTTGCACTCATGAAAAGAGACAAAGTGTCTGCAGTTTCCATATAATCTATGATTCTGTTTGACTGTGATTCTCCTATAATCATGTCGAATTCAAGAGAAAGCTTCAGGATTCTGATGGCTAGTTGACGGATATTTCTATCGTGTGAACACAGAAAAAATAGACCGTTTCCTTCGATTTCCTCCACTGCTGAATACATTGTGTTCGTTTTCAAGTCTTCTTGTATATTATTTTGGGTTTTGTCGGCCCCCTTTTCACGGCTCTGACGAACTTTTGAGATCCAAATTGCAACCAGATCTGCATATATCTTGAGCATTCGTTCTAAATCAGATGTCGCAGTAGTCGACGCTTCGCTAGCGGCCATCAACTTCTCTTCAAACGCAAATAGTTGTCTCGCATATGCTGAAAGTATGTTGACCGAGTCTCGCGTTTGTGCAAGTGATTCGAGTGAGCCGGTAGCAGCACTAGAAATAGCTTTGTTAGGATGAGTAGTGTTTCTGCCGATAATCTCGACTAAATTCTTTCTACTCGCACTGATGGATTCATTAGGGATACACCAAGGTATAGCCTCCAGAACAACCTTGAATAATTCAATGTATTGTTGTTTCTGGCTTTGTGAAGAAGAGTTGTCGCTTCCAAAATGGAACGTCACTGCCATTTGACTTCTTCCTTGTGTATGGGTATCTGCGAGATTCGATTGGGCACCGATATGAGTGTTCAAAATAGTAGCCAGTTTCACAATGACACTGCAAAAGCGATCGTAAGCAGTTCTTATCGATGAATTCACAGTGAATGCACCAGTAGGCTGCTCAAGATTGCTTAAACTCGCCTGACGAAGAATCTCAATAGTAGGGAAATCAGGCTTCCTGTTCTGTTCCAAGTCACAGATAATAAATATAAACGAACGTATTGCTACCTGGCAACGTTCAGGGTAAATAGTGTCAAGTGTAATAGAGTCATACATGCTTGCGTTTGCACTGGAGCCAAAAATAAACTGAAAAATTACATTTTCAAGAACATATTGCAAGTATGCTTGTGCAGCAATCCGAATAATGACTATACTCGGACCAATTATGCTCTTTTCCACTGGAGATGTCCACAGCTTCTTGTTGTGAGGTGCAAATAGGGTCTTACAAATAAGGTCCAGCTTTTTCGTTGTATTGTTAAGTGATTCTGTCCATCTGAATGTGAAGACCCACAAAAGCCTACTAGTAGCATTGAAAGTCACGCCTCTATTAGTACGGTCTTTCAACTTAGAGACATTAGCTTGGAAAAAAGTGATCCAATTCCTACTAAACATTTCTTGAGGAGCGACACATAACGTGATCGATGCTAATGGATATGCAGTGAACCAGTACTTCGGTTTCTGCATCATTTCCGAAGATTTGGCATAAATTGAGCTCACGGCCTTGGCCCAAGTGGGATGGTTCAGTTCGGCACTGGCATTTTCCGTCAAAGGGATAAGTATTTGTGAAATGACGTCGGAATAAGCCATCTTTATTCCCCTTGTTTGACTCTTGTTGAAAAACTTGGCAATTGACTCCAGAAACTCTGCAGATTCCTCTAACGCGTCCATGGGATAGAGCTTAAGTTTGAGGAATCGCATACCTACTATTATAAGTATAATGTGAGGCTCCGATTCTTTTGGTACTATAGGCTGGACTTTTTCCAAATCTGCGATAAAGCTATCACCGACACTTGCAAACCGAGTATTCGACATTTCACCTAACAGTGCAGCGAATAAGTTCCAATTGGACTTTCTAATGTTGTTTTTGAATATCGTATTCGGATCGGCTGTTTTCAGCTGTTTGTAGACGATTTCTTCCAGCTTTTCGCCTAAATCGTCACCAAGAGTAGCAGGAAGTGTTTGATGTACAATGTCCATCAATACACGGCACAGAATAAATATACTTATGAGACTCTTCTTATCGGCATTGATTGCATTTTCACGAGCAGTAATGACATTCATATCAAGATCGCCTCTGGAGTTGTCACGTGAATGGCCTGAGGCTGAGTTATGATTATCTTGGTTGTTCAACGACGAACCGGCACCAGCAGATGAGCCTTGTGGTTGATGATTCAAACGAGCAGCTTCAAGAGCTTGCGCTGCACTGGCCGCCGCCTCGGCTTTACTTTTCCTCCAAAACATAACGGAATCAATGACAGGTTTAGGTTTACTCGCTGCGATATGCCCTAGAGATGAGATGATCTTATCAAAATGAGGATCCACACCTTCACCGAGAATCTCATCTATTGGGGGTTCGGAATCTCTCATGTAGCTCAAACACATGTTAAGTTTTTTCTCAGCATGACGCACAAACTGAGTAAAGAGAATATGCAAAGCATATTCCGACGGAGTTTTGGGTTCGGATACTCTCTGTTTGACATGTTCAGTTGAGTGCTGCTGCTGTGGTTGTACAGAAGACTGCTGTTGGGTCACTGGTGGTTGATAAACAACCTGTTGATGGACAGCTTGCTGAGGTTGTTGAAAGTAACCCTGCTGTTTGTCCAAGTTCGATATGCTAATAGGTTCTCCTTTCTGCTGGTCATTAGCTGGTGTCGTTATTGCTTCCGCATGCCCCGTCGTTGGTAGCACCATGCCATTTGTATTGCCTATTCCTATAGCAGGAGATGAAGGAGTCACAGTTGTATCTGCCAACGAAAGGTCAATCTAGATAGTTAGTACCGATATATCGAGATACACATAAGTCTACACATACACAAGTGTGTATATATATACCATTGTGTGAATATTTAATAAGCCAACGATCTGCTCAGACTTGTTACCCAATTAATATACTTACAACTCCGGACGATTGTTCCATTCGTTCTGAAGGAGGTTGTTCTCCGCTAGCACCAGCACCAGTCCTCGGATGCTTTGTAGGTAGCGAGAAGTTTCCGCTGGAGGATGATCTCTGAGGATGCAATTTCGTAGTAGACGGACGTGAATATGTCGCGGCTCGGTGAGGACGTGATCTTACGGGAGTTTGGTCCGTCAGTGTGTTGTTCGGCAGCGATTGGTTACGGTCATGCTGCTGTTTAGGTCCGTCAACTGGACCAGGAGACCCTATGCCGGTACTGTGTTGTCGAAGCACATTCTGAGGAAGATTAGGCGCATCATTGCCGCCAAACCGGAAATCCTCAGGATTCATATTGGTCTGTCTGTAGCGTCGCCTTGTTGAGAGACCTCCGTAGTTACGTTACAGGGCTTACAAAGCTCCTTGATGAAACGAAACCAAGTCGAGAGGACGACTACTGGAGTTCAGAAACGCTAAAGCCAATTTGCAACAACAAAATAGTCTCAGTAAATAACTAGGTATCTTCTAGCCGTAAGTCAGAACAAAGAACTTATATGCTTGTCCTTTTTCTAACTCACACAGAAGTATGTTGCTTTTGCAGTATCGTATAGGTTGTAGTGATGGCTAATCGTGGAAAGGCTCTCTCGAAAAGAGAAAAGTAAAAAACTGTAGCCGCATCTATAAAGCCCCGTCCCCCTTGATTTGTACCACCCACCCTGGCTCGTTAGATCGGAACAACAACGATAAAAATAAGAGCGTACATATAAATGAAAAATGATGATAGAATAAATGGAATATTTAGAAGACACTAATAGTGTCGATATATGTTTTTTATATGTATAATGCGTTTTGGCATAGGACTATAGTGGACCTTCATTTCAGTTGACCGCACTTCAGGGGGGCTGGGAGATTTACATATTATCACGAGCTCCCCTGAAGCTTGGACATTGGCATGGACACGTACAGGCAGATTTAACACATAATACACAACCACAACCACAGAATGTGTCTATTTCGCCCAGAAGCTTGCCCAGTTCAGGTCTTTTTTAACAGCATTGGAAAACCCTTCAAAGTACTGAATCCATAGTCTGTCTTCCTGGTTCTCTAGAGCTTGTGATGGTGATATATTCTGCTCTCCATCAGGTTTAACTGCCTCCACTTCACGACCAAAGAAATCTGTTTTAACAGCCTTCTGTTTTGGCTTTTTCTTGGATGATCCGTCGGACTTCTCTTTGTCCTTGGAATCATATAAACCAGAGGCATGGAACAGACGCTTGTCTACTGCTACTCTTTCGAAATCATCTTCTCCACCACGACCACGTTCTTCTTTATAATCCTTGCGTTTGAGAAGATTGTCTAAGATAGCACGTCTTACTATGTATTTCCCAACCGCGATATTATCCTGAGCGGAATGGTCATATGCAGCTAATCGTTCAATAGGCGGATCTAAACGAAGTACGGTTGTACCATTGTCTAGCTTCTCTCTGAAGAATCTGAGCCCTGTCTCGATCATTATATCAGTCGCGTAGTCAATCATTTGTTTCTCAGTTGTACGCAAAAATGAGCTTGATGGGCCGACTACTGGTGAAATGATAGACAAACAGGAAGGTATAAGCTCTAGTAGTATCGACATTTCGTCAAAAGATTGCCGCACAGAAGTCGAGCAGTTTGATGCGAAATCTTTGATCATCAGTTTACTCTCTCGTGTCTTCTCGAACAGCTCATACAGATCCGAATTGATATGTTGGTCTTTGACGTTTACGGTCGAGGAGAAAAAGTGTCGGAACGCCTGGATAGGATGTGCCAAATACTCTGAAAGCTGGCCATTGTGGTTGACATATATGCCTCGGTTGAGTTGCTCGTAGAAATGTAGCCAATCACCCAAGTAACCAGGTTTACATACCATGTCATCGGTATAGTGCATCTTAAGATATACTGCGAAACACCCACCGAGTATCTTATCATATTCTCCGCATGTTTCAATATCAGCAACAACGTCATTCCAATCCTCTTGATTGCTCTTGTCTGTCTTCCTGAACATGAGGTTCGCTACTTTGTTCCAGCTTTTACCGACATCTTTATTGAACAAACTGTCCTGTCCTTGAGTCCCAAACTGAATCATATTGAGACAACTTCTGAAGTCTCCCGCGGCAGTGAATGCCATATCGGTCAACTGTTTAGAATTCAGCGGGATTTTCTCGCTTTGACAGATCTCTCTGAGCCGCGAAACCACAGTTCGGTTATCCGCACGAGGGTAGTTGATGATTTCCGCATAAGGCCGCAGCTGTCTTAAACTGCTGGCATATACGTCGTTGCAGATAGCTATTATGGGTCGTAGAAGAAGCTTCGAGTTGCGCTTCTTTTTAGAGCCACCACCTCCGGATTTACGATAATCATGAACAGCCCGTTGATCAGCCTGGATCATGTTTATGAGGCTACGGATGAACCCATTTTCTGCTGCGCCTTCAATTTCATCTGCAATAACACACACGGGTTTATGTGAAGTCCCTGATTCACCAATTCGATGGTTGTCTGTAGCTGTTTGTACCAGTCCTTGTACTGCGTCTGCTGACCGCTCGTCGCTGGCATTGATTTCAAGCACTGAGTAACCTGCTTGTTTAGCAATGATATGTGCTACGGAGGTCTTACCAATACCAGGAGGACCATGAACCAAAAGAATCTTCTTCTGCGGTCGACCAAGATCATCATAGGTCATTTTAAATGCATTCTGTTCTTCCTTTGGTTCGCGACTGTTTTCGAACACAAACTCGTTCCAAGAAACTAACCAGGACATCATAGCTCTATTGGTTTTTTCGGATCCCATCAGATCAAGCCATTTCTTAGGCCGCCATTTCTCTGATAACATGTGATTGGCAGACGAATATAGAGGCTTCAACTTGGGTTTCTGCCGCGAACTAGGCGGGTTTTCAAGACTCTCATTGTCCTCTAATTGCTGTAGTAAGTGGTGAATAGGAACACCGTAATATTGTCGTGAATTATCTGCAGGAAGTGTGTTTACGTCACTTGAACGTTTTCTCAACCGTTTGTAAACATTGAAGCTATATCCCTCTGACAAGGTGACTGTATACTTGGATTCTGACGATTCCACTGGAGGTCCCTGGTCTGTATTCTCTTCAGTCATATCTATATTGGTACTTTCACCAACATCGTGGCTCGGAAAAATAGCAGGAGGATCCTGTGACTCGGTCATGAGCGTGTCTTCTTCTACCTCCTTTGTGTCTTTTTGTTGACTTGTTTTATCAACGGCATCAAGAGTACCACTGTCGGCATGTTGAACTTGGTAACTATCTGAGCTGGAAGGTTCTTCAGATCCGTACATGCTTACAGGCAACTGCCTACTTTGTATTTCTGACAGTTGGTCAAATACGCTACCGCCGGCAGGTTTACCCGGTTGAGATAAACCTATTTGAGAGAAATCCAGGTCGTCTTTAGATAGTTGATCAAACAGGTTCTCTGCGAGGTCTACGCGTTGGTGGTGGTCCGTTCCATCGCTCTCGTCACTTGGGTCTTGATATATCTGGATTCCCGTTATACCTGTATTAGGGTTTGGTGATAAAGGGTCCTCTGTAAGCATTTCGTTGCGTGCGCGTCGTGTTTTGGCGACCTGAACACGAGTTACAGAGAAATGGTAGGTCAGTAGTAAGTATGGTGGTACTTTGCTTAATTGATAATGCTAACGAGGACCGTGTTTTTATTTGACGCGAGTCCCAAAAGTCGCGCTTCAGATGGCCCTGGCCCTGATATCAGCCGCATGTACTTCCTAAAACAGACAAGCCGCCGGTGTTTAAGTAAAATATTAAAACATCTTTTTTTAACTTCCTACTTCTCTTTAATTTTGTAATTTTTGTTCTGTAGTTTTACTATTGATATGACTGAAGCGCTTACCAGCAATAGGTTAGCCTTAGCGCTGGCAAGTGCCCTTATAATTCCCATTAACTGGGTGCTCTAACGAATCCCGTAGTTAGATAACTAAACTAACTTATATAGGCTATTGTCATCCTCCGCCGTAAACCCAAATATTTAACCTCGCAAGAGTATTTACCAAGCTGTATCACAAGGATATCCGATAAATCAGACTTCTGGCGTAAGAGATATGAGAGTAAAGCTTTAGAGGTACAGCAATTGCAAGATCAGTTACGCCAACTAACGGAATCAGAGTCTGATCAAAGTTCACCTAGGATCTGCTTCACTACATT
Source organism: Daia ofunaensis (assembly GCA_003707925.3). NCBI lineage: Eukaryota > Fungi > Ascomycota > Dipodascomycetes > Dipodascales > Trichomonascaceae > Daia > Daia ofunaensis. The sequence continues at coordinate 627,058 of PPMC03000004.1, read as the reverse complement.
GAAATCTGGCAGAGAAAACTGGTGTCCTTTTAAAGCAGACGAAGGTATTCTGCGTTGTGCACGAACCTATATATATACGGTTTTATCTATAGTCAGCGGTATTCCTGCCATTAATGTGGTGACAATGGAATATCTGAATTCTCAGGAGTTATTGGATCTATGCCAGCTGATGTTTAATAGTTTCCAGGATATAATACTTGAGGAGGGCTTTAAACCTAAAAGCGAGCTTTCTAACAAGTATTTCAGCATGTTGCATGGTGTGCTGATCTCGACATTCAAACTTGGTGGCTCATTATTACTATCGGTAGAAGAGGACTCCAGTGGAAGCGGAGAACGACAACAATTAAACCAGAATGACCGCGAATGTCACTTGATCTATACTCTTCTTAGCCAATTGACTGATTTGCTGCTCAAAAACTATGAGTATTTCCGACTGTCTGGATTCATTAGGCACATTATCAAACTAATGGATTCTGCGGTGGATCTGTGTTCCATCAATCAGAAACTGGAGTCGTTCAGACACATTTGCCAGGAATTGCGTGCCTTAAAATTTAATGATAATATTGATTTCTTCAAGCCCGGAAGCGGTGATTCTTGTGAGTATCCGATATGGTCTTATATGCTCAACTTGTTGAAACGCATCGACGATCAAGTGGCCGAGTCAATGAAGAGTAATACACAGTTGATCAACTTCATCAAAGGGATGGTTGAAACGCCTATTAAGGATCTAAACAAGTTGGCATTAGATGGTGGCTCAATTAGATTACATTACATGATACTATCTATCGAATGGCGGATGCTAGAGGATTGTTACGAATAGGAGCTTGAACTACCAGAGTTGTTTGAAAGGGCATCTTGTCTTACAGCATCGAAATACCGATGGTCCATGCATTCCTGTGCCGAATATCTCATTGCATGGTCATAAATTATAGTGTGGTCAAGAAGATCGAACAACTCCGGCGATGTCAAATGCATATTATCATCATTTACAAACCTGTCCCAAGGTCTGACTGAGTAGTCGCCAAAATCATCATACTCAGGTCCTAGCTGCAGGTTATACTTTTCCAAGTATTGGTATAACTTTTGTGTGCCTAAGACTCTGGCTATTTTCACTAACTGATCGGTGTTCGACGTGCCATGGAAAAGAGGATCTTTTTTGAACACCATAGCAGCAAACATGACACCAAACGACCATATATCCAATGAATAATCATAGTATTCGTTGCCTACAAGCAACTCCGGGCCTTTGTAAAACCTCGTGGCTACTCTTACATTATAGGCGGTATCGGGTTTATAAAACTCCGCTAGTCCCCAATCAATGAGTTTGAGCATTCGCAACTTATGATCCACCATTATATTGTGGGGCTTGATATCTCTGTGCATTATTCCTTGTGAATGGCAGTAGTCAGTCGCTCTTAGCAGCTGATACATGTAATATCGGATGTCATAGTCGGAGAAGGTCGCGCTGAGTGATCTGAAATCCGTACTATCAACGAGCTCGAATACTATAGCGGGAGTCATGCTTCCGGCATCTCTTACTACATCCAGCAGTTCTATTATGTTTGTGCCGCCTCTGAGGTTCTGTAAGATCTTCACCTCACGTTTTATCTTGCGCTTGTGAACGGGTTTCAACACTTTAATGACTATCCTGCGGTTGCTCTGCGACACGTCAACACCTTCGAATACATCGGAATATCTTCCTCTGCCGATTTTCTTCACGATTTCATAGTTATCCTGCTTTCCCCAAGAGAAATTGGTTTGGTTTTCTGCAAAATAGTGTTAGTATTTAAGATTAAGATATGATATACTGAGGAACCGCACGGAGCTACCCGAAGCTGCCTATTCACTAATATTTTGGGTGCAATATCGGAACAAAAAATAACAAAAAACACCAAAAACATCGTCATAAAGGCAATATATCAGTTTCTCAACTAGTCCATTACATATTCCGCAACAGATCAATGCCAAATAAATGCGTGATTGCAATTGTGTCGTATGAATTCTCAAAATGCCTTGAGGCTGTTTTACTTACCGTAATCCCAATAACTGCTAGGCCTCTCCAAATTAATAGTGGCGTATACTTTGGCCATGTTACCCGCTGTAGTTCAATCAGACTTTCGGATATACCTTTAGAAATATGGGAGATTAATACGGCCTTATCAGACTTGACTGATGATGGTGTTGTCGTCCCGGCCACAGTCCCTCTCTGTTCTTATCTTCGGCTTTGGTTTGTTGTCTAAGATGGCTGGCTGTTAAGAGAGTTGGGATAAATTCCCACGATTTCAGTTATTTTTTAGAGAATCGCGAAATGGGGACCTTTCCTCAAAATCCCAAATCCCAAAATTCTTCGGAGCCGACAAGAGGCGGATTTCACTTTTTTTTCTAAAGTAGAAGCTTCTCGTTCTTTTTTTCAGCCATATTCAAATATTCGAAGATTGGTAAATGTATTGATCCCCCCCACCACAACTATGGATCAGTCTTTAATTAGTGGCTATATAGCAAGTGATGCTGCTGAAGAACTCAAGGATTTAGTCGAGGACATTGCTTTGGTCATCACCTCCGGAAAAGCCACCTTGGTTAACTTGGTTGAAAAATTAGGACCATATCTAGTCAAAGAGGAAGCATTATTAAGAACCAAGGCCACTGGTTGTTTGACTCAGGTCTTAGAGTCTCTTCCAGCGGACCAGCTAAACAAGCAGCAAACCGCTGTTGTCTGTGGATTCCTATGTGAGCGGTTATATGATGATGAATCACTCGAAGAAGTTGTCCACGGTCTCAATGCAGTGATGTCCATGAAGTCGTTTAGTGCATCGACGAGCTTGAAAAATATTCTTAGCTCCCTTCGTGAGAATGTGGTAATGAATAAACATACACAGAATATCAGGTTTGAAGTGCTGCAGTTCTTGAAGTCACTTTATTATGCTCATTTGGACTTTATAAAAGTGTCTCTCGGTGTGGATTTCGTCGATACTTATGTCGCGCTTACAAATGGTGAGAAAGACCCCCGAAACTTGGTGTTATCGTTTAACTTATGTACTCAGATGGTAAAAGACTTAGAAGATGTCTTTACTCTGCCTGAAACTGGTAAACAGCACATTGATGATGTATTCGACGTCACTTTTTGCTACTTCCCTATCACTTTCGAGCCACCTAAAAATGATCCTTACGGAATTACTTCCAAGGATTTAAAGCAGGCTTTGAGACGATGTCTAGCAGCTAACGGTGAGTTTGCTGTTTATGTTGTTTCTGGGCTTATTGAAAAACTGAGCTCCAACGTTCAAAGTATCAAAGAAGATGTGCTTCTGACTTTGGGTGAATGTGTCGACAGTTACGATGCTGTAAAGGTGAAAGATTACTGGAGAGAGATCTGGGACGGGATCAAATATGAAGTGTTGCATGGCACAGATGAAGTTACCTCTGATAATGCTGGTATTGTGCTGATGAAACTCGGTAAGAGTCTGGCTAATTTAGATCAAGCTCAAGAGACTGCTCTTGATGACTATCTTCAAAGTGTCAAAGATGAGTGTAAAGGCAAGCTAGAGGAGTCGCAGTCCAAACTATCTGTTCCTGCGGCTACATTGGTTGCTGATGTCTCTAAATCAAGCGTAAAAGCGTTCAAAGCACTTGGGGAGTTTTCTGTGGACATTCTGCTTTCTAGTTTCAGTAAAAGTCCGTCAATTTCCAAGCAAAAATCCATTTTGGAGATACTTAACATGTTCTTGGAAGCTGCAAGTGACGTTGATAAGGAGTTTGATGGCCAAGGGCAAGTAGCATTACAGCGGTTCAAAGATGATATACTCGGTGTATATGCTAAATGCTTAATGGGTTCTGACAGCGATGAGATTGCGTTACGAATGACTGCTTTAGACGGACTCACGATGCTTATCACAAACCTTGTAGGCTACCTCTCTGATAATGAGATTGGCCTCGTGGGTCAATATTTTGATACCATCATTTTAGAGGATCCTAAAGAGATCATCTGTGCGGCGGCTGTTAAAGCTCAGCTGAAAATATCAGAACATAAGCCTGACATGCTCACAAATACCACATTCCCGGCTCTTCTTGCATTATTACCTGACTCTGATAACCATGGCTCACAGTCAGCTGCTATCTCAGATAAATCGACAAAATCTGTTAGCTATTTACTCTCATGTTTGGCTAAGTTGACTACCTCCAGAACTACCTTTGAAATACTTAGTATTCGACTTCTGAACAAGCTCGACGCATATCTTGATCAAAATGAAGTTTCTGTCACTTCATCTGGCAGCATCCAATATCCCCTAGAGATACTGACTACTCTTTTGGATATCATAACGAAATTCGAGAAAACCCCCGAAAAACTGCACGGTTATCTATTTAAGTTCACACCTAGACTTATTCAAAAAGTTTTCTCGAGCAAATCAAGAGAAGCGGCTTTCAGGCAAAACGTATTTTTAAGCATTATCGCACGTATAACTTGCCTATTGATCAGGACCATGACTTCAGAGGAGGACAAGGCCGTGGCTGCCGATGAACTTATCAAGTTATTCTACACTGGTGAAGAGTCTAAGTTCTTAATTGACCAAAGTTTCACTAAGGAGGTTGAACCTATGTTCTCTAATGAAAAATGTGCGCCTTCTCCTTCAGCTTGCATTTTTGTCATGGGCATTGCGTCTATGAACAAAGACAATGTTCATTTAAAGAAAATTGGAGAGGCTCTTTTCTCCAATAGTATCGCTATAGTGAGCAAAAGTCACGAAACTTTTGAGCGGTTAAGCTACTTGAGATTGCTAAGCTTATTGACTAACAAATGGGTGACAAAGGAATTTGTTCAATCTCAACTCGATCCTCTTTATGAGGAAATAGAAAATAAATCAGTGCAATCGTTGAGTGCTCTTGAAGTGCTAACATGGATTTCTAAGGGACTCGTTATAAAGAACGACAACTTGGGGTATAAGATCCTTACAGAGCACGTAATAAAGTGTCTGGATAGGAAAGACAAGCTCGGCAAAAGTGCAGGGAAAGTGCTAGGGGTTGTCGCTGCAGACGATTCGGTTGTGTGTAAAGAGAATAACTTGATTATTCGTCTGTTGTACAAGCAACGACTCTTTGTTACGATATCTCCATTGTTGGTAGAGCGGTTCAAGAATGCTAGTGATTCCGCTATCAAAGTGAATTGTATGGTTGGTTTAGCAGGGCTACTGAGGTCGACCCCTGGCCCTATTATCAGCGGACAGCTTACTAGTTTCCTGCCATTGTTATTAGAGTCGCTAGACCTGAATGATCCAAACGTGCTCAATGCTACCATTGACACGGTGATTGTGACTCTTGAGGATAATAGCGAAATTTTCCGAAACCATTTGAATTTGATGATCCCTCGGTTGTTGAAGCTTGCCAACTATAAAAAGAGCAACGTGAAACGTGCCGAAGTGAGGGTCCGAGCGTTACAGTGCTTGACTGGGTTTCCCAAAACTTTTGATATCAAGTACCTTGAACCTTACCGAGAAACGATTATTAAAGACCTAGCGGAGATTCTGGACGATCCTAAACGAGATGTCCGGCACAGTTCTGTTGTTTGCCGACAGGAGTATTACGAACTAGCGGTGATTAAAGATGATTGAATGAATAGAACAGCAGAAGAACACCAAATCAGAAGCTTCTAGAGGTGGTGTTATAATTGTCATCGATATCATAATAAACATGCCAATTTTTTGGTAGGTACCGCGGATTATAAGGTGACGTATAATCAGGAGTGTAGAGCAACGGTATATATTGAGCTCTGTCATAATAAAAAGTCATGTAAAGCTCGTCTACCAGCAGTGGTGCTATAGGTACGATATCATTATTGGTAGCGCAGTCGTCTGTGATGCACTTAAAAAGAGCTCCTACGTATTTCTCTGGTAGGTAAACCTGGTTTAATGGGATCAATTTCGAACTGTTCTTGCCAAGATCCATGCTGTTTTTCAGTGCTTTAAAGCATTGTATCTTTGGAGTGATAACTGTATGACATGAAGCGTTGTTGGTGTTGCTAAAGGAACAACCACCAGGTACATAATGGAAAGTGCCAGTGGTGGAGTTTGTACAGAACTTCTTTCCCCAGGGCAATATATCAGGCAAACTAAAGACATCTGAGTAACTGATAGATTGCTTTATAGACTTATTGGCTAACTTTTGTGTAAATTTCTGTGTTTCTGGTTGGGCTTCGAAAGCTGTATCATATTGCACTCCATTAAGACATCTGACAAGAGTCGTAGATGACCGTGCAGTATCCGAATTTCTGTTAGCAGTCGTACGGTCTGTTAGATCCGTAAGAACCGTTTTAAGATCAGGTAGTACTGCGGCAGAGTATATAAACCGGTAACCGGACCAAGGCTCAAACATGCTGGAATAGGTATCGCATGAAGGCTCTACGGAATGATCATGATACGGCGAGGAATAAACTATGGGGCAAGTTAAGGAGACAATGACAATGACAATGCCAGGCAAAAAAGCAACAAGTATGCGCATGCTAGATTCTAAATTTGTTTTTTCTACAATTATTTAGTCAGTAATGATTCGGACTAGAGAGCTCTGTTTCTATTCGTTACATGTTATTTAGAGTTTATGCAGCTCGAGGACCTGAAACATAGCGAGGTTCAGGGGCCAACAGGTACCAGCTTAAGTTTGAGGCCTGGACCCATAATGCAGATCCTTTTTTCATTGTTCGGGTGATTTAGCTTTGGTAAAATAAACTAAATGAAATGATTAAAAGGGTTTTTACCTATTTGACATTCATATTCTATTGTATTCAGGAGTTCCTTATATAACCTGTAACGGTTGTGCGAAGAGGCTTATGCTGTAGTGTAGAAACATGGTCTGAGCCATGAGACGTAGCCTGAAACATCGAGTCAACTGAAGCGTTTGTGACAACCAGCATTTTCTGGTGGATCAGGTGAATCTTCAGCAGCCGGTATAGGATCGTCTCGTCTCCTCTACAGAAGAATCCTTGTATCCGAGCCAGCTGTCACGTGTTCTTGTCGTAGTCGAGTTCCATCTGGGTTCAATATGGTCTCGATCCGGACACCTTTCACTTCCTAATCGGGTAAACAGATTGAAACGCCGCTCCGCTGAGGAACAAGAAAAACTAAAAAAAAAAAAAAAAATTCCGCCATATAAAACAAGCCTCAAGAAGGAGCCAAATAGCCCGACACGCCTGAAGAGGTTTTTGGTTTTAGGCCTTCGACATTTGGCTTTTTCTACTTATCTTTTCTATTTGTCTTTCTACTTATTACTGGCCTTGTCCTTTTTCTTGTCTTTGTACTTATTACTGCGGTGTCACTCTGCGTGTCCTCTTACTATACTAAGCTATTCCAACCATTTAGCTTAGTTGTCTCCGTGTTTTTTTTGTTTTTCGCCCTACAAAAACCAAGCCAAACTCGAAACTGGGCGGAACGTTGTCTATCACCCCCTTCTTTTAGTCCAACTTTCCCTTTGACACACAACATTCGGTGGCCTTTTCTTTAGCTCTTGTCACTAAAAACCTCCAAAGGAAGGTTAAATAACAAGAGAAGAAAGCCTGAACGAATACAACAGGCTAGTAGTTGCTTTTCCGCAAGATGGACGCTGTTTATTCGGGACTCGAGTTCGGTGCGTCCCCGGTCTCTTTGTTGCAGGCCTCCTTAGAGGCTTCACTAGAGAAGTCTTCACTACAAAAGTCTTCACTAGAACCCTCACCACAGTCCTTATATTTAGGAGAAGAGCCATCCAAAATACTCGACAAGCGAGACTGTGTTGTTTGTAGCACTTCTCCGACCTGTCCGAGCTGTGACGATGGTTATTACTGCTCGTATACCGTACAGACTTGCGACTCCTGTCCTAAAGGCATATGTGTAGCGAATGACGACACTACATCTTCCAGTAGTACACCATCATCATCGGCTTCTTCAAGCGGATCCGGCGGATCTAACACTGGAGCAATAGCTGGAGGAGTCGTTGCGGGTATCGTGGTTTTCTTAGGACTGACTGCGTTCCTACTGTGGAAATACGTCTATTCTGCCAAAGCCAAGGAGAAACAAGTGGAACGTGAACGTGTGCGTATGTTGGAACAGAGCAACTACGACGGTGCAGATGTCGAGAAGGCTGGAGGTTCTCCTGGAGGCCCTGGCGGAGATGTAGGAGGTGCATATAATGGCATGGATATGCCTAATAATCGATACTCGTCGACCACAGTGTCCACAGTGACCAACTCCAATGGCGACAACGTCATCCCTATTGCATATATACCTGGTGTTATTAGCCGCGCGGGCGCGGATAACAATGTCAACACGTCTGATCGTTACTTCTCAGCCAGCAGCATTCTCCGAGACTCGCAGTACACGAACAACGATATTCGCTCGTCGATTGCCACGACCAACTACCGAGGCTCCGTGGTGTTTGCGTCAGAACCCGTCACTGTATCAGAAGCAAAGCCTAATCTTATACACCTGGACTCATCTGGCGGTGCCAAAAGCAAGAACATCGCCAACCTTACCGTTGATACCGATCAAGGTAACGGCAGAAGTCTGTCTACTTATAGTACGGCTAGCTCCAACAGTCCTGTGACACCTATTTATATCCAATCTGCACAGACATTGGACATTTCTCAGCGACAGAATGCGCGATCTGTGCGTCTAGGACGGCTTCGAAGCACCCTGGGTCTTCAATCACAGCTTATTGAAGAGGATGTTGAGGCCGAAGCCGAGGAAGCTGGAGATATTCCCGCAGTGCCCTCTGTAGAGCAAGCTTTGGCTGCTAGTGCCAGTCAGAAGAACGAGGACAGTCCATTGATGGCTGCCACGAAGTCTCAGTCTCAGGCCGATGACATGAACCAGCCTCAAGCTAACACTAAAGGTGCTACTAGTACTACTACTACTACTACTACTACTACTGGAACCACCACAACATCTCCAGAACTAGATGTCCGAATCTCGACCTTTTCTGGGTTTGATGTGCCTTTTGTCATTGACGGAAACAACGGATCGAGTTCGTCTGGCATCAATGATCCAAGAAACAGTGCGAATGTCAATTCTGCAGTATCAAACGCCAGTTCTAGGCGAACTTCGACGCGCTCCAATTCCAGAGCAAACTCACGAGCAAATTCAAGAACCAATTCCAAAGTAACCAGTGGCAATGCCCATGACTCTGTTTATATCGCAGATCTGCCTCTGGATGCGTTGGTCAATGCTCAGTCAGCCCTCAATGGCCTGGATCGCATCGGAGCTGAGTCTGCCGAAGGGTCTGGCGACGAATCCGACCGACGATCATCGGCTCTACAGAGCCCCTTTGATGATAAGTACGTGATTTGATTTATTTGGGTTTATTTGGTTGGACTTATACTAGGCATGGGAAGGACATAATCATGAGCATAAGCATAAGCACGCACTCATTTATATACTCTACCACTACTCAGGCACACATATTATAAATGGGATATATAAATGCAAGCTAATGCAAGTTCCACTTTCCACTTTTTTGTACTGTACTATAAATATGATATCATACTATACTATTGTCATAAATATTCTTAGTTAATATGCCGTAAATTGCCGTTAATCTACCCGTGGTTAACCTAATTATAACGAAATTGGTAATGCCCTTGATTTGCACTTGCACCATCTCTGGCCGGTTAAATCCCTCTCCCTGTTTATCCGTGGGGGTAAGCTCCCAACGTGTGTGTGTTGATGGGAACCCAACAATATTTTAATAAATAAGCCTAAATCTGCCTCCACCATCCCAAGCTTTCCTTCTTTCTTTCCTTCCTCACACAAACCAAACTACGTTGCTGAAACAATTATCTCGAAAAATGACTCTTTCTTTTGCTGAAATTGATACCACGGCTATTAACACCATCCGAGTCCTTGCGGTAAGTATATACCTGATTGCCTGTTTGCCAATGCAGCAGCAATGCCTGCGCTTTTGCTCATTGAACAAGTTTAGGTATCGTGGGGAATTTTACCACCTCTCTTGCGGTCCATCAAAGTTGCGTATTAGTAGCAATAGCTCAGCATAGTGAACTTTGGATGGTCTGTACAGTGCAGTGCGGATTTGCCGAAACTTCTCTACAACCACTCAATTGCAATACAGTCTTTTAGAGTCGTGTCTACGTCTAAGCATGGCTTGCTACCCTATATATGGCTTATTGTTTATTTGTTCGTGGCTCATTATTCATGGTTTTTTCCAATATTCAGTTCGAAGCAATTGGCATTTTGTTTGGCCTGGCCGGTACCTTTTTTAGGTTTTGGCTGACAAATCCTCCCCCCTTCGCCGGGCCTGCGATGACATACATCTCTACTCAACCAATTCTATGTTTCTGGAAGCCGCTCGTCCCGAAGCGATCCGGTGAAACGATAAGATCCAATACACATCTGAGTCTTTCGGGAACAAAATGAAAATCTTGAGGAAGTTAATCGGTAGATGCGGAATACGAAATGCTGAATTGTTGTTGAATGAGTGTTGATGTTGAGTCTCTCTTAGTCCGGACTTAATTCAAAGGCCTGTCCGACGGCTGAGTTTTACCGTTGCTTTACTGCGCTGTGGAAATACAATACAAACCCAGTGAAATGCCCTGAAAATCCCTGAAATGAACAAAAACAAACACACAAACAAACACAAAACAATTAAAGACCAACATATTCTAACATTCTAGGCGGATGCCACTGCCAAGGCTAACTCCGGACATCCCGGTGCTCCCATGGGTTTGGCCCCTACTGCACACACCCTTTTCCAAGGTTACATGAAGTTCAACCCTTCCAATCCTTCATGGTTTGGTAGAGACCGATTCGTCTTGTCTAACGGTCATGCTTGTATGCTTCAGTACGCCTTGCTCCATCTCTATGGTTACAAGGAGTTCCCCATGTCCCAAATTGAGCAGTTTAGACAGCTCGGCTCTCACACTCCTGGTCACCCTGAGTTTGAGCTTGAAGGAATCGAAGTCACCACTGGTCCTCTTGGTCAAGGTATCTCTAATGCTGTTGGTCTTGCTATTGCTGAGGCTCAGCTCGCTGCTACTTTCAACAAGCCCGGTTACAAGGTTATTGATAACTACACTTACACCATTTTGGGTGACGGTTGTCTTCAAGAAGGTGTTGCTTCTGAAGCCATGTCCCTTGCTGGTCACTTGCAACTCGGTAAGTTGATTGCCTTTTATGATGATAACCACATCACCATCGATGGTGACACCAATGTCTCTTTCACTGAAGATGTCATTGCTAGAGTCGAGGCTTACGGATGGCACACTTTGATTGTTGATGACGGTGACAACGATATCCAAGCAATTGCTAAGGCCATTGAAGCTGCCCAGAAGGTCACTGACAAGCCTACTTTGATCAAGATTAGAACTACCATTGGTTTCAGTTCTTTGTTGCAAGGTACCCACTCTGTGCACGGATCTCCTCTTAAACCTGATGACATCAAGCACGTCAAGAAGACTTTGGGTTTCGACCCTGAAAAGTCCTTCTACGTTCCTGACGAGGTCTACAGCTACTACAAGCAGAAGGCTGAACTCGGTGCTAAGCTCGAGAAGGAATCCGAAGAGCTCTTAGAGAAATACTCCAAGGAATACCCGGAATTGGCTGCTCAACTTAAGCGACGATTGAAGGGCGAATTGCCTGCTGGATGGGAAAAGAGCTTGCCTACTTTCACACCTGCTGACAGTGCTGTCGCTACTCGAAAGTTGTCCGAGGGCGTCATTTCTGCTATCTACGACGTCGTGCCTGAACTTGTCGGTGGTTCTGCTGACTTGACTGGCTCTAATCTCACCAGATCCAAGCAAGCCATTGACTTCCAGCCTCCTTCTACTGGTCTCGGTGAATACAGCGGTCGATACTTCCGATTCGGTGTCCGAGAACACGGTATGGGTGCTATTCTCAACGGTATCTCTGCCTACGGTTCGTTTATTCCTTATGGTGGTACTTTCTTGAACTTTGTTTCTTATGCTGCCGGTGCCGTCAGATTGTCTGCTCTCTCTGGCCACAAGGTTATCTGGGTCGCTACCCACGACTCTATTGGTCTTGGTGAAGACGGTCCTACTCACCAGCCTATTGAGACTTTAGCTCATTTCCGAGCTTTGCCTAAGACTCAAGTCTGGAGACCTGCCGATGGTAACGAGACCTCTGCTGCTTACTACAAGTCTATCACCGGTAAGACTCCTTCCATCATTGCTCTTTCTCGACAGAACTTGCCTCAGCTCGAAGGTTCTTCTATTGAGAAAGCTAGCAAGGGTGGTTACACCTTGGTCGATGCTGGTAAGCCCGATATCATCTTGGTAAGTACTGGTTCCGAAGTCTCCTTGTGTGTTGAGGCTGTCAAGGTCTTGAAGGCCCAAGGTGTCGCTGCTAGTGTTGTGTCTTTGCCCGACTGGTACACTTTTGACCAGCAGTCCACTGAGTACAAGCTTTCTGTGCTCCCTGATGGTGTACCTATTCTGTCTGTTGAGGTCTTGACTACTCTTGGATGGCAGAAGTACTCTCACACCCAGTTTGGTATTGACACTTTCGGTGCCTCTGGCCCTGCTCCTAAGGTATACGAATTCTTTGGTTTCACTGCTGATGGTGTTGCTGAGAGAGCCGTTAAGACAATCAAGTTCTGGCAAGGTAAGACCTTGATCTCACCTGTCCAGAGTGCTTTTTAAGTTAGAAGTAAAGATTGATTGTTGAAAGGCTTTTTTTTCTACCAATATCAAATATGTATGTAGTTGAGACGTATAGTAGAATGGAATCTGTTTAATTTTTTAACCCATATTTTGTAAATATTTGTTTTTCGTTTTCAATTTATACCAATTGAGTTATTGTATCTATACATATTAGATCCTTCACCTTTTCTTTCCAACTATAAGCGTGCTAGTCATTCATTTTCATCTAATCTTTAATCTCACCGCACCTGAAATGGACAATTATTTCTCCCACCTCCAGAAATGATATTCTACCCAAGAAGATCACACTCTCACAACACAGCTGAAAGCTCAATCCAATCATGTCAGACAACAAACTTTCGGTAGCTTTTGTATGTCTAGGTAATATGTAAGTTTTTTATCTGGCAGTATGTTTATATCTAATTGCAGAAGAAGGAATTGTTTCATTCCATTGATTCCAATTACTAACCGTTAGTTGTCGATCTCCTATGGCAGAGTAAGTTGAAAGCTGATGATTTATTGTTAGTTACCATGGAAAGAAAGTTATATTAGCACTATATCAGAACCACATTACCATGTACATTGGCATTTTCAAGTGATTTTTTACTAACATAAGGGCTGTTTTTGTACACCAGGTCGAAAAACATGGTCTCAGGGATAAATTTGAACTCATTGACTCCTTCGGTACAGGATCCTGGCATGTTGGTGAGAGTCCAGACTACAGATCAGCACGATGTTGTAAAGATAACGGAGTCAAAGTGGATCACCGTGCTCAACAGATACGACCGTCCCATTTCAACAAGTTTGATTACATTCTTTGCATGGATAGAAGCAACTTAAGTAATCTGCTGGACATGAAGCCCAAAGACAGCGCAGCCAAAGTGATGTTGTTTGGTGAATTTCGAAAGTCTGACAAGTTCAACAAAATCGTCGAGGATCCTTACTATGGCGGAGACTCAGGGTTCCAAACTAACTTTGAGCAGTTGGTGGACTTCTCAGAAGGATTCTTAGAGAAGTTGGAGCTGATTTGATGATTACAAGCTTAGGTAAGAAAAGATATGACAAATTTTCTAATGTAGTCAATATACTCAATACTGGATAGTATACTTGATACTCTAATACAAATTGTTTTAAGTTGCACAAGACTGTCAGCTTAAGATACATACATGTATAGATATATATATATATAATTGCCCACTATCAAATTTCATTCTCCAGATAAACAAACTCGAACTTGAAGTTGGCCTTTCGTCGTACTTGCCATTGACCCTCGTAATCAAAGTACTTGTAGGTACCTTGTTCGTATTGACCACTGCTTACAATCTTGGGTTCTTCGTAACGCTGGAACCAAGTCGTAAACTGTCTGTGGAAACGCCAGCTTCTGTTTTTCAGTTCTTTGGCCGCGAGATATTGTGAATAAGTGCCCTGTCGGTAATAGAAGATATAGAACAACGTCTCATCACTAACTTTAGCCAACAACAGCGGGTCATCCAACGACTCCAGAGGTTCCTGTGGGTAATATGACGGCGTAGGGAACGGCGATTCTGGGTAGTAGTACTTCGGTTTGTCTGCAATATGGGAATCCGGGCAATGTAACAACGATCGCTCCAACATTCGGCTTATACTGGTGATAGGAGGAGGCGTGCTGATTCTACTTCTGGCAGAATCAAATGCATCGACAAGGTCCTGTAGTCCAGGAGGTAAGTTATTAACAGCTGTAGCTCCATTTGTTGTGCTCGTGGATATCGATGATGACAAGTCTGGAGGTGAAGCGATGCCGCCAGGATGAGGAGACGAGCTTGTGGATCTTGCAATAGAAGGAGAGTTCACAATGGTCGCAGCGGTGGTCTTTTTCTCGTCATTACTACTAGCAGCTACTGCTGCCGCAGCTGTCTGTGCCCATGGTGCTGGAGTAGACGTTATTACCGGGTTAGCAGCTGTGGTCTTATTGGTAGATAAGTTCGTCAACCCGCTACTAGAACCTGTCGCTATTGGTGTAGGGGCTGCAGCACTAGTATCTTTTGGCAATGACGACGACGATGGCTGTGGAGGAGGCGGTAATGGAGACAACACATTTGCTACTCCTGGTCCAGCCGCAGATATGGGACTGGCAGACGGTATCGATGAAGATAATGCGGCTGGTCCTTTGGCTGCTGCGTTGGCACCTAACTTTGCAAGATTCGTGTGACTTACAGAAGGAGATGCCGCAGCACTATTGGATGCTGACGTAACAGGCACTGCTCCGACTCTCTTGAGATTACTAGCTGTAGAAACAGAAGGAGATGGAGACCGTCCAGAGGTCGAGACATTGTTTGTAGCTATGTTCGGGGCCGTGGTTGTAGAGGTGGTTGTTGTAGTAGACGCTGATGTATCACCACTAACAGCAAGATCATCCAACGTAGACAGAGGCTCTTCGCCTTTGTTCGCTTGCGCTTGCAACATCTCTTCAAACTCGTCCTCTGTACGCTCGAGATTCAACTCGTCATATAGCTCCTCGTCTTCTGCAAAGTCTGCATCTTGGTTCTCCTCCACATAGTACTTGATGTCATCTTTCAAGTTGTTCACAGCGTCTACATTAAGAGTATTGTTCTCCACCATTCTTAAAACGGTCTCCAACTTCTCGATATGCCATCGGTGCCTACTGAGATGATGGTCAATCTCACTCAATTGCTCTATTTTGGCAGCATCCTTACGGCCTTTCTTAGTGGTGGACTGCAACTGCTCCTCTTCAGCTTCCAGCGTTTCAATCTGCCGCTCCAGTTCTTCAATCATAGACGATATAAACTGTGCAGTCTCGTTCTTCTCCTTATCTTTAGGATCTAACTTTTCTGCAGCACTCAAGCCTTCTTTTGAATAAGTCTTCATCTTCATTTCTCGTTCCACGGCCTTGAATCGTTCCATCTCGCTTTCAATCATCTTCCTATGCTCCGACAAGGCCTTCTTGTCTTTGATTTCGTTTCCAGATAACCATGACTTGATCTGGTCACGGAGCCGCTGTAGTTTTTTGATTTCTCGCTTCAAGTCTTGTTCAAGCTTCTCTTTTTGCGCTTGGTTGGTAGACTGTTGTAGCTTGTCGTAAATGCCATCAAATACTACTATACCTTCAGCCACCCGCTTGAACACCTTGTCCATTTCCTGCTGGAGTTTCCTTGCCGCCATGATTGCTAATGCCTCAGAATATAGCCCAGGTTTTTTGCGTTTTCTGATATCACTTCAATCGAGTTCTTGTTAAATGTGTGTGTTGTGTATGTGAATACAAAGATCCCCCCCGTTTGCTTGTTTTTTCAATCCTACAATACAATCAGCTATCGTATCGTTTGTGTCCAATATATATAATCCAGGATGCGTTCAAATAGTCTCAATACCTCAAGGCCTATATCATTTAATCACGTTTGCTCAGCTCCTGGTTCGGATGTTGCTAAAACTTTTCTTCTGACAATGGCTGGTTTGGTTTCAATTTAGCTTGAGTTTTGGTTTTGGTTTAAGTTTTTAGAAAAGTGCGTTAACTCGTTCGAGTGCTGACTAAGGGCTTACGTAAATGGATTTGAGATTTTTTGTTTTTTTTCCCGCTGAAAAAACTGAAAAATCAAAACTGAAAAAACCCAACTTTCGAATCAGTCATACACCTCTCTTCATAGCATTGGCTTTTTAGACTGTCTGTTGAAAGAAGAACAAAAAACACCCCAATTGTAGTCTACGATATTGCATATTGTCAGTGATGTCCGACTCTTGGGCTAAGATACTACAACGAAGTACGTTATCCGTGCTTCCATTTGATTTCGTGCGACCTGGAGATGGCAGATCTGTCGAGTCATCCTACTCCACGACTCTTGATTCTAATGTCCTTACTGCATTGAGACAATTGGCTCAGAGCTACCAAACATCGGATTTCAATGTCGGTCTCGCCGCTTATATCGTGCTGGTATTCCGTCTTACTGGTGATGAAGATATCGTTGTCGGCGTTACCAATGCCGACAATCTGAAGATCGCTCCTCGTGTAGCATTGACCGGCGAAACTTTGTTTGAACAAGTCATTAACAAAGTCATAGAGTTTGAAACGCTGGCCAAGTCGCATGAAATTGTCAGTTTCAGTGAGCTTGCTAAAGAAGTAGGTGTACCCTCGTTATTTCGAACCGTCTTCTTAGCTAACAGCAGCTCCGCTGTATCGGCCAATAGCGGTACGGATTTGGTACTGACCTTCTCTCCTAACGAAGCTGAGGCTAATATTTCTGTGGGATTCAATTCCTTGATATTCAAGCGAAGCCGAATAAGTATCATGGTAGAACAGTTGACACAGATCATTTCGCGTGCTGCTGTGGATCCTCAGGCTAAAGTAGGTGCAATCTCTCTTACTACGGAATCACAAGCCAAATTGTTGCCTGATCCTACTTCCGATCTTCACTGGGGCGAGTTCCGAGGAGCTATCCAGGATATATTCGCTGCTAATGCAGCCAAATTCCCTGACCGTGAGTGTGTTGTTGAGACTCCGTCCTTTATGGACGCTGATAAAACCGGTAGAACATTTACTTATAGGCATATCGATGAAAGCTCAAATGTTCTTGCTCACCATTTGGTTGAAAGTGGTATTAAACTAGGTGACGTCGTCATGATCTATGCTTACAGAGGAGTGGATTTAGTCGTCGCTGTCATGGGTGTGCTGAAAGCCGGTGCTGCTTTCTCTGTTATCGATCCTGCATATCCTCCGGCTAGACAGAACATATACCTCAGTGTAGCTAAGCCTCGGGCTCTCGTGGTACTCAAAAAAGCTGGTATTTTGGCTCCTGCTGTGAAGGAATATATTGCATCCGAACTCGACCTTCTTACAACAGTTCCTGCTCTGGAAATCCTCGACGACGGTAAACTACAAGGAGGTTCTCTGTCGCCTGGTGGTTCTGATGTTCTTGGCAGCACTCAGCATCTGGCTAATAAAGGTACAGGAGTTGTTGTGGGCCCTGATAGTCAACCGACATTGAGTTTCACTAGTGGTAGTGAAGGTGTTCCTAAAGGTGTCAAAGGTAGACACTTTTCGTTGACCTATTACTTCCCTTGGATGGCCAAAACTTTCCATCTTTCTGAAAAAGACAAATTCACTATGTTAAGTGGTATAGCACACGACCCTATCCAAAGAGACATATTCACACCTTTGTTCTTAGGTGCACAACTTTTGGTGCCTACTAGTGATGACATTGGTACTCCTGGAAAGCTCGCCGAATGGATGGGCAAATACGGTGCTACTGTCACTCATCTGACACCTGCTATGGGACAACTGTTGTCTGCTCAAGCAACTTCCGAGATGCCTTCTCTTCATCATGCGTTCTTTGTTGGTGATATTCTCACTAAACGAGACTGCTTAAGGTTACAATCATTGGCGAGAAACGTGTTTATCGTTAATATGTATGGTACTACAGAGACGCAACGATCCGTTTCTTACTTCGAAGTTTCCTCAGTCAGTGAAGATGCCACTTTCTTGCAGTCTCAGAAAGATATCATCCCTGCTGGTAAAGGTATGCTTGATGTTCAATTGTTAGTTGTCAACAGAAATGACCGAACCCAGACCTGTGGTATTGGAGAGGTCGGTGAGATTTATGTGCGAGCAGGTGGTCTAGCAGAAGGTTATCTTAAATTACCTGACTTGACTAAAGAGAAGTTTGTAACTAATTGGTTTATCAAAGATCCCTGGCCTAACACACTGGATACTTCCGAGTTCCCCGAGGGCCAGTGGCTTGGACCTCGTGACAGACTTTACCGAACAGGTGATCTTGGCCGATACCTTCCTGACGGTAACACGGAATGTTCTGGTCGAGCTGATAACCAAGTCAAGATTCGTGGTTTCCGAATCGAGCTTGGTGAAATTGATACTCATCTTTCCCGACATCCTAATGTGCGTGAAAACGTTACCCTTGTGAGAAGAGACAAAGATGAAGAAGCTGTTTTGATCTCTTACATTGTACCTCAAGTAGCTGCTAGTGAAAGTCAGGAGTTGCTTTCCGCTCATGAGTCTTTGGATGAGGATGAAGAAGCTGACGGTGTCGTTAAGGGTTTAGTGAAATACAGAAAACTTATCAAAAATGTCAAGGCTTATCTGAGAACCAAGCTTCCGTCTTATGCTGTTCCTACCGTCGTGGTACCTTTGGCTCATATGCCATTGAATCCTAATGGAAAAGTAGATAAGCCTGCTTTGCCCTTCCCTGATACTGCTCAGATGCAGACTGTTGCTCGTCATGAAAAATCCAACGTAGACGGAGAGGCTGCTAAGTTCACTCCTATGGAATCAGAAATCAGGTCATTATGGCTGAGCATTCTTCCGCATGCACCAGCGTCTGTTGAGCCTACGGATAGCTTTTTCGACCTCGGTGGCCACTCAATTTTAGCTACTCGTATGATTTTTGAGTTGAGAAAGAAGCTTCTTGTAGAAGTTCCTCTGGGTCTCATTTTCAAAGAACCTACTATTGCTGGTTTTGCCAAAAATGTCGAACTGCTCAAGCAGGATCCTCACAACATAGATGCTCTCATGAATGATGAATCAAATGAGCAGGAAGCTTCAAAGAATAGTCAGGTTCTTCCATACGCTGATGATGCTAAAGAACTTGTTAAGGGTTTGCCTAAATACGTTCCTTTCGAGAAAGAACCTGGTACTCTTGAAAAGGTCGTGTTCCTTACCGGTGCTACAGGATTCCTTGGTTCATTCTTGATTAGAGATTTACTTGAACGTCCTAACATAAAGATTATTGCTCATGTCAGAGCTGCTGATGAGGCCAAGGCTATTGAGAGATTAGTCAACTCTGGTAAAGCTTTCGGAAGCTGGAGAGATGGATACGAAGAGCGAATCTCTGTGGTGTTGGGCGACTTGGAAAAGCCACATTTTGGCTTGAGCGACGACAAGTGGTCCAGTCTCACCAATGAGGTCGACTATGTTATCCACAACGGTGCTTTGGTTCACTGGGTGTACCCCTACTCTACTCTCCGGGGCCCTAATGTCATTGCTACGATCAATGTTATGGAGTTGTGTGCATCTGGTAAAGGTAAACTTTTTACTTTTGTGTCCTCAACTTCTTCTATTGATACTCAATATTATGTGGATCTTAGTGATAAGATTGTGGCCCGAGGCGGAGCTGGATTACCGGAATCTGATGATCTCCAAGGCTCCAGCACTAATCTTGGAAACGGATACGGTCAAAGTAAGTGGGCATCAGAATACATTATTCGTCAGGCAGGTGCACATAACGGTCTTACTGGCTCGATTGTGCGACCTGGTTATGTGGTTGGAGACTCTAAGACAGGTGCTGCGAGTACTGATGATTTCCTTTTGAGAATGGTTAAAGGTTGTGTTCAGCTTGGCAAGATTCCTGACATTGATAACACTGTAAATATGGTGCCTGTTGATCACGTCGCCAGACTTACAGTAGCAGCTGCCTTGAAATGTCCTCAACCTTTGAGAGTCGTACACGTTACAGCTCACCCTAGACCTCGATTCAACGAATTCTTGGGTACTTTAAGGCTATATGGATATGACGTAGAAAATGTGGACTACGTCCCATGGAGGATCGCTCTAGAAAAGTATGTGGTTGATGGTACCGACAAGGACAATGCATTATATCCTCTACTGCACTTTGTTTTGGACAACTTACCGCAATCTACCAAAGCTCCTGAGCTCGACGATACTAATGCCCGTGAGTGTCTGACATTGGATGCTGAATATACTGGAGAGCATGATCTTGTCAAAGGCAAAGGTGTTGACTCTGACCAGCTTGGTATCTACTTCGCTTACTTGATAGCCATTGGTTTCTTGGAGAAACCTAAGTCTGCTGGTGAACGACCTCTTCCAGAAATCAATATTTCTAAGGAGACACTGGAGCGATTGGGTAACGTAGGGGGAAGAACGAGTAAATAAGCAATAGTAAAATAGGTATCTTTTTTCATAAATTCTTAAACAAACTATAAACAAGCTAATTAACATGATTGGAACTTTCGGTAAGCCACATAATGCAAAGTAATGAGAAACATAAAAACCCATATAGTCACCAGTACAATGGAGATTGTCAAGTTGGTGCTTGCTATGTAGTCAAACTCTTTGATTAACAGATCCAGGTTGTTGGCGCTTTCAACATTCACAATCCCTGTGATATTAGATAAGGATGTGCCTGTTTCGTCTTGGAAACTAGGATAGTTTAACGTGGCGTAATGTATCTTGGATCCAACAGAGTAACTCATCTGTGGAGCCAAAATATTGGTGTTTTTCAATAAGGCAGATGCATTTGTCTGTAGATCATCAGTAAAAACGGCTAATGTGTCATAAGTCTGGCGAGCTACGCTAGTAAACAGCGACGTGATATTTTGGTTTAATGACGACTGTAGTGTCAATAGCTTAGTATCCAGAGCTGAGGCCCAGCTGGTTGTATTCATATATTGTTCGCTGTAAGTACCATCCACAGTTATAGAGTGATTCTTAGCAGCACGAATAATACCCTTTTCGCAAATATACAACAGCATAAATAACATTGAAAGAAACAGCAACGACATTGCACGTGCGCTAAATTGGAAACAAAAGAGCCAACGAACAAGAGTCTGCATTTTCCTCTGCATGTTCAGTCGTTCGTTAGTCACCAACGAAGCTAGCTTCCAGACAGTAGGACTCTTTGCCTCCATGAGACAAGATACTGCATCTGGACAGTGATCCATATTTGTTTCTACAATCTGTCCCACGTCTAAAGTTCGTCTCCAGCTATAATGATCATTCACTGCGGCAGGGATCATCGCAGCTACAGCGAGAACCAGCAGCACAATAAGACAGCTTTTTCGACTAGTGTCCACCGAGGATAAAGACTTGTCGTAATATATGCCGATAGTGTCACATGAATTAGAGATTCCATCTGCAATTTCATCCGTGGTATTAGAGACTGTAGCAAGAATATAGGAAACTGTAGCATGGTATTCGGCATATATTTGGTCGACATCTTTGATAGCGTTGCTTTTCACATAGCTTAACGTCATCTGCATATTATTCTGGAAACTGCTAGCATTAGCACTAAGTAATCCAGTGTTTATAGAGGACGGAATATCAAAAAAGAAGGGTTCCAGCGATATGTTTTTGGCAGAAGACCCCAAACCATTTGATGAGAAGACGTTCGTTTCACTCAACGATGAGGCGAGCTTCTCTAAAGCAGAGGTGAGAGTCTCAAGTTCAGATGAGACGGTCTCATTGGCCGCATCTATATTTTTCTCTACAAGTCCGGACAAAATGTCAGTAACATTTGTGGCTGAATTCGCTGCTGCTGAGATCGAGTTGGTTAATGCTTCTTTATACCCCATTTCAAGAACCTCCATCTGCCCCAAAACGAACTGGTAAGTATTGGCGAGAGTGGTATTGACAATATTGAGTTCTTGAGTATTCAACGCAGTTAGCGAGTTTTTAGTAACCTGTAGAAGTTCCTGATTCGTACTTGCACTTAGGCAGTTCGCGAGCTCGTAGGATTGCATATATCGTAAGTTCCAGAGAACTAATGATCCAAACATATGAACCACAACAGCCAGAACCACAAATGCAAGGGTGAGCTTGTTGAAACAAAGCTGAACTAGATTACCTTTCAAACATACGTATGGGGTTATTTCATCTGTTCTAAAGCAGGTCCAGTTGCGTTTGGTCAAATTCCCCAAAGATATTTTGAAACGAGATCTTGGGGAATTGGTATTGTGATTGAGAGGTTTCGTCCTCAATGACTGAGGAAATGCATGTAATTGCGGCACTCTACCATGCCCATGTTGGTCTTGGGGAATATTAGAGGCAGAATTCTGTACCAAGGATGGGGTCGCCGTGGTCGCCGTAGACGAAGTACTGAGAGTCGTCAGAGTAGCGATAGTATTGTTTCTATCGTAGTTTGATGATGACACTCCTGTACGAGTCCTACCAGAAACAGAAGCTCCGTAAGGATTTACGTCCGTAAAGAAGGACACAATAGTAGGACTATAAGGCATTTCCCGTGCTGCAAAGGTTCGTCTCCAAAGTTAAGGAGGTTATGTTATTGGAGCCAATGTTAATGGTAATAGTAGTAATATAATGTGGACGGACTTCTGGCTATTTAAATGAAACCAGGAAGGATGGCGAATCGAGGAGCCTTGTCCTTGCCATACTCAGCCACATAATAGTTTTTGGTATTAATAGCCGATGTAGATAGTGACACGAGGACCCATATGAAACAGTTGTAAAGTGTGGTTGACTGAGTGTCCAATAGTAGCATGCTAGCATAGATGATACACTCAAACAGGTAATGAGGACATGCCACAACTCGGAAAATCCAGCTAGTCGGAAGTGAGTACTTTTTCAGATGCGCCAAATGCCAATGTGCAAATGTCTGACCAATTGTGCCTAAAATAAATAGTATCAGTGTCAAGAACTGTTTTACAGGTGATGGTTGTTGTTGTTGTCTAGCGACACTATCGTAATCCCATACTGCTGCTTGTAGACAGAGATAGAATACAATGCCCACAATGAAGTGAAACACCAGAATCCGTGAGTTGGATTTCGCACCGATGGATTCTAATAAACGTCTAGATGATTGTACAGTGACCAATGTTAATATTGGTTGATTAGGAGCGTCGAAGTACCAACTGATTAAGCAACTGGTTACTGATACAATATAGTACCAGTAGAAGCTCGACTTGGGCACGTATAAGAAACTAGGCAGAGTTCTTTCATTTGACGGCAAACTTTTCTCTACTTTGCCGTAATACGAAAAGATTTTCAGTTTAGGTACAAAAACAGTTGCGACACAGCTGGCAGTAGCCAATGAGATGACTGTTGAAGCTAGTTGTTGTATTGTCCAGGTGAGCATTGAATGAGAGAGAGATATTGTATGAGACTGAATTAGTTTTTCAAAGCTCATAAGTCAAAACTCGGTAACTCAGGGGGAGAAATATTGCGGAATATCATATTACTACTAGCATAACAGAAAGAACAAAAATTAAAACAAAAAATGTATGGATTTACATTTACATAAATAGATATGTCTCTATAACTACTGTAGGCTTTTTTAATTACAATTCTTATCTGTCCCTGGGTTAACGTCTACCTTCACTCTGACCGGTTCAGATTCGCTTCCAGAGCATCGAGCTTACTCTGAGGTATGGTAGCAGCATAACTAGACCGCTTGATGGATCTTAACAAACTTTCCAGTCTCTTCTTCTCGTTCTGCTCCTTCTTGAGGTCTTTGGCGTATTTGGCATTAATTTCCATAACTATCTTGCGGAACTCATGACGCAAAATCGGGACACTAAGCTGTTCACTGCCATCAGCATTGATGCCTTTGAATACACTGTCGATAGATCGATCTCCTTCATGCTGGAAGTATTTTTGGTTCTGGCCTTGGGTCTGGCTTTTGGAAGGACTGTTAGGAGCAGAAATCATCGACACACGCTTGTCAAATGTATCGTTGGACTGTTGGAACAGTTCCTCTTCCAGTTCGTTGACTCGCGCTTCTAGTTTACCACGTTCCGTTTCGTAGTCAACTGCTTGTCGCGTAACATCTTCTAAACTCTTGACCACGCTTTCTAACTCTGCCTGTAAGCTTTCACATCGTTCCTTCCATTCTTGTACACGCTCGTCGCTGACTTTGAGTTCACTTTCCAGTTGCTGTACTCGGGCCTGTTTATCGAATTTGGCTTCATTCAACGAGTTTCGCAAGTCCACGTTCTCGAGTTCCAGACGTTCGAGTTCCTGGCGATTAGTTTCGTAAGATACTGTCAATGATTCGAGCCGCTTTTTGAGCAAAGACCGACCAGCATGTGAGGATTTGCTGTTCTCAGAGTCCAAAATCTCGTCATTTAGATCGATTCCTCGAGATGACTCGCGTGACGAGATCTCAGCCGCTTCTCGGGACTTGGTATAAGCATCTTTAAGCCTGAATACCGCTTCAATCAGCTGTTCACGCAGAGTGCTCTTGTCAGGCTCAACGCCAGGGTTGAGCTCGTTCAAGGCCTCGACAATGATAGATGTGAGGTGGTTCTTTTCTTCCTGGTCCGTTTCAAACATACCAATGAGGTTTGTACATAGGTACTTGAGATAGTCGAGTTTTTCATGCGTGCTATCGCTGGTCGACGGAGGTCTTGGAGACACTGTAGAGCTCTGGATGGAGCCTGAGACCAGTGAGATGAGCTCGTCGAGTCTGCCGGAATCAGAGTCGTCTAACGAAACCGCTCCTAAAGATGTTTCGTTTGCCAAATGAGACGTTCGGAAGTGTTTCTTCATTCTTGTCGTAGCTCTCACGGCATTAGGATTGGCACCAGAAGCATTGTTATAACCATTATCGGAGTGGTCAACCGCAGAATCTGACGGCAGTTGCTTCTCTGCTTGCTTTGATTGCGATTGTAAATCCTCCTGTTGCTTAGAAAACTGTGCATAAGCCAAAATCCCGATATTATGATGCAATATTTTCGTGTTGACGTCGCTATAACGTTCAAATAGCTTGGTATGCTCCGCTTGGTAATTGCTGATACGTCGATTAGACACCTCGAGCTCCTCTTCAGCATGCTTCGACAACCGTTTCCTGTCTTTATTACTCATTTCACCGTTGCTGCCACCGTTACTAGTATTTGCAGTGACCATTTTGAGAAACGACCGCCGAGATGCACCGCCGTTGACGGATTTCTGTGACGAGTTTCTTTGGAGATGTAACTTGCTGAGGTTCGCAGCAGCGTCCCTGAGCTTGGTTTCCATCTCTAATTTTTGGTCCAAATCATGTAGACGTGATGCTAATAAATGCGCCTCGTTCTTGAGGTCCTGTAGTTCCTTGTAAGACAAGATCCGGATTCCCTTGGCGTCGACAAGAGCAGACTGGACCATGAAATGCATAGTTACGGAGTCCTGGTGATTCAGGAGCGGCGAGATGTCGAAATAATCCGGGCTCAGAAGTTCCTCTTGAGCACTTGATATGGTGTTTGTATTTGTATTTGTATACGCAGACGACATGTTGGTTGCGGATCCGTAGTCCGATCCACCGATGTTGTTCTGGTGCTGGTACTGATTCAGGGAATTGTTATAAGGATCAGAGGAATAAGTATCCTGTTGATACGGTTGCTGTGACTGAGACTGTGGTTGTGACTGTTCATATACATTTCCATTAGCATCTTGATACTGCTGGAAGTACGGCTGCTGGCTGTATTGTTGACCGTATTGTTGATCGTATTGTGGTTGGCCATACTGTTGTTGCTCGTAGTGCGATTGTTCAGGGACATGTTGTTGCTGTGTATAAGGGTTCGCGGAAACCCGCTTATTCTGACCCGAGGTGCTATAGGATGCCTCGTACGGGTCGTCGTCGTACTCTCCTACGAGTCCGTAGGTCGCAGGCATGGTGGTTGGCTAGCGAGGACAAGAGAGCAGACACAAGGGGGGGAAAAGGCGTGTTGATGAGGTTGGACGGATGTTTCAAGCTATTGTCAAGGGGAAAAACAAAACGAAAACCCGAAAAGCAAAAAAGAAAAAAAGAAAAAAGAAAAAAGAAAAAACCCCGTGTTCAGGAGGGATGGATATCCCGTTTTACAGCCGGGTAACCTTTGTATGAATTTAATGTCAGGATTCAGACATTGCCAATGTTCTGATCAATCGAATCGATGCTGCAAAAAAGAACTTCCACCTTATAAACTTAAAAGAGATGGAGGATCTGAATTTGTCAATAAGACAGATAAACATCGAGTATCGCCACTATACACACATCAGCTTAATGGTGTTTCAGAACGTATAAACGGAACCACTAACGAAACTGCTTCCTGCTTGCTTCGGCAGGCGGCCATACACTGTTAAAGCTGCTGCCCGTGTTCACAATCGTATCACTACCAAAGCCATAAAGAGAGTGCCTTTCCTACTCACGTCGTTATGCACTATGGCTGCTTTGCCCGCACCAGAATACTTCAATCATCTCAATACCCCAATACCTTCACCACCAATTACTATATTAGGACGTCGTTAGAAATCCGTTATGCATTTCCAAAGCTTGTTCCTCCCATACCCTGCTCCCCATATCATAGTCATATCATAGTAGATGTCCAGATCCTCATAAAGCAACGACGTTTCTTCCGACATCTGACACATTATTATTGGCACAGTTTGTTGTAGTTACGTAAAAATGTAGTTAGGTAAACTCGACTATAGATTACACTATAACATGGCATCTGCCATCTTAACCTCATAGCCGGATACGGGAAAACCACGCAAAAGCTCTGAATTTGATTTGGATTTTCACTGGTTACAAATGCGGTATTTCGAATCTCACGTTACATACCAATTGCGGCATTATATCTGCTGTTTAGCGTTTATCGGTATTAGCAATTTAATGAAATAGTCCAATGCGATAGCGGGCTGTGACAATGCTGTGACAATGCTGTGACAATAGAGAAACCCAGGAGCCCAACCGAACCCTACAAAGTCAAAGTTTTAAAGTTTGCCTTGGTTGAAAATAAGCCTCACGAACTGTGGAGAACGGACCAAACCTTCCGTTTGTCCATTCAGGGACAGGCGCAATGGAGCGAGATAAAAGAGGGGGCGTGGCGTGGGGTTGTGCCGTTGTAGTGGTGCACAAATGATATCATATCTCTAAGTATACCAATATAATAGATTACTAAAACCATTATAATTTACAACATAAAGTACAGCAGCGTACAACACCAATACCAACCCAATACCAATGCTATAATAGTCACTTTTCTCACTATCTCTAGGACCCAACAATTGGTCCACTGTCAACCCAACCAACAACACCTCTTGCTTCGCCATTCATTCTTTCCTTCTCACCAAAGTAAGACACCCCGGATCCCAACGCCCTTCCGCAACGCCGATCCTCCAGTCATTACTCCAATTGTTCCGCGCCGCAGGAGTCGGCAAGTCAGGTATCTAGCACGGGTAGTTGGCACTTCGTTTTGTTGAGCTTGAGGCAATTTAACAAACGCTTCATATAATCTTGTTTGCGTCTAAAACAAAAATCGAGAGCAACTTACATCGGCAACAGCAAGCCGCTCTGCGGCTGGTGTCCTGACTTCACTGGTCATTGCATCGACCGGAGCGTTGTCTCCTACGCAGACACCCAAATGCCAAAAATCAAAAGCTAAAATCAGAAATGAGCAAAACACATGAGAAAAAGATGGGCATTGTTGGGGTCATTAAGAGCCTGAAAAGTCCGTCTTTTCGCTGATGTCATAATCTAGGTCTATTATCTATCATGTATCAGTTATAATATATTTGTTGTATTAATTATATATCACTACCTACCTAACATTGACCATTGAGCTGTCTCCGTTAGTCTTTGCTGGGCTGACTTCCCTCCAGTGTCAGGCATATTAACAGCTGATTTTTCGGCACTGCGCGCCCTGCGTGGTCGACTTCGCTTCGATCCTCACACCACAAAGCTAAAAAAGAAACCGTTTCGGAGTTTGCTGCTCAGGCTCTTCCGGAACTAATATAAATAGGGCCGCATTTCCCGCCAGTCTAGTCTCTTTCTTATGTAGTTTATTCCTCACTTCAATTGACTTAATTGAATTGACTTAATTGAATCGTTGCTTCTGATTAGACCTCACTAATATTTACGTCTATCAGATATCCATAAGAATCTACTTATCTTACGCTTATTCTACTCACAACTCTGTTCATTATCTAAAAAAAAAATGGTCGAACAAATCCCCAAGACTCAGAAAGCCGTAGTCTTTGAGAAGAACAAGGGCCCTTTGGAATACAAGGATATCCCCGTTCCTACTCCTGCCAGTGACGAAATCCTCGTCCACGTCTTGTACTCTGGTGTTTGCCATACTGATCTGCACGCCTGGCATGGAGACTGGCCTTTGGATACCAAGCTTCCTTTGGTCGGAGGCCATGAAGGTGCCGGTGTCGTTGTCGGCAAAGGTGAAAATGTCAAGAACTTTGAAATCGGCGATTATGCCGGAATCAAGTGGCTCAATTCCTCGTGTTTGGGTTGTGAGTTCTGCTTAAAAGGTGCGGAATCATGCTGTGAACAAGCCGTCTTGTCTGGATATACCCATGACGGATCATTCCAACAGTACGCCACAGCTAATGCTATTCATGCTGCCAAGATAGCCAAAAATGCGGACTTGGCTGGAGCTGCTCCTATTCTTTGTGCCGGTATCACTGTGTACAAGGCTCTCAAAGTGTCCAATGTCAAGCCTGGTGAATGGGTCGCTATCACTGGTGCTGGTGGTGGACTCGGTTCTTTGGCTATCCAGTATGCTAAAGCCATGGGTTTCCGAGTCCTCGGTATTGATACCGGTAACGAAAAGAAGGCTCTCGTGGAGAAGCTCGGCGGAGAAGCGTTTGTGGATTTCCGAACCACCAAGGATCTCACTAAAGACGTGGTTGCGTTGACCAATGGCGGTCCTCATGGTGTCATTCATGTTGCTGTAGCAGAGGCTGCCATTACTCAGTCCACGGAATACATTCGAGCGACTGGTACCATCGTCTTGGTTGGTCTGCCTGCTGGAGCCGTTGCCAAGTCTCCTGTGTTCACCCAAGTTGTTAAGGAGTACAAGATTGTCGGATCATATGTTGGTAACCGAGCAGACTCTGCGGAAGCCCTTGATTTCTACAACCGAGGACTTGTCAAGTCTCCGTTCAAGATTGTTGGCCTGTCTGAGCTGGCCAGTGTATTTGAGAAGATGGAGAAAGGAGATATTGCTGGTCGTTACGTCCTGGATACTTCCAAGTAAGCTCAGTCGGCCAGTTGACTGTAAAGACCAAAGCAGGCTCACTGTAAATAGTGATAAGGCAGGCACACAACTATACTACTGCTGTCTGATACATTCCTTTTAGTATATTGATTGCTACACCTCATATTTATATAAGCAGAGAATAAATTGTTAGTTCGTAAATTTATGTATTAGCTTCGGACAGGATACAAGCTTGCTCTGCTTCATGTGGGGTTTGCAGATCACAGATAAGATCGACAATAAAGTGGGATATGATTTTCATTATTAAAATGCCAAGACATCAAGATGTTTTATATTACTTTCGATATTAGCCAAAACTCCCAAAAATATCATCATGCTGACCTCAAGTCACTGTATTCATTTTATTTGTATTTTCTTGCCTTATTTCATGATTTCGTGATCTCGTTTCATTGATCTCATCGACTACACGACAACTAAACAACCATATCTTTTACAAAGACTTCTCAGTCTCGTTGGCCTCCTGGACAGCAGTCTCGAATCGGTCGGTCTGGGCACTAGTGAGCTGGATGTTGATAGGAGCTCGGCCAGCAGGAATACCGAAACCAGTAGCTCGGTAGATGCCGTATTTGGTACCAACGGGTCCATAGTTCACAACAAGTTCCTCTACTTGAGCCAACACATATTGCAGTCGCTGGGCCTCCTTGAACTTACCCTCTTGTCCGAGCTTGAAGATCTTAGCCACAGTCTTGGGGTAAGCACCGGAAAATGCATCGATAGTACCGGTGACACCTACAGACATGGCAGGGATCAACAACTGACCGAGACCAGTCCACACAGCAAAGTCTTGCTTCTGAACAACGGGGTTCAAGCCGATTCGAGCGTACTCACTGACGTTTCCGTGGGACATCTTGATACCGACAATGTTAGGGTGCTGAGACAAGGTAGCAACGGTCTCAGGGGTAATCACAATGTTGTTACAGACACCAGGGAAGTGGTAGATAATAACAGGCAGCACAGCCTTGTCGGCGACGGCGTGGAACCAAGAAATGATACCTTCTTGAGAAGTGGAAGGAGCAAAGTAATTGCTAGCAAGAACCATGGCGATAGTAGCACCAGCCTCCTTCATAGACTTGACTTCTTCAAGAGTGTCTTCGACACCGTCATGGGCGACACCAGCGAAAACAGGGAAGTCTGCGTAACCAGCGGCAACGAGGCCCTTCTTGAACTCACTGACCAAAGTGAATCGTTCCTTCTTGGTCAAATGGGTCATTTCACCGGTGGATCCAAGAATCACGACACCATCAATGCCGTTCTTGGCCAGGAAAATGGAGTGCTTAATCTGAGTGTCGAGGTCGAGGTTACCTTCGGCATCAAAGAAAGTAGGAACAGGTGTGTAGACACCGTCTTTAGGAGCGAGACCCATGGTGATTTATAGTTTTTGGTTTTTTATTTCTAGCGGATTAATAATTGTCCGAAAGTTACAGAGAGAGGTTTTAGTAGTAGTAAGTTATTCTAACGACTAAAACGCACAAATCTGATAGGATGATAAAGTAGTGTTTCTTCTTTAGTAACAAAAGTAAAGTTTCTTTTACTTTTATGAGATACAAAAGCAGATGTTTTTTCCTAGAGAGAAAGGTAAAGGGAAAAAATTGCCAAAAGGCAAAGGGATTACCTCCACTATATATAGGCGGATTTGGTAGATTGAGTTTGGAGGGAAAAAATGTGTGGGGTCGCACCGAGTGGCCCCCACCTACCCCCACCAAGCGCCAGATATAGCCGACAGTTGGTTGTCCAGGCAACGAGATTACCACAAACGGCCGATAATCGGGATATTTCTCCGTCCCCGACGGTGGGATATGTAAGAAGGTGGGCGAAAACAGGAAAGTAGCGTGGGCTGCGGCGACCCCCGCCAGGAGAACTATATGGATGTAAAAGAATACCCGAGGCGAAAGAAAGTCGAGCTACGTTGAGGTCGTGTTTGTCGGGTGTCGCAGGATCGTGTGAGTTGCGTGGACGCGTTGATATAATAAACCGGTATTTTACCATGCTTAGCCCTACTACTAGTGACCTTAAATATCCTTCCGTTTTTAATATATAATATACATCTCTATAAACCCGTCCTCTTGGCTTTTAAACTTATAGTTACTTTATCTCAGCTACTTTTGGTGTCAGTTACTGTGAGTTCCAGTACCTTACCAGTATTCACTCTCATGCTCACATGCAGTCAGTTAGTGGTCGTAGTAGTAGTGATGTCACCTTGATTACACCATCCGTTGACAGGTAGACAACTCAAGTATTTACACCAGCTGCAGTGGCCCCCACCGTTCTCAAAGTTGCGAATCAGCATCACAAAGTAGACCACTATCAGGGCAAAACTCGCCAGCCTGACACAGAGCCACGCATACCACCATTTGCTGCGGCCGCGTAACCCTTGAGAGGGGTTTTTCCAGCTAAACTCTACCAGTTGTAGACGTGTTGGTGCGGTTCTGGGCTCTGATCGTTGGTGATCAAACGCAGTATTAGTCCCTGTAGATCCCTCTGGAGAAGGAACAGCCACTAACCGGATCTTCAACGGGCTCCTCAGTAGTAAAATGCCAGTTAATAAGCCCATAGCGAACCCTCCGATATGGCTGAAATTGTCCAGGCCAGGAAGCAACCCGAGCACAAAACTAATGATTATCTCGATAATGTGCGACATCAACTGGAACACCGGTCGTTGGAACAGTTGCCAGTTGAACAGTAGATCCAACAGATCAATGGCAATCACGCCAAACAAGGCCCCACTACATCCGCAACTGCTTATACCGTCGGAACTGAAGTTGCCTCCTAATATGAACCCCGCGATGCCCGAGCTTAAATATATAATGGCGAATCTCAAGATGCCAATTTCGCGTTCCAATCTCGCGCCTAAAGTCAGCTGCAAGATCAGGTTGAATCCAATATGAATGAACCCTGCGTGGATAAATATCGGAGTAATGAACCTCCACCATTGTTTCGGAGTCGATCCTGCGGGGTTGATTCCTCCCATACCGCAGAGTTCACTCAGGCTACATACATTGGTATCTGTCGTCGTGGAGTTTGGACACGGGAACATGAGATCCGTCTCGTCCGTGATACCCGCGATATAATGCATACAAGGTGTGAACCGCGAGCCCAAATTCGTCTGTACATATGATGACGGTCCAAGCATCGGGTTGAATGACGGTTTGGTTTGGAACGCAGAGCCTGTCAACTCCGACATTCGTGCCAGTTCGTATATGAACACGCAGATCTGAATAATACTCATGCAATACACGAAATAAGGCAGAGTCGCCCAACTTATCGGTTTCTTCTGGCCTTTTCCAAATATGCCATGTCCTCGCCCTTTGTTATTGGCCGCCGCAGCCTCCTCTGGTAGAGGTGGTAACTCATCGGGCCCGGTCACTATAGGCAGAGGCTTAGAATACTGATGATACTGCTGGTATTGTCTACTATATCTGTTCCGGTCGTCCTGCACGACATCATCGCTATAAAATGCATCCGGAACGACTCTCTCTGGAAGAGCCTCTTGTTCGTATCTTTCCGTCCACGTCATCTGTTCTGAGGGGTAACCTCTATACTGACGATGATGATCTTTAGGGGGAATAGGCGGAGCGGTTTCAGAGTTGGACATATTATTCAACAACACTTCGTTGTCGCCTTGTCCATCATCGTAGCTACGTCCGTATACATGGCTCTTGGTAAATTTCTGCTGGCCTTGGTTTCTATTAGATGTCGCTCCTGTACTAGGCAAAATGCCTCTTGAGTACTGGTATTCTTCCTCTTGTGTTCGGCGACGCCTTACGTCATTTCTAGAACTGGCAGTGCTCAACTCATAACTATCATCGTTATAAGAATACATGTCTACAAGGCTCTAACGACTTTACTCGGCTCTAAGAAAGCAAGTCCTCTTTTCACAACAGCACAAAAAAATAAATATTTATCTTATGTTGGTGTCGTGTTGAAAAAGACCTTTGCCCTTGTTTGTTCTTGTTCCTCAGATGTATGTAAGTAGTAAGGTTTAGGAAGATTTTGAGCTCCCAGCACGGCCAGGTTTAGGTTTAGGGCAGGTTAGAGATCTTAATGATCATACGTACTTTAAATGTATAGATAGAACCTAGACAACAAAAAGAAATGGTGCGCAATAGTTTGATATTTATTTCAGCCAATTGTTGAAAAGAACTACCACTGGGATTTCCAGCTCCTAGAAGATTACATTCTTTTATATGCGAAACTCTTGTGTATTATCTCACTGCAGAGCAGCAAGGTTTAGAGGGGACAAAATAAAAACTATTGTACAGATATAAGAGCAAGGCAAAGCTTGGCTATAATGAGAATTTATGGGTATTCCGTCAATGATGCATGGGGTAACTGTTGGATATCAATTTCTGTGTCGTTAGAAAATAAAAATGCATAAACAAAAATGTGATCTTTACCAGCACGGAACCATTGGACGCGCTCAGTCTGCAGAAAAGCAGGCTGTATATTTCTCTTGTTGATTTTTTGTTGTTTTGTTCTTTCCTCCCTTTTTTCCTTTGGATTGGTTCTTGCTTAGGTTCTTCTTCTATTAAAAGAATATTGACTTCAATCAGTTCTTTCGGAATTCATTCAACACAGGGTAGATGGCTTCAAAGGCTTGATAAATCTCTTCCCTTTGTTTAGCACCTGTGAGAACAATCTTCCCGGAAACAAAGATCAAAAGAACAATCTTGGGCTTCACCATTCGGTAAATCAAACCAGGGAACAATTCAGGCTCATACGATGAGAAAGTTCCGTGGCCATAAGCAAGACCTTCCAATCGGATAGGGAACTTAACGTCACAACTTCCAACAATGTTTTGAATCTTAAAGTCCGTGAACTTGGCATTGAATCCCAACTTCTGAATAATTCGGGCATACTTTCTGGACGCAAGCTTCGAGTCATCTTCACTCTTTGCACCAGTAACAACCATCTTGCCACTAGCAAAAATCAAAGCCGTTGTTTTCGGTTCTCGGATTCGCATAATGACAGCAGCAAAACGTTTAGGATTATATTCAGCATTTCGAGCATGAAGAGCAATAGTCTTCAAGTCTAGTCTGCAATCCAAGTTGACAGTAGCCACAATATTCTGAAGTGTAGGCACAATTCCCGAAGAGTTGTTCTTGCTGTCGTTTGCAACGTCATCAGCACCATCGGTTCGGGCGACATCGTTAGGCTTTGACATACCCCCTTCAGTCTTGAAATCCGAACCGTACGACAGTGAGGCCTGTGACATAAAATTTTGCGCCTGAATGGCATTAGTGGGGACTGTAAGAGTATCCATAATGACTGCTCCGTTTATGTGTGTTTGTGTATATATGTGTGCTAGCAAGTAGATACCAGATAATTTTCTCTACTTATGCATTAACTAGTAAAACAAATAAATGTAACCAGAAATGCAAGAAAAAAAGATGCACAAAGTCTGTTTTTCTATGATCTTAATACACTCCTTCCAGAAGGGTATAAATAAATAGTGTGTAGAGTTCTCTGTTACCAACTAAAAAAAAATTGTAGTGATTTTTTTTTATTTTTTGGTTGGGAGTTGATGCGTAGAAAAAGTTTTGCTCACCACAGAAAACTTTTTACGTTTTGGTCTTTTGAAATTTACCGGGGTGATGCAGTTGGGAATAATCCGCTGTATTTATAGTTCTTTGTTTTTAGGGTTAGGGTTGGTGATCAACGATATTGATTTCCCAATTCGATGAGGTAAGGAGACTTGCTGCAGTCATGGGTTTCCGGGTAATTCTCAGCCGTGGCGACGCGTGGATATCTAACTTTTGAGCAATAAGTGTTCTGTGGTTAAATAGTGACAGAACATGTTGATGCTATGGATTATAATTCAATGAGATAATGGGGCTTGAATACAGGTATATTGACAGTCGTTGTTCATGTTGTTGCTGAGTTGAGGCTATTTTGCTGTGTACTTTGATTCACTTTAGTCTAAAGGGGGCGATCCTCCCCCTGTCGATGTTGCTTTATCAGCAAGCCACCATCAATTTATTCAAAGGGGTAAAGCAGATCTCAGTCAGCCTAATTTGGGATATGCAAGTTGCCGTCCAATGTTCGAGAAGATGATTCACAATGATTTCATGCTCCTCCAATTGGTTCACATGGCAGTTTCTAACAGTTTTAAGGTATTTCTAAGATACTTCTAGATACTTCTACAGCTATGCATGGTTCCATTATCTGATATATGAGTTTGGTTGTCTAATTGACATGTAAAAAACGTCTAAAAACTACTATTTGCAACCTTTTCTTTTGGTTTTTTTGTACGTGTTCGTTTGAGGCAATGCAATCGGCAAGTAGGTGGTTGGTATTAAACGTCAACTGAGGTTAATATTAAACTTGGCCAGCCTCCTCTATTGTGAGGCGACGCAACTGGCGCAGCTAAGCAAGTCAAGAGATAAGCGGGACCGGGGGTCCACATAACGGTCATAAGTTTGCCTAATTGATTGCAATTTTGGCCTATTTTGGTATCATGAAGTATAGTTATTTAAAGATATACTTTTTCCAGGTACAATTATTAGCAATGAGTTCTTTGACTGGTTTGTTTAATACACTCCTTGACTACCTTGACTACCTTGAAGCTTCAGTTTATATATCAATGCGATACGTTAAACGCGTTAACACGTTCAACATATCACAACTCCGATTGATATGCAATACATATTTAATATCTAAGTAACTGATTCATTAGCCGATAAGAAAAAATATTTTCAGAAAACTTGCTGTAGGCGATTATCACGGTTATAAGCCAGGGTCATTGGACCTCGGTGTTCCGCCGCACTGCACGCGACTCATAGACCTCTTTAAGTGTCGAGCAAACCCTCAGAGCTCAGAACTACCTAAGCTCTGAGGGTTTGAAAAGTTACCACCACGTCAAAGTTCCATCATGGACGACGTGCTTTCTTGCTACAATCTGGCTGAGGAGTATATTTCCACTCTGGAAACAATCTCCAAGGACTCTCCAGATGATCAAGATGTCGTCAATGCGAGCCCTATGCTGGTTCATGCTGCAGTTTCATGTTACGAGACAGGTTTGGCTCTGATCTCTCAGAAAGTAGGAGGCTCAGACCTCGTACAATGGGAGCTCGTGCTGAGATACAGGCTTTCGCAGGTTCTTTTGCATTATACGACCAACTATTCGCTAGCGGAAAAATTCTTGAGTAAAGGCATTCTATTGGCAGATCGAAACGAGCTCGCCGTGTTCAAACTCGAGCTCCAACTGCTAATGATCCAACTATTGCACAAAATGAAACACATCCAGGCTGCTATCACTTCTGCCGATAGTGCCATTAGACACTTATCTTCTGGTTCGTATTCGCATCTTCATCTAAGTGAACCTGAGACTGAGCACTTCAAATTGGGGTATATGTTCATGAAGATAGTCATTGATCCTGAACGATGTTCCTCAGAGTTCCAGGCTTTGGAAAGCTATGACCCTCAAAAATACCCTGGTGTATCTGCATCTGCCGCGATTATTCAGGCGCTTTTCTGCATAAAAAATTACGTCGATTACCCTAAAGCGTCGGCAGTTCTTGAGAAAGTAGCCTCGTCTAATGAAAGTGGTGATGAACAATTCGTGGAGCTCCGAGTATTACGGATCATGACGTTGATCTTTGCTTATCTTGGTTCAGGGAAACTATTACCTATTAAACCACTCATTACACAATTGCATAAATGTCTAGATCGTATTGATTGGAAGACTTGGAGACCTTCTGTGGCTATTGGTCCCAGTTCTTATCCTGTCTGGGTTTCCGTATGGTCTCAAGAACAGATCATGTTGAATACTTTCTTAGTATCTGGCATCTATTATTTATTAACAGGGAAGATTTCTTTGGCGTTGAAGTTCCTCCAGCAGGGCCAATCAGCAATTAGCTCGTACTCTAGCAGCGGCAGGAACAAGTCACTAGCCGTCTCGTTCAATTCTTACAGTTGTCTACTCAACTTCTATCTAAGCCTGGCATATTTTCAGTCATCTCAATGGAACTTGGGCTACAAAACCATGAAACCATACTTAAAACTCTTCCCAAAAGCACTCAGTAAGTACCTGTGTGGAGTCTATTTCCAAGCTACTGGTAAGTTGGACCAGGCGAAGACATGCTATCTGAAGGTACTCAGTCTCGAGGGAGGAAAGGAAAGGCGTGAGCTGAACATGTTGACAAGACTGAACCTCGCGGTAATGGATGAAGATGTGGACTCATGGAGACAAGTGGCTACCGAATTCAGCCAGGTTTTCCGGGCCAATGAACAGCTCCAACTGTTGGATTTAGTTATACAAGATCCGCGGTCAGTTGATATATCAACAGGTACTAGTCATCTGGGTAGTCAGCTGAAAAGTCTTGTATTATGCCTATCTGTGCAGAATAGTCCTCATAATAGTTCACAGTCGCGAGTGGCTCTTTCCAAAGAAGCTCACTCGGAGTCTCTCAAGGCAAAAAATTGGCTGTGGTCGTGGATCTCAGGCTCCATATTGCATCAGACCCTGGTAGATAACGGCAATCTGCTTACTGCGGAGGCGCAAATGCAGAATAACATGTCTTTTTATGCGGGGCTCGAGAGATTATTCAGCGGCAAGTAGATCAAGATAAGTATGTATATATATCGTTATATATCTGAGTATCTAGATGTTGATTTCCTGGTAATTTTTTTTTTGCTTCACGTAACAAGCTTTCCAAGCGTATCCAGAACGGCAGCGGGGTCAAGCAGGTGCCAGGATGCCGCTGTCTTCTTCGAAGGAGGTCCTACCGTCACTGAAAAAGTTCCGTGATTGTCTTTAATATCATCTATACTCGAGATGCTTCTAAACATGTCCTCGTCTGTAGGCTCGTCTCCTAAGCACAGAATGAAGTCCGGCTTAGGATCAGACTCCTCAATGATCCTCTTGACAATGTTTCCCTTGTTGAATGCTTTAGGTCGGACCTCGACGTTGGCCTTGCCCTCCAAAATATCTATATCGTAGTGTGATGCGACCATTTTCTCCACATTGTCGCGAAGATTCCTAGCTTCAAAAAGCCCGAAAACAGGGTCCGCATTACGATAATGCCAGGTCAACGCGGCCTTCTTTTCTTCATAGGTACTTCCGTGTGTTCTTTCAGTGTAAGCATCGAAAATCTCCTTAACAATCTTGAGCCAAGACATGTCCAGATGTTCAGTCAAGTTCGTCCACTCTTTAGCGCCAGCTTTCTTTACAAAGCAGCCATGTTCAGCACTGAAAGAGATCTTGTCGTTGCCACTGCCTAACCATTTGTCCAAGAACTGAGCGTCTCTACCAGAAATGATCCAAACATCGTTTTTAGGATCGTCACATAGAGCCTTCAAAGTGAGAAGCAACTTCTCAGATGGTATGGCAGCAGACGGTGTCTTGACAATTGGAGTCAAAGTGCCATCGTAATCTAACATGATTAAACGTTTCGCAGCAGAGTGATAAGTGGAAACGACTCTAGCCACGTCAAGAGCAGGTGTAACATGCGACAATGTATGTGTAGAGACGTTTCTCACTAATCGCGTCAAGAAACGCGTAACCCAATCTTGCACAGTATGTGTAGTGACATACTGGTATAGCTTCTCTTCACGAACTTTATTTCCATTAGGGTCGACATCTCCAGATAACAAACAGTTGTGGATGGTATCAGCGACTTCCAGTATATCCCAAGGGTTCACTTGTACTGCGTCACTAAGACTTCCGGCAGTGCCTGTGAACTCAGATAAGATTAAAGGCGAATGATTTGTTTTCTGGCAAACCACAAATTCCAAAGAGGTCGTATTCAAGCCGTCTCTAACCGAAGTAATTAGGCCCAAGTCTGCGACTCTTAACAACGCAAGATACTCGTCTTTAGCAATATGCTGAGGATAATGATGCACAGGCGAGAAGTGTAGCATTCCATAAGTGCTGTTGATATGGGCAATAAGCTCACTGACTTTACTCTCGACTTTGGATGCAATACTGTATGACGGGTTCGTGACTTGGATAAGAACGACTTTGTTATGCCATTCAGGGTACTTTGCGAGAAACATTTCAAACGCCTCGAGCTTCTGTACGACTCCCCTGACACTATCCAAACGGTCTCTACCGACGATGATCTTCTTGTCAGGGTACAACGCACGGATCGCTTTGACTTTCTCGTCGATTCTAGGATTGAACGCATCGGCCTCCACTTTCGCAGTGTCTATTCCAATAGGTAACGCTTCTACGCATACGTGGACACCAAACGCATTGATTTCCCTCGGTGATGGGTTCTCCACTCCGAGAATGCGAGTACACGACGAAATGAAGTGACGGCAGTAAGCAAACGACTGGAACCCGACCAAGTTAGCGCCCAGCATACCTTCGAGTAACTGACGTCTTTCCGGTAAACATCGGAAATACTCCGAAGATGGGAACGGGGCATGTAAAAACATACCGATATTGGCGTCTTGGATTTGCATTCTAAGCAGCTGAGGCAGCAACAGCAAGTAATAATCATGGATCCAAATAATATCGCCAGGTTTATAAACCTCGACGATTTTGTTTTTGAATGCTTCATTCAATTTAACATAATTCTCCCACCAGTTCTTGCTTTGGTCGATGCCGTCTTCATCACTATGTACTGCATCTCCTTGGATATAATGAAGAGCAGGCCAAATAACGTTTTCCGCATAGTAACGCAAGTCATTGCAGGAGCCTGTTTCCGTGTCGATCCAAACAGGTTCGACCGGGCATCCGGTTTCCTTGGAATACATCTCTTTAATAGATTGCAACAATTGCGAGTTGTCTTGTGAATCAGAAGCCGTTTGGTCCGAAGAAGGAGCAGCCACTTGCTCACCATGTTCATTTTTCCATTCCCCGGGCCAAGACACTACAATTGGTTCCCAAGTGGTCTTGGAAATGATATGGTTGACGCTGGAATAAAGAGCCGAGTTACCTCCTCGAGGCTTCAAAGTAGGTTGGCCTGTTTCGCTGGACAACTCGATGCGATGAGCAGGATTGGCTATAGCGATGATCAGCCGGCCACTGGCCTTAAGTTCTTTGATATCCTCAGGGTTGTGGATGATATCCGCCTCGTCTTCTTCATACTGCTCGGTTTGCAATTTCGCGTAGCCTTGCTTAGTGTCTGCGAAATGGCTTGACTTTTTGAATGGAGTGCCTTGATTGGCTGCTGAGCCTGTTGATGTTGCAGTACTTGTTGTACTAGAAGAGCCCTTTTCAATAAGAGGGCCCAAAAAAGGAGTCCAATGGGTCAAAGAGGTCTGGAAATTAGTTACTGTTTGTACCAAATATATGCCGGGCAAGATTCCCCGGGTCGTGTTTTTTCTTTTACTTACGTCCATCAAAAAGAAAGTCGCTGCTCTTGAGTCAAGTCAAGTTAAGTTGAAGTCAAGTAATTTGGTTTGGTTTTGCTGGTCAATTCTGGAAGGATGGAATTGGAAGCGAAGGATGCCTTTTTAGCTTTTAACTGTGCAAATCTCCTCTTTCTTTCTCTTTGTGCCCAACGCGCAGCGCCGCACGGGCGTCCCAATCGGGTGGTCTGCACGGCGCTATCCGCAACGTTCGAGTAATATAGAAACCAAAAACGAGTTTCTTTGGTTTTCATCTTTCAGGATAGTCTATGTTGATTCTAATATTGGAATAAATGTGTTTTCACTGATATTGAAGGCTTTTTGTAGTCTTTACAGTAGTGTTCTGTGCAGATCAGCCAGTAGTTTCGGTACCTCAAGGTTCACGAATAAATAATAAACATATAATTACAGTTATATGAAGCTTTATATCAAGCAATTTGGCCGGTGTTTTCGAGCAATATTTCGGAGCTTAATTTCTAGAGATTTCTTATATATTATCTAAGCTGTGGGTATCGAGTCTCGTATCATAGTTCGTATCGGATAGCGTGTCGTATATGTTCTGCAGTGTCTAAACTGTCTCGTGTCAGGCCTTTTAGGTTCTATGATTCGGTACTAGCCATGCTCCATTTGCACCTTTTAATCCTTTCCTGCTTTTGCGGCCGGCAGCACTGCTGTTCCCGGTGTTTGAAGTAGCTCGTCTTGTCCTACAGACAGAGCCTGCATCGTGAGGTTGCGTCTTCGCTCAGCCTCGGCTCTAGCAGCAGTTACAATAGACGCACTGCCATTGGCCAGCGACCCAGACCGCGGGTTCATACTATGAATGGGGTTTGCATTGCGGCCGTAGTTGCTGTATGAAGAAATCAGTTCTTTCGTGCCTGTTAAAGACGAAATACGCGCTCTGGTACGTGCATTAGCGGCTCCGATCTCAGATGCCGAAAACGGTTTATAGATATTCAACTTTACGCCAGCCGCAGTAACGACTTCAGTAAACTTAGAGACCAGGAACTTCAACGGTTCTGGGAAGAACTCTGCGATGCCGAATGAATCACTGGCATCACCGATGATTTTGAGCCCTGACGACTCGTTGAAATGCTCATAAGTACTAGGCATACCCCCGGTCCTTGAGTTATTGAACGGTAAGATAGGATCACCATAAGTTACTCGGAAAAATCTCAGATATATCCATGCAGATAACAACCCTAGCCAAGTCAAGTAGAAGTAACTTGTGTAGCCAAACACTGCTAAACATGATGCTAGTATCAACTGTACAAACGGCAACGACCTCACGTGGAACACTATACGGCCTTTAAATAACGACACCATATATTCTGGTACTAATTGCTTGAAGGCCACTAAAAGACCGGTGACAAGAGCCGCGGAACCGTTGATTACATAAGGATCACTAGCATTGCGGTACCCTGGTCTTACCAAGAAGCATGTGATATACAGAATAAGATTAGGCAATGCTGACACGATTGCGACGAATCTTAACAATTCTTTTGTGCCCCATATATTCTCACAGAATTTGGCTCCGTAGAATAACGTAGCAAATGCTACTATAAATGATACAAGATGCTGTTCGGTAAGTCCTGCGGTCAGAAATACCCAAGGATGTACCAGAGTATGCAGTTGGCCTCCTACTAATGCGAGCCAAGGGACATA
Organism: Daia ofunaensis; assembly: GCA_003707925.3. Lineage (NCBI taxonomy): Eukaryota > Fungi > Ascomycota > Dipodascomycetes > Dipodascales > Trichomonascaceae > Daia > Daia ofunaensis. The sequence continues at coordinate 584,757 of PPMC03000004.1, read as the reverse complement.
GAAGTCTGAGAGTTTCGGCCTTATAAACTTGTGCACCACAGGAAAGTTTGTGCCACTGTTAATGGAGTTTCCAATGGTATTTCCTAGTGGTTTATTGTTGCTGATGGCGTAGTTATCATCATCGCCTTGACCCTGTATGCTATTGATTTGGTTGAGAGTGACCAAGTATGAAGAGTATCTCAGCAAACACGACACGGAAGACAGCACCGCCAAACATACTAGCAAGTACCTGGTAGCGGGCGGCGTTGAACTGCCCATTGTGTCTTGGAATGATGGTCTTATGTTGGTCTCCTTGGGTGGCAGAGGAAACGAAACAATGATATATACCCAAGGCGAAGTCAGTCGGTCAGAAAATCAAAAAAAAATCAAAGGCCAAATCAAAGATTCATCCTCGAATATACCAAACTGAACTTTATATTTTTATAACCAACAAGGAACCAACGCAAACAAAATCAAACCAATCTTTCTAGAAAATGTTCAGGAGGATTCTGGCTTCTGCTCCAAGAGTCTCTACACGGTTTTATAGTGTACAGCCGTCTGTGACCCCCCGCCCCAGTGGGTTCTGGAACTACGTCAGAAGCGACACTTTCCGGTCGCTTGTTCTTCTCAACATCATTGCATCGGAACTCTTCTACCTGATAACTTCTCAGGCAGAGTACGAGAAATCTACCAGTAAGAAAACTGCGCAGATAGATACATATAGAGACATTATAACACGCATGATAAACGGAGAAACGGTGGATCTGGAAGCGGAGCTCAAAGGATTGAATGAACATGAAGATCGGTCTTACGACTCTATCATGAAAGAACTAGAGGATCTTGACCGAAATTTTTCAGGGGCTGGAGAGTCTGGTGAAGTAGTTTTTCAGCCGAAAAAGCAGGAGTCCAAGTCGATAGGCAAGCATCTGTGATTTTGGTTCTGTTGTAGTGGTACTGGTTATGTAGGTAAATGAGATGACATTATATGGCTACATCATGTAAGAATATCTATAAAAAACTGGCAGGAAAGTTGGTAGATTTTTGGATTAGTTCTTTTAGTACATTTGAATTTTGTTCAAGTGTTCAAAAGTGTATTAGGTTATATTAGATCATTATCATTATGCAGAAGTTTTGTAAGCCTGCTTAAATAGGAGCTACTACTATTAGTAGCCATACTAGCTGTCGCATCAGATATCACTGGTTATCATACCAGCACAGTAGTTTCATACCAAATGGCATACTGCTAACTCTACTAGTAATCATAGCAGTTGTCACATCACTAGTTGCCGTTCTCCTGAGCGTCCAACTCGTATACATTGTCATTGGCCTCATTATCGCTATCGTCCTCGTCTTCGTCCTCTTCATCGTTCTCCTTTTTCATTCTCATGATCTCATGTTTCTGATTCTGGCTCTGGCCTTGACTTTGGTTCCCTGTCTCGGATTTCAAGCCAGGGATACTGGAAGTAGCCACCGTGAGCATCTGAAGAGCAGCTGCCATCTGAGGGAACCCGCTACTGACACGCAAGGTCCACAGATACTCGCTGAGTTGGTTTTTGTAAAACTCGCTCTCTTCACGCGACACGGCAGTTACATGCAGAATGGCTGCAAACGTGCCAATCAGCGCAAAGTTCGCAGGAGCAGAAAAGTGCCAGAACGACTGGATATGCTCTGGTCGTAAGCTCTTGACAAATTCTAACGCGGCTACTAGTCGTTCCCTAGCTGCCTCTCGACAGACTCCTACGAGTTCCTGAGACGAGTCCGGTTTCAGGGTCCTTATAATGCGACGGTGTAAAGTGATTTCCGCTGCAAAGTAAGCCAAGTGTAGATAACCATTGGACGACAGTCGTCGGGGCTTCGTGTTGACCATTTTTAAAGGCTCAGGAAGTCTCTGGTACCATCGCTTGAGTTTAATCTGAATAGGTTTGCTGTATCTCAGAGTTTCTTCTGTGTTGCGAATGTTTTGCTTAGCTTCCAGGGTAAACAGGGTATTCAGAATCTCGTCTACGATTTCTCCAAGATTCACCATTTCTACAAAAAGAAGCTTGCCGTCTTCGATATCTGCGGAACCTTCTTGAGAACTGTCGTCTGCCGCTGTTTCCGGGAAGTCATCACTAGTCAGACGTTTAACAAGCCAGTTCTGACAAGTGATGTGAGAAGGCCGTGCTTCTATCAGGCTCAGCCATTTATCTTGTAGATATACGGCCCATGCAAGTCGTCTACGTAAGCCTCGTTCCCATCTAGGTATTCTCCAGTTTTGGCAATTGAGGCCTAAGCCTAATTCTTCCGATAATGCAGTGACCTGTGAACAAATCGACCAACTTCGTGCGTTATTTGGGCCACATTGCAACAGCAATAGTCCTGCTTGCACCGAGGACAATTTTGGGTGCTCGAGTACCTTGTTGAAAGTGCTCTGGGCCATCTTACGGAGCTTTCCTACGTCAGGTTTCGGTAATGATGACAGCTCAGGGTCATAGTACCACCAGTTCAATGCGAGAATATACACGGCCGCGAGCAACGGAGCCGAGAATTCACGGTGTGTACGAGAATACTTCTCCAAAAACACTTTTTTATGCAAAATAGGGAACGAAGGGTGTACTATACGGAAGTACAGATCGATGAGCGACTTGCCATGAGGAGCAATAATGCGTTCAATGGCGTCGGTGTCTTCGATAGCGATTTCATAAGTATCGTCGTTATTCAATGCGAAGTAAATATCGTCTGCGGGGCGTCTGACGGAAATTTCGTTTGTGAGTGCAGTCTGGTCGAGTTTGTCAAAGGTTGCGAGATCAAACAACCGGCTGTCATAGATAGACGTTACGCCTAGATAGACACTAGATCTTGGATACTGCAAGCTCATGGTTTTCTTCAGCAGCGAATGGCCTCTTAATGTGGAATAATCCTGTACAGGCCGCACGTTACGGATGCTGTTGGACTCGTCTTGTTCTCCGTCGGAAGTGGTTTCATTCGACAACCGTTTGCGACGCTCGGTAGTGCTAGTAACATGGCTGTTGTTATTGCTGTCTATATTCAAGTTCGATGTAGAAGTACCTGAGGACTTTTTCCTCGGTCGAGGACCTTTGACAAATGTACAGGTCAAGTTTTTGCTTTCACAGTAAGTGCATTTGGTAGAGCCTTTTTCCAGCACGCAGCGAGCCTTGCGATGTCTACACATATCACAAGGTCTAGCTTTGATGGCATTGGTAGAAAAGAGCACCGAAGGCGGGATTTTTGCCAGGTCTTCTGAGGAAATTATGTCCATATTGCTGAGCCGTGGGGGCGATTTCGTAGTTGTGTTGTTTGTGGTGGTCGTGGAAGAAGAGGCAGAGTTGGATGTCATTAGCTGATGGTGTTGATTAAGAGATGCCATCGGGGGAGGGGAAATTATGAAGGGTCCAGAAGCTGAGCCTGAGCCTGAGCCTGAGCCACTCATATGAGCATGTAAAGACTGGTGTATGTCGTTCATGTCGTTTTGTGTAGTAGGGGGGGACTGAGGGGGGTTCATCAAGGCCGAGTGCAGAGCTTCGCCATTGGCTTTAGGAGTTGTGATTGGATTGGATTTCGGATTTGAGCTTGTATGCGAAGGATCCAAAATCGCAGTCTGTTGTTGCGGTGAATAATTGCGCTGCTGCTGATGGTCCGTGTGCGGCTGACCAACATGCCCATGGCCATGGATCTGGATCTGAGATTGCATCTGCGTCTGGATCTGGGACTGCATTTGCGACTGCATTTGAGGCCCTAATCGTTGGCTCGGAGATTGATAAGACAATCCTCCATTGGATGAGGCTGAAGGAGAAGTTCCTGTAGACGTGTCATGGTGGGGGTTGCGACCCAGATGAAACGTAGTAGAGTCCTGGAACACCAGCCCCGAGCCTGAGCCTGAGCCGTGGTGATGGCTGTGGCCTGTAATATGCTGAGGATGTGTATCGACGACTCCTGAAGGTGTGTTTATCGAGTAACTGTCGAAATCCGTGCCTGGAGATAACCCAGACCTCGCTGCCGTGGTGGTGTATTCATTGATACTACCATCCATGCTTTGCAGCTCCCATTCGTTGAACGAGGACCACGACATGGTGATTTACAAAAGAAACACACACAGTTAAAAGATTGAAATATCAGGTCTTTGTGGGTCTCTTGAGTCTGGTCTGAGCGTTGCAACACTGCTTGGTCTGTAGTGTGGTCTGGGAAAGAAGTATAAAAAATACAAATACAAGTGTAAGTGTGAGTGTAAGTACAAAATCCAAATCCAAATGCAAAATAGAAGTTATGTTACAGGTGCGAGGCGAGCGTTGCGTTGTTGTGTTTATCGGTATCGCTTTCCTACCCTTTTCGGTTTAAGTTTTTGGGTTTAGATAGGCAGAGCCCTGGCTCGAAGTGGAGCTTCGATGTTGTGCTGATAAGCCTTGGTGGGGCCCAAATGATTGGCTGGCAAACCACCAAGCCAAAGTGAAAAAGCCAAGGGTGTGTGTGCCTGTGTACAGCCGTGCAGTAGTCACGTGACTTCGGGTTTACAAGTAGTCTGCAGTATTCTGGCCTTCTAGTAGCTATACAGTTTTTTTTTGACTTAATAGGATCAATAATTGATATCTAAAATTCCGGCTTAGGTATATAGTAGATGTTTTTCCGGTCTAAAGTGGCTGTTTAACTGCCCCTGACCTGCTCTAACCAGCTAGCTCAATCTCTGTAGTTCGCTCAATACTAAAGTACTAGTGCACTTAACTGCCGGGTAACATTGTCCGCTTTTAAGGACATGAACATAAGAGCATAGCCATTCTCCGGCTCAGCTCAGCTCAGCTCCGCTCACCCAATTCTTTTCTTCATGTAAATACATTTAAATACATTTTTTCTTCTGTTTGATACTCGATTTTACACCTTCCGTCTAACAACCAAGCCACCAACATAATGTTACATTACATCTAGTCAAATGGCGTCAGGTACGACTCTGCGACAAACCGTGCTCGCGCGTTAAGGAAAAGCTTCATCTCCGAAATCTCCTTGTCCACCTCCTCCATAAACTCGATAATAAAGTCTACGAGCTTGTGCTTAAGCATCTGTTCCGTATGGAAGTTCGTCACCAGGAACGAGATATCGTAGCCTGCAATGGGTTTCCTTCGCAGGATATAGAAGCTCTCGGCTCGACCCGTCAAGAACCGCGTGAACTGGTGCACGAGAATGGCCTCGATTTCGTCAGCCTGCTTGATCTTGATGCTTACCCGCACGCTGTTGATGCTCGGCTCTATCAGCACTTTTTCGTTTTCGTTTCGTGCAATCGTCATCGGGTTCAGTAACACTTCTTTACTCTTTTGCCATTCCACCTCCGGGGTGTTGTGCCGCTCGGCAATCTGCGACGCAAAGTTCTCGAGGCATAATGCGGCGGTTAATGAGGTCCTGACTGCATGCAAATAAGGACGTAATGATTGACTCTGAATGTTAGTGGTTTTTTGGTGCAAGTTAAGTTAAGTTAAGTTAAGTCAACTGGGAGGGTGCGTGCCTTCTTCAATAAGATTACGATATTACAATATTAATCAATTATATTGATGACATTCTAGTGGCACCCATCAGCAGCATATTGCATCCCAAACACAAATATACTCTTTTGCTGAATCGTTTCTCACTTACCATGATTGTCCTTGAGTTCAACTCGGGTGTCTTTTGTATGGATGGTGAGAAGTCAAGTTGTTCTTTGGCAGCTATTTGCTTGTGGTGTTGGTTTTGGGACTTGGAACTTCAAACTTCACAGTTCGAGCCAGCCGTGCCCAACTTTTCCACTTTCCGTCTTATAAATATCATATCGGACTTTTCACTTCCAACTTTTCACGGCAAACGAAATAACTTTAAAAATATAAACCTCCCTCATAAAACTACTCAACCACTCAACCACTACCTCCACACCAGCATCTATAATCTCACACATGGCTCCGGCTCCTGCCTTTTCGCCGTGGCAGGAAGTCACTGGCACCGACGGTAAGGTATATTACTACAATGCGTCGACAGGACAAAGCACTTGGGACAAGCCCGAGGAGCTGTTTTCGGAGGTCGAGCGAGCTTTGGCCCAGATCCACTGGAGAGAGTATACCGCAGACGGCGGCGTCAAGTACTGGTACAATACTGAGACCAAACAGAGTGTGTGGGAAGTTCCTCCGGAGGTCCAGGCGGTTCTTGACCACCATCAGAAGAAGAGTTTTAATCATTCTAATACGGGAAGACGATTTCATCACCAACATCAGTCTGGTAATTATAGAGACCACTCAAGATCCGACCATTTAAGATCCAGCAGCAACAATGACTTTAGCCGTAAGTCCAGTCCATTTACTACGACTGTTGGTAGTATAGCGGTAGAATCTGCCGAGGATGCGGCTGCTAACTTTCGTGAAGCGTTACGACAGTTAGATTTGTCAAAGTCTGAGTCCAACGATTGGAACAATGTCCTGCATTTATTAGTGACCTTGCCAGAATATTGGGCGGTTAAGAACCCGCTGGACAGAAAGAAGCTGTTTGACGAACACCTGGTGGAACTCAAGAACCAGAAATATGAGCATCTGCGCAGCTTACAGGAAAAGTTGCATGCTCAGGTGGTTGCTGATCTCAAGAAATTCAAAGACATCCGGTATTATACACGATGGAACACCTTCCTCAGCTCCCGGTCGGGATACTGTAAGAAATACGCAGGATCTGAGTACGCTTTGGCGATTGAGTCTGGTGATTTTAGCGGTGATGTCCCGGATCTCGAGGCTAATGTAAGATATGGATTCTACCAATATACAAGGACGCTATTAGCTCAACATGAACAGGCGCAAGAGCTCGTCAAGAAACGTGATTTCGAGGAGCTTAATAAATCCATTAATCATGTAGACATCGATCTGGATACAAAGTGGACGGATTTCTATCAACGTCTTGAGGACCAAGGTGTAACGAAGATGCTCAAGAACCTCACGAAACTAGATATTTTGGTAGCGTTCCAAAACCATATCAAATCTGTCGAGCAGGCAATGGATCAGAAGGCCCGGCTGGAAAAGTCGCAAAGGTATCGTCAAGAGAGAAAAGCCCGCGAAGCGTTTGTAGAGTTGTTGAAGCAATTAAGAGAAAAAGGCTTGATCCGTGCGCATACGAAATGGAAACAAGTGGTCGATCACTTTGCAAACGACCCGCGGTTCTTTGCTGTGTGCTGCAACAAAGCAGGGTCCAATCCGTTGGAACTATTCTGGGATATCACTGAAGACGAATACCAGAAATTCAAGGTGCAGCGGGAACTTATGGTTGATGTCTTAACGAATCACCATATCGATACCACGAAGAACTTCCAGTGCTCGTGGGAGGAGTTTTCGCGTCTGGCCAGTGACAATATCACCAGTGCGAATACCATCACCGAAGAGCGACTCCGCGATATCTATGAAGAGTTGAAGAGAGACGCTCAAAATCACAACTTGGAATCTAGTAGGCACGAAGACCGTGACAGGTATGCCGTGGAGCGACGTCTTCGAAGAGCACAAGACGACCTGTATTATTATATCAAGCATCTGGAACCCCGCGTGGAACTCAGCGCCACGTGGGACGCCGTGAAGCAGCGTATCCAGAACTCTACGGAGTATAAAGAGGTGCCTACAGAAGAGGCACGACTCTATGCATTTGAGAAGTATATACGCCGACAAAAGGAGCATCATAGAGAGCGTCATCGAGGTGGTGATGACCGTGATGACCGCGAGGGCCATGCCAGTCGTAGCAACGGTGCTAGAGACGGTGGTGCTCGAGATAGTAGTAGCCGAGACAATGGTAGACGCGATATACATGCTCTTCGCGGGACAGACTTTGGTCCCCGCCTAGAGTATTGATTGGGTAAAGCATCGTATTGCCTACAAGGCTTGTACCAAGACTGGTATCAAGATAGTAGATTTATACCAACGCTAGAAGACTTGTGCTAAAACTTACGACTTACTAGTCTCGCCCTACATAATAGTGTATTATTTCGATTGTCATCTCATTATTTAATTCAATCATCTAATCCAAGCGACTACGCCAGTCTCTGATTACTCTCTTTGTAGAAACGATAACAGCCCTAACAACGCCAGTATCACCGTCTTCGCTTTAGGGTGCTCAGCTAAATATATAGTTGGATACCCCACGTATGGGATATACCATTTAGTGACTCCTTGCAAGTCCTTGTCGCGGTCCAAGTAAATCTTCTTACGGCCGTATAAAAAGAGGTCATCGACAGGGTTATTGTCACCTTTGGTCAGCAGAAGCTGCTTCTTGTCCGACGAATGTTCTCGAAGAACTCGATGCACAATCGGTATATCTCTATCAGGCGAGTCATAAACGACAATATCACCTATTTTGACTCTCGATTCACGGTTCCATAAGAACAGCAAATCACCTCTCTGGAATGCAGGTTCCATAGAGCCTGAAAGTACCACTACTATAGGTGAGGAAGTGTTGGCTACTACACCGAGGGTCTTGTAGAACATAAACGCAGTGGACATTACGAATGCAACATTGAGCACCTGGTGCAGGGTCTGTCTGAGTTGCATTGTTGAGTCGTGTTGAGCGTGGTTGCCGAAAGTAATAGTAATGCTGATGCTAATGATGACCTGGCTGATGGAATCTGATTTGGTTTGGGTGGGAAAGTCAAATTTCACTTTTCTGCGCCAAAAAACGATTTGGGAGGTCTTCTTTCTACACGCTACGATATAAGCACTACGATATATAAACACATCAAGGTTAAAGATGTCTACTATAACAGGTAAGTTTGGTTATATTTTGGTTATTATTTGTTTTAAATCTATTTGATTATTGTAATTATATGATCAGATGTACCTAAACATATATATGTATATATTGTTTTTCCCCTAACTCTGTTCTCCTTTTGAACCTCATTACTAACCCTCACAGTCGCGGTACGCCACGCAGGAAAAAAGTACGATGTCGACTTGGACCTCGACGAACCGGGTCTCACATTCAAAATGCAGCTGTATTCCTTGACTGGAGTACCTCCTGAAAGACAAAAGATCCTTGTTAAAGGAGGCCAACTTAAGGACGATGCGGACATGAAGACCCTCAGTATCAAGCCGAATCACTCGTTTATGCTCTTAGGCACTGCAGGAGAGTTACCTAAAGCACCCCCGGCTAAGACTCAGTTCATTGAAGATATGTCTGATAGAGAAGTCGCGGCAGTTAGCGAGGTGCCGAATGGCCTGGAGAACATGGGTAACACTTGTTACTTGAACTCCAGTTTACAGGCCTTGAGAACGGTACCTGAACTCAAAGACGCGTTGGCTAGTTACCAAGGAAGCGCTCCTGCTTTACAGCAGTCTGGAGATAGGAACGGCGCCGTGTCCGCTGCTCTAAGGGATTTGTACAAGAATCTCGGTAGCACCACGCAATCTGTATATCCTCACATGTTTCTGAGTATATTCCGACAAGCATTCCCTCAGTTTGCTGAGAGAGATCCTCAGAATGGCATGTACAAGCAGCAAGATGCGGAAGAGGCCTGGTCCCAGATCCTCACGAGTCTGAAGCAGTCACTAAAAGATGGTTCCGCTGATAGCGGCCAATCGCTGATTGATCGTTACTTTGGAGGCAAGTACCAAGTCAGCATTGCCTGTACAGAAGAAAAAGACCATACGCCTGTTGAAACCAGGGTAGAAGACTTTTGGAAACTCGACTGTCACATCTCTGTGCAGACAAACTTCCTGAAAGACGGCTTGTTGGAAGGCTTGAAAGACACTCTGGAGAAGCACAACGATTACCTTGGTAGAGACGCCAAATACGAAGTCACCAAAAAAGTCACGCGGCTGCCCAAGTATCTCACGGTTCATTTCATGCGGTTTTTCTGGAGGTCCGACACCAGGAAGAAGAGCAAGATATTGAGGAAAGTAGGGTTCCCGTTTGTCTACGACGCTACGGAGCTGTGTAGCGATGATCTCAAGGCCAAGCTTATACCGGCCAGAGACAAGTTTAGAGAGGTTGAAAAAGATAAGGAGGAGATTGTTCGTGCTGCCAAGCGAGCGAAGCTGAATGCATTGGATAATGTCGCTACCAGTTCTGCGGGCTCTAGCAAAGGCGCTGAACAGGCGATTTCTGCGGAAAAGGAAAAGGAGTTTAAAGACGCAGTGGCTAAGGCTTTAGACCCGGAGCTTTCCAGTGACCCCAGCTGCAATCCTACTGGTTTATATGAGCTGTCTGCTATAATCACCCATAAAGGAGCCACTGCGGATGCTGGACATTACCAATGTTTTGTGAAAAATACGAAGCAGCCCAACGAATGGTTCAAGTTCAACGACGATAAGGTGTCTATTCTTGACGATGCCAGAATTGAGATGCTTGCCGGAGGCGGTGAGAGCGACTCGGCGTTGATCTTGCTCTATAGAAGCTTGGAGCTGTGAGTGAGCAGTGTCGTATAAATACATGATTGATATATATATGTATGGATGTCTGTATATATATATATATAGGTAGATATATATGTACAGTGGTCAGATTGTATAAACTAATCTAATCGTTCCATTCCATCCCATCCCATCATAAATTATATGTAGCCTTGACCTGTGCCTTGAAGCTTTCAAACTCCTCCTGGCATTTCAAAGGCTTGCCCTCATTGGACTTCAAGCATTCTACAATGGCATCTCGAGACACCGTAAGTTCCTTTGTAAGCTCGCCAGCTTTCGGTCGCGAGTCTAATTTCGCTTTCAAAGATGCAAGTTTGTCCGACAATCCTTTGGAATCCACCACGCCCTCTAATTTTTTGCTCGAAATGTCCGGAACGGTTTCTAGCGACTCTTTAATCAGCTTTGCGCTTTCTTTTTGATGCTTACGCAACTCTTCCGCTACTCTATCTTGGATGTATTTCTCGGTGTATTGAGACCTGGTATAGTCAGACTCCACCGAGGCGTCGAGTTTCTGGACCAGGTCGCTGGAAAACTCCACCGGAGTCGACGAAAGAAAGACCTTAGGCTCTTTAGACTGCGTGCCTCCCATTGTTTTTTTGGTTGGTTGTCGAGATGAATTCGTCAAGCTCGCGCGTGTAGACTTTGAATGTCTCTCTTGTTTTTTACGTCGATTTGGTTGGTTGGTTTATTGGGATTTTGCTGAAAAGAAGAGTCCCTCGGAGACTTTTTTTTGTTTTTTCGTTTTTTGTGCCAAAATCATATAGAGCGATATTTCAGTGACATTTTCAGGAACATGCTGCCGGGTAACTCAGACACGCAGACCTCCAACGGTTGTTTGAGGTGCTTAATACGCGGTTAAAAGCGTTCAAATCCTCGAATATCTCGGGTGAAATCAAATGTCTGTTCTGGTTCCAGTGCATCCAGGTCATTCCTTGTAAAAGTGCGTCGCACAGGTCGTCTGTTTTCTTGGACTTAGGCTCATGGACCATATCCGCAGCCTCTAAAGCACCATCCTCCAAGATCAATATAGACTTGTTGTGGTTGTTGTCTTTGGTGCCATTTTTTTCTTGTGATTGCGCTGCTTTCGCCTCTCTGATCCAATTAGACACAATGGTCTTCTTTATAGACTTTGTGAGAGCATAGCGTTTGCTATTGCTAAGCTTACCCCTGACATTAGGATCAGAAGCTCGGACCCAGTAGCCCATGACACGCGACGGGCTCATACTGACAGCAGTAGGCCAATTGGTATTTTCACTTCTGTCGTTATTGTAATTAAATCCATGTTTATGATGTGAATACGACTGCCTCCTGGTCATTAATATGGCATGGATCATGGCTTCAAGGATGTTCAAGCGTGCTATTGTCTCGGGCACTTCCCCGGCTCCACGCGACCTGATCCTCTGCTCCTCGATCAAGACAACATCAATAGGGAACTGCTGGGGTTGTACACAATAATCGAATATATTATCCTGGATAAAGTCGTAAGCCAATTTGGCAAATTGAGGCTGGTAGAACGCACCGGTATCCGTCCAGCCCATGAGATCAGTGACCAGCCATTTGTGAACAGTAGGCAGCTGAGCGTAGTCGGAGTGGTTTTTGTCACCGGTAGGAACAGTCATATAACATAAGGCGATGTTCTTGAGCCCGAGATCTATCGACAAGACATTATGGGAATGAGAGCCTTTCTGGATGCTTGCACCAATGTTTGTATTGGTTGGAACCTGTGCGAGGTTATTCCATAACGCGGTCTTGGTGCCGCTTTTCGTGAGTCCGCAGTTCACCGTCAGTTCCTGAAGCTGCGCAGCGCGGATCTGTTTGAGGACGTTCATATCTGCCTGTTGAAGTCGGAGTGGGGCGTTTTTCTTTCTATATACTTTCCATGGATGTCTTTGGTAACTTTTTTGGTTCTTTTGTGGCGTTTTAAGCCCTCTTTCTCGGTACTCTTGTTGTTGTTCTTGTCGTTATTCTTGGTGGTTGACCAGACTATGTTATTATATGCATAAGAATTACACCTCATTACTAAATGCTGGACTGCCAATATACCTGAGTATATAGACGGACCACTAACTACTGACTAACAAACAACAACCACAAAAAATGTCAGTTGTTTCTTTCCTATTGCATTCGCAGTTATATATGTTAAACGACCCGAGAAGCGGCAAAAGACCGTTCAAATCAGGAGGCAACCTGTCTTCCGATGTGGTTTCCTCTATAGTGTCCAGTGCTAGCGTGACCCCGACCATCAACAACTGCTGCACCGATCCTTATGACTTTAGCAGCAAATCCACAAAACGTGTTAGGTACCCTACTCCGCCTCTGCGAATGAAGAACGCGGTCGACTACGGGTTCCCGTTCGCGGGAAATAACAGCAGTGTGAATGGCAAGACCCATCTGTTGACCAATAGCCGCATTAAAGCCAATGCTGATCAAACACTTGATCCCGAGTCTCGAAGTTGTCAGCACAACGATAATACCGACAAAAACGGCAAGAAAATTGCCAGAAAAACTGACAAATTAGATAAGGGCGATACGAGTAATAATGATGATGACTACGGTAATGATACGGACATCGGCACGGACTCGAACAAACGCGATAGCCCCCCTGACTGCGTGCCTGACTATGTCCCTGGCTATGTCCTTGGCTGGAGAGAGTATTTCCGACTACAGTGGCATTCCTTGATTCGTGGTTGGTACCTGCCCAGGAAAGGCTCCTCTGATGCTTATTCACATGCTTGTTCACATTCTTATTCACATTCCAAATTTCGTGGTGGAGGTGGTGGAGGTTCGCGTTGCAAGTCCAAAGCTAAGCGTGGCTCGAGAAGGCAGAGACTTCAGCGACGCATGCTGTGTCTCCATCAGGAGGAGTAGCTCAGAGATTTGTTCATAGTTCTGTTCTTTATTTTACGTAAGGCGTGTGTAAATAGCGCAGTATTTTATTTTTTACTTTTTGTGCTTTACTTTGTGTGCTATGTACTTCCATGTTCTAGACTGTCGTCGGACTTTATATGACCGTTAATTGACGATCATAAGTGGGTAACTGGCACATCCGAGCCGAAGGCCAACAACAAGGACAAGAAGGCCAACCAATCCAGGTAGATCTCGAGGTAAACAGGAAATATGGTACATGATACAGAAAATCCTGGTCAAGTTGGCGAGAGGACATACCCTTCGAATGCTTGGTTATTGCGCTCAACTAGCTCGGCTTATCTCATCTAATCAACTAGGCTTAGAGCCTATTTTGCCCGTTGGTCACGTCAACTAAAGTTCCGCACTAAACTTCTCTTCTCTCATCTTTCTCGGGATTTTTCGCGGGTTCCGCGCCGCATCCGCTGCGGCGCACTGAGAAAGACCCAACCACAACCCAAACTAAACTCATCGGGCACTGGTCTGATTTAAATTTTTTTTTTCTTTTTGGTTTTACTTGAGGAAGTGTCGCTCTATCTGTCTCACAAACCAACGATTCTCGGAACAAACATTACTAGAAACGGGCGTTCGTTTGCGCAATTTACCAACCCCAAACCACTTGGCTGAATACGTTTCCAGTTTAACCTGCATATAACCAGTTAATCCCGAGAAGATTACTTTATCCCTGCCCCCCTGGGTCCAATCCACGTGTTGCTACTCTCCACCCTATTGTCTAAAATTTGTTGCTCCCTGCCGATCTGTACCAATATTTCCAGTTTCTCTACAAAACATCTCTTCCACCAAATTTGACCTGAACCTGACCACAAATCTTTCAGCAGGCTTTTAAATCAATTTATCTATAAGGTCCAAACAAGCAGACATGAGCGAAAAACGTCCAAGAGTTTTACATGCTTGTGATCTCTGCCGACGACGCAAAATCAAGTGCGACGGCGTTCGGCCGTCCTGTGATAACTGCACCAATAGCAATCAAGACTGTGTTTATACGGAAATGGTCAAAAGGCCGCGCGCTTACAAAAAAAAGAAGAGCGATGTCAAGGAGTTGGAAGGCCGACTGTCGAAAATCGAGAGTCTTTTAGAAAGTATCGTCAACAGGAGTTTTCCTGATGGCGCCTCAAGTTCAGGTTCTGGGCCCGGTTCCAGTTCAAATTCAAATCCAAATCCACGCAATAGTGCAAACGTCACGAGAAATAGTTCTGGTGGTGATGCCAGTGACAGCGGTAGTGGCTTAGATGACTCGTCGAGTTCCGATTCTCATGACGAAGAAGATTCTACTGACGGTACTTCGGCTTCGGAAGCCAAAGCATACAAAGTATCAAGACTCAGTACGGAATTAGGCGCTGGTGACGACGACGATGATCCTACGGGTTTGACCGAACACAGTGGAGTGCTAGGCCTTTTACGTGATCTTCAGAAAAACATCAATGTTATCAAGGACCCTTATATCATCACGAATCTACGTACTACAGAAACTTGTCAAAGTACCCTGAGCATCCCGCTTTTGAGTGACAAAGGCTTGAAATGGGTGGAGAAGAAAACCGGCGACGTAGGACTCGGCAGCCATTTAATGGACAAAGCCAAAGCGATCTTTGTCAGCTTCTTTTCTAGCGTCAGACCTTATATGGATGAGCTCGATGGTCCACCTAAGCCTATTGGTAGAGAGATGGCTTACTTGTGTTTGAGGTATTATGATTTCTCACCGTTATCATTCCGAGCTATAGTATCCAAAGAAGATATTTCCGACATTGTCAACTCAGAATTCAGCGATACTGCATCTTCTGGTACACAACCGTTACCTAACGGTTATAGTGAACTGCTGTTATTATCGTCATATATCGCCACTATTCTTTTTACTATACGAGAAGTCGAGTCACTTAGTGTCGAGGTAGCACTTAGCCAAGAGCAACTGTCACAGGCGATTTTTGACTACACTAGCATTGCCCTCAAGTATTTCACCAGAGTATTATTCACGGGACATTCTCTCAATACCGCCAAAGGCTGCGTTTCTTTGGTGATGATCTTGAAGCTCAACCACGGGTTGCATTTCAGTGACGCAGTCATGTCCATGGCTACCAAACTCGTATACGAGCTTGGACTGAACAAAGCGGAATCTCTCAAAGGGTTAAGCGATCGAGAAGTTTCAGAACGATTATTCCTGTTCTGGGCCATTTATTGGTTTGACCAGGAAGCAGCCATGCTAAGAGGAATCTCTACTCCCATAGCAGAGTACGACATTACCATCCCTAATCTCTCGAAACAGCGCCTAAGAAACGACAATCTCACCAATTATCACTGCTTATGTTCTCTTCTAAAAATAATGGGATCACTACATAGGCGGTTCTTTTCAAACATGTCCAAAGACGGTTATCAAATGGATACCATCAAACATGTCATCATTACCCGCAGACTGATATATGAATGGCGACAAATGTTGCCTGAAGGATCGAAACTAGATCCAGATGCTCCCTGCAATGTAGATTACAGCTTACCCACGGCTAATTTAACCACGGAGGACATGGACATCGTCGCTAACAAGAAGTGTGCTCTGTACTTGAATTGTTGTTACTACCATACGCTGCTGAACATACATTCTATTCCTGCATACCACCCTGAATGGGCCAGCAGATTTATTGATGAGCAAAAAGATCCAAACTCTAAATGGAAAATGGATTTGACCAGCGAAGAAATAGAAGGCTTACGTCGATCCGACAGGATCTGTCTAGACTCTGCCAGAAACATCATCAAGCTAATGCGTGAACACCACGAAGGCACTAAACATCTCGACGGACTATTGTTCTTGGGGACCGTAGGAATGATCACAGTGTTCACAAAGGTCTTGATAGACAGCAAGTCTACGGAATCTTTAAATGAAGTGCGACTTATGCAAGAAGTGTGTGAGAAATTCCAAACCAAAGAGGAGCGAATATTCCCACTTCCGTCAGATACTGTTATATCCTTCTGGGAAACACTTATACATGTCGCACAAGAAGCAATTAAGTTGAAAGGATCGTCTAAAGACCGACCAAATAAGTACTCTTCTAAAAACAGAACAGAGGCAGCGTCTCTTTATAAGATGAACAATAACATCAACAGCCTCAATAGCAACCATCTGTCACCCCTAGCCGTGACGCCTTCAACCAACGGCGGTGGAATGTATAGAGGAATCAGCTCCCCGTCATCTCTTCCTATTGCATCGCTGACCAACCCTAATGACGGAGTTGCACCTCTAGGCCAGTTGAACTACAACAAAGATACAGCCACAAGCTCACCGAGCAGTTTCAATGGTAGCGATACTTCAGCATTAGGGTTTGGGTCCGTATATGACCCTGACTTTGCAGAAAGTCTCCATCAATTCTCGTCATTTCTTCATTCATTAGAAGAGGTAGATTTCTTCTACACCCAGCCTATGGATAACTGACAACTTGTGCATGCAGAGAGAATAGAATTGTAATTAGACATCTGAAGCACATCACACAAGATACAACGAGACACATACAACCACCTCTTTCCATCACAACATACATACGATAGTAGAATACAAACACATACTGTACCTATAAATATAATAATTTTTGTTGTTCTGCTGACTGGCCACTAGTGAAATTCCCTTTCCTCTTTCCCTCATTAATAGACACTGCTCTTCTCACACCTCTCTTTTTCTTTTTCGGGTGGATTTCCCGCTATTTGTATTTCCCGCTTCCAAAAACCCAACACACTTTTCCAATGTCCCATTCACACTAACCCTCACATTTACATTCACTCCAAGCGACCGCAGTCCGCGCTTTCAACATGAACCTTCTACGAAGCGGTATGAGAATAGGCAGATCCGGTTCCTTGGTTCGTTCTGCGTACCCAGGATTCGCATGTAGGATGACTATCTTTTCATCGCGGCCTGGTCTACTGCTATCGGCACAGAACTTCCACAGTAGTATGATGAATAGCAAGAGGCAAATTAAGCGTCAGCGAACGACGCCTGATTCTCAAAGGAAAAAGTTGGAGGATATCGACCGGAGAAAACGTGCACAAATCTTCGAGGGCAATAACGTTAAACGATCCAATGATATGGACGACGACGAGTTTGCAAGTTCTAATTCCAAGAAGCAGAACAGCAGCAGATCATCATCATCATCCGAAGAGTCTAACAGTTCTGACCCTAATACCTCTAGAAAGGGCAACAAAGATGGAAACAAGCCACCACCTCTGCCAGGTATACCGTTTGATGTGAAGAAATACGAGATACCTTTTGGATTCAATGAGATAATTCTTGTCTTTTTTGCAGGATCACTTCTGCTCAGTCTCTTCTCTGGTGGCACTGCATCTCGTGAAGTCACCTGGCAAGAATTCAAAGCTCAGTACCTCGACCGAGGGCTAGTAAAGAGTCTTAAAGTCATAAACAAGACCGCTGTACAGGCTACCACTACTTCCGGAGAATCAGTCTACTTTTCTATAGGATCAGTGGACTCTTTTGAACGCCGATTAGAGGACGCTCAAAATGCCCTGGGCATCAAGCATCAAGAACGTATACCAGTCACCTATGTTGAAGAAGGCAAGATTCTGTCAGGGTTTGTGTCATTACTCCCGACTCTTCTTCTACTTGGGTTCTTGTTCTGGATGGCTAGACGTGCCTCTGGGGCAGCAAACAGTAAAGATGGACCTGGCGGAATCTTCGGTATGGGCCAGTCACGGGCCAAGATGTTCAATGCCATGACTGATGTCAAAGTGAAATTTGCTGATGTCGCTGGAATGAATGAAGCTAAGCAAGAAATTATGGAGTTTGTTCAGTTCTTGAAGGATCCGAGAAAGTATGAACAACTGGGTGCCAAAATACCCAGAGGTGCCATTCTTTCTGGTGCTCCGGGTACTGGTAAGACTCTTATTGCAAAAGCTACTGCTGGTGAAGCAGGGGTTCCGTTTTTCTCTGTAAGTGGTTCGGAATTTATCGAAATGTTCAGCGGTGTCGGTGCTAGCCGCGTAAGAGATTTATTCAAGAAAGCCAAAGAATCCTCTCCTAGCATCATCTTCATTGATGAAATCGATGCTATTGGTAAGGCCCGAGGCAAGTCTTCGTTTAGAGGAAGCAACGACGAACGAGAAGCTACTCTTAACCAACTTCTGGTAGAAATGGATGGATTTGATTCCAACCAACATGTGGTGGTCTTGGCCGGTACTAATCGACCCGATGTCCTAGACAAGGCACTTTTACGACCAGGTAGATTCGATAGACATATTCATATTGACCTGCCTACTCTGGAAGGTAGAAAGGCGGTGTTTGAGGTGCACTTGAAGAAGATTCTCTACGACAAGACTATCACACAACTCTCTGGCAAGCTGGCTGCTATGACTCCAGGATTTGCTGGTGCTGACATTGCAAACTGCTGTAACGAAGCAGCTTTGGTTGCTGCTAGAATGGGAAGTGACAAGGTCAAGATGGAGCATTTCGAACAGGCCATTGATCGTGTGATTGCTGGTTTGGCCAAGAAATCCCGTGTGCTGAAACCGGAGAAACGCAAAATTGTGGCTTATCACGAGGCTGGACACGCCATTTGTGGTTGGTTTTTGAAGTTTGCGGATCCTTTGGTGAAGGTATCCATAATTCCTCATGGAGCCTCGACACTTGGTTATGCACAGTATCTTCCTCCTGACCAGTTTTTGGTGACTGAGGAACAATTCAAGGATCGAATGGCCATGACTTTAGGTGGACGAGTGTCTGAAGAGATCAATTTTGAGACCGTCACCGTTGGTGGTAGTGATGATTTCTTCAAAGTCACACAGATGGCCACCTCTATGGTCACAAAATACGGCATGTCTCCTTCACTTGGGCAAGTAACATTGTCTAGAAATGAAGGAAGCGTCGTCAAGCCTTATTCTGAGGAGACCGGTAAGCTCATTGATCAAGAAGTGCGTAGAATCGTCAACGCTGCCCACGAACGTTGCAAGAACTTGTTACTGGAAAAGAAGAGTGAAGTAGCCTTGGTGGCTGAAGAGCTTTTATCCAAAGAAGTCCTTACACGTCAGGACATGATCCGACTGTTAGGACCTCGACCGTTCCCGGAAAGAAACGATGCGTTCGATAAGTACTTGGCTGATGATTTAGAGGGACTGAAGAACCAGCACCACGACTCTCAAAAAGATGCACCTGCAGTATAAGTTTTTTTTTGGTATGAGTTGTTTGTATATACTGTGTACTTAGAAAATTGATTTGTTTTAAAACACTTGTTTTCATACTTGACACTACATACATTTTGCTGCTGGAATTAAATAAAGGGGCGAAAAAGGGAGATACCTCATAACATAACCAGTTGTTTCCTTTCTTCTTTTGTGGTATGAAAAGCGTGTACATATGGCATGGCCTGGCCTTGCCATATGATTTATATTTACTTTACGAAAAAACGTTCGTGGGTTGCGTGTGCGTGTGTGTGTGCTGCTGGATCATTCCGTGGCATCTAGTCATCCATATCTCCAAACACAGAGAACTCCTGTTTGTTATCTTCATCATCTGCATCGTTGTCGTCTTCCATACTCGGAGGACTCGAGCCTGAATCATCCTGCTGCCTTAGAGCAGGCCCAGGAGCCCGGACATTGGACATTTTCCTAGGCCGGTTGTAAGGCGACTGCAGAGCTTCGTAGTCGTCAATGGCAGTATTGCCAACACTAGAAGGTACTACAGTACCAAAAGATCTGGGGCTTCCTAGCGGAACGGCGTCAAGTAATAAGTCAGCGACAGCGGAACGAGATGCCAAGCCTGAGGAAAAACGTCTGCTCGCCGAGGAGGGAGGGTTATACGATAACGATGGGCGTCTTGCCGTAGTAGGACCTTTGGTGATACCCGCCGTAGAGGAGCTGACAGAACCGGGCGCATGCGAATGATAATGATGATGGTGATGATGGTGATGATAGTGCTGGATTTTGGTGGAGTCGGTTGTGGAGGTGGTTGTGGTGGTAGTGGTATTCAAAGTCGCAGGTGGTGGAGAGGGACTATTGTCGGAGGCAGACCCACTGGTGAACGTTCTACTACCCGTACTAGCAGTAGAGTCTGTAGTTATAGGCGAATAGGTGCCTTGCGAGTCATCTGGACCTTTGCCGGCGGCTTCATCCTGTTTCATAACCTCCTCCTTGAGAGCTGCCATGGCAGCCTTCTCTTCTTCGGTCATGGACACCAATATTGACGCAGCTTCCAAAAGCTGGACTTGTTGATGCTTAGATATCAGCAGTCGCGACGTCATGTTCCATTCTGGAGTATGTTCCCATAGGTGCTTAGCCAATGAAGATATGTGCTTATAACCTTTTCCACAGGCTTGACATTTGAGCTCTTCCTTCAGTCTACCAGTCTCACCTTCACTGATTCTCCTGGCGACAAACTCCCGGGAAAGTGTAGGGATAACTGCCGGCGGTGGGGGAGTACTGAGAGCAATATTAGTAGTAGTAGTACTACTGGTACGATGGTGGCTGTGGCTGTGACTGTGCTGCGGGTGGTGATGGTTGTTACCATTACTAAGGCTATGACCATGGCCATGCTGATGGTGATGGTGATGCTGATTTGTAGTAGTACTGTTCAAAGAACCAGAGCTCACCTGCCCGACAGGAGCGTGGTTCCGCACATGCTGGTCATCTCCTCGAGTCACTTCCATGTTACTCTGACGAACAGCTTTAACGTGCTGAAGAACCTAGTGGAATAGTTGTAATGGCGTTATCTTTACACACAAGTTTGTTTGCTTGTCTCCGCCAAATTTCCAAAAATCGCGCACCGGACCGTCCTATAACAGTCGAGTCGAGTCGAGTCGGTCGGTCAGTTCGGTCAAGTCAAATCAAATCAGACAGAATACAAGTTTTAGTAGAAAACTAGTATAATGTCACCTTAATTCTGTCCTCGGAATCAACGGTCTACTTAGGAGCTTTTCTGTAATGACAAGTAGACTGATAGTCCTCCAGAATAATGGCTTGGCTTGGTGGATTAAACAGAGCTTTTTTTCTTCTCGTTGGTTCGAGTATATCGTCGCTTAAATGAATGATGGTGGTGCTTTCTGAAGTGCTGTAGAAATTCAACCTCTAAAAAAAAATTTTTTTTTTTTAAATTTTTTTTTCAGTTTGCCAGAGTCGCATGTCATCCCATCACTCCCGAAGCTTATCGCGTACAACACAACGGAAAATCGAAAAAAAAACCGTAAAAATACGCATGTTAAAATTGATGCTAAAAAAAGAGGTTACTTGGTGAACGACGACGAAACGAGGACAACGTCTGCCGGAGCAAACGCATGGCTCTGTTCGGGCTGAGCAAATGAAATCCAATAGAGAAATATTGCACTCGTGATATGAGATTTGTGAGTCTGATCTGTGAGTGTAGCCCTGTAATCTCAGTAGGCCTCGGGCAATAGTCTTTTTACCACGGTCTTTTTTACCACCGACCGTTGTACGTTTGGCCGTTGTATAAACGCAAAAAAAGAGTAAACCCTTTTTAAGACAACAAACTCTACATCTCTTTGAAATAGACAACCGAGTTTTCCAATAGCTCCATAGTCCTCGTGATAGTACTTATTTTGAGCAAGAAGAAACGTCAGCACCGTGATAGTAGAACCTCTGGGCATGAACTCTAGTACATAGGAGATGTAGTATATAGCGTAGGGACTACCGCCAGGTTGCTGTCTTTCTTTTTAGGTGCTAAAATAAAAAGTCACATAGACTCATTCCGTCGTCCTAACACCATATCATAGAATAGGAACCTTTGATATCCTCGTAGCAAAAACGTAAGGAGTAGTGAGTCATATGGAGACTTAGGCCGGCCTCGAGTTTCGATCTTGGTCTTTTGGCTCTCAGCGTTCCACGAAGCATCGATGTATTCTCGTTTTCTACACTTACGATTTAACCCAAGGGATGTAAAAAATTATACTAGAAGTACATTAATAAGGATAAAAAGTAGAGTCATGAGTCCGAAGCTCTTTGTGCTAATAGCGGATCCTTCGATCGGAGCAATGGTGCTATTAGAAGCTGCAGCTACAGGTACAGACGAGATGTTTGCAGTGGCTATCGGTAAAATAGAAGTAGAAGCAGCACCGACTAACGAAGATGTTACTTCAGTACACGGTACTGTGATTGTAACACCCTCTACAACAATGACCGTCATATCTGTGCTTGAAAAGGACCCCATAGCGGTGCTGACAGGAGCTACCACGCCAGGGGTAGCTGAGGTACAAGGAACAGTGATAGTTTCACCTTCTACGACAGTAACTTCAACACATGTATACGTAAGAGTAGCTACAACTGAGCTTGAAGATGTAGATGTAGAGGTAGAGGTGGGTTTCTCTTCACATACAGGGCAAAGGGTAATGACATTTGTACCGGTAATAGTAAGAGCTCCAAAAACACTAGTATAAACATAAGTGGACAGAGTAGATGATCCCATAACTACGGAAGTGTTGGAGAACTCTGCAGAAAAGCCAGTAGTTGTGTAAATAGCGGAAGAGTTAGCTTCTGTGATTGTAGTAGTGAATGCAGAAGTGGTAAAAGTGCTAGAGGTGCTCGAAGTACTAGAAGTATCAAAAACACTAGAGGTGTTAGCAGCAACAGAAGAATTGCTCAAAGCACTAGAAGAAGTCTAAGAGATACCGGTATTACTACTACTACTGCTGCTAGTGGACGTTGCACCACAGACAGGGGCGTATTCCGACACAGGTGTAGCATTCGGTACAGTACTCTAGATGAGCTCGATGGATGCACTCTCGTTACAATGCGTGGTTTCTGCAATATAAAGATTAAATTAATAAAGATTAAATTAATAATAAAATTCAATTGTTAATAGTCTAGATACCTCTAGGTTTTCGATATCAAAAACCACCATCGCAGATCTCAGGAATCCGTCTCCTAATACGAGATAATCACTGTCAGTAGGTTCCAGATATAAGCCAGACGAATTCGTAGCCATTAGCATTATCAACAGAAATGCTATTTCTGTACAACATATCTTTCAAATAAGCTTCAAAAGGCACACTGCTGAACTGCTGAAATAGCAAATAATATACATATCATCAGTGACATAACTACTGTTGAACAACGTGTCGTTAGCTCCGATAGCATTCATGTTATCGTTGTACACGGCAGTAAGGACCATAGCATTAGCAGCTCCAGAATCCAATAACGCATACATAGCACTTTCATAAGTGCTGTCACCTTTGTAGCTTACTGGTGGTATAGTAACTATATCACTGGTGTATTGTGTTTTATCCGCGGCACCAAAGAGAACTGTACCGACCCCAGTAGCGCTAAAGTAAGTGGGGTGCTAAAATCTCAGTTTGAAGGAACGTGGAGAACGCTTTTTTCTTCATCAATCCGAGCTCTTTCATTCTTCCAACAAACCCCGTATAAATATAACCATCGGTACCTTGGTTTGTGGACTCGTCACTTTCCAAACCAAGACTGAGTGTACCTCGACGCCTATTAATAGTAGTAGGATTTCCAAAGCTCACGCCAGAAATCGCAACATAGTTTGCGGTGTAGAAGGTATCCGTGAACCAATCACTTTAAACATGAAAAGAATCAGAATTGGTGACATTGAAGTCAGAGTTGTTGTAATGAAAGGTCGTAGACTGTAGAGTTGTAAATATTCATAGTAAGACAAGTATCAGCAATCAAAGTATCAAGATTGAGTAACATATGTTTATTGTTGTCATTTAGATAGCTACCTACACTAATAAAGACTTTATAAGGGAGTGAATTAGCATTAACCGTTTGCTCCACATAGTTTACACCTTCGTCAGGTGTTTCTGCTCTTTTTAGCCCATTTTATGTTTTTAGATTGGCAGCCCCTGAAGCTTTAACTAATGTCTGTCTGTTTGACCGTTACAAACTCCCCCCTCCAAAAATAAAAAGGACAAACCGAAACTGAAAATTGAACTGCTACCTTTGGAGACTGACTTTCTATCACTAAGTACTTTATATTTTCCAAATCCAATATGTTATTACTGGTAAACCCCGGCATTGGAATGAGTTATCCAGTCGTTTATAAATCCTTCCGAGTAAAGATGCTTACTTCCGATTTGGGAAATTAAGATGCAGAGTTTTCATGTTTTCTTTTTTCTTTTCGTGTTTTTTTAAACTAAACTTTTCTTTACAACTTTTCTTTCGACTGGGTAAAAATTTCCAAAAAGTCTGACTTTTGACTTAGCACAGCTTAGCATAGTTACGTACGTAATCTTGGCTATAAAAATAGATTTCATAAGATAACACAACAGCCGGACATTCCTTGTATCCTTTTCACTTTTTTGATGAGTCTTTGGTGTGCAGCGTTTTTTAAGTGGTTGAGACAACCAATCTGAGCAAACGCAGATTGGCAAGCTTGGTTTCCTGATTCGTTTAAAACACGGATCCCTGCTTCTTCTTCTCTTGGTACATCGGTTTATTCCTTTCAGTATTCATCTCGACTGATATCGACGCGACAGTTCATTAAATAGCCACATCCTGATAATTAATACAAAACAAAATTACACAATAACAATAATATAGGTTGCCAGCTTAGTACAGTAGCTTCATCGCATTATTATCTTGGCATTAGCTTGGCTTCGCTTTAGGTTTCCTGCCTTGCTGTCTGCTCCCAGATACGCGTGAAGGCTGAGTGGTGCGGTGGTGAAAATCTGCACAACAGCAGCAGCCAGCAATGAACGAGCCATAGAGAAAACCCATCGGCTCACATGTGCCTTGTGCAGAAAGGGAAGATGATCACTGTGGTTTGATAACCGAAATGAAATCAATATTGACGTCATGTGGCCATACTGGAAAGGAAGGCCTAAGCTGGGGACTCCGAGCCGTTATGCATGGTAACACAGTAGTATGGCATAGATGCGTGTCATGAGATGTAGACGCGATGTTAGTCATCTGATGACTCTTTGAATGATCCAGCAGACTTCTCCTTAGGACTTCGCCTCAGACTGCTCTTCGGGCTTTTCTTCAGATTTCTCTTCAGACTTTTCCTCAGACTTTTTATCCTCCTCCTTCTTCTTCTCTTCCTCTTCCTTCTTCTTCTTTTCTTCTTCTTTCTCCTTCTCCTTCTTCTCTTCCTCCTCTTTGGCTTTACCAGCCGCAGGGATATTGTGAAATATATCATCTAACATCTCCTTAGACAACTTGCCCTTTACCAGCTCATAGAACTCCTCTTTTGTTATTTCCTGGCGATCCTTCGCGCTTTCTTCCGAATCCTCAGAGTCGGAGTCAGTCTTAGGCTTGTCAGGCATATACATATGCAGTTTATCGACATCAGCATTGGACATTCTATCACCAAAAATCTCGAGAAGCTCGTCAAACGTCTTGCCTCCTGTCTTGATAAGCTTCTTTTCCTCGTCTGTAAGCTTGACATTCTTTACGCAATCAGGCAGTCTGTCGCGGTTCAGAGTATCTACTGGAGCCAACCTAGCTTCTTCAGGCAACAGTCTTCTCCTGGTCCAATAACGATCCCAAGTATCCAAATAATCTCCGTGTGAGCCTCTACCTGCAAAATGAACCAAAAAATCGCCGTCCTGGAACACCTTCTGGGATGTGCCGTAGGTCCAGTCAAAAGCGTTAATGAGTCGTTGCGGTACGAGTCCTACACGCTCTCTGAAATACTTGTGATGGTTCATCAAATGAATAAGACAACCCTGTTCGTCTCTAGGATAATGCTTGTCCAAGAACACAGGGTCATACCAGAAATCCAAGAGCCAGAAAATAAACTCACTTCTTCTTATAAGGAACGACCCAGCATTGAGTCCTAAATCGTCTTGTGCAATAATGAGGTCCAACTTGTTGTAATCTACTTGACCCTGTTGAGGATAGACTAATCCGTTGACTTTGCCATAAATATCAATTAATGGCTGGCCATACGACAATCTTTGCAACATGACTCGTTCATTAAGAATATGATGAGCTAAATCCAACTCAGGGTTCATGATGATGACATCAGTATCCAGCCACCAAACCCATTCCACTTCAGGGTGTAACTCGAAAGTTTTGACAATAGCACGTAGCTTGTACCAAACGGCTTTAGTTCCTTTGTAATCTTGCTCAGTCTTGACATCAGTAAAATTGATAAACTGATGGATATAACCGTGATATCGTGCATATTCTTCACGGTTCAGCATAGCCATTTGAGTAATTTCAGGATATTTGGACACGGAACCTCCGTTATCGTAGCCACTGAGAATGGCGATTTTATGACCAGACGGCTCAAGGTGACCATTGTAGCCAGGGAATGAAGGAGTTTTGTTGACAAGTAAGTACTCCTCTTGAATTTGAGCTTTCAACATGGCTTCATAAGGTGCCCTAAATGCCTTCTCCTTCTCTTCGCGTTCCTTCTTCTCTTCTTCCTCCTTCTTCTTATCCTCCTCTTCTTTCTGTTTCTTCTTTTCCTCCTCCTGCTTCTTCTTTTCCTCCTCCTGCTTTTTCTTTTCTCCTTCTTTCTTTTGCTTTTCCTCCTCTTCCGCCTTTTGTTTCTCCTTTTCCAATTCTGTTGCCTTCAAGGCCTCTCTGAGTCGCTCGCTCTCTTGACGAATGCTTTCATATTCACTTAGAGTTTGGTTTAACAGCTGTTCTATCTCTACAAACTCTTCAGTTTCCTTGACATCAATGGTTTCAGTCTTGGAGTCGTTGCCCGGTTCATTTTCATTGTCTTCTGATTTATTGTCTTCTGATATGACGTCCGAATGACCAGAAGCAGTGGCCATAGGGCCAACAGCAGCTATAGAGGACGTAGCTAGATATTCGGGCACAATATCATTATATGGAGCAGAGATGTTACTGAAGCCAGGGATTTGAAGTTTTATGCTGCTGACCCCAGGTAGTTCAAGCGTGGAAAGGTACCATAGGTTGATAAGTACAGCTAGAAGAAGCGCGGTCTTGATTAACGCGGAGTGTTTACCTCTAACCATTATTTGATATCCACAGATTATTAGAGGTCTAATTCAGAACCATGCAATAATAAAGATGTAGATATAAAGACAAAAAAAAAAGGGTCTGGTTTGTTTGGTATGTTCGTTTGGTGGTGGTTGGTTAAGAATATCTGTGGATATATATATGCAGAGTAGTATAAAGCTAGGAGGCACTCTTCGAGGTTGAACGCAGCGCGATCGGGCTTTATATGAAAATAGGAAAATTTTCGATACATGTACAGAAATAATACGACACTAATGTTCCCTCCGGCCGTTTTTTCTTTCGTGGTGGAGAGCGAATGCTTTTTGCGGCTGCCGTAAATGGGCCTAATTTAGTTAATAGTAATAACGGTTAAACTGCATCCAAACGAGCGAACAAAGGCAGCCGGGCAACACGACAAACGCTTTCAGGAAAACAAACTTTTGTCTAAACAGAAGCGGTCGATAACGATTGTGAGATCTTTCACAACCAACACCTTTTTTTGGAAGCTTTTTAGCATCTTTTTATGATCGTTTTGGTGGTTAGTTGGTGGCATCTCCGGCCGGCATGATCTACAACGTTGTGAAGAAAGGACCGCAAAAACCACCCAAATAGGATACACAAAGACCAAAAAATAAAAATAAAAATAAAAATTTACACATGTAGAGAACCATGTAATATAGGTTGGTCTTTGAGTCGTCGGTAACTAGCCGACAGCAGTCGGCTGTGTCCGTCTGTGTCTCTGATTCATGCTGCTTTTTCCTGCTGTTATTTTTGGTATTGTCGGAAACGTGGGCTTGTTGATCCTGCGATCTACATATCGGAGCTGTATTGGGCAAGAAAAAGCAAACAACACAATACTCTACGCAATTTTAAAAATACTCTAACGGGACGTATGCCAGCATGATAGCGATGTGCATAGATAACGAAGTGGCGTTTGGAGGTCTCCAATAGACATCTATACTCGTTAACATTTCTTAAATCCTCTTAACTCCGTGATATATCCTGAATCAACTGTGGAATGCCAGCACCTGACTCTTAGGGCCTAATGCCTGTAATGGGCATGGCATAAAAAATGTGGGTCCTTGCAAAAAAAAAAAATCAAAAAAAATATCCACAACTTTGAAGGGAAATCGAAAACTATACCTATCCTATCACGTTCTCAGCACTCCATACCACACTTCGCCCAATTGAGAGGCAAAAAGGACGGAAGCAGAAATCACTATGAGATTCTCTTGCCTTCCGGAATGAATTAGCGTATTCGTCGGTGTATTTTGGTGGACTTTGCCGGAGTTTGTAAGGTATTTCCACGCATTATTGGATGATGTCATGTTCGCCGATTTGCTCGTAGTCTACTTAGTCTCCCTCCCACAAGACTACCCGCGACCCCCGATCTTGTCAGTTGCTAGTATTTTGTGGTGTGGGTATTTTATTGATAGTCATTAATATTGACATTATATACTGGACGGAAATCACCTGTAATGCTGACTTGGACCGGACTCTTTCTCTTTGTCCGTTGCTCACATTCCGGGACCACCTGAATTTTTTCTGTTTTTTTTTTCCTTTCTTTAATGCATTAATTATTTATTCTGTAAGATCTCCAGGTAGTTACCACATATATGCAGTAGCAACTATACATACGGACTGCATTGGGACGCAATAGGCAACCAAGTGAGGAATGTTTGAGATACGCTGCCAAATCGAGCATCAAGGAGGAATATATGAAAGTTTAGCAACCAGATGGGTAGGCAACCAACCGAGATTAAAGCTAAATTCAGAGAGATAAACCCAACATTGCGCTTATTCCCACGCTAAACCCAACTGTAGAGATAAAGACGGATGGCGGTGTTTCGGTATCGCTACGCTGCGATCTCATGTAAATCTTATTATTACTCTACTCATGGCTCCGATTTCGTTTACAAGCAATGCCTACCGAACAATCTCACCTTTGGTTCCTTGTCTTGGATACCTGCAGCTGTTCCATACATCATACCTCAAATAATCGGGTAGTACGCGTTGTATAGCCGACCCGAGTCCCACATTTAGTGGCCCATATCAATTGTTACACTCTTATAGGCTCTTTCAATGTCTCAGTCCTCGGTCTCAATGGTTATATTCTTCATGGCCTCTTAAAGCCTATATTCGTTTTGGGCAAGTACTGATGGTTGCTGAAGTTTTATTTAGCTGCCTTTAAAATATGGGCTGAACTAATATCTATATCTATATCTAATCTAATAATAGACTGGAAAGGACTCCACCAAACATAAGCTTAAGTATATGCATGAACGTATCAATCAACCGTACAGTTAGCCACTATTTATGCGCGTATACTTGGTTACCAAAACTATTTCTAATAGCCCTCCGTCTTGGTACGTTCATTATGAAAATGTTGGGCAGTGCAATTCAAGTGTGAACTGTCGGCCATAGGAGCATAAGCATAAACATAAGCACAAACACATGTCTACGCGAACTTTCACAGGCTGATATTTCCACATCGACCCTCTATAGCGATCCCGAGCATCACAGAGTTCTCCAGGATATTCTATTCACTCAGTTCTTTGCTCTCTGTTGAATGGTTCAGTTGATCCCGTAGGAGATCCAAGCCCGTCGATCACCTCCTTATCCGGAAGCAAGGGATCAAGAGGCGGGCACGGACCCCGAAGATATACATCGTCTCAGCCGTACGAGACGCAGTCTCGCTACTGTTTTGCTTCTTTTTCAAAAGAAGACCATCAAACATCGTGTCATTATATCATTAGGCCCTTAAGACATGCCATACGGATCTTTGGGTGTGTTTTCCGGCTTTTTTTCACATTGTGGATACGAGTTCACCCGAGGTCTCTGCACAGCTGGCAGGTAGTCCCATTAGGGCACGGAGTCTCCATGATCTTTCGGTGCAAGTTCGTCACTGGGGCAACCGTGACTGCCCCTTTAGTGGGCTAAGTTTTGATGGGTCCTGACTTTGTCTTTTTTTTTGTTTTTGTTTTGTGAACGATGAAATATCAAACAACGATAATATTCCTATTATTCCATATCATAACTACTCGACACGTACCAGTTTGAGAGAACCAAAAAGACCAAGGGACCATCAGAAACAGCAGCAGCAGCACCACCACCACTGAAAAATAAGCATAGTAACATTGTTTCAGACGGAAATTTCGGTTTAGAGCGATATCTGTATAGAACGACCAAAAAAAAGAACATCACATTAAAAACAAATGGGTGAAAGCAGACAGGAACTAGTCAACTGGGTCAATGGACTACTCCAGCTGGAAATCTCACGCGTAGAACAATGCGGAAGCGGCGCGGTATACTGTCAGATATACGACACGGTATTTGGAGACGTGCCATTGTCCAAAGTACGTTTCGATGCGACCAGTGAATACCAGTATTTGCAGAACTTTAAAGTGTTGCAGTCGGTGTTTACTAAACACAAGGTGGATCGTGCATTTGACGCGGAAAAGCTCGCGAAATGCAGGTTACAAGACAACCTCGAGTTCTTGCAATGGACCCGCCGGTTCTGGGAAAGTAATTACGACGGTCAGCCTTACGACGCGGTGGCTAGAAGACGTGGTGTAACTGTACCTCGAGCAGCCAGTGTCACCTCAGGGGGAAGGTCCTCACGCATGGTGTCGTCGTCAAGCACAGCCACAAGGTATTCTAGTGCAGCTTCAGCGTCTTCGCGTACATCTAATGGAACCGCCGCACCTGCTCGGCCGGTCTCTCGAAGCGTCTCAAGGACTACTAATACTACCACTGGAGGAGGTGGTGTTCGTATTGGAGCTGGTAGATCCTCGTTGGCGCCGACAAACAGAACCGTCACTCAACTACAGGAAAAGAACAGAGAGTTGATGGAGGAAAACCAAGCATTAGCAGAAGCCAGCGAGCTCGTGGAGACGGAACGTGACTTCTATTTCCAGAAACTGAGAGATATAGAGATATTGATACAGACGGCTGCGGACCAGCTGGAGCTGGAACAACAACAACAGGGCGATGAAAATGCTAACGAAGGTAATGTCAATGTGCAGAATGACGAGCCCAATGATCTTAATGGTGGTGATATCGCCACGTCGCTAAGCAAGCTGTCGGTGTCTACTAAGTACGAGCAGCTTATCAAGGAAATCCAGACGATTCTGTATTCCACGGCTGAAGGGTTCGAGATTCCTGACCCTAACGAGGCTGCTTTTGACGAGGAAGATGAATTCTAGAGAACAGTGAAGGTTGATACTTTGTTGGTACTTCGTTTATACACTGCATTACGACCTCGGCTCACTTCAATATCCATCTCTCATAAGGAACAAGTACATAGCTCACAACTAGAACATATCAACAAACAACATACTTCTACATAATTATTCGTATACTCTCCTTTCCGGTTGGTTTTGTTTATCATAAGTTTCATAAGTTTAAAGCGAACCTTATTATGTAATTCGTACGTTCATCACCCACTGAATGAATGGCCAATGTACTATGTAAATTTTTGGTTTAAGTTTTTGTGTTGGTTGGATTGTTTATGCTACTGTAGTGGCAGGAACAGCTTCGGCACCCCAGTCATCGGCAGCAGACCAGTCAGCAGCTCCAGCACCGGCATCGGGAGCCACTTGCCATTCTTCTCCAGCGACCACGGCAGCTTCCTCAGCGACAGGCTCTTCAACAGCAACGACACCTTCAGCATCAGCACCAGCAGAGGCCTCAACCTCTTCAGGATCTCGGTAGAAATACAAATCAGGCATGATGGACCACGCAGTCTGTCTGTCAGGGATGACACCCTTGAGTCGCAAGACTTCTCGGGCGAGCAACCACCATACAAGACCAATGGAGTGCTTAGACTTGTTGTTGCAAGGAATGGCAACGTCAACAAACTCAGTAGGAGAGTCAGTGTCAACAAGAGCGATAACAGGAACATTGACATAAGATGACTCTCGGATAGCCTGGGCGTCGGTTCGAGGGTCAGTAACCACGATAAGTCGAGGTTCTTTAAACGATCGAGTAATGTAATTGGTGAAGTTACCAGGAGTGAATCGTCCAGCAATAGGAGTAGCACCGGTATGAGCGGCAAACTTCAGCACAGCTCGCTGACCGTAGGTTCTAGCAGAGATAGCAGCGACATCGGCAGCATTGGGTACTGCAGCAATGATTCTAGCAGCAAGAACAATCTTCTCCCAGGTTTTACCAAGATTGATAATGTGAATACCATCGGGTCTGGTCTTGTAAACGTAGGACTCGTTGTGAACCTGGATATTCTTGGATCCGAGGTGAACTTGAGCGGCCAAAAGCAGCTGCAAGTCTTCTTGGGTGAGGTCGAAAATGTCGGACATCTTTTAACGTTGGTTGGTGGTTATAGATGAAAGGAGCTTGAATGAGTTTGTGGATGAAAAACTCCAAAAATTGAGTGGTGTAAGCTCCGCGAATATCTCAGCATGGGAGCGATGAAAAAGCAGTCACAGCCGACACCAGCACATCAGCTCAGCTCGTCGCACGATCAAAATATAAAAATATAAAAGTCACCAAGAGTACTTTGGTGGGTAACCAGTTTTAGATCCGAACACCAGAGCAAAACCAAAACCCAAAAAGCAAATGCTGGAGCCAGCCATCAGATCTACATCACCTTACGTGGCAGCATGACAGCTTGCAGCTCTTCCGAGATCTTCCAGATTTGCTGAATCTTCTTTTTGGCTTCTGCATTAGTTTAGTGTGTTTCACAAAGTTGCCCGACAGCCAGGACGAAAGACCAACCCAGAACGACCTAATCAGCCCTAAAAGTCCTAAGATATTTTCCGCGCTGCTTTCCGTTCATTTCGCCTTACCTCCTTTCCTTTGTTTCTGATAGCACGCGCCCAAAGTTGCTTCGCTTTCGGACATGAGGTGGTCAGATTATTGACCATATGTTGCTTTACGCTCAGAAGGAGCAAAGGAGCGAAGAAGAAAGGAGTAATGTAGTATCTACGCAGTGTCCTGAGGAACCAGGAGCCACCGATAAGTCCAATCGAAAAGAAAGTTAGAAATACATATATATCTATATCAACCAAAGCCTATCACTCTGATATCAAGCCAAAGGATCAGATCAATTAGTAACTCTAGTGCCGTGGGGTTCTTAGCCCGATAATCCTCACTATATCAAGATATCAAAGTCTTTGTTCTGTTAGCATACACTGCTAAAACCAGCACCTCTAAAGCCAGCACTGCTAAAACCAGCATATGCTAATCTGGCTTTAAGCACCCGCTACTTCCGATTCTAGTCGTTCCTTGTCTAGATCGGGGGCCTTCCCGTGTCTG
Source organism: Daia ofunaensis (assembly GCA_003707925.3). NCBI lineage: Eukaryota > Fungi > Ascomycota > Dipodascomycetes > Dipodascales > Trichomonascaceae > Daia > Daia ofunaensis. Next base: position 551,335 of record PPMC03000004.1, on the reverse strand, counting down.
CTGTCTGGATTGGGGTGCATGATGCTCCTAGTTAGGCAATGATCTGCAAAAGATACCGCAGGTAACGGCAGAATATGCATACCTGGACAGCCACCTGCTTTAACGACATTGCGTGAGCAGCAACAATAACACACTTTCGAATAGCGACTGCCCCGTAAACAAGCCAATATATCATTTTCTCGTGTGAAGTCGATATACCAATAGTCCCGGAAAAAATCTAACCATTCTCCTGTACATAGAATTGGTCATGAGTTACATGTACGCCCACGCAAACTTCAAAAAAAAGCAAAAAGCCTATCACCATCGATAAGGAGTATGGAGAGGTAATACCTTATAATCCCTTCCTTTACACATCCTCATGCACACGTACATGCTCGAAGAGACAACCGACGGCCAGAAAAAAGAAAGGGCCGGGCGGGCAAGTCTTACTCTAAACTAACCCTAGAAGGGGCCCGTATACCCTATTCGTTGTTCTTGCCTCACTATAGGCAAATAGTGCATCATAGCATTCTAAAGACACTCCTTCCTAGGCGACAAAAGTCGGGAATAGATTACAACTATCAACGAACTATAGGCTTTAAAAATAGCACGAAAACCAAAGAGTTTGAATAAGGACATTGTACGATTAATATCGATTGATATCGATTGATATCGATTGATATCAAGATTAGGACACAATTTTGGTTTTGTATTTGGACTCATCAGCACACACATCATCGTCACACAAAAAGAAAAAAATACCCAAAAAAACTCCAAGGATCTGCAGATCTGTTTTTCTCAAAACGGATGAAAGAAGTCGCATCCAACCAGCCAACCAACATTTTCTGTATATATATGCTGCTGGCCATATGTAATGCAATAGAGTCATAAGAATATATATATCACCTACTTATTGTCGCTTTGAAAAAGTTCACAGTAACCTAATTTTCAGTACCAGTTTTGTGGAATATGAAGATTATCGGTTACCTTTTGGTGACATCTACTTTTTTGACTCTGCACGCCATGGTGCGTGCAGAGTGCTTCGAACCACGTCTCGTATCTACTGTTGATCTTTGTAAGCAATCATGCGAACGAGCCGTTAGCGCAGTTCGAATATGCGACCCGTTCCGTGGTTGCAAGTGCAGGTTTCTGGAGAATCCCAATTCTGATCTTTCGGCCTGCCTTTACTGTTCGGTATCATTGGGTATCCAGGAAATTATTCAAGAAGATCTCGAGTTTAATGTCCAAAGCACTATCGAGGAATGTAATTTTACCCCGAGTTCTGAGAATACCTGTCACTCGATAATTCCTGATGTAGATGATATGCATCTCGATACACCTCAGGAGAAACCCTTAATGAAACTATTCGACCGGGATATTAAGGCATCGACTCGTGGTTTTGTTCTTACAGCTGCAGCAACAGTCACTTCTTCTACAAGCCAAAATATGCTGTATCCGAATACGACAACGTCAATTTCCAGCGTACAAAGTACTGGTTCTCAAAGTACCTTGAGTAATACCCCAACTAGCACTCGTGATATTTCGTCAGCTTCTCAGAATGTAAACAGCTCAACAGCCGCCAGCTTGTCAAGTGCTAGCGGCGAATCAGTGTCTACCAGTATTGTTACTACCCCCACGAGTTCACTAGTGTCAGGAACAAATAGCACGACACTGTCATCTAATAGCATCAATTTGCAGTCTACAACGACAGCTTTCGCCAGTGGCAGTACAAATTCAACTGCGCTAACCACTAGTAGCACTCCTAGTAGCAGTATACCAGCTTCATCGGTGATTTCATCTGGGCTGACTTCTAATTATTCAACTACCAGTAGTTCTAGTAGTGTACCGCTGTCATCTGTTTCTTCTGGGCCGACTTCCAATTACTCCATTACTAGTGGACCTAGCAGTGCTGCACCATTAACATCAATTGTTTCCTCAAACTACTCTCTTACTAGTGGACCTAGTAGTGTGCCAGTCTCGTCGAACTATTCTCTTACTAGCGGGCCTAGTAGCGTACCGGTGACTTCGTCGAACTACTCCCTTACTACTGGACCTAGTAGTGTACCAGTGTCGTCTAACTACTCTCTTGCTAGTAGTGTACCAATGACTTCGTCGAATTACTCTCTTACTAGCGGGTCTAGTAGCGTACCGGTGTCATCGAACTACTCTCTTACTAGCAGTCCTAGTAGTGTACCGATGACTTTGTCGAACTACTCTCTTACTATTAGTCCTAGTAGTGTGCCAGTGTCATCGAACTACTCTCTTACTACTAGACCCAGTAGTGTACCGGTGTCATCGAACTACTCTCTTGCTAGTAGTGTACCAATGACTTCGTCGAACTACTCTCTTACTATTAGTCCTAGTAGTGTGCCAGTGTCATCGAACTACTCTCTTGCTAGTAGTGTACCAATGACTTCGTCGAACTACTCTCTTACTACTAGACCCAGTAGTGTGCCAGTGTCCTCCAACTACTCTCTTGCTAGTAGTGTACCAATGACTTTGTCGAACTACTCTCTTACTACTAGACCCAGTAGTGTGCCAGTGTCCTCCAACTACTCTCTTGCTAGTAGTGTACCAATGACTTCGTCGAACTACTCTCTTACTATTAGTCCTAGTAGTGTGCCAGTGTCTTCCAACTACTCTCTTGCTAGTAGTGTACCAATGACTTCGTCGAACTACTCTCTTACTACTAGACCCAGTAGTGTACCGGTGTCATCGAACTACTCTCTTACTATTAGTCCTAGCAGTGTGCCAGTGTCCTCCAACTACTCTCTTGCTAGTAGTGTACCAATGACTTCGTCGAACTACTCTCTTACTACTAGACCCAGTAGTGTACCGGTGTCATCGAACTACTCTCTTGCTAGTAGTGTACCAATGACTTCATCGAACTACTCTCTTACTACTAGACCCAGTAGTGTGCCAGTGTCCTCCAACTACTCTCTTGCTAGTAGTGTACCAATGACTTCGTCGAACTACTCTCTTACTATTAGTCCTAGTAGTGTGCCAGTGTCTTCCAACTACTCTCTTGCTAGTAGTGTACCAATGACTTCGTCGAACTACTCTCTTACTACTAGACCCAGTAGTGTACCGGTGTCATCGAACTACTCTCTTACTATTAGTCCTAGCAGTGTGCCAGTGTCCTCCAACTACTCTCTTGCTAGTAGTGTACCAATGACTTCGTCGAACTACTCTCTTACTACTAGACCCAGTAGTGTACCGGTGTCATCGAACTACTCTCTTGCTAGTAGTGTACCAATGACTTCATCGAACTACTCTCTTACTACTAGACCCAGTAGTGTGCCAGTGTCTTCCAACTACTCACTTGCTAGTAGTGTACCGATGACTTCATCGAACTACTCTCTTACTACTAGACCCAGTAGTGTGCCAGTGTCTTCCAACTACTCTCTTGCTAGTAGTGTACCAATGACTTCGTCGAACTACTCTCTTACTACTAGACCCAGTAGTGTGCCAATGACTTCGTCGAACTACTCTCTTACTACCAGACCCAGTAGTGTGCCAGTGACATCAGTTGCTTCTTCGAACAACTCTCTTACTATTAGTCCTAGCAGTACGCTAGCGTCCTCCAACTACTCTCTTGCTAGTAGTATATCAATGACTTCGTCGAACTACTCTCTCACTACTAGGCCTAGTAGTGTACCAATGACTTCGTCAAACTACTCTCTTACTAGTGGACCTAGTAGCGTACCGGTGACTTCGAACTACTCTCTCACTACTGGACCTAGTAGTGTACCGGTGACTTCGAACTACTCTCTCACTACTGGACCTAGTAGCGTACCGGTGACTTCGTCGAATTATTCTCTCACTACTGGACCTAGTAGCGTACCGGTGACTTCGAACCACTCTCTTACTACTGGACCTAGTAGCGTACCAATGACTTCGTCGAACTACTCTCTTACTACTGGACCTAGTAGTGGTTTAACGACGCAGTCTTCAAGTGCTTCTTTCAAGGTGACCTCCAGTTCTAACTACACTACGACTGGAGTAAGTGTTAGTAGCAATGGTCCTACTAGTAGTGCGCCTGTATCGCATAGTACTTCTTCAATCTTAGCCGCCAGTAACTCTACAACTGCCGTAGCCACCACTACAAAGAGTGCCACGGAACCATCAAATGAGTCTAGCCTTACAGGAAGTACCATTCAGAGTTCAGCAATTTCAACGTTCTCAAGTTCATTTTCAAATGCCGAAACCACATCGTCTGAATCATCTGTTCGAAGTGTGGTTAGCTCAACATCCGTCACTCCAAGTATCTCTTCCACTACTCACAGTGCAACGAGCTATCTTTACACCAATAGTTCGGCAAGTCAGAGTATTTTCTCGACTAGTCTAAGCTCGCCTATTTCTGGCACGGTTTCTAGCACGGGAAGTCAGAGTGTTATGTCAACGATTAGAAGTTCGACAGGTTCAGTCACAGGTGTCTCCAGTTCAGGAAGCCAAAGCGAGATCTCAACTAGTCCCATCACGACTAGTTCGGGAAGCCAGAGTCTTGTTTTAACAAATTCAAGTACAATAGGTCCTGTAACGGCTTCAAGTTCTGGAAGTCAAAGCCTTGTCTCAACTGCAAGCTTGACTAGTTCTGAAAGTCAGAGTGTTGTAACGACTACTGCTGGCTCGACAGGTCCCATCATGACTAGTTCGGGAAGCCAAAGCATTGGTTCAACTACTGCAAGCTCGACAGGAAGCCAGAGTTTTGTGGTAACAAATTCAAGCTTAACAGGTCCTATCACAACTTCTAGTTCGGGAAGTCAAAGCCTTGTCTCAACTGCAAGTTTGACTGGTTCTGGAAGTCAGAGTGTTGTAACGACTACTGCTAGCTCGACAGGTCCTATTATAGCATCCAGTTCAGGAAGCCAGAGTCTTGTGTTAACAAATTCAAGCTCGACAAGTCCTAACACAGCATCTAGTTCGGGAAGTCAAAGCCTTGTCTCAACTGCAAGTTTGACTAGTTCTGGAAGTCAGAGTGTTGTAACGACTACTGCTAGCTCGACAGGTCCTATTATAGCATCCAGTTCAGGAAGCCAGAGTCTTGTGTTAACAAATTCAAGCTCGACAAGTCCTAACACAGCATCTAGTTCGGGAAGTCAAAGCCTTGTCTCAACTGCAAGTTTGACTAGTTCTGGAAGTCAGAGTGTTGTAACGACTACTGCTAGCTCGACAGGTCCTATTATAGCATCCAGTTCAGGAAGCCAGAGTCTTGTGTTAACAAATTCAAGCTCGACAAGTCCTAACACAGCATCTAGTTCGGGAAGTCAAAGCCTTGTCTCAACTGCAAGTTTGACTAGTTCTGGAAGTCAGAGTGTTGTAACGACTACTGCTGGCTCTACAGGTCCTATCATAGCATCCAGTTCAGGAAGCCAGAGTCCTGTATTAACAAATTCAAGCTCGACAGGTCCTATCACAGCATCTAGTTCGGGAAGTCAAAGCCTTATATCAACTGCAAGTTTGACTAGTTCTGGAAGTCAGAGTGTTGTAACGACTACTGCTGGCTCTACAGGTCCTATCATAGCATCCAGTTCAGGAAGCCAGAGTCCTGTATTAACAAATTCAAGTTCGACAGGTCCTATCACAGCATCTAGTTCGGGAAGTGAGAGCATTGTCTCAACTGCAAGTTTGACTAGTTCTGGAAGTCAGAGTGTTGTAACGACTACTGCTGGATCGACAGGTCCCATCATGACTAGTTCGGGAAGCCAAAGTATTGGTTCAACTACTGCAAGATCAACAGGAAGCCAGAGTTTTGCGGTAACAAATTCGAGCTCAACAGGACCTATCACAACTTCTGGTTCGGGAAGTCAAAGCCTTGTCTCAACTGCAAGTTTGACTAGTTCTGGAAGTCAGAGTGTTGTAACGACTACTGCTGGATCGACAGGTCCCATCATGACTAGTTCGGGAAGCCAAAGTATTGGTTCAACTACTGCAAGATCAACAGGAAGCCAGAGTTTTGCGGTAACAAATTCGAGCTCAACAGGACCTATCACAACTTCTGGTTCGGGAAGTCAAAGCCTTGTCTCAACTGCAAGTTTGACTAGTTCTGGAAGTCAGAGTGTTGTAACGACTACTGCTGGATCGACAGGTCCCATCATGACTAGTTCGGGAAGCCAAAGTATTGGTTCAACTACTGCAAGATCGACAGGAAGCCAGAGTTTTGTGGTAACAAATTCAAGCTCAATAGGTCCTATCACAACTTCTAGTTCGGGAGGTCGAAGTATTGGTTCAACTACTGCAAGATCGACAGGAAGCCAGAGTTTTGTGGTGACAAACTCAAGCTCGACAGGTTCTATCACAGCATCTAGTTCGGGAGGTCGAAGTATTGGTTCAACTACTGCAAGATCAACAGGAAGCCAGAGTTTTGTGGTAACAAATTCAAGCTCAACAGGTCCTATCACAACTTCTAGTTCGGGAAGTGAGAGCATTGTCTCAACTGCAAGTTTGACTAGTTCTGGAAGTCAGAGTGTTGTAACGATTACTGTAAGCTCAACGGGCACAGTCACAGGTATCTCTAGTTCAGGAAGCAAAGGAGAGATCTCAACCAGTCCCATAACGACTAGTTCAGGAAGTCAGAGTGCTCTCTCAACGACGACAAGTTCGACTAATTCGGCCTCTGAAACACCCGCTTCGACTACTGTGAGCGCTTCCAATGTTGCTTCGACCACGAGTGGCCCTGCATCTGAAAGTAAGGTCTCTTCAAGCACAAAGATAACACCGGCGCCAAGTTCCTTTAGTTCTGTTTCTCTATCAGTCACGTCTACGTCTACCGGATCAGAGAGTCAGAAACTGTCATCGACCATTACGGGATCTTCTAACACGACACCCGAACCAAGTGGAACCTCTGTTTCAGGTTCTACATCACTTGGCGGCGTGACGACTATGACCGGTAGTGAGCCTACAACAGCCCTCACTGGTAGTACCAGCTCATTCTTGACGACTTCACGAGTATCAACGACAATAGCTACAACTAGTGTGCTCTCAGGAACAACCGTAAGCAGTAGTGGGTCAAGTTCTATTGGACCAACTATGTCTCTGACAGGAACAACATCAGCATCACACCTATCTGTGAGTAGCGGCAGTCCCTCTTCTATCGCGGTGACATCTCAAGTATCTTCTGTGTCGGAATTTTCCACAAGTCGATTATCAGGAGTGTCATCTTTCAGCAGTGGTATACCCGCATCGACGTCGCCGAGTGAGTCTTCAGTTACAGCATCTTCAGCTAGTGAGCGTTCAACTAGTGCTGAGACGCCTTCGGTGACACCAACACTCTCTCTGACTTCATCCCCTATTAGAGTTACTTCACTAGTCACTGGTACTGGAACGCAGTCTGGAGCGTCTTCGTCGCCTGAGTCTGCATCTGTAACTGTCACATCCAGCTCAGCTACTGTTGCGTCATCCACTGCAGCAACACCTACTTCCACGCCAAATGGAATTGCTGCTGCACTTGCTGCCTTTGAAAATGCTATTTTAGAAATCACCCGTCTGGTGGATATCATATTGGAAGACATTGCTCGGTTGACATCAGATCTACAACGACGAGATCTCGCCAGTGACGAACTAGCAGTACTAGAAGATGCTACAACTCTGGAGAATGCTTATAAGACCGCTATAGACTCCACGAGTCAATTGGGTCAGTTGACTGGCGCCCAAGCCAAAAACGTAAGCGATAGCTACGTTGCAGTTGTGGATCCCGTTTCCAAGCTTTTGCAAACTCTCATATCTAAGGAAGCTCTCTTTAGTAGCAGTGGAATCATAACTGCGGTCCAAAGTAATTTGACAGAGTATCAGCAGCTGAATTTCGAACTCATGGAGGCTGTAGACAGCGTAGTTGGATGCGGACAGTACGCTTCTAGCGTGGCGTCTGCTAACAGTGCTATCCGCTCGGAATTCTTATCAGCAGACTCAGTTTATAGTATTTCAGCAATTTCCACTGTAGCAAACGCATGCTCAGCGACTACTGCTGGTGTTTCTGGTATTACTGGTGTCCAAACGGTCACAGCCACTGCCACGGCTATAGTCACAGATACTACTACCGTTGTGCCTGGAGCTAGTAAGACAACAGCGAAGATAATGATTACGTCGTCTGGATCAGTGGAATCAGCAACTGTTCCTACCGGGTACACCGTTACTGTGATTGATGGTACTACTATGACTGTTCCATGTACTACAATTACAAGCAGCAGTCCAGCAGAACAGCCAAAGGAGTCAGGGGCTGTCGTTACTAAATATACCGTAACGGTTGTCGATGGCACTACAGTCACAGTTCCATGCTCTACTATTACTAGCGGTTTATCTGGGCCAAAGGCATCCGGAGCCAGCATCGCTAGTGATTACACTATAACAGTGGTCGAAGGCAGAACAGTTACAGAAGCTAAGGAAACAGCGTCTACCAAGACGCCTATTATTACTTCAGGTGCCGCGGTGACTGAAGTGGCATCCGCAATAGGCGCTCAATCCCAGCAGCCCGGGGAGATCTCTGGTAAACCTGGTAAGGCCACAGGAACAGCTAGCGCTCAAGCGACGTCTCAAGTGGCATCCCAGGTGAGCCAATATGCAAGTGGAGGAGGAGAGTCTAGCCAAACAGCTCCATTAGAAGCTGCAGGATCTCGAAACTTCACGAGTCTATTCTTAGCCGTGTTGACCGCGTCATTAAGTTCTCTCCTTCTCGTTTTATGATTTGTTCTCCATGATTTGTTTTCCATGATTTGTTTTCCATGATTTGTTTTCCATGATTTGCTTTCTATGATTTGCTTTCTACGATTTGCTTTCTACGGTTTGCTTTCTACGATTTGCTTTCTATGATTTGCTTTCTATGATTTGCTTTCTATGATTTACTTTCTAGGGGTGTTTTAGGATTATGCTTTCAACCCATTTCTTATTCAGCAGCAGCAACTTTTTTTATTAGTGTGCTGTGATATTTTAAACCAATTTTATTCTATACCTATAAGATTATTAAAAATAAAAAATTTAACAAAAACCAAAATTCACTATGTTTCTTGATTTTTCATAACACCTTGTTTTTTGACGCCACTTTATATACCAATTTCGTGGTTTCAGGTGTTGGAGAATTGCAAGTAAGCTTAGTTAAACGAGAAATCTTAAGCCAATTTACGTGGGAAAAGCGCTCCAGGCCGACGGGTGAAATGCAAAATGCAGAAGTGAATGTAAATCAAATTAACATCAAATAAACATCAAACGAGCATCAAAACTGGGCCGGGCCCGAACTGAAATTAAACAATTAACACACGTACGTAATCTACACGAAACAAAGCAATAATAGCTAGAACCTCTGTCATCTGATCATGAGGGCCCACCTGAATACTAAGAAAATAGCGTTTTCTGGGCACCTTACGTTTTTTGTTTGCTTGCTACTCATAATGCTGTCTTCGCTGACATCGAACCACCACTTTGAAGCAAGTTGTCTATGATACAAAAAAAGCACAGAGGAATGTACAGATGTGGAATGAAAAATCGGCCTTATTTCCCGATTCGGTTCTTGGCCTTCGGACTCGGATACCAACACCATTTCATTCCTTCGACTAAGCTTAAAACTGAGCTTGAGCTTTAAAACAGTTTTGTGAATCTGTGTCTAAGCATTAACAATTTTGGTTAGAGTCTGTTTTTATTTTTTCCCGTCCAGGTCGTAGCTGGTTGCTGTTGTGCACTCAGTTTCTGTTTCGACCTATTCTATCGGTATCTCTGAGACCGTTCGGTTGGCTCGTTCCCCAATTTCATTTTTTCAAAGATCGGATCGTAGATAGCGTAATGGCTATCAAGGTAGACAATCAGATACAAGTCACTCCAGCAATACGAAGCTACCAGACAGATCCCTGAAAGCCTCTCGCCGGCTTACTTTTGGCTTCGCGTTCACGGACACGGCCACGGGAATCAAACTTTCTCTTGTCTATATGTAGGCAAGCTGTGCTTATCTGCCTATAAAGAGAACCACTTTAGAGAACCCATTTTACAACCTTTTTAGAGCTATTTTAGCCTCATTCTAAAACCTTTAAAGGACTATTAAGGATAGTCTGTCTTAACCTTAAAAAACAGCATACCCACACGGTTGAACATACACTCACACCTCACCCTTATTATTCTCTCAACGCAAACGCCTTCACTAGTTAGTAGAGAAAGAGTCTGTCTGAATCCATTCCTCCGTCCACCCACACACTATTACATTTTTCATTTCACACGACTTGACAATCATCGACCTTCTGTCATATGTCATTAAGCTTGTAAAACTTCGGCGGTTCGACGACTTCAAGGCTTTGTTCGTGGAGAGACAATCAGACACAGACATTCAGCAAGATGGAGGAGTCTAAAGTGCTTCCACTAAGCAAGCAGGATGTACATCGTGGTACTCAGACAGACGGGTACGGGTTGTATAGTGCTTATAAGCGCATCGTGTTTTTCTTCAAGCGTACAGTGCTAGGCAAGCAATTGGCAAGAGGTTTAGCAACTATAGCCTTGTTCTTGACATTAGTATACTTCTTCATAGATGGAGATGAACGTCACGTTATAGCGTCAAAGATTTCATGGCTGGGTTTAGAATGGCATCCTTCGTCGTCCTTGGCCAGGAAATCTCCTGGGAAGCTGTCAGATATATACCAAATTGCATCGATTATATCTTCGCCAGATTACGATTATACGCGTGCATATAAAGTTTTTTCTGACGCAGAAACAAACAAGGGCACGAGTTTTGACTGGTCTGACTGGGTGGATATGCATTCTGTGGAGTCATTGATCGGTATAGGACCAAACGACGAAAACTGGCCCTTCAGTGACTACTGCCGTATTGACAAAGACAACCCATTCCAAAGCTCAATACACAACTGCACACAGCTCGAAGTGGCTTTGAATGGTCGCCTGTACTTGAGCAAGCATTCATGGCCATCTATAAATGTCGTTTCTCTTGGTAAAAAGAGCAAGCAAGTGACAATCGGACTTCCGCCAAACAAGAACAACGACGGCACAAATCATGACAATAATGTCGACAGCACAGACCATATTCAGCCTTACTCATTTGCTCCTAGTAGTACAGTCATTAGTGACAGAGTCCAGGTCGCTTTAGACGAGAAATTGTTTGAGTTTAATGTGGACAAATTGACACAAATCACTGACGACATGCCTCAAGAGGCCATGCTTTACGCCGAAAATGTCAAAACTTGGCTAGAACAAGTACCCACGTCGCACAAATACTTTGATGAATGTTATTTCGATAAAGACCGTTATTCTGTAGGATCGCACTATGACTGGCGGTTCTTTGACGGTATAAGATTAGGCGAAGAACATGACGCCATATTATACCACATGCTGCGTACTTGGGCCAAGTTCGCACAACAAGAAAACATACTTTCATGGATTTCGCATGGGTCATTGTTAGGCTGGTACTGGAATGGTTTGGCCATGCCTTATGATTCCGATAACGATATCCAAATGCCTGTCATGGAGCTTGTCAGGTTCGCGAGATTGTATAACCAATCCATCGTATTGGAGGATCACACTGAAGGCACAGGACGATACTTTATAGACGTTTCTCCGTGGCACGTTGAACGAGTACGAGGCAACGGCATGAACGTCATTGACGCGCGATTCATCGACATGAGGTCTGGGTTGTATATTGATATCACTGGACTAACGCATACAAAGAAAGAGCATCAGCCTGGCAGTGATAACAAGGGCCACAGGAGATTCGAAGTTAATTGCAAGAACCACCATTATTATGCTATCGAAGATCTGTCGCCATTAAGACAAACCGCTTACCAAGGCATCCACGTTTACATTCCTAACAATTTTCCGCGCGTATTGAAGTCTGAATACGAGGACTATAACGATCACAAGTTCCGAGACTGGATCTTTGACGGGTCTTTAAACATGTGGATACCTCGAGAGAAGTGCAAAGACTATACAGACTTGAGCAAAAAATTCGATCAAACAGGCCACCTGACATTATACGGCGCATGTGGCGACGAAGACTTATACGAAGAATACTCAAAGACAAATGGCCTTGTAGAGGACCATTTTGAAGAAATGAACATTTACTACGGCACTGACAATTGGCATCCTCCTAGTGAAGAGAATGGCAAGACCGAGTACCAGTTGAACACAGACTGGCTGGAAGGCACTGATAAGGAGACCATTGTTAAGTTGTTAAGCAAAAACTCTGCTGTGCTGCGGCACGACCCGATATAAATACACGCATAAATATATATATAGTTTGAGAAATGGATGAGTTTGGATTGGACCGAACAAGCAGTTCCATAAATATCCTTATTTTTGCCTTGTTTAAGAATGTAATGGCTCATCGTCATGGCTCCTTCTATTTTTGGACAATGAGCTTTTCTGCGGCGGCGCGAACGTACATTTTCTCCCCATTTGTAAGCGGTTAAGTAAAAGCCCAAAGTCGGCCAAGCTTATATTACGAAACGTTGGAAAAGCTTAGCAAGGCTGAGAAAGTGTTTATGTTTTCCCTTGTACCCAAAAACATGAGAGATGCCATCTTAGTCTCCTCGAAGAGCCAAAAAACAAAAAACAAAAAACGAAAAGCTAAAAGGCGGAGATGGAATTCTGTGATCACCACAGCCGTGCGCATTACCGGATTAGGCCAACGTAAACAATGTCTGCCTAGTCCACCTTAATGAAGCAACATGTGCTTCCTTCTCTTTTTATTAACACTGACAGACATTTAATAAGACCTGCACGGGCAGCTATATATCCAAGGGATTGTTTTCTAGTAGCTAGGATCTCTAAAGTATTTAGAAGTGCAATTTAGAGGTCTATCTAAAGAAAGATTGTTTGTTGAGTGACTGGCTGACAAACGGTGGAACTCAGAACTTTTCAACACTCAAAGCTTAGCAGCACAGGACCCACTAGGAAAGATCCGTGCAAAACAGGCTTTTGTTTCGATTTTCCGACAATAATCAAGAATACCTCGGGGCATTTGAATCTATAGAATAAACCAGGGCTTTGGTGGTAGATCTTACTGGTGTTGAGTCCATTGTTCATTGTGCATATTGAAGTTCACATCGGAATGGACAATTCCACACAAAGTTTTGCATTGAATGCGCTGCAGAGCGCCAGCCACCACATAAGCAAATCGGATCCGAAACTCACGGAAGTTAAGTTTGTGGGAGGTGAACAGGAGTTTGCTGGGCCCGGCAATGTTGATGTTGTCATCGGCCCTGAAACGGACCTCTCAGCGGAAACCGGGATAGCCGTGTCGACATCAAGCCCAGGGGTCAACTACTCCGCGAACCCAAATTTAGACTTTGCATCAGACTACCAAGCATCTGACAGTGTATCTCCGGCTACTTCGGTTCCTGTTCCTGTTCCTTCGTTACCCCCGGTTGCTTCCTTGCCGTCTACAGGCTTGAACACTCCGGTAAGACAGTCGTCACCGTCATTGGTCGCTCTGCCTATCCCTCAACTGCCACCCCCTGAAAAGCATAGCTACAATTCTGTACAAAGCCAATCCAACATTCTGGAAAGCGTCATTTCCTCATACCAAGTGGCCAATCAGAGTCAATTACCGCTCGTGAACAATACCAACGGACAGGTGCTACCCCTGAATGAACGTGGTTATCCTCGCTCTTATCAACAGTCACATTCACAGTCGCAACCAAGGTCACAGTCGAGGTCACCTTCTCCTTTAAGAAACAATATGACCAACAACTACAAAGAGCGAGTCTCAAGTCCTTCTAGAGCGCAAAAAGAAGCCAATAGGTTGCGCAAGGCCACTGCTGCTACTACTAGTAAAGCTTCGGCTGATGCATCTACGAAAAATATTCCTCCTTATATAATATTTGGTTCAGGGGTACTATGTGGAGTCCTGCTATTATCATTGAAACCGGCTATCGAAACAGTATTTTTTCACAGCGTAGAAGTCACTAGCAAAGTATTGCATTTCTTAGTGGTATGGGGCCTGGTTCTCGGCATTGCATATCTTATCTATTCTTCAACTGGTCTATGGAGTAACAGATACGAACAACCGCAAAAAGGCCCAAGAAGGTGCCGTCATGATGCCTCTAAAGAGTTCCATCGGACCATTCTGGAAAACGAAGAAGAAAGAGAACGGCGAGAGTTCTTCACCGGGTCGTTTGCCAGTGCAGCGTCTTCAGGGCCTCCATCACCTTCCAAAGATGAACTATACGCTTACAGACCTTATCCTAGCCGTACACGAAGTTCACAACCTCCTTTGGTGCATCCAGGCAATGTCAAATTCCGTCGACAAAGCAAGAGCAGTATTCATAGTAACACTGGGCCGCTGCCTTCGCCTACGCTTTCTAGCGGTTCTACTATGGACTCATTCCGTACACCAACAACCCCACCGTTAGATTATCACGAATCAGACATGAACGGGATTCTCAGCGGCGACGACTTGACAATGGAGCTCGAGAAGTCGGCAAACGAGATCGCGTTTAAGCTGCGGTAGGTGGTGGAACACAGATCATCACATATATATATATATCGTACATATCGAGAGAAATGTCCAGGGAACATTCCTACTTCTACTTGTTGTTAAACGTTTTGTATATTATATATACATACTTTGTGATGTCTGTATCATATATATAATCGTATGAATACATTAGAACCAATTTTCATTTTTAGTTTGTTTGCTTTTTAGTCTTGTTTTTTTAGTTGTATGCGGATTCGTCAGGCAAAAATGATCATCTGGAGCATTTAGTGAACTTCACCTTGGATAGGAGGAATCTCGAATACCACTTGCTTACCAGTGAGCTTGTTGTAGACAGACTGGAACGACTCAAGCTTGTGTTCAATGGTGGTGGTGTCCTTGTTGTCCAAAATGACCTTGTAAAGCTTGTTACCGCCAGTCTGGTATCTTACTCGCTTGCCGACAATCTCTGTAGGGAAAACAAGATCTTCCAACAAAGCATCATGAACGGCAGTAAGAGTTCTGGATCGAGGTCTCTTTTGGGTCTGCTTGGCACCAAGTCTACCAGGCTTGGGCAAGATTCGTCGCTCAGCAAGGAAGATGACGTGTCGGTCAGAGAACTTCTTCTCCAACTCTCGGGTGAGTCGAACTTGGACCTTGTGGAAAGCTTGGAGACTAGGGACAGGTACAAAGATAGCAATAACCTTCTTACCTCCAGCGACTTCGATTTCTCGAGCAGACTTGAATTGCAACAGTCGCAAGTCGGCCTTGACTTCCTGGGAAGAGGTCTCAATGTCCAAGAAGGATTGAGCAATCTGCAACTCGAGCTCTGAAGGCTCCTTGTTAAGGATCTTGTTAGCAGCGGACATTCTGTATGTGTGTGTAGTTTTATCAACTGTTGTTGTTAGATGTACAGTATGGTAGAGGAACAAAATTGTAAAATTATTGAGTGGTTAATGGTTTCGATGTCGGGACTGAAGTTTACGCGGTAAATAAAAGCAGTCACAACGACCCTAAAATTTCAGTTTAGCGACTTTTCAGATCTCCCAAAGTGGCCCTAAATTGACGGAAAACAAAAAAAACAACAAAAAGTCAGATGAACCTGAAAAGATTAGATCTGACTGACTGGACAAAAATTGACAGATGTCGGGCAACGTACCCCACAATCTGATTCCAACCATGAATTTCCTCAAAACAGCTCCAGGAGGGAATAGTCTCATTCATCTATACCACTTTGCTGTCCCATATTTCATATTTTATATTCCATAGCTTATAGGTTATTTATTAGCACAGCTAATCTAATTTAGTCTACTTCACTTTAATCCACACCAACATTTGATCTCTATTACAATCCGACTCCAAATGCTACCAGCACTGCTGAGACCACAGTATAGAAACCATAGTACCACGAGGGCACTTCGACCATTCCCGCAGGTCCTTTACTTTTGCTACTCTTCGTAGAGGTACTACTGGCAGTACTAGCACTACCACTAGATGTAGAAGCACCCGTAGTAGCACTAGCAGCTGCACTGCTGCTACTGGAAGAGTCAGTGTCATTGGAACTCCACTGAGTAGAAGCTGCGTTTAAGCCTTTAGGGTCACCTGCGCCGTTCGTGAAGTAAGTCTCAGCTCCTTCAGGGGTATCAGGCAAATCCGCATCAGGATCCACTTCCCAAGTTCCTTTGACATAAGCAGGACAGTCCGACTTGGTTCGGTTAGCAGCATCTCCGTTACCAGAGGGATCAGTAGCATTTCCCAGAGCATACTTCAAGTTGTAGAAGTCTTCTAAATAAGTGACATCGTCACCACTGATGTTGACAAGACCGTAATTGTTAGCTTCCTGAGAGTATTCATAAACAAGACCTCCGGAAAACACAGTAGTCATTTCATCAGAGTAGATCGACTCTACTTCAGTGAACTTTCGAGGGCTAACTTTGTTACATCCATACTCTGAGAAAAACGTAGGCAAAGAATAGTTGGAGTAACGGTCGACGTCTGCTTTATAACCAGATACAGTAAACGACGAGTCTCCGCACCATTCGTAATCGTTCATGCCAAACATGTCGATTCTTGTGTCGTCATCTCCACAGTTGAAATATTGCATCTGTTGCCATCTGTTTTCGGCGATATCAGCGGCACTATATCCCACAGGGATAGTTCTGTTAGCCTGCTTGCTGATATATCGCTTCATATCTCGAGCTACAGCTTTGATATAAGGAGCAGTGTCAGTGACATTAACACTGTTGATGACTTCGTTGGCAGCGAAAAAGCCCAATACGTTGTCATAATTTTTGAACGTATCGATAGTTGCGAAAATGGCTTGCAAATAAGCAGCATTATACGACGGGCCAGGGTCATTCCTGTTTAATGACTGTTTGGGTGTATTGACGTCGAGAATCAAATAAATACCGGCGTCGTCGAGCAACTTCATACATTCATCGTGATCCGCAGAGTTGTCGACAGTGTAAACTCGGATAGTGTTAATTCCGAGCTCTTTGAACACGGGAACATCTCGCTTACAGTTCTCCGAGTCTGCAAGAGGATCGGAGACGTTGGATGAGCCTCCAGGTTGATAGTCTACTCCTCTGATATAAAACCTGGTATCGTTGCCTTTTTGATAGAAAGCATTACCGACAATTTCAATAGGGGCCAAAGCGGCGTTTGCACCAGTCAAGCAGATGGCTGCTGCTACCGAGGCTTTGAAAAGTGAGAAAGCCACCATAGTGTAGTGTTAAACGAGTGTTGTAGTAGTGACAAACAGTGTAGTAGTGTAGCGGTGAAAACTATTAGCAATAGTCAGCAACAGTAAGCAGCACCAATATCAACAAACACTAGTAGTAGTGATATTAATAAGTAGGAATGATAATACTAATAATAGCAGTACTAGTTCCTAGTTCCAAGTACCAACAAACACAAAGTAAAAGTAGAAAGTAAATACAAAGTAAAAATACAAAGTCAAGTTAAATAAAAGAAAGAAAGAACCCTCCAAATATTAAGTGCTCCGAGCCACTTTTTATTTATATAGCGGCGGCGTATGGCCCGATGCGAACCGATGTGATGTAAACACTTGCTTAGTTTGGACTGCCAGTACTGCCTCCCCTGAATCTCAGGCGAGGTTAGGGGATGTAATGAAAGGGAAAAGGAAAAGGAAGTCAAAGAGAAGAGAGAAAAAGGGCAAAGCAAAACAAGGCCAAGGCCAAGTGTGTTACACATCGAAACCAAAAATAGATTGGGTTTTTCATGCCGTTTATATCGATAATGCGAATATTCCAAAAATATGTATTACATGGTTCTGTATGGTTTTAGGTGACCCTCGTTTTACTGGAGTTTTTGTTTATTGACATGCCCAAATTAGGCGGGCAGAACATTTATATTGGCGTGGGTCTATAATTAGTTTTGGACAAACTATGACATCAGCGTAAATAGTGTGGAAACAGTGCGCCAATACTGCGAACAGCAGAAACAGAAACGAGTCGCCAAACTTAATTACCTCTCCACCTGTTGCATTTTTCCAGCGACGATCACCCAGAATGGAATGTATGGCCAGGAACGCGTCTGCAGCGTATCATAATATGTAGAATACCATATAGAATATCACATAGAATATTATATAGAATAAAGTTAGCTTAACCTATAGATATACAGTATATAGATGTATATAGTAGAACATAGCATAGCATGGTATTGTTACACTACACTACTGCAGATGGAACCCAGGTCCTGGCGGAGAAAACAGTCCTTGGTCGACCACAGGCGAGTTCTGCACACTGATGTCCCCAAGAATGGTAAACTCCGCAGCCGACCGTGCATCGTGGTCAGCTGTAGATCTTGGCTGTTCTTGTCCTTCTGTCTCCGTTTTTGTTTGTGAATGTGTTTGTGAAGAACCTTGTAAGTGTGCTTCGCCCTGTTCCTGTTCGAAGGAAAAGGGTGCTGGGGACTGCCGATCAACCGGCGTAGCCAATGATAAATCACTCATCAGCTCCAAGGAAACCATTCTGTTCTTTGGAGTAGCACTAGGAGGCACTGTATAGTCTGTAGCCAGCTCCAACGGGGGCAGTGACTGTTTTTGCTGCTGCTGTTCTTGTTGTTGTTCTTGTTGTTGTTGTTGTTGTTGCCTCTGCTTCTTGATGCTTATTGGCGTACCCAGATCAATGTCCGCTGCTAATACATTCCTGCTACTTTGATTCTTGACAGCCCCTAGATCCAGGTCTGAATCCAGATCGTCTAGTTGCACGACTGGTTTCGACACAAATGGCGCATCCAGTGTCTTATCACTATCAGCGTTAGCTTTCTGAGGGTCTTTTGATGCTGCTTCCGGCCCTTCAGTAGACCCGGCTGTGCTGATCTTTGGAGGCACAGCGACATTCAAATCAAGATCAGTGACAATAGGAGGCACAGCGACTTCTTTGTTCTCCTTTTTAGGCGATCCTACCATGGGCTTGGAGAAGTTGATAGGCGTGGGATTCCTCGCTTTGGCAGTCGCAGCGCCATCTGAGCCAGAAGCTGATAACTTGTAATCTTTGATACCATCTTCAGATGTAGTCGTGCTTGTGTCTTCGCCCTCTATAGGCTTTTCTGTAGGTTCTTCTGTAGATCCCGTAGAGTCATTGTAATCATTGAGACATTTGTCGCCAGTCTCAGAAGCATTTGTCTCAGAGGCATTGGGGCGTTCCTGCGGGGTCGCTGGAGCGAGATGCCAAATCTCAGAAATGCTGACTGTCCATTCCGATTGAGCCGCCGTTGGAAGACGTCTGCCTCGAGGGCCTCTGGCACGTGACCTTCGGCTGTCAACCGAGCTATCAGTACCAGTAGCACCAGCAGTATTGTCAGTAATATTGTCAGTAGTACCGTCTTTTGAGCCATCTTCGTCATCTTTTGAAGCGTTAGAAGGCACAGATGTCTGGCCCGTAAACGGACTGGGTACCCCTCTGCTAGGCGGAGGGCCTTTGGCCATCATGCTGTTTAAGTCGTTAAATAAAGATGCCCTTAGCGCACCAATTCTAGAAGCCACTGCCGGAGGTTTGGATTTTGGTTTTGGCGGAGGTACAGGGTCGTTGACAGGCTTGAACTCTTTCAGTTTAGAGGGCCGCGGTGCGACAGTAGGCTTGATTTTGGCCGCAGGTTCCTCCTTGGAGGGCTCCTCTGTAGCAAGTTCCTCCTTGAAGGGCTCCTTTGTAGCAAGTTCCTCTTTCGTAGGCTCATATATGCAATCTTTTGAGCCTTCTACAGAGTCTCCTGTTCCTGATGGTTCTTCCGTAGGCTTTTTAATCGACTCGACCTTACGTGGCCTTGAAGTAGGTACACTGGGAAGCACGACACCAGTATTAGCAGCTTCTGGAGCAGCCGGTTTAGGTCGATGCGAAGGAACTTGAGGAAGTGTAGGTAGCTCTGACGTAGATGTGGATCTGGACGAGGAGGATGATGATGATGATGATGATGATGTAAGCTTCACGGGTCGCGAAGGAACAGAGGGCAGCTTGATGGTTTCAGCGAGAGGCGTATCGTTTGAGAGCGGTTTTGCCGGCGTAGTCTCATCGTTTTGAACTTCTTGTACATCCTTAATAGTCTTATCATCGTTTTCTTCAGTTTGTTCGACATCATGGCTCTTAGGTTCCTCCTTGACTGTCTCCTCCTTGGTTGTCTCCTCTTCAGCTGTATCAGCTCTAGGAGTATCAACTTCAGGAGCATCAGCTTCTACCTTGGACTCCGAGACAGTTTCCAAAGATGATTGCAAAGTATCACGTTCTATTTTGGCACTGTTTTCAGACTCAGAAACCTTTTCGGTGGTTTCAATAGTTTCTGTGGCTTCTGTGCTGTCCTTGTTGATAACAGCACTTTCATTATCACTATTAGCATCAACATCACCAGTGTCAGTCGTTGATTCCAGGCCCCGAGGAACAGTAGGAAACTTCAATTCGAACCCCGCATCTTCAGTGACCTTTGTGTTATCTTTCGCCTCTTTCGCGTCTACATTGTCTTCTGTATCGGCGGATTTGGCATTCCGGTTCAATATCGGCCGTTTAGGCACTTTGGGTAGTGAAGGCTGGAGTTAGTTAGTTGGACTGACTGACATACCGCCAGATGAAAATAAGTAACCAATATGACATCAAAATATCATTGAAACATCATTACACTTACAAGCTGTTCAGATATCTCTGAGTTGGTGGGATTGGTATTGGTAGACTCGTCTGCCATGATATGCTCTGTTTTGCTAGGGAAAGTGAAAGGTGTAGTAGTCAAGTCAAGTTGTCAAGTGCAATTCAATTACCATGGGAGGGCAAAATTGTAAACATAGAGGGTATGGATATATACAGAAGAACAGGCACAGGGACACGACAGGGATAGCACCAAATAATTTACAGACAAAAGTCTAAAGGAAAAACATGGTTATATATAAATATTGATTCTACGATTCGACAAATCAAGCCAAATAACAGGCCTAATGTTGGTTTTGAAGTATTATTTATTGATAAAATTCTTGTATATCGACGACTATCAAATTAAACAATAACAAACAACACACTACGGCAAAAAAGCTTTAAGAGTAGTTCAGTCGGAAAATGTCATTGAACACATAGTAAGAGCCGTTATTATCAGGCAACAGATGGAACACCTGCGAGTATCTCTGAGGTCGCTGCTCTTCGTCAATCAACAGTTCTCCAGTCACCATGACAATGACATCTCCTCCGGTAGGAGTAGCAGGCTGAGCATCAAGAGTAGACACTCGGTGAGCTACCTTGGTGAATCCCAAGGATGTGAGCTTCTCCACAATGGCCTCCGAACCTTGGACCTGCGACTGCTCGAAAGTGAGCATGGAATGTTCACGCTAAGCTGGTTAGTAACTTCAGTCTGTAGTGTAGTTTAGTATCGTTGCATATCTTAACTTACGTAAAGGTTTCCCAGCTGGGCTCTGTCAGCATCGAACTGCTGATAATAAAAGGTCGTGAATTGCTCTAAAAAACACAGGTTAGCTTCGGCCTACGTTTCTTGTGAATCGACAAGTATCAAGATTCAGGGCCAGTGGTTGGTTCTGGTATTATTACTTACGGGCTAAAGCATTGAAATCTATAGCAAGGGTTAGTTAGTAATTAATGCAACTAATGTACGCCAACAAGCTTTCATTGAGAGCAGCGTAAGCATCTTTTCGAGTTCGCATTTGCATTTGCATTTGCATTTGGGTCGTACTTACCGGCCATGGTTTATGTTTGCAGTACTAATCAAAGGTCCGGTTCGGTCTTGGTTGGTTGGTATATATAAGGAAAGAGAGTTTTTTTGCACAGATACAGAGATTTCCAACGAATTCCAATGTTATTCAGCGAGTGAGTTTATCCCAAAGTCACGTGATAATATCATAATTTTTTGTTTTTTGTTTTTTTGTTTTTTTCACTTTTTCACAATGGACAAACTCTTGGAAACCAGAAAACCTCGAGAACAGTAGGCGGCGTGCTTCTGTATGATTATGTTGTTCGGTTATTTCGCGGCACTGCCGAGCGTGCCCTTAATTATTGAACTGATTTTTTTTTTCAGAAAATACACTGCAAAGTAGAAGCATGCACGAGATCTTAAACCCGCGAACCAATCACACACCTACTACAGGCTTGCATTGCATATAAGCTTGTAAAAGCTTGTAAAACAGTCAATGAATTAATCTGTATTTCTAGATGTGTACTTGATTACAATAACTGTTTCGGATATCCACCCCGAAAGCGAAAGCCGTTTCTGTTATGATGGACCAAAACCTAAATCACGCAGATTTCCGAATTCAGTCTTGGTCTGTGCGTTCTGAGAATGCTTGATTTGGGTTTAACATGTTGTACTCATATGGTTAGATAGTCTTAATTTGTCGACCCGAGTTAATTGGACGATAAACGTGCATATGTCAAACTCAAGCCGGCAGCTAACCGAATGCCAAGATACACAAAAAGCACGGGCCAGCCGTGATAATATATTCGGAATCAGATATTAGATTGGATGATCCGAAAAACCTTAAGATACTGGGAACTCCACTGATCCCGCATAAATTCTCCAGTAAGCACGCACACCATCACACAGAGTGGAGCGGCGGGCCAATGGACAGTGGAATTCCGGTACCTCAAATTCAAGGGGTGTATAATCCATTGGACTGTATACCTCCCGATTCGAATGTGGTTCTAGGATTTTTTTTTATATTTTATATATATTTTCTGATAATTGTATTACTCTTACTATTTGTTTGTACATCCTAATCTCAACTTTAAATGAATACGCGTTGTAGATCTGGAAACATTTCATATTATTTTTACTTTTTTTTATCAGGAGGACAAATACGAGAGAAACATACCAAGCCTAGAACCACCACCACGCAAGGTATACAAACATATTGCACATTTTCCCACTAAAGTTCCCCGAGTTATTGACAATCCCCCTAAATAAAAACATACGGCACTAGATTGTACGTACGTCTCACGCCGGAATCCAGCACAATCATCCAAAAACACCAACCAACCCACCCATGTTGGCAGACGAAATGTGTGTTTATGGTGATTTTCGGGGAGGTAGTGTCATTTATACACCAAATCCAGTGCGGGATAACCTTAAAAAACAGAAAAGAATGTAAACATTTATATATATATAGCATTTTTTAGAAATAATTCCAGGGTACAGTTTAATAGTATTAGAGGGTAAGATCCGGGTATTTTGGTATTTTGTTGAGATTACTATTCACACGATATTCTTTTTTCGTATATTATTTTTTAGCTACACACAGCTTTTTCAAAAAAAGAAAAAGAACCTCCACTAATTAAAGTAACGTCATTCCGATAGTGTTCATGTAGACTGAATACACCATCCAATTAGGAAGTTCGGCTTCTTTAAAGAGCCACCGGCAAATTCTTTTGGTACCTTTTAGGCAAGATACAGGTACCGCATGCGGAACTCCCATGTCAGTCAGCTCCGAGACATGAACTATTTATATACGAGCCTAATTCCTCATGGAAAATACCACCGTTTTGTTTCACTCTCGTAATATACACATTCTACTTCTTTCATTTTTTGTTTAATACTTTCGTTTAAGTATTTTAACGTTTGTGATACTTCTTCTTGAGAAAAGTCTTTTGTAAAACGCGCGTGTTGGTTGTGGATTTTTAACCCTATATATATATCTTTATATACAGGCTTCGTTTCAGTGTTTACTTCTTTCTTTTCTAGAAGAACATGACGAACTCTTTTCATTTCATTTCTCAATTGTTTGTCGCTTGTAGTTTTCTTGCTGCAACAGCAGTAGGAGCGACATCCCCTGGTTATGTCGGGCTTCCCTTGAAACGCACCAAAACTGATGATTCTAGCGGATACTTTTCGAGGAGAACAGAAAGTCTCGTAAGAAGAGCTGAAGGACCTACAGGAACCGATCATTTCACTGTTAATGTGACTAACATTATCTACTACTATACCATTCCCCTCGGTGTAGGAACTTCTCCTCAATTTTTTGAGGTTCTTCTTGACACTGGTTCCTCTGATATGATGTTAATTTCCGCTACAAACCCTTTTTGTGAACAGAATGGACCCCTACCAGATGGCTACTTTGGTAACCAAATCGAGTGTAGCACAACTGAAGGCCTTTATTACGCCAATGAGTCCAGTACTTATCAGTACGATAATTCCGACTTCTTCGTTCTATTCGGCGACGGCTCTGCTGCGGAAGGTGATTATGTTACCGACAACGTATATCTGGTCGATAGCGAATGGGAAACTGCCGGTATCCAAAATGTGTCCTTTGCCGTTGCTACCGTAACAAATGCGAGTCACAATATCTTAGGCTTAGGTCTTGCCGATAATGAGAGGAGCCATTACCTGGGTGATCAGAGCTATGGCTACCAGAACTTCCCTGCTGTGCTAAAGGATGTTGGGTTAGTTGGTGCTAACGCTTATGCACTTTACCTCAGTAGCTTATACACGGAAACTGCAACTATACTCTTTGGTGCTGTTGATTCCGAGAAATACACCGGCGGACTATGGACAGTGCCTTTGGTCAACTATTATGAGAATCTAGGTTATCCTCAGTTAGAGTTTACCGTCATGGCACAGGACATCGTGATTTCCGCTGCTGACTGTGATAGCCATGTCGTCCATACTTCGGATTACTATGCACTTTTGGACTCCGGTACTACTTATTCCTACCTTCCTCAAGATGCCTATGAAGGTATTCTTGAGAACCTGAATGCCACTTATTCGTCGGAATACGAAGATTACTTATTCAAATGCAAACCTGCGTCTGAGACAAACGTAACATACTATTTTAGCGGAGTTCCTATTTCTGTATCATTGTATCAGTCTATTTTTGCTGCGACTGATTCAAGCGGAAACTATCTCTACGATGACGATGGTGATGTACTTTGCAACGCAGCTCTTGGTTACGTGACTGGAGACTACGCGATTTTAGGCCAATCTTTCCTTCGAGGTGCTTATGTCGTCTTTGATCTTGATAACCTGGAGATTTCTCTTGGAGAAGCCGTCTACACTACTGATACCAATATCGAGATTATTGATACTAGTGTCCCTGGAGCAAAGCCTGCTAGTGAATATGTCGCTACGACTGACTCTTCTTGTACATCGACTACCAGTAGCAGTTCAAGTGCAAGCACTACTTCCACTGCTAGCTCGACCTCTAGTACATCTACTACCAGTAGCAGTTCAGGTGCAAACACTACTTCCACTGCTAGCTCGACCTCTAGTACTAGCTTCTCTATTGCCACTATCAATTCCACAACCACAAGTGCCGCGCTCACCACTAGTGGGTTTGCTAACAGTACTACTACCGCTTCTACTTCTACTGCTACTTTTGTTGTATCTTCTTCTGTTGTATCTACTTCTGCTTCTGCTGCTCCTTCGTCTTATGTGTCTACACAGATCTATACCAGTGTCTCTGGTACTCTTACAATTACTGGAACACACCTCATCACTGTTTGCCCCGTCTGTGAAGGCAAAGAAACCAGAGTTTCTTCTCCGGCTGGTGCAGTAAGTGCGACCACTACCGCTTCCGTATCTGAGGCTGAGGCCACGACCGAAGCCGGTGCCTCCGTAATTGTTACTGTTATTGATGGAATGACTTTCACTATCCCGTGTGCCTACACTGCTTCTGCAGATGAAGCTCTTACTTTAGGAGCAGAAAGTATTGTTTCTTATGTTGTACCCACCACCTCTGTCGCGCCTGCCACAGTGAGCCCGGAAGCTACTACTGAAGCACCAGTGGTGGTGCCGGAGGCCGCAAATACCACTAGTATTACTACCCCTGCGCCAGTCGCAGAAGGAGCTGCTTCCAATATTAAGCCGGTTACCGCTGGTGCAACTGCCGTCTTGGTATGCTTACTCGGTGCGTTTATTCTTTAAACTAACTGATTAACCAACCTTAGAGTTTGTTTTTTTCTTACCTGATGTATATTTTCTAGCACAATATTCGTTTTTCTCTTCTCTTCGACTGTTTTTTTCTCTATTTTAATACACTATTTTCATACTATTTGAATTTTCCAAACACTTTTTGGACAAACATTCGAACCAAAAAATAGCAGTCATGTTTCGTGGGGTTTCCGTTCTGGGACAAAAATGCACCTAATTAGGAGACGGGCTAGTCAGTTTAGGCTCACTGGTGCAGAATCGGCTAGCGGCTGAACCCACACGATAAAGCGACGCCGTTTGATAGGGATATAGACAGATGTATCCCTGTATGCCGACTGCCGGTATCTGTGAAGATTTGAGGTTCTTTCGACTATAAGCAATTCATTTGTATGGAAAAAGAGACCCTAAATTTCAACTCAACAAAACGTCAAGCTGAACAAAGGGCCAATCACAAACTTCAGGACCGGAACCCAGCTTTACACTTTACTATGTTCCACGGTTCACGTTTTACTACACCTTTTGCTCGCAACACCGGGCGAATCACCCCATTATCCGACCAACTTGCAACATGACGAACAGTTTTTTCTTCTTTCTTTAATTCTCCAAACCGAACAGTTCTTTCGAGCCTGTGGCCCGGCGTTTGTGACTTCCCGTTCTGGAACCCGTTCTGAAATTCCCTTCTGGAATCTCCCCGGCTTTTAGCACGCTCTCCACAGAAAAAGGCACCAAAAGGCACCAAAAGGCACGAAGACGCAGAAGCAGAGACGGCAGCCTTGGCAAACTTAAATGAGAAGCCAAAATCAACATTAAAGTCCATACCACCAGCAAAATAATGAACAAATGCAAACTCTCATATATATTTCTGGTGTTAATAAGGAGGATACATCTTGAACTGAGCACAAACAGACGCGCATCTAAAGTAGACTATGTGTGCTTTTTTGTTTTGTTTTCCGCCCATGAATTTTTGAGGATTTTCCCACTGTAGTTAGTTGTAGCTAGGAACGGCGCGTTGTAATCTCACCACTAAAGATAAGACAGTCAGTGATCCATTTGGCTTTATTTTCTGGCACGGAACCTAAACCAAGGAAACCTAAATATAGTAGTAGGCATCCGTTTATTGTGTTCGGCTAAGTAGCGAGATGCATTGTCGTGTAACTTAGACGCGCCGCGCCGCCTCTGTCCGCCGGAGCAGACAATGATAATCCAATAAAAATAATAATTTTCAGACATTAATGGACCGGGAATAAAATGCTGGATGCGTACAGTATTAACCTTGGAATGAATCCTATATTATCGGGGGAGAGGTGAAAACTCTGGATTCAACGACAACGCGATCTCGGTAATAAACATTAAACTACTTAGCAACTTAATACTAACATTATTCATAACAAGCCCACCCATTTTCGGGGTCCTTTTGAGGGGTCATTGGTCTATCTAAAGTTTTAGTCCGTTGTATCGCTGACTGATTAGCCGTGTCTGCGTCCCGATATGGAAACACGGCTTCTTCAAAGAGCCACTAATAAATTCCTCGGTGCCGTAGTGCCGTCCCGATATGGCAATATGACCATCGATCCATGTTGAGATAGTCTGCCAGTATTTATATATCAGTAAACATCCTCGCAAGACAATAAAGATCATATATTGCTAGACAGGCTACAAGCTGTACACCAGTCTACTAATACCCCAGACTTTCGTTAAGCGATATTGTCACTCTTTTCCATTCATTCATTTCATCTCCAAGCAGGCCGTGCGCACTAGTTTGTTCGCACTACACTCATTATCTTCAATATGAAAAGCTCTTTTCATTCCTTTTTCCAATTGGCATTTGCCGCTTGTAGCTTGCTTACAAGCGTATCTGCCTCTAATGGTTATATCAGCTTCCCTATGAAGAGAAATAAGGGTGGTCTTGACGACTATCTTAGCCAAAGAACAGAAAAGTTCCTGAGGGCCGCTGCAGACGCCTCTGGAAGCGAATATGTCCCTATTTCTTTAACCAACGAGCTTTACTATTACAGTATCGACATCGGTATCGGTACTCCTGCTCAACCGTTCGAAATCTTGATCGATACAGGGTCTTCAGATCTTTGGGTGCTTTCAGCTTCAGATCCTTACTGTGAACAGAATGGTGCTTTACCAGTTAATTTAACAGGAGACCAGTTCGACTGTACTAATGTCGGTGGAACCTTTTCACCTAACGCGTCGCGTACTTATCATTACAATAACTCTGAGTTCTACATTGAATATGGTGACTACAGTTATGCCGAAGGTGACTGGGGTACCGACGTTCTTACATTATCCGACGGCACAGTAATCAAAGACATGAGCGTTGCAGTCGGTTATGTCTCCAATTCATCTGTCAGTGTTTTTGGTATCGGTATTAAAGAAAACGAAGCTACGGATTTCATGCGTAACAGAAGTTATACTTACTTGAACTTGCCTTATCTTCTCAAAGCACAAGGTTCCATTGCTGCCAACGCTTACTCACTTTACTTGAACGATTTCAACAGTGAGACAGGAAACATTCTCTTCGGTGCTGTAGATACCGCAAAAGTCTCCGGAGGCTTGTGGACTGTTCCTCTGGTCAACTATTACGCCAAATATGGTTATCCTCAATTAGAGTTCACTATCATGGGTCAGAACATTGTCTACAGTACCAACTGTGGAGATAGCGAGACCATCCATACTTCGGACTACTATGGACTGTTAGACTCTGGCACCACTTATGCTTATCTTCCTAGTGATGCCTATAATGCAATTATCAAGAAAGTCAATGCTACTTATTCCGACGAATATGAAGATTACATTTTCAAGTGCGAAGGACCTCAAGACGACGCTTTGACTTATTACTTCAGCGGAGTGCCTATTACCGTACAGTTAAACGAGTCTGTCTATGGATTAAGTGATAACGATGGAAATTCCGTTTATGACAGTGAAGGTGACCAGTTGTGTATCTTGGCCATGACTGGTACCTCTGGAGACTACTCTATTTTGGGTGACGCGTTCCTCCGAGGAGCTTATGTCGTCTATGATATCGACAATTTGGAAGTTTCTATTGGTCAAGTCGCTTACAGTGATGAATCCAACATCGAGCTTATTAGCTCTAGTGTTCCTGGAGCCAAGCCTGCCAGTGAATACGTTGCCACGGCAACCTACTCTCAGTGCATTGCTACTCCTACTAGCACTTCTAGTTCTACTACGAGCACTAGTTCAAACACCACGACTTCTGCCAGTGCTTCAACTACTAACAATGGTTATGTAAACAGCACTATTATTCATAAGGCTGCTCCTACTTCTTATGTCTCTACGCAAGTTTATACCAGTGTTTCTGGTACTCTCACCATCACCGGAACAAGCCTCATCACTGTTTGCCCTGTCTGTGAAGGCAAAAAGACCTCTGCTTCTCCTGTAACTAGTGCAGCTGTGCCTGTTGCTACTTCAAAATCTAAAGAAGTAGGTGGTGGATCTGTCATTGTCACTGTCATTGAAGGTACTACCGTCACTATTCCATGCAGCTCTACTCCTGTAGCTGTCGGCGGAGAAAAGACACCTCTGGGAGGAGGCGGAGGTGTCGTTGTACCTACTGCTACGACTGTTGCTACGACTGTTGCTCCGGTGATCTCCGTGTCTACATCGACCCCTGAAGCCAGCTCCACAGTCACGACCGAAGCACCCGTTGTCCCTGAGGTCGGCACTACTACTAGTATTACTTCTGTGCCAGTCGCGGAAGGAGCAGCTTCTAATATCAAGCCTGTTACAGCTAGTGCAGCTATCCTGGTATGCTTGCTGAGTGCTATTGTCTTGTAAATCTTGTTCTAACCGAACCTGAACCGAATTATGTTTGGAATTGTATAGATATATACTATAACTAACTCTGACTTTCACTTCGAACCACTACTAACCACTATTCTGACATTTTAAACTCCCTTCTCCAATATGAAACGTCATTCATTAAGCCAATCGAGACCGCACGTTGTAAGCTCTTTTAGCGATTATTTTAGATTATTTTAGCGATTTTTCGGGTTGCCTAATCAGGACGCGTTCAGGGGAAACACGCTTTTTTGGGCCAAAAATGTACCCAATTAGGAAAGTGATCGGCAAACTCATTCGGTGGAGAGTGTTTCAAAGTATCAACAGCCACGCTCAAAACGAGTATCCAACTTAACCACTTTCCTACCGTGGTTATTTAACTTGTAGATCATGTTAGAGAATCATTGGGGTTCGCAAGGCTCTTGCACGGACTGTGATCAATGCATTCCCATGGTGTTTCGAGTTAACGCATGGCGTTTTCGTTAGAAAAATACCGTCAGTACCTAAAATATATAAACATCTATGAAGCCGCTACTATAAGGGGGTCCTTTTTCAAGTCACCGAATCTCGTGTAGACTCATCCATTCTTTTTCTTATCTAGTACTTCTGCATTGTTAATAGGGGAAGGAACTATGAAGCTCAATTGCCTTGGCCTCTCATCTCTTTACCTACTAACAGTCTCACTATCCGTGGCTGACGCAGCAGGCTACGTCAAGTTCCCCGTCCAGGTTACTACAGGGAACAGCGAGTCTAAAAATACAAGGACTCAGGCTTTGCTAAACGCTAGGATTGATGATTCTATTCAGGTACCTCTGGTAGATACCGGATATTACTATGAGTTGTCGTTGTCCATAGGAACCCCTGGACAGTCCTTCCAAGTCATGATCGACACTGGTTCCTCGGATCTTTGGGTCCTCGCAGCATCTAACCCTTACTGTCTTCAAAATGGCATTAATAACGAGACATATAATGCCGACAACGAATTTGATTGTTCAAACGTAGGAGGTACGTTCAAAAGCAACGCTTCCAGCACTTACTCTTACGAAAACGACGATTTTTCCATCATATATGGCGACAAGGACTTCGCCAAAGGTTCTTTCGGTACAGATATCGTGGCAATAGAGGATGTAAATCTTTCTGAAGTCGGGTTTGGTGTTGGTCTTGTAGCTAACGTTACTTTCAGTGTCTTAGGAATCGGTCTCGTTGATAATGAAGCCACCAACTTCCAGTCTAGTGACTCTTATACTTACAGAAACTTACCTGCTTTGCTCAAAGACCAAGGTATGATAGATGTAAACGCATACAGCTTGTATTTGGATGCTGTCGACACCTCTGAAGCATCATTGCTGTTTGGTGCTGTTGACAGCAGTAAGTATACCGGTGGTCTATGGACTGTACCTTTGGTTAACAGGTATACCTCAGAAGGCCAACCCCAGCTCGAGTTTACAGTAGACGTAACATCAGTGGCAGTCAATGTCTCTGCAGATGACCCAGTTATCTCCGACGCTAGTTTCGTGGGTCTTCTTGATAGCGGTACGACTCTGACATATTTGCCTCCTACCGTTTTCAACAAACTTGTATCCAATATCGGAGCGAATTATGACTCTTCAGTGGGAGCATACGTTGTTACAGAGTCTGTAATGGACGATACAGATGTGATCTTCACGTTCAGCGGCGCGGATATAGTGGTCAAACTAGCAGATGCATCGTTCTCTACTAGTTCTACTTCTTCAGATGGTGAAAAACTCTACTGGATAGGTTTTGCATCATCAGGAGATGAAAACTTTGGAATTCTAGGAGACACCTTCTTGAGAAGCGCGTATGTCGTGTATAACCTCGATGCTCTGGAGATATCTCTGGGCCAGGCTAGTTATGACAACTCCGAATCAAACATCGAAGTGATTTCCTCGACTGTACCAGGAGCACGAGCCGCGAGTCTAGCGACTGTGGCTACTTTTTCGGCAAGTTCCACCAGTGCAAGTTCAATTGGTGCTAGTGTTGTAAGTTCTACCAGCTCTGTAATTGCCTCGACCACTCCTAGCACTAGCTCTGGAACTACCAGTGTTGAATCAACCATTCAAAGTACCGACCCTCCGATAACGAGCGTCAGCACGTCATCTTCGGAATCCGCGACAATGCTTGCTGATATAGTCACTACAGCAACGGCCCCTTCAGAGGCAGTTTCGTCTTTATACGACAGTCTCACCACTGTGGCTCAAACTTATGCGTCAGGAACGCTTACAATAACAGAATACTCTGTTATCACAGTATGTACGCGGTGTATGGGGACTCCTGCTTCGAAAACGCAGACTGTAGTATCTGCTAGTACCCCATTTACTTCAGCAACTCCAGCCTCTGGATCTTCTGTTATTCCCACGATTACACAGAGTGCCACGACTTCTGGCAGTGCTACAACCCGCACATTGAATACAGTTATCTCTGGTGTTTCCAATGAAGGCACGACTATTGTAACAATGACTGAGCACTTCACTGTCTACCTAACAAGAAAGGCACAGAGCACACAGTTTCGCTTTGTCAACTCTACGACTACTGCAAGCAGTGTTGCTAGTACTTCTACCTCCAGTAGTTCTAGTGTTATTACAAGCTCTATAGTACCTGCCAGTTCTAGTAGTTCTACCAGTATTGTCATCCCTGCTAGTCCTATCAGTACCACGAGCCCCAGTGCTACAACATCTACCAGCTTCAGCTCTATTATTTCCGGTGCTCTTACGGTATCTAGTTCGTCTGTGTCAACTCTAACCACAACTCCAACTATCTCCACCGACTCTGTCACTGTAATGACTGTCTCTGAAGACGTCTACGTAACAGAAACCATAAAAACCAGCAGTACCGCGACTTCAGTTGCTCAACAAACCACTGGTGCTTATCTTGAGACCCCTACTGCAGGAGCCTCAAGAATTTCCAACCCTTTGAGCTTGAAACTAGCTTTCACCTCTACGCTATACCTAGGAGCAATGCTCGTATATTTAGTCATGTAAACATACCATCATACCATTTATGAAAAACGTAAAGTAAACTACGTTCTTTGTTATTGTTATTTTTATATTTTATTGTTTGAATAACTTTTCAGATACATGTTGAATATATCAGACCCGAGTCATGTCATATCATGCTTCGATTTCCGTGGGGTTCGGCGTTTGGCGTTTTCCGACATTGAAGCTTGAATAGAAGAGCGTGGTTCAACAACAAGTGTCACTATACGAACCACATCGATGCTGTGCCTGAGCTTCAAATGGAAAAACAATCACTTCAAGTGGTCGATCATTTTAATACAACGAAAAAAATATTTTCGTTGGTTTTCCACGGTGTCTCTCGGTTAAACAGACTCCTCCTTATACAAGCTCCGAGATTTGCATACTCCCTTATTTTGGAGTAACGTTAAACCACAGCCTCGTTGAAACTTCCTTTCCACACACTACATTAACCGCACGACAACAGCCATGGCTGAACTCAAGGTATCAATTGGAGACGAAATCAAGGTAAGTAGACCAAACAATGACAATCATGTACAAAGGGCCTTCTAAATGGGATATACTAACTAATAGGATGGATTTAAAGAGGTGGATGCATGGGTAAGTATGAGTATAGTTAAGCTCCGACAACCAGGCAAGCGCTTTATCTACACCACCAAAGACGAATGCTAACAGCCCCAGGTACGCAACGGAATCGACTGGCTAGAGGATATCCAAGGTTTCTACAGAGAAAAGGCCTCGATTGAAAAAGAGTATGCCAATAAATTAGGCTCGTTGACCAGTAAATACTTTGAAAAAAAGGCTAAGATAAGCACCAATCTCAGTGTAGGTGATACCCCACAAGTGACGCCAGGGTCGTTAGAAAACGCATCATTAGTTGCTTGGAACGAAGTGCTATCTCAAAATGAGAAGATGGGCAGAGAACATGCACGATTGGCAGACGAACTGAGTTTACAGGTCTCTGACCAACTGCATGGAGCTCAGATGAAGTTTGACAGTCTGAGAAGAATGTGCGAAACATTCAATGAAAAACTAGTGGAATCAAGGGACAGTTACTACTCAGAACTGAAGAAAAGTAAGAGCAGCTACGATGCTGCTTGCCAGAGTATGGAGAAGGAACGGTTAAGAGCCTCAAAAAGCGGCAAGGATAAAGTCAGTAAGAAGGTTGACGAGAAACAACGGAATATGAACAATGCGAAGAACGAGTATCTTATAAAGATCAATGTTGCCAATCGTGTGAAAGACAAGTTTTACCATGAAGATACGCCAGAGCTTTTGGACACATTACAA
Organism: Daia ofunaensis; assembly: GCA_003707925.3. Classification (NCBI taxonomy): domain Eukaryota; kingdom Fungi; phylum Ascomycota; class Dipodascomycetes; order Dipodascales; family Trichomonascaceae; genus Daia; species Daia ofunaensis. The sequence goes on along the minus strand of PPMC03000004.1, from coordinate 517,498 downwards.
GCTCTGAACGAAGCCAGAGTCTCCGTAGTGAACGGGTTTTGGAATAAGGCCATTGAACTAGAGAAGTCCTTCTTTACAAGATGTACGGAATGTCTTACGGAAATGAGTTCGGTAGTCGCGCAGAATGTTGTGACTTTAGATTCCGCTATGTTCACAAAACACAATCTTAAGACTTGGAGCGAACCTACGGATTTTGTGTATGAACCTAGTCCTATCTGGCATGAAGATGAGGATATGGTCACGGACGATACAGTGGCTTTACAGCATCTCAGAGACATGCTGAACACGTCGTCTAAAAGACTATCGGATTATCAACGATCAAGTGAAGCGAAGCTCGAGGCTTACAAACAGGTACTCGAGGAAGACAAAAACGTACAGCCAGAGAAACTAGCGCTATTCTCACAGCATTTCACTAAACGAATACAAACATTACAAGGTCTGACATTGAACGAGTCGTTGAGGTTGATCTGTGACGTGGAAACAGAGACTATCGAAGTAGCTGTGGGTGGTAAAGACTTGTCGGCGTTACCACAGACGGAGAGGAAGAAGAAGGGTCTATTTGGCCTTAGGTCGCACAAACACGGGCCTGAAAGTGGTAGTGGAGACGTCAACCAGTTGACTACTTCTGCTTCGAACTTGTCGCTGAACTCGTCGACGTCTGGCGTCTCGCATAGTCGTGTGGGAGGCACCATCGTGTCGTCGATCCTCGGCCGATCACGAAGAAGTGCTTCCGGCGCTACTAACGATGGCCTGCAGCATGCAAAAGCGCTGTATGGTTATGAACCTCAAGGCGACGACGAGATTGTGCTACTGCCAGGAGAGGATATCGTAGTGGTGGAAGAAGACGACGGCAGTGGCTGGACTGTGGCCAAAAATGCTGGTGGTTCTCAAGGCCTAGTTCCGACGTCGTATCTGGAGATGGGACCCGCACCTGTAGCCACTGGTGGTGGTGGGTCTCCCGGTAAGAAGAAGGGCCCTGCTGTAGCACCGAAAAGAGGAGCCAAAAAGGTCAAATACGTAGTTGCGCAATACGACTACGAAGCCACGTCTCCGGATGAGCTGAGCATAAAGGCAGGTGATCGCATCGTCGTGGTGTCCGAGGACAACGGAGACGGCTGGACGGAGGGCGAGCTCGCGGGCCAGACAGGGCTGTTCCCTACGTCGTATGTGCTAAATGTGTAGGTGGTTGCATAGCGGGATGTATTATAGGATTGAGTATATGAATGACATTTAGTTTCGCGTCTAGTTTGGTTATATATGGATATAGTTTGCAAGATATGGGGTGGGATAGAAGAACAGGGTACGTAAGACCAGACCACTGGAATGTGAATTTAATGTCAATTCCAGTCCAAGCCAGCTGCGCCTTTCGAGCATTTAAACGTTTGGTATTCAGCACGGATTTAAGGTTTGACGAGTATTTCCTGTTCAGGTGGTGTATCTTTCTTTTCTCCTGAATGGATCTTTGGATCTTGTTCCAGCCCCCCCTCGTTTGGCCGCATCTCCCAGGGTCCTTCCAAAAGGCCCCTCCGAAAGGGCAAAATGCACCCGAATAGGCACAAAAAGGCACGTAAGGCTTTATCTGCAGCGCATGGCTTTTGGGAGGTGCACCCATTTAAAGATGAAACTTCACACACTTTCCCTCACCTCTGACCTACTTGTTGTTCAACCGGGATAAGAAACATACGTTTGGTTTCTGTACCATACCACCCACTAGTCACTCCTTGTTCGTTTGCGAGCTCACCCATTAGCTTAATCGAATCGAATCAATTCACCACACACCTGCCTGTGCATTTGCGTGAATTTTGTTTATTATTATTATCATCTATTGCTGATCTTTTGTTTATATTTTTTCGATTGATCTAAGTGTCCGTTCTGTTTGTGAATCGTTCTTTCGTGTATAATCGCGACGACTACTTAGCTTTGAATTTTGAAATCTGCTTGCAAATCAACAATGGGCTTGTCTATGTCTAAGGTCTTTGTAAGTACAGTCACCCCACTAAACTTTACAAGAAAATGCCTATGTATTTTACTTTTTTGATCTTTGGTTTTAATTATTTACTAACTATTTCTTAGGGACGGCTGTTCGGCAACAGGGAAATACGGTATGTTATGTCCTCAAAAACTGTTATATGTCGCTGCTAGCTGATACGATTGCATTTTTAAGGGGTGTCTCAGCTGAAACTAACCCAAAATATAGAATCCTTATGCTCGGACTGGATGCTGCTGGAAAAACAAGTAAGTATTTGTAATTGTATTTGCATTTTTTGCATCATTGAACTATTTACAGGAACGTATTGGTTGTTTTGTGATTGTTCTGTGGCTCTTCATCTTCCCTCTGTGATGATGTATCTGTGTCCTTGAAAAAGTTATACCGTGTTCAATAGGGACCGAACACAACACAACACAACACAACAAACACCCTGGGAAACTCCTGACTCACGGCTCTAACCGACTCCTTACTAATCTCAGCTATTCTTTATAAACTCAAATGGAACCAAGAGTAAGTTTTGCTATAAAAAACAGGGGAAATGCCCCGCAATGCGGAGATGCCAAATCAGCTCAAAGTCGTGTCGTGGCCTTTATTCGCTGTTTGACTTTCTTGGGTGGACACAACCGAAAGGGACCACGACATGGACCCGACCCGAAAGGGCATCATGAAAAGGAATCATCAAAGGGATTAAAAAAGGGCATAACAACAGTCCACCACCAGCAACGACTAGAAAGGACTTAAAGCATTTAAGCATTAAAATCTTTAAACTAAGCCCTCATGCTCTCATCCTTCCAAAGCCTTTAGCTTCCTCTTCAAACCCCCACTAACCTCTAGTATATCTACCGTCCCTACAGTAGGGTTCAATGTCGAGACACTTACATACAAAAACATCAAATTCAACGTCTGGGATGTCGGTGGACAAGAAAAGATCCGACCTTTGTGGCGTCACTATTTCACCGGCACTCAGGGCTTAATCTTCGTGGTGGACTCTGCTGATCGGGCTCGTATCGATGAAGCCCGACAGGAACTGCATCGAATCATCAACGACCGTGAAATGAAACAGGCTCTTTTGCTGGTATTTGCCAACAAACAGGACCTGCCTGATGCCATGCACCCCAAGGAAATAACTGATAAGCTGCAACTAGACACTTTGAAAGGCCGCACATGGTGCGTCGTCGCGTCTACTGCTAGAACCGGCGAAGGTCTGGTTGAGGGACTTTCATGGTTGTCTACCAACATTCCTGATGAAACCAAGTGAAGTAAACTAACTTAACTAACTAACTAATCCCGAGTTTCTTTTCTCTCGGTGCATCTCTAGGTGCGATTAATATTGTTCCAGCCCAAGCCTGTTTATTTGTTTTTGTGGTGTGAATCTTTGTTTTGTATAGGTCCTTTGCTTATAGCTTGGCTCATGGCTTAGCTTGTAAGCCAATCTTATAAATTAATATACGTCTCAATGATAATGATATATGCCTTTTTTAAAGAGTTTTTTTGGTAGTTTATATCTGCTTAGTGGTTGCCTGGCCAAATGGCTCCGGAATATCAATGCAGTTATATGTCATTCTCATATAGCGTTCCCATACCGAAGGCATGGACCCTGGAAGCTCCTGCACTCGCTTGGCAGGGTCGCCTTTGACATAAGAGTAACTACTGATCACGGAAAAGGGGGTCACGTGCGCACCATCTTCAATATAGCAGCAGTCACCGATAATCGCGAACCTGCCGATCTTGCAGTCGCGTCCGATACGCACAAATGATCCAATCTGGGCGGCCTCTACTGTCGCGTTCTCTCCTATCCAAACATAAGATCCTAACTTGATTGGATAATACGCGAGTTTACCAGACGTCTTGGAAAGTTTCTGTGGGGGGATCAAGCTACAACTTTTATTTAAGATCGTGTACTTATCCACAGATACAATTGCGCCCGTGCGTTCGCCTGTCAGGTCTCCTCTAATGCTCACACCTTCGTGGACAATTACTTTACTGCCAAACAGTATATGCGAGGATCCTTTAATAGCGGACTTGCGGTGAATCAGGTTGCCGGACTCTGTTTCGATGTAATCTGGCAGCTTGGACATGGCAATCTGGACATAGAACTTGAGTTCATTTAATTAAAAGTTATCCTCATTTTCCTGGGACTGTGGAGTGTAAAAGAAAGAGAAACGGTATTTTTATTGACAGAGATGTGGAGATCTCCACGGTATTTATAGTGGGAAAAACACAAAACGAAAAAAAGTAAACCAACAAATGGTGCCTGAACTAACGTTGGCTCACTCCACCCATTTTGGCGGGCAGGCGTCGAGCCACGTAACGTAACGTCTCAACAAACCAGACGTGCAGGGTTAATCATCTTTCACTTCACTTGACGTTGCTAACTGACACGAACAAAACAGATATTTCAATAGCAAGAACTAAAATGGCCGACAAAGTCTTTCTTCTGCAATGCGGTAAGTGTTAGAACTAAACTGCGAAATGTAAAGGCATGTTTATATTAGCACTGTACCCTACTCTACAATATACCATCCCATCCCGTACTTTAGCTTACTATACTGGTCATTTCAACTACCCTCATCTGTACACTTTTGTACCATTATTCACTACGTATACTAACCATCAGGAGTTCAGTCATATGAATGGGGAAAAATAGGCTCCTCCAGTGCCGTCGCACAGTTTGCATCAAGCTCTATTCCGTCCTTCTCTACTGACGAGAAAGCTCCTTACGCAGAGCTTTGGATGGGAACCCACCCTAAAGTGCCCTCTTTGACTGCAGACGGCAAGTCTCTGAGAGACATCATTACTAGTGACCCTTCACTTCTCGGCAAGGATGTCACTGCGAAGTTCGGAGCTGGAGAATTGCCCTTTTTGTTCAAGGTGCTCTCTATTGCCAAAGCGTTGTCTATCCAGGCGCATCCTGATAAGACTTTAGGAGCCATTTTGCACAAGAACGACCCTAAGAATTACCCTGATGACAATCACAAACCCGAGATGGCTATTGCTGTCACTGCGTTTGAAGGTTTCTGTGGGTTCCGACCTTTGGAACAGATTGTCGAGTTCTTGGACACTGTTCCTGAGTTCACTGAGCTTGTTGGAAAAGACACTGCCGAGTCATTCAAGAAAGCCGTCAGTTCTCATGAACACGCTAAAGAAGGTTCCACTGAAGACAAGTCCAATAGAGAGGCGCTACAAGACCTGTTTGGCCACTTGATGCGATCAAACAATGAACAAGTCGAGCTCGCTGCGGAGAAACTCGTTGAACGAGCTCACAAGGAACCTAAAACGTTTGGAGGAAAGTTTGGTGGCCCTGAACTCGCTGAGCTTATCATTAGGCTCAATGGCCAGTTCCCAAAAGACATTGGGCTTTTCTGCGGCGGACTCATGCTCAACTACTGTAAGTTGAACCCCGGAGAAGCGATGTTTTTGCGTGCTAAAGACCCTCATGCATACATTTCCGGTGATATCATTGAATGCATGGCTGCCAGTGATAACGTCGTACGAGCAGGATTCACTCCTAAATTCAAAGACGTCGAGAACTTGGTATCAATGTTGACTTACTCGTATGCTCCTGTGATTGACCAGAAGATGACTCCCCTGCCATTTGTTCGTTCTACAGGCGAAGGATCACAGTCTACATTATACAATCCTCCTATCGACGAATTTGCGGTATTAGAGACCCGTATCGAAGCAGGCAAGTCTTGTACTACAAAGCCCATCGATGGTCCTAGTATTGTCGTTGTGACTGAAGGTGAAGGTACTGTATCTTTTGACGGCAAGTCCTTGGATCTTAAGCGAGGTTATGTCTACTTTGTCGCTCCAGGCGTGGAAACCACTGTCAAGTCTACCAAGGACTTTGTATCATACCGTGCTTTCACCGAAGTTGAGTAAAAATGTTGTTTTTGTCTCTTTGTTTGTTTGGTTTCTTTATCCATGTATTAAAATGCAATAAATAGTCACAACTAATACTATACTGTTTCATTACTGTTGGTGATCCTTCTTCCATTTCTTGATCCTCTTTTTCAAGTCTCCAATAGACTGCTGGTATATATTCAGCTTCTTATCCCAGAACATGGCTTCGTAGTCATCTCCGTGTTTTTCAATCAGTCTTTGGACCCATTCTTGTTCTCTCTCGCTCTGCGATCTGGGTTTCTTGACTTCATTCTTTGCCAGTTCTTTGAGCTGCTTTACGACCTCAGTTTCTCCCTCTTCGAACCCATTCCATTCATCATCTTCCTTGTGGGAGTCATCATCATCATCATCATCATCATCACTGTCTATGCTTTTGGCCTTGCCATACTCAATCTTGACAGTACCGTCAGCGTTCCTAATGATCTTGGCTTCATTGGCATCGAGATCAGACTTAGGTTTAGATTTTGATTTTGAAGTTGGCATCTTCGCGGCTAAAGACTGCTCCTGCTTCTGACTTGTACCGATATCCTTCTCTTCTCCTCCAGCAGCCTTCTCTAATGAAGTAGCTAATCCTAGTTTCTTATAATTCTGCTTCAAAGTGAGCTTAGGGTCCCAATTTTCCCTTATTATAGAGTTGTCAATGATCAACTTCTTTTGGCGGGACTTGACTCTCCTAGTGGTCTTGGACACACTGGATCTGTTGAGCTTTCTTCTTCTTATACCGGAGGGCATCCTGAGTTTCTATCTGTGGTTTTACTAGTATAGTGCTAGTATTATGCAATGGAATGGCTAGAAAGACGGAGGAAGGAAAGTTGATTCTATGAAATTTTTTGATATCCGAAAAAAAATTAAAAAAAAATTCTTGACAGTCAGCCGTACATGTCAAATAAAGATATCAAATCATCACCGATATAAAAAACATAATTTACACGAGTCTATTATACATGGTCAAACTTATAATATGTACTAAATAATTCCTACTTAACCAAGGAGACTAGATGCATATGCCATCGACTTGACGTTCGGGTGAGGCACTTCTTTGAACGTGACAAACTGCAGCTTCATATCCCTCTCAATATTGATATAAGCACCCAAATTGCCTTCAGAATCGCAGTAATTAGGAGCAGAAAACACCGTGACGAGCTTACCGTCGTGTTCTTCAGAGTAGCCTCCTTGTCTGACTTCATGGGATCTGATGACAGCTTTCAGTCCGTTACGCTCACAGAATGCTTTGGTGACATCTGGTCCGAACCTAATACCGATTCCTCGGATACTAGGAGATCGGCCGTTATCAGCCTGAGGATCGGTCCAAAGCATTTCCATCATTAGACCTTCATTACCAGGTTGTAACTGCTTGAACCTATCAACCGCTCTGATATCATCCAAAGTGACGTCGTCTTTAGAGAAAAGCCCTCCGTGAAGCACGAGATACTGGTCATGAATCAAAGTAGCCAACGGTAGTAACGAAAATGATTCTGTAAACAACTCAAACACCTTTTCAGTACCGAATTTATGCTTGCATTCTCCTTCAAATCCGTAGACCTTATTCATGTTGACGGTCTCATGGTTACCTCGGTTCAAGAAAAACTTTGTAGGGTAAAGAATCTTATAACAATAAAAGAGAATGGCGATTTCACACGACCACGAGCCTCTATCTACAAAGTCACCATTGAAAAGATACATGTGGTCCTCAGAAGGCTCTCCGTTACGTCTGAAAATTTCCAAGACATCGAAAAACTGACCATGAGTATCTCCACATACAGTTATCAAAGGACTGTTGTCGTCCACTTTAACTTCAACCATGGTCGGTTCCTGCTTAAACAACCTCATGGCATGCAAAACAATGGCATAAAGGTACTTTCGTGGAATGACCTTGCCGGATTTGAACCGTTCGACCATTTCTTTGATGAACCCCTGAGTCATGTTGACCTCCACGGAATTGGCCTCTCCATAGCTAATTTCCAGTTGTGGCCCATCATAACTATCGTCCACTCGCATATCTTTTATTACCAATGTATCCATCAAGAAGTCCTTACTGCTTTCAATAGCTTTGGCAAATGCAATGGCTCTTATGATTTTTTGACATTCAGCCAATTTCGCTTTCGCACTCAGATCATGAGGAGCTTTAGCTACTACAGTCTTGAGATCCGCTAAGGCCTCCTTGTATTTCAAAAGCGCAGAATATGCTACAGCTCTTCTGTAGTAACCTTTAATATATGACGGATCATTTTCAATAGCGGCAGTGGCGTCGGAAATCGCCGAGCCATATGCTTCACTCTTGATATTCGCCTGTGCTCGGTTGGCAAGAATAATAGCATTCGTAGGGTCCAGCTCCAGAGCACGTGTATAGTGTTCTACGGCCTCAGCATGGAGACCCTGCTGCAGCGATTTGTTACCCAAGGCTTTCAGCTCTTGAGCCTTTTCGAGGTCAGCATTTCCAGTTGCTTCTGACATGTTTCCTTCCTTCGTTTTCTTTTGATGATCGTAGGATGGAGAGCGATGAAACTGAAATCAAATCGAAAAATTCAGACAGGGCCCTCGAGAAAAATTGAGGAAAATCTCAGAAATCCAAAAGCACGCCCGCCGCCGTACACCGCTGATAGCACACTTTTGGGTGATAACAGAGCTAGAAACACAGTTTTACATCAGAATTCCTATACCTTACAACATATATATAGCTACGATGTTTATTGGATTAAGCTACGGTCACTATTATTTTTATCTCATATTTACGATTTGTCCTCCCATAGGTGGTTTACTTGTTCTTTCGCTGAACAAGTCCCTCGGTCCTCTCATCAAGTCTCAAAGCAATATCACTAGGCTTATAATCCATAAAGAAGTGTTTTAGCACAACCTCAATACCCATGGTCACTGCAAGATCAAACAGCATAGCAGATGTCAGCTTGGTCTTGAAAACGCTGTCCATAGGAACCATTTTGAGCCCTTCATTCATTTCAGGAATGAATTCGGTCGCACCAGCAAGAGCCAGGAAACCCACACCAAGCAATCCATAATACATTCCGGAATTCTCTCGAATACCTTCTTTAAACGGTCGACCTTGATAGTTGACAGCAAACGTAGAAATCTGCTGTGCCAGCTGAAGCAAGTAAATGGCAGTATTAAGCAACGAAGGCTTGAAGTCGGCTTCCAAATCAATTTTCTCCTCTCTAGGCTCCAAAATGTAAACCTCTCGAGTAACATAGATCAACGTGATTATATGGATAGCAAACTGACCGAGAATTGACCCCATAATGTAAATGTTGAAAATACCAGGTTGTGGTCGTTCTTTAGATAATCGTTCAATGGCCTTGGATTTCGAGATTGACAAGAAACATACACTCAAAAGAACACCAGAAGCAGTCGACTGTCCGTCGCTAAACTTGATACCAGCCAAGTACAAGACACTCAGAGAGTATGCTGAAATAAGGCAGTTCAAAGCTAAGATCTTGTACATCTGGATAGTAGCTACAAGCGTACATCGACCTTCTCTAATGATGTTCGTAATAGCAGCGACACCTCCAAGTTTGGAAGTGAATGGAGCAGCCACAGATGCATCACCTAATTTCAAAGTAGGCGCCTCTTCTTCGTCAGTCTCCTCCATCATTTTCGTCAATTTGTCTGCAAATGATGCAGCTCTGTCATTGGCAGCAACTGACGTAGCAGGATTAGCTTGTAGAGCTTGTATTTGGTTACGGGTAGCTGCGTCTACAGTGCCACCACGACTTTCAATCGCTTTTATATAGTGCGGGTTCGTAGGACCAGGAGGATATAAGTGAGCAATAGGCATGGGCACGGGAGGTGGAGGTCGGTTCCAGTTGGCCAACATCTGACACTGCTTTTCGTATATTTTTTTAAGTGCTTGGATCTTGTTGTTTTCAGCAATCTTTTGCATACCCTTTTCGGTACCATTCAAAAGAGCAACACCGACATGCGCCTGTTTAAGGGCACCGACATCGTTAGTACCATCACCACACATGAGAGTCATGTAACCACAGTCTTTAAGCACATTGAGAATGTACTCCTTCTGGCTTGGTGAGACACGTGCGTATACCCAGGTATGTCTGATCAAATCGGAGATGTCGTCACGAGAGTCTAGCTTAGCCAAAGCGTAGCCAGTCACACATAGATCGTACTCTTCATAGAGAGAGATTTCCAGAGGTTTTTTAGGATCAACAGGAATAATAGTAGATTCATCGACACTCTTCCAAATCAACACATGTTTGTCGTATTCAGCAGAGCCTTCCTCCGGTGCGTCAAGAATCAAAGTATCTCGTTCAACAATACCAACCTCTTTAGCCACATGTACGGCAGTCAAAGGATTGTCACCAGTAATCATAACCACACGATGACTAGACTCACTTAACATCTTAACGGATTCAATAGCATCCTCCTTCAAGGGACAGTGGAAAACCAAGAATCCAGCAAACTCTAAGTCCTTCTCAACAGCTTCACGTTCAATGGAGGTGACCTTGTTTTCGCTGATATTGTTTTCTAAGAATTTGTAACCAAGAGCCAAAACACGACTACCACTTCTAGTAAATGATTTATAAGTGTCTTCATAATTTTTAGGCACATGCTTAATCATTGTTCTCAGAGTTTCAGGGGCACCCTTGACGGATACAAGAGTTCGTCCTCCATCTAATGAGGCAATACTGGAAGATCTCTTCAACGCAGAGGAGAACTGGAATCGTCGCAAGATACGCGCTTTACCAGATCCAGACTTATTATGGACCCTATCCTTCTTGTCGACTTCCCAACCAATAGCTTTCAAGGTATTCTTTTCCATAGGGTCTCCTACAACCTCACCATCTTCAAGCAACACTAACGCATGAGCAGTAGCCAAGACATAAGCCGTGACTTCAGGTGCGGCATCAGCTTTGGTAAGGTGTCGTATATCGCCATCTTTAAGACCAGCTAAACCTTCAAGAACTAAATCTTCACCAGTAAGAGTACCAGTCTTGTCAAAACAACAAACATCGATACGACCAGCAAACGGGATTCTAAACGGTTCAGTACAGTAAATGTAATATTTACTTAACGCACCAAGCGAAGTGTTTACTGCCATAGTTAACTCCATAGGAAGTTCAGGAGGCACGACAGAAGTGATAATCAAGATACAATCCAAAAGCAACTTGGACCTCTTTCTGTCGATTTTGACACCTTCAGTCCAGACATACCAACTGGCAGCAATTGCAAACACAAGTAAGAATAGGATGAAAAAGTAAGCCTCTTTGTTACCAGCACCTACTCTCTCAGTAGAGAAAATCATTACACGCACAAGGCTACCTTGGCTGGTTTCAAATCCAGTCTTGGTGACAAGAGCGAGAGCACCGCCATCAGGAGGAGCTGCAACGTGGCTTACTTCACTAGGGCTAACTTGCAACACTTTAGTACCACCGAACAACTGAGAGTTCTTGTCAAGTGCATCTAAGTTGAGGTTGTCATGACTAGGTCGTAATTGGATGGATTCTTTCAAAAGAGGAGTGGATTCACCAGACAACATAGCCTCATTGACAATCGCAGAGCCACTGATGAGAAGCAAATCACAGGGTAACCCAGAGTCTTCTTTAGTTCTAGTGATAGAAACCAAATCTCCCGGCAGCAATTCGTCGGTTTGAATCTCTCGCCATTTCGCGTCACGATAGACATTGATCTGGTAAGGAGCAATACCCATACCACGAAATTCAGACATGGTTCTCTGCCGCTGGAACACTACAGTAGATTCGAAAGCTACCAACATGAATAAAGTGAATAGAGAATAATACCACATTTCATCCATGAACCAAAGTGCGACACAAAAAAGCTGGAAAACAAAAAACGGTGCAACAGCATGTTCCTTGAACAACTCCGTAAAGGTAGGTACAGGGATATCGAACTTGTTAGGTCCATAGAACCGTTTAAGTTGATCAATATTTGCAGACTTGAGTCCAGTGGACTGTTGATAATGGCCAATAGACTTCGTTTCGTCGATATCAAAGCTCGGGGGAGCGAAGCAGCCATACTCAGCATCATACAGAAACCGTCGTTTCTGGAAAATGAATGAGACCTCCCGGTGGTCTTCATACTGGATTCGGTTGATTTTGCAAATTTCAGGAGACCCATTGTTGGCTACCGGGATGACTTTAATAAGACTGGCCTCATCAATAGATCTAGCGGCGGTGGTCTTGAAAAGCGTATTGATATCCACATTCCAGTGAGGCATAAGCCACAGTAGAACCTGGAAAGACACAATCGACCCAAGATAAACATAAGTCCATTCAGGGCCGCCTATATATTCATCATATTTGAAAAGATATATTCTCATAAACAGAGGATATAGCAGGAAAAAGGGCCATACGTAAGGTCTCTGGACCAACGGCCTAGGGTTATGAAGCGAAGCTGCTTCTATGGTAGGATTCGGTACCAAAGTAGAACCCCTATATTTCAAAGTCAGTTTCGACATCTTAAAGAACAAAAATCTCCCAAATATGTCACCAATATCAACATATTATCATGAACAGGTAATTCACCTGGTGTGCGGTCATTTGTTGTTACTATACTCACATTATGATTGGCAGGATCGTTGTCTAGATAGTAGAAGGCTAACGAAGCTTTCCTGAAAAATCCAACAGTGGCCCAAAAGTAGTTGTTTGTGAGTTGAGAGACTGGTGCGGCGGACCACGATGCTCCGCCGTTTGGAGGAGGACGCGTAGATAAGCCAAACCAAAATAAAAGCCAATATTAAAATAATAATCAAAGTGACAATGACCAATGCAAACCAATATATATATAATTTCTCTTATTACAATCCGTTATGATTAACATTACTTTATATAGTTACATACCTTAAGACCCAATTAAATTCGATAGATGGAGTTATTCTCCTCAGAGAAGTAGACCTTATTCTGGTCCGTCATTATTCTCAACGCCGCTTTAGCTTCCTGTTCGTCGAACAGGTCCTCTCGCTGGACGTTCTGATTGATCTGTTTCAGCAATGATTCAAGTGAAATAGTATCCTCAGTCAGAGAGGTGAGTACTTGACCTGCTCGGCGTGAGAAGTCATCCAACCTAGACGGAGAGATGTCGCCTTGCGGTACTGATGGACCGGCTTCTTCCAGAGCAGCGGTACCAGTAGCAGCGGCACTACTACTAGCGTTCTGTGTAGTGCTAGAGCCTGGGTCGACTTGCGAAGAACTGACCAACGAAGGCCATGAATCTTGTGAGTACTGTTCTTGGTTCGTTTGGTTTTCCTGACCAGATACAAATGCAGATTCTTGAGACTCCTCCTCTTGCTGTTCACCATCACGGGACGCTGCTAGAGCTCGTTGTCGAGCAGTGGTTACTCGCAAGTTCACGACCTCTGCGTCACCGTCATCCATGTTGTCATCATCCAAATCAGCCGCTTGAAGAGCTCGTGTGAGTTCCTCATCCTGAGCGGCGGCATTACCATTATTCTCCTCGTCGTCACCCAGCTCGTCATCAAGATCAGAGCCATCTTCAACAAAGATACCTCGACGCCTTTGAGAAGACGGAGGAGTGACCTTTCTTCGCTTGTTCTTGTTGGCATCGACGGTCCTGAACAAGGTGAATCGCAAAATTTCCTCTGCTAATTGAGCATCTTCTTCTTCGATTCTGTGAGAGAGTCTGGCTTTAGCATGTGCTGTGGATAATCGAATCAATGTTTCCAAAGTTCGAGCAGTAATCGGAGAGGTTCGTCGCTGACTGTTACTCATGTCATCGTTTCTGAAAGACGCGTAAGTATTCATAATATACTCTCTAGCCTCGTCTGTCAGAACAGGTCTGATTCGCGATTTGGCGAAGAAGATGTACTTTCGAATAAACGGAATGCTCAAGAGCTGTACAGAGCCATCGTCACCTCTAGTCATTCGACCTTCTTCAAGAGCAGCGGCAATGCCTGAATGAAGCAAAGGATTATACTTGACATAGATATCCGATTCCGTAGAGTCTTCTGTGGTATTTTCCTTGCCTTCGTCACCGGCGTATAGACTTTGTCGGGTATTTTCAGTGACAGGCACACCTTCTTCAGCACCAGCAACCAAGAATCTATGCATTCGAATGACATGCTCCGAAATGGCTCTATCTCGCTCTTCATCAACAGAGTCTGTAACGATGAACAGTAAATCGAATCGAGATAGTAACGAGTCTGGAAGAGCGATATTCTTGTGTGGCTCCTTGTGAGGATCATACTGGCCATAGACAGGATTCGCTGCAGCAATAACACTACATCTGGCATTCAAAGAGGTATGGATGCCAGCTTTTGCGATTGTGACTGTTTGCTGTTCCATGACTTCATGAATCGCGACTCTATCGGCATCGTTCATTTTGTCAAATTCATCAATACAAACAACGCCTCTGTCAGCTAAGACCATAGCACCAGCTTCTAGAACCCTTTCACCGGTCTCTTTATCAGTATTGACAGCAGCAGTCAAACCGACACCGGACGAACCTCTACCAGTAGTCGTGATAGCTAAATTGGCAGTATTAAGCACAAACCTCAACATTTGAGACTTGGCTGTAGACGGGTCACCTACCATTAGAACATTGATATCACCTCTGATGTGTGTACCGTTATCAAGATTCTTTTCCAATCCTCCAAGTAACATAAGAAGCACGGCTTTCTTGATATACTCGTGACCATAGATAGAAGGAGCCAATGATTGTGCCAGTAAGTCAAATACATCTTCCTGTCTACCAATTCTGTTGATATTACGAATATCCACAGGTGTAATATCATTCTGACCAATAGAGCCGTTACCTTTAGACGACAGTAATATAACATTGTTACAGATAAGCAATGATTTGAACGTCGACGACTGGTTACCACCACTACCGAGACTTCGATAAGTACCTACTAGTTGAACTCGGTCACCAGGTTTGGCTAAATCTACCAAATCATCATTCAGAATTACATCCAGCCCTCGAGGCAATTGACCAGCAGGAGCTTTCTCAGGCATTTCTTGGATTGATAACGTTTGATGATCTCGGTAAGTACTGTAACCGTACTCTGTAACCAAAGGATTACCGTCGCTATCCTCAGTAGGATAAACCACTGAAGATGGCATGGGGTCGAATGACGTTGTTTGGTCACGGTATTCTCTCATGTGGAATTGATCAGTTTTTTCACAATAGTGCACAGACCTAGCGACTTTAGGTCTTACTAATGATACTCTGGTGACAATGCCTTCCACACAAACGAGCTTACCAAGGTAAGACGCTCTGATAGTTCTAGGATTCAACATATGGTCACCAAACGTACCTTTGAATGCGACATGAAACAATACATTATCATCAATGTGATGAATAGCAGGGTCTCTTACAGCAAAGGCAGTCTCATGCAAAGCTTGATTCACAGGAGGAAGACAATCCGCAGGGTCGTTCAAGATGCCTTTCCATAGTTGCCTATCGAAGTCACGAACCTCATCTAAACTTACGGTAAGACGAGATTCCCCGCGTCTTAACATATCTCTAATCTGATCTCTGTAGTTCGAAGGAGATTCTTCATTAGAAAGAAACTCTTGAAACTTTCGAACTCGGTCGACGAAATCGGCATCGAGCTGATAGGCTTGTTGCTCTTCCATCTTCGCTGTTGTTCAAAGTGGTTGTTCGATTTTTTTAGTTGTGTGTATAGTAATAAGAAGGAAGGTAAAAAGTAGAGATGTGTACACAGGAGGTAGCCAATTAATATGCTGTTTAAGGAAGGAGGGGGTTTGTACGCGTTTTTTTCGCAACACAACACCAAAAACCACTTAATTAACCCAAAAAGGAAAGTACCTCGCGTCTCGTTTAGCAGCAACCTCAAAAGGCCTTAGAAAGTCTCAGTCACAAAGAAAGGTGAAAGCAATAACAAGGATCATAGCCGCACTTAGTATCCGGAAAAAATGGCAGTGAAAAAGGCGTATTTCTGTGAACAAATATGATAGTGCAATTTGCCTTCTGTTGCGGCCATAGTTTTTTTTTTTGCGTTTTTAATAGTCACGTGACTAATTTGAAATTTTGTATGTAAGCAGATCGTCCTTTCTAGAAATGAAAAGAAAACAAACCGAACTTTTCTTGACCAGTCAACTAACAGTTAAACCGCAAAATGTTTAAGAAACTACTGGGTTCGGTTAGCACAACTGAGTGGCGACTTCCAGATCATGATGCCAAAGCAGTTTTTCAAAAGTACAAAGATGCTTTAGAGAAACAGGCGAATCAGACCCTGTACGCTACCAACTCAGGGGTATTTACTTCGGATGGTCTTCAGAAGACGATTGATGAGATCCTCAGCGGCGAAGGTGAGTAATATATTTGGTTGCTATGGCTAGTACAAGTATATTAAGGTCAAAGTCGAATAACAACGATCAGACCGCAAAATCCACCATATGTAAATAAAACTAACTCATCCTCAGGAAGGACTACGTTTGGCTTGATCAGTTCACAAATAGGACTTGATCAGGAGGTTTTGAAGCCTCTGATTAAGCAGACGAAAGTTCCGATATATCTCAACGATAGTACAATCTTCTGCAAACTCGAAGTTGAGAGAATCAAGCAGAAAATCCTGTCGGAACTAGGGCTTGGTGGAGGGGTGTTTGAATCCATAAAGTTTTGTGCGGACAACAGTCTCGATATTACTACGCTTGAGAACATGATCAAAAATAGCCAGATAGACTGTAAAATCGTAGATGGCCTGGTAGTATCAGGGGACTGTTTGTCACAGACTTGTGATCAGATACTAGTCAAACTGAAGACTTTAGATGCACCAATTAAGCTGACTGATCTGACTCCTATTCCAGTTGAAGGAGGAGAAACACAGCAGGTCAATGAGAAACTATGGCGTCAACTTTTGAGTGCCTCAGGTAACAAATGGCTGAAAAACTCTCAAGAAAGCAATGGAACTGTTGATGGTTATGGTGTATTTACGCCTAATTCCTACAAGGTCAAATCGCAGCAGGACGTCTTACATAAGCTGACGGAGTCCGGTACTTTGAAGATAACAGCATTCAATGATGTGGGAATCAAAGACGTGGCCAAGTTTTGCAAGCAGCATGAATTAGACGTGATCTTGTTAGACCAGGTGATTGTCACCAAGGCATTTCTAGACGGTGAGTTACAACAGCACTCTGCAAACATTGAGGCAAACAAGTGGACCAAGGTCTTTTATACAATTCCTTTGCGTGATGAAGAGACGCTTATACAGAAGTACTTGATCCCAGGATTGGCTTCAAAGGTGACAAGTTGGAAGGACAAGTCGAATACTTATTTGTGCCCTCTTGGATTACTGACAAGCATGATTAACAATACTGTGAGTGCTATGAAAACACAAGCAGTGCTCGATTCCCAAGCAATAATCGAGTCATGCAAGAAAACCAAGACCAAAATCGATGTAGAGGACACGGTGCTCAAAGAAACATCTAAGAAGTTGACTGAGCAGTTCTTGATCAAACAAGTCATATCTACAAGTATAGAAGAGCCTGCCGTACAGAAGTTCATTAGCGGCAAAGCGCTGAAACAAAGCAAAGAGGCTTATTCTAGTGCATTAGAGGAGGCATTGAAAAGCTACAAGACAAAAGAAGACCAGCAAGAGGATATTAAGGTCCAGGTTTACTGGAACGGTGTAGACTCTTTAAAGCCATACGATGCGACTACACACGCGATTTTAGAAGAGGAAATGGTCAATCAATATATCCACAGACCTACTATGGAGTTTTCCAGCGAGGATCTTTCTAAGTTCCAGCAGGATCAAGTGTCGAAATACAGGAAACGGTTGGCGTCGGCTAAAGACGGCACTACAGTTATATTAATTGCTGTTTCCATTATGTACAGTGAATTTTTCACACAAAAACTAAACAAACCGGTGTTTCTCAAAACCACCGGCAAAAACGTGCCCAAATTGCTCAAGGTGTTGGAGGCTGCTGGTGCGGTAGAAGAATCAGGTGTAAATATGGGTATCTTGACATCGCTCAAGAATGCAGTACGGCAACAAGTGCAAGGCGAGGACTTGAAATCGCTGATACAACAAGTGAAAAATGGAGTGAAAGAATATGAACAAAAACAACAAGAAAAAGATTGAGAACGGAACGGCTACGTGAACGAATGGGAACAGAAGTGGAAATTAAATGGAAAAATGGAACAATCTAACTGCACTGAAAAATATCCAAAGTAATCAACCAGAAAGCCATGTGAAATTCAATGCCAATCTGCCACTTGAAATATTCCCCGTCCTCCATCGCGTCAATCGTGTCTCATATACGAAATTGGCCTGCCTACTTTCCTAATGCAGCTCGATTGGTGGTCCATGAGTCGCGTAAACCTTCCTCGGTTTGTTGTTTTGGTGCCCAGTCGCGCGTGTGTGTGTTTGTGTGTGTGTGCGCGCGCAGTCGCGTAGCAGCGTAGAACCCACCCAACTCAAATTGTAAACAAACCGATCCTTAAAAGTTAACGTCTTCCATACCACACGACACACACAACAACACGAAAGTTCGAACGAATTACAAAAGACATTTAGGTTCTTTTCATTTCTACAAAGGTCGACAACTGTTGTTTATCACTTGATCCAATTTCTTTGAATCTCTCTGTGAATTCTCTTTTCTACGAAATTCCTTATTTCTTTATTTTTGTTATCTCTCACGAACAGAAATGTCAAAGAAGGCCCCAACTTACAACGACATGATTAAAGGCGCGATTATCGAACTCAAACAGCCCAGAGGCTCCAGTCTCGTGGCGCTCAAGAAATACATTCTCGGCGCATACAATGTCTCTACTGCTCGATTCAACACCTTGTTCAAGGCTGCTTTAAAGAAGGGTGTTGCTGCTGGCGACTTTGTACTCAAAGGACCTGCCGGACCTGTCAAGCTCGCTAAGCCCGCGAAGAAGGCTCTTCTCAAGCCCAAGCCTAAGAAGAAGCTTCCTGCTAAGCCCAAGGCTAAGACTACTAAACCCAAGGCTAAAGCTACTACTAAGAAGGCGGCTGTCAAGAAGGATGGCGACAAACCTGCTGTCAAGAAGGCACCTGCAAAGAAGGCTGCCCCTAAGAAAGCCCCCGCTAAGAAGGCTGCTGCTAACAAGGCCACCAAGCCTAAGACTGCCGGTGCTAAAGTAGCTAAATCTGCTGCTAAGCCTAAGCCCAAGGCTGCTCCCAAGAGTGGTGGTAAGAAGTAAAATTTAAGTTGTTGATGATGCTTCTGTTTGCCGCTGTTTCTGTGGCTACTTTTTGTTTTGCGCGCTATCACTCCGCTATGTGTTTTTTTAAACGTGATTGCTAAACGTACGTTATTTTTACACTAGGCTCGCTTATAGGCCCTGGTTATGCTTAATTTTATTATTCTATATTCTTCTTTGTATTATTTTGAAAGACTTTCACGGATGTCATGTCATGTCATGTCATGTTATGTAAGTCCGAAATAGCTGTCTCCGGGGGTGTAAGTTTATTTTCCGTTTCCAATTGGTCTAATGAGGCCGTAAATGGGTTCCTTTAAATTAATAATAACAGTGTTTTGAATCAATTGACGCAATGGATGCAATTGCCTGATATCTACTGAACTGTCTGTTTACGGTTTGTTTACATATCCGTTGAGTTGTACGCGTCTCCGTTCCTCTTCGGCGGTCATGTTTATCATTTGGTTAGTCGCGTTTATTTTTTTTTGTTTTTGTTTTCCGACTGATTTTGCAGTTTATAGTTCAACACTTTGATTAGTCCGTAAACAACGTCCAGAGTAGGAACAGCGATCCCGAGTTTATGCGCCAATCGCACGGCGTTGCCTGTAAGAGCCTCGAACTCCAATGGTTTACCCTTTCTGACGTCTTGTAGAGTACTCGGTACAAACCCTGTGGTACCGCTGAACGAAGACGTCATGGTAGTCTCTATAATCTCATCGACTTTGCTCATGGGCACCCAGTAGTCTTTGGCTTCTCTTTCTTTTTTTCCTTCTCCTTCACGGAGATCCCGCTCTGCAATTGTCCATATTTCAGTCATGACTTGCCTCGCAACGGTATCCAAGCCATTGTTCATTAGTTCTTTTGGAGTAACATCCGTGATAGCACAT
Source organism: Daia ofunaensis (assembly GCA_003707925.3). Taxonomy (NCBI): domain Eukaryota; kingdom Fungi; phylum Ascomycota; class Dipodascomycetes; order Dipodascales; family Trichomonascaceae; genus Daia; species Daia ofunaensis. The sequence continues at coordinate 497,584 of PPMC03000004.1, read as the reverse complement.
AAAGTATTAAAAGTACCGTTCCATAGCAGTTTTTCCCACCGTTGTTGTTTGACGTTCTCAATAATTTCCGAGTGAATGCCAGCCTTGGTTTGGATCTCTGACAATTTTCGAAGTGATACCGTCGCCGGTTGACTGCTGCTGCTGCTGCTGCCGTCGTCTTGGATTAACCCGAGTTGGATCATCATTCGGTTGGAATAATAACTGACAACATTCCCCTGTGAATTATTCTCAATGGCTGTAGCTACTCGTACAATACTACTGGCCAATTTGATGCCTGGGTACATATCAAGATATGGCTGCTCAATGTCAATACCATTTTGTGCTAATACCATTAAGCTGCTAGGTCCGATGTAGTTTTGTAGCCCAGAAATTGCGTCCGTGCCTTGAGATTTGGCTGCAATAATGATATAATCATAATGGTAGGCAAATTGAGGGTCTTCACGCTTGGAATTTTGGATCAGTAAGTTCGGATGGAAACTTTTGGACGGTTCATCTTTTACTTCAGGATGCTTGATTTGGATTTCAATGCCCTTTTCTTTGATCTGTTCGTAGTTGGACCTCGCTATTAAGGCTACTCGGACGTTATCTAACTGCGAGACATGATAGGCGTAGACAAGGCCAACTGCACCTGCGCCTACAATAAGAATACTAGTGCTATTGCTGTTCTCTGACATTATAGTCTGTGGTGTTAGGCTCTCTTATAAAAGACAATTTGCCAAATAAAAAGTGTTTTGGCGACTTGTTCAAACTGTTTATCTATTGATTGAATGATACGGAGAAAACTAGTTGGCCTGTGCGTGCCGTGCGTGCCTTGGCCCGTCTCGTGCTTTGAAACGTAAAAGCCAGCCAGCGGGCGATTGAATATCATTTCCGAGTTTGTTTGTTTTGTTCGCCGTGCGTGTTTTTCCCTGTATATCGCATACAAACTTCGCTTCGCTAAATTACTTGATTAGTCCAAAAGCCTCGCTCAAGTCTCCATCAGGGAAACATCTCGGTTAATCGTTTTCGCACCGCGAAACACATTTCTCCTGCAACAACAGCAGCAATAATTGACCCTCTACAGTTGAAATTTCTTATATCATTATTTCTGGATATCTTGCCGTGATATACTCAGCCATGATCCGTACGAAGAAATATTGGAGATAATATCCTGGTGTATTGACCGACTATTTAAAGATATCTAACTACTTGGAGATTTCAGTCGCGGTCTCCACCAAACCTTGAGCTTCACACATTCCTTTAAAGATACCATTTGCTTGAATCAGTTCCGCAGGTGATCCTCTTTCAAGGATTCTACCATCATCAAGCACATAGATCATGTCACAGTCAATGACCAAATTTAGTCGATGTGCTACTATGATAGTCAGATGATCATCTCGTGATATAGACTTCATTGCCTTGACAACTGTCTTCTCCATTTCTGCGTCTAATGACGAAGTAGCTTCATCCAGCACAATGATTTTACACCCAGAAACTATTGCACGCACTATACATAGCAACTGTTTCTGTCCAAGCGAAAAATTAGACCCCTTTTTGGTCACTAAGTTTTCCAGACTCAACCCGGGGTATATGCTATTCAAGGTCTGCTGTAGGCAATCATAAGGCACTGTTTTTAGAGGATCCAAGTTGAACCCTACAGTGCCTTGAAATAATTGTGGATTCTGAGGAACTAGAGAGATACGACTCCTCAGTATATCCGTCGATATATCCGTGACATCAATGCCATCAACCAGAAGCTTGCCAGACTTTATATGCGGCAATCGAACTAAGCTAGTAGCCAACGTGCTTTTGCCGCTTCCACTTCGACCAACGATACCGATACTTTGTCCACTACTAGCTTGAAGAGATACGTTCTTCACTATATTGCTTCCTTCCGGTGAATATGATAATGTCAAGTCGTGAACAGAGATAGAACCTTGTTTGGGCCAGTCGACAGGAACTTGCATACAATCCTCTTTCTCTACATCTGATTCCTGAGGAATTGAGTCGATATAATGTTCTACGCGCTGGTAAGATTTCAGTTCAATCTCTAGAAGACTTGATGTGTAAACCAAGTAAAGCAACGAAGTACACAATCCGTTAGTGGTGACTAAACTGAAGCCAACCTGTCCTAAATCAATGCTGTCGACATACTTCCAAGCGCAATAACTTGAAATGAGACACACAGCGGATGCGCACATATCCATATGAACGGCTAGCCATCTCTGGCAGTCATATACGGATTGCCATGCTTGCAAGTAATTGTCGAGACCTGAAATAAGTTTGATCCAGACACCTTTTTGAGCGCGGAACGTTTTAATTACAGTGATACCAGAGGACAACGAATCAAAAGATGTCAACAGCGGTGAGATAGACCGCAAATAAAGCCCTTTGATGTTGGTACTCGCAGTGATATATATATTGCCAATAGTTACAGCAATGGCTAAAACTATCAGCACTGGAACCAGCATGCTTGGTATAACCGTAGCCAGAGATATGATACGCAGTCCTATCGAGAGGTAGACCTCAAGAACGGGCCTCAAATTAGATACAAGGTCATCGTCAACTGATCTGAGATCTCCGGAAAATATATTCATAATCTGTCCAACAGGAGTAGCTGTTATCCAATGTGTAGACGCTCTGTAAACCTTATTAAGCAAGTTCGCATGGATCTTAGATGACGCTCGCCACGCACCATTTATCAGTAAAAGTACACCAAGCGTAGCGACTAGTGCTTGTATAGCTCCTACGGTAATATACCCGATCAAGAACTTTGGGCTGCTCTCGGGCAACGGTGACTCTGTCCAGAGAGATAGCCAGAAAGATAACATTATATCGAGCCCTTGAGCAGCTGCTAAACAGGCAGCTAGAGACATCAGGTACAGAGGCGATCCGAAATATCGCATATACTTTATCCATAAGAAGCTTGAATGCTGCAAATAACCTTCTTTGGCATCTTGCAAGGTGGATGAATCATCCTTATGATATTCCTCTTCAGTAACTTCTTCTTCAGTAGCCGTAACTGGGTTTTTATCTGACGAAGGCTTGTCATTTTCGATGCTTGAAAATAGCTCCTCACCAAAAGTAGTTACGGTTTCGATTTTTCCGTCCTTGAGTAAACAGACAAGATCAGCATTTTCGAGACACGTCCTATTCGACGACACCAAAACAATGGTTTGTTTATAAGGGTTGGTTATGAGGTATTTGTCAACAACATCTTTTGTGGTATTTGCGTCCAACGACGAAAGTATATCGTCAAGAAAGACAACGGATGAGTCTGCATAAAGCGCTCTGGCTAAATTGATTCTTTGTCTTTGACCTCCAGAGAGTCGATCACCCTTCTCACCAGCAAGAGTCAAGTCTCCGAGTTCCATTTTGCCGACATCATAATCTAGGGAGCATATTCTCAGGATATCGCGATATTTGTCCTCTTTGTACGGCGATCCGAATAGTATATTGTCACGAACGGACATGTTTTCAATGAATGGAATTTGTGGTGCATAGCTTCTGTGTAGCTTCGGGGTGATCGCAACGCCTTTAATGAATGGGTGTTCTCCAAGTAGAGCCAACAGAAAGGTTGATTTTCCCGAACCAGTAGGAGCACAGATGACATTCAGTCCTTTCTCTTTGAATTCCAAACTGGAGTTTTCAAATATTACTTCACCTCTAGGACTCAATAAGGTTGCATTATCCAATTTGATCGATGTGCAATCAACTGTGTCGAGTTTACCAACTTCATTCAGAACAGCCATGTCAGCAATTAGTGCCTGCTGAACTCGACGTAAACTTAAGCTTGCCTGAGAGAAACAGGAAACTCCTGCAATCATCAATACTGACTGACTTTTCAGTATAGAGAACGTTGCAGCAGAAGTGAATATGACGTCTGGAGTCATGCTCTGTTTTCTAACTATTGAAAAGAGACCAAGAGATATCGCCATGGGCAACACCAAAAACAATGTAGAAAGACCTTCTATGGCGCCATTGGTAAACAGCTTTCTGGTGTTTCCTTTGAGCTCGTTGTCTCTGTCCACAAAGATACGGTCAACAATAGCCTGGCCGAAGCCCATCAATCTTGTACTCAGTAGAGAATCAAGTAACTCGCTGGTTCTTGCGAGCCTAGCATCAGTGTTTTCAAGATAATTTGCCTGAGCTTTTGAAGTCAGAGTATTGAGACCATGAGCTAACCATAACCTCGATAGTATGAGCAATACAAGACCAGGGAAATACGCCCATCCCAATGTCTTGTACATGAGGTATGAGGCAGTCGCGAATTCCGTTGGTACCATTACTAAAGCCATGAATGTATACCGAAGAACACATACTTTGTCGATATCCACCGATATGATTCCTCGGAAATCATCGTTTGTGGCCAAACTCCAGGATGTCTCTCCGTGCATTTTCTTATGGAACAAACTGGATATCACCATTCCCTTCACATGGGAGACCATTCTCGTAGAGTATAGTTCATAGCTTTGCATACAAAGTCCTCTGATAATAGGCGCCAGCGAAAACATTGCTATACAGAATGCCGGTCGTACTGCGTCAGCATTAGCGGGCAGGCCAATGTTCTTCAAGAGAAGATTTAAGCCTAGAGGACTCAGAAACTCCATTACAGAACATAAAAACAAGAAGATGAACATGATAACCAACCGCTTCTTTTGAATCTTCAATATCGCCAACAGTAGATTATGACCATTGGCCTGAAACTCATCACTAAAATCGTAGTAAAGGCTTTCAGACGAGCTTTCAGCTCTTAGTGGAAGTATGTCGGTTTGATCAATGAATTCTGCCCTCTTATAACCATTTATAATAATCTGATCTACCCATTGGTAAGTCCACCATTTAGATATTGGTGAGCACATCATTTCCGGGTGATTGGATGCCATATCATAATGCTGAGGAGTGAACAGAGGTATCAACACTGCTGCTACGAACATCTCTAGGTCGAATTCCAAAAGCGAATATTCATTGGAAGACTTGTAAAAGAGCATCCATAGCCTGTGGATTGACGGAATACTAGAACATACTAATAAAGCACAAATCAGATGGTATATATAGCGCTTCCTGGTCGTCGGAGCCAATGCCAAGTAAGGGATCGTGAGTAGATTCATCAGTATCAAATAGAATGTAGTCAAGAACCTCTCAGCATGATCCATAGCCATTTCACTAGTATATAACAGGTAGCCTAAACAGTGCAAACAGATGATGAGCCTAATTATGGCCAAAGGATTATGCCATCGCGATACTCCAAGTTGTTTACTAGATGGTAGACAGCTTGACATCCATAGTACCGGCAGTAAGCCGAGCCCCTCAACAATCTGAATGAGCATCTCCTTCTTTTTCCCTTTCAAATGAGTCTTGATACCAGAATATATGCTTTTGAGTACACTATTTCATGCCAGAATCCTCATGTCAAGATGCTTGGATGCAAATGTTACTACAATTTCAGTGGCCCGGAACGCTATATTCTCGGATAGACATATAGCGAGTTCCGAGGAAGAGCTTATCAATTACCAACTCGAATAGCGTCTCGGCAATTAGCAAAAGGCTGCACTCACCAATGGTGGATGGCTATCGTTTTTTATTTGCCGAAATCGCTCACTCATCTTGTTAGTCAGATAAGCAAATTGCATGCTCGAAATTTCCTATCTTAGCGACCTTCGTTCGGGAACCTGTCTCAAAACGGAAACTTAGACGAGGCACAACGCAACGACAGATAACTATGGCCAACGGCGTCGAGCGATTTATAGACATAATTTGCGAGCAGCACTATTTGGCCACAGCAAAGGGAGTTTCAAAGAATAGTTTTAGTATCTCGCTTGGTATTCAGCCGAGTTGTCTGTCTTATAGAGCTGACTTTGGATAATTTTTTGCTACCGGAGTTGGTTTATTCCGCTTTTTTTTAAGAATAGGCCACAGTGAAGATCGGTTAATATTTCCCGCAATAACGGAATATCTCTGATTAAAGATACTACCAACCAGCCCAACTACGACTGGCTTATAAACGCAACACTCCGCATATACGAGGCACAATAAAATGCTGCCATTCATCATCCCTACGCTGCTAATTTGCTGCCTAGTAAACGGTTTTGCTCACCTAGATTTGGAAAAGGGAGCATCTGCCACTAGCGATAGCCTACTTAACTCCGGCATTCTGGAATCACAAGCAGCTCAGCAAGTTTTCCAAATATCCCATAATCTGCATGATTATACAGTCAAAATAAGAGAACAGGGTCCTGATATATGTGCTGCCAAGTCCAAGCAATATACTGGCTGGGTCGACTACGACAACAGGTCGATGTTCTTCTGGTATGTCGAGAGCGAAAGCAATCCTGAAACTGATCCTATAACACTCTGGCTTACAGGAGGCCCTGGATGTGCTGGATCAGTTGGAATGATGCTAGAACTAGGGCCTTGTACCATTGCCGACGAAGGTAATACAACCCGCTACAACCCATACAATTGGGCTTCCAATACCTCTATGATATTTCTAGATCAACCGGTAGGAACAGGATTTTCATATATTGGTAACAATAGCAAGCTCACTGATAACTCTTTTAGCGCAGCCAAAGATATACATGGATTTTTAACGATATTTTTCCGACATTTGTTTCCAGATAAGTCATCGTTGGACTTCCATATAGCAGGAGAAAGCTATGGCGGCCGTTACGTTCCAGCCATTGCTGCAAAAATAATTGAGGAGAACAAACTCAATCCAGGAAATGAAATACCGTTGAAAAGTATTCTTATTGGTGATGGGTTTGTGTCACCAAAAGACACACTGTTTGGATATTATGATACGCTCTGTACTACGAACCCTGGTGTGAAGACCCCCGTATTTAATAAAACGCGGTGTGACATTATCGCCGAGGAGATGCCTCGATGTATGCGCTTATGGGATGCATGTTATGAATATCGGGACCAAGTCATTTGTTCTGCAGTTTTAGAACATTCTTATGATAAAATTGGCAGATTGTTCAGTGACGAATCCTATGCAGGTGGACGAGATCCTTTCGACATAACGAGAATATGCGAGGTCGACAAAGTCTGTTACTTACAGATGGACTATATTAATACGTTTATGAACTCTCCTAAAGTATGGAAAGCACTTGGGGTGAATGAGACGGCCGTTTCCCACTATAATGTTTACAATCCTGACGTGGAGGTCCGATTTTCGACGACAAACGACGAGACAATGTCTACTGTTCCACTAATTAAAAACGCATTAGAGAACGGGGTAGATGTTCTTATCTACACTGGAAAATTGGATTTGACCTGTAACTTAGCTGGTAATCTTAAATGGACCGAAGAAATGCAATGGAAAGGCCAGGCTGAATATGTTGCGACGCGACTGGAAGACTGGCACTACAAATTAGATAACGGTGCCCTGGACGTTGCTGGTGAAAGAAAAGGCGTCAGAGTTGATGGTGTACGCTTTGAATTTCTAAGTGTATCCAACTCCGGTCACATGGTTCCTTTAGATCAACCAGAGGTAGCGTTGTCTATGTACAACGATTGGATCTATAGACAGGGATATGCAGCCTAAACTATTGATAACAACCCGGAATGCACAATAGGAAAATAATAATGGTTTAATTAATGATAAAAAGTAATAACAATAATAAATATGAAGCTGTACGGAAATGGTATGGCTTCCTTGATGGGTATGAATCATGTGCATTATGTGCACTCAGAAACCAAAAGTTTCTCGTTAATTCGAAATAACACTGTCTTTCTTGGAAAATAATTTAGATAATGATAACGTCATAATCAGATTATAAAAAGGCATATGTTGAATATAGGCTATTTCCTTCTTCAGGATCGAATCTTTAGTTTCGCACTACCCGAGGCTGCTGATAAGATAAGGTTTAGATCTCCCTCCCAATGTGCTAAATCGGGCAATTTTAGCGACCTTGATAACAAGTTTTCTGGAGGAAACATATATAAGTGGAGAAAGAGATTATTGCCCATCAACATCACTGGAATCTGAGAAAATTCTGAGTTTCACCTGTTTAAAGTTTCGTTTTTTTATAGTTTCCAACAAGAAACCAAATCCTTATTGGAATATCCCCGACTTACTTCTACCACTTAGTTTGCATAATAATGGACAGTGATAGTAAATCGAGCGAGTCTCTACCGGAAAAAAGTAATGGTGTTATAGAGATAATCGACGACCAACCAGTTGAAAACTCGCCATATGAGAGTGTTCGGGCGTGCGTAGAACCGTATGATGACACAGAACTTCCTGTCAATACTATTAGGGTTTGGGTCATCGGTGTTATCGGTATAATGGTTCTTACAGCTTTGAATCAATTTTTCCAGCTACATTCACCTCCGTTATTCCTTACGTCATATATCGTCATTTTGGCTACATATCCGTTAGGACTTGCAGCAGCCAAACTTCTTCCTACTCGGTATTTCAACATTTTTGGACTGAAATTCACTTTGAATCCAGGTCCTTTCAACAAAAAGGAGCATGCAATTATCGGTATTATGGGTGTGTTGGTAACAGCGTATGATAACGGCTCTCTTGCCAGTGATGTATATGTCGCATTTGATAAGTATTACGGTATGCCAATCAGCATTGGATACAAGTTTATGTTTCTTCTAAGCACTCAGGCTCTTTCGTTTGCATTTGCTGGAATATTCAGACACTTCTTGGTAGAGCCCGCTTATTGTATCTGGCCTGGATCGCTACCTACAGTAACAATGCTGAATTCATTCCACGACCCTAATTTTGAAAATCAAATTGCCCACGGCTGGAAAATTCATAGACATAAGTTCTTTGCTATTGTTTGTGTTTGTTCTGCTGTTTACTATTTCATCCCAGGTTATCTTTTCACTGCTTTGTCGACATTTGCCTGGATAACTTGGATTAAGCCTAATAATGTCACTCTGAATCAAGTATTTGGAGCCTCCTCGGGAATGGACTTACTACCATTGACTTTGGATTGGAATATGCTTTCAAGCTATTTGCTCTCGCCACTTGTCATGCCTTGGTGGGCACAAGCCAACATTATTGTCGGAGCTGTCATTTTTCTCTGGATCATCTGTCCTGCTTTACATTGGTCAAATGTATGGTATGGCCAATATTTCCCTTACGTTTCATCCTCTGTCTTCGATAATACGGGATCAAGATATTCCACAGCCTCTATTTTAACTCCTGATTATCATATCAACAATACAGCCTATCATGAGTACTCGCCTATCTTCCTATCGACAACTTCAGTTCTTTCTTACGGACTAGGGTTCGCTGCGGTGTCATCAGTAGTTGTCCAAGCTATTCTCTATCACAGAGAGGAAATCTGGAAGGGAATGAAGGAAACTTACAACTTGATTCTAGGCAGGAAAATGGACTCTTCTAATTTTGACATTCATGCTAAGTTAATGCACAAATATCCACAAGTTCCTGAATGGTGGTACTTAATTGTGCTCGCAGCTAATGCTGCTATTTGCTTCAGTTTCATCTATGTTTATGATACAGGACTGCCGTGGTGGGGCCTCATTGTTGCAGTGGTGATCGATTTAATACTTATGGTGCCTATTGGCATTATGTTGGCTATGTGTAACTTGAGTATCAATACTGGTAACTTTGCAGGTCTTATAGGGGGCTACATCTGGCCAGGGAAAGTTGTCACCAACGTTGTTTTCAAGATTTTCATGCTGGTCTGCACAAACCAAGGTCTTGGATACATCAACGATATGAAGATTGGCCACTACATGAAAGTTCCCCCACGAATCACCTTCGCAGCTCAATGCGTCGGTATCACTGTATCTTTTTTGACCCAAACAGCCGTCAATCAGTGGGCTATGGGTAACGTTGACGGTATCTGTACAACCTCAGAGACATTCGGCTGCCCTCTTGCTGCCGGATATTACTCCAATAGTATGTTCTGGGGTTTGATTGGTCCAACCAAGATCTTTGCTCGTGGATCTATGTACAGACCTATGCTGTGGTTTTTCCTTATCGGTGCTGTTCTGCCAGTCATAACTTATTTGATATCCAAGAAGTATCCTAAAAGCTGGACTAAGCACGTCTACTTCCCGGCATTCTTTTCAGCAACAATGTCAATTCCTCCTGCTACCGCTGCCAATTATATGGCATGGGGAGCCGTAGGCTGGTTTTTCGGCTTCTATATTCGAAGAAAGTATCACGCCTGGTGGGTTAAGTACAATTACATTCTATCTGCGGGCTTGGATGCGGGTTTAGCAGTGGGTATATTCTTTGTCTTCTTCTGCCTAACTCTTCCTAAGGTCAACTTAACCTGGTGGGGAAATACTATTGCTGATACAACTGCTGATGGTATGGGCACGCCGCTGAAGATTATTCCTGAAGGCCAAACAATAGGTCCAACGTCATGGAAATAGTCATTCTTTGGTATGAAATTGTATTTGTTTAGTGTTTTTTTAAGTGGACTACTCCTATAGGCAAACTAAATAGTGTTTATATAGTAGTAGTACCTGATATATTCTTATCGAACGATAACTTCAATCATTCACCATGTATTTCTACATACCAAGAATACATATAAACTAATAGAGTATGCGTATTTCTTGTAGTACGTTATCATTTGTTATGTTTAATTTAATATTATACGTAGTTGCGATATTGTTTCTACAACACACACTAAATAGGACCAGATATCAGCACTATCAGGCCTAAAAATATTAACATATTAACATACTACCACTCCAAAACTCTCTCTATACTCCTCTTAAGTTGAATGATCCACGTCGGATTTTCATGGCATTCACTCGCTGATACGATTTGTTGCTTCGGAGTGAGTGTTTGGTTTGGATTATGCGAAATGTCGATCCATACCTGTTTAGGAAACAAAGTTCGGAATTTATCTAACTGTTTTAGGCTTAGGGTTGAAGATAAGCGATTCTGACCCGAACTTTTTAAAGATCCGAACTTTTTGCGTCTTGACACACACACGCTTGGATGAGTATGTGAACAGCAATGAATAGTGGACCACGAAAAATCGTTAAAAGAGTCAAAACGGGCTGTGAAATTTGCCGAAAGCGCCGAGTAAAATGCGACGAAGCGAAGCCTTCGTGCAGACGTTGTGTGAAAAGGAAAGAGGTGTGCCAATATCTGAGGTTAAAAAACGACGTGGATAACAAAATATGGAAGAAGGAAACAGTCAAGGTACCTTCTTCTTCCAAAACTGGCCCTTTGGATCGCATAAATATTATTCACCCGATTTTCATTCAAGAAGAGGGTACATCGCATCTGGCGGATAAAGCTAAGAGCATATCTAAAGATATCAATCAAAATCAGAATACTCAACCAGTTAACTTTGAATTCAAGACTGTAGTATTGGAGCGCTATATGTTGGATGGGAACGACGACGAAGCTGCTGACCGAAATCATGATAACAGTGCCAGACCGGAATTAGAAGAAGTTAGTAAAGACCAGTCGGTTGTCCATCTCAATAGCAGCTGGAGTGAGAAGTCATCACCACAGTATGAGCCGCGGACCATAGAACTATTGGACCTAGATGCCACCGAAGCAGGTACCACCGAGATTGTGGATAAATCAGTAAATGACGGTGACGCTTCAGCCCTTACCGGCGAAACCTGGTTTTATGACAGCTTCTTTGATATGATGAGTATCTCCGCGAAAAGCCCCGGTAGTTTGGAAGAGAGTTATCTAACTGTTCAATCTCCTACTACATCGTGTTTGAGGAACTCTATCAGCACGTCTCTGTCGTTATCGATAGACCTGGAGGTTGCGCAGAACTTCTCAGACTTTGAGTCATTAGACCACTATATAGGGTCGATGGCTACGTCATTGTGGACTTCTTCAAGGGTAGCAAATATTTTAGAACCTTTCTTGAAAGAAAGCCCAGCATTTACTCATGCTATATTGTCTACGTCTGCTTTCCATCTTTCTAAGACGTTCGCTTCTCAAAAGGAGAAGCAGGAGATTCTATTGAGTCGCGCAGAGAATCACTACGAACTATCCAAAAAAGAGTTAGGAACCATAATGAACAGGTCTCTAGCTAATACATCGTTACAATCAGTAAGCTCTGTTTTAGGAACGTTGATAGTATTAGCTTACCACGAGATCTGTTTCGATAGACCTTACAAAGCGTTCAATTTCATTAAAAGAGCTGCGTACTTGATTGGAGCGAACTATTCACAGATCCGAACATCAGGCTGCGGACAGGAACTGATTACTGCATTTTCAAGGGTCGCAGTCATTCTGCAAAGCGTCGACAAACAGTTCAATCTCGGTATAATCCCGGCTCTACACCCAGAGTTATTGGTACAGTTACAGAGTCAGCTACAAACTAGCTCTGATCCAACTGACCGACTGCTGATATTAATGAGAAAAGTAGAAGCTGTAGAGGAGATGTTGCGTTTCAGCTGTACTAGCGAAGAAGCACTAACTTTTGAGAAGCATGCCTGCAAAATCGCAGAGGAATTGAATGAGTGGAAGGCACGACTGTCACCAGACCAGCGGCCTATTTCCGACGTTTGGCTTGACAACGAGCCTACTGTGCAAGGCCAGTTGAACCCTATTTATTTTGAGTCTCATACTGCTGCGAATAACTATGCGCTATACTTGATAACTTGGCTTAGAGTCCGTACTCGTTACAGGCCTCATCAGATCAGGCCTCCTGACACTGCGGCAGTCACCAAGCTGATCTTGCGCATTGCAGCAGGAATCAGTCCACATGCATGTCAAATGAACACTTTTAGAATTGGAATGGAACCGGCGGTTTTCGGTGCTTATAGATGGACTGAAGATAAGAATCTGAAGAACTGGGCATTGAAGTACTTAGAAAGGTTTGGATCACCAGGTAGAGAAGGTCCTTCGAATGTCGCGCAATCGCTCAAGACTGCCAGATTCATAGATGCTTTAGAGGAGAGACGCGGGTTCTTAGATATTCGCTATGGACGGTTGTTGATGTCAGAAGATAGTGAATCATGGGACGGGGTTAGGCCTTATAAAGCACTATTTCACATAAGGGGTAAAGATGGAACGTGGCATACGGAGATATTCACAATTCAATAATAGACTAGTTGATTATTTGGTTAGAACAATACGAAAATATGCGGTATAATAGTAGTTTTATGGGTATACGGAATCAGTTGGTATGTCCGTAAATCATCTTCATATCAGATTAGATCAGATCATCGTGCGAGTAGAGTTGTCTGACTATACGAACACGGCTTTATAGGTGACGAGAAATGATTGGACCAATCAAATTTATGTTAAATCCCAACACTCTGAACTTCTTCACATCCACACTATATACTAAAAGAAAAAACAACGATGGCACAGGATTTACCTCCTATTGGGGGATATGAACCTATTCAGTGGAAGGTATGTACTTTGGAGACTTAAAGTGGTATAGTGCGATGTCAAAATATTTCTACCGGGTGTTTGCCTAGAGTTGTTGGTATTGGTGCTGTGGTCGAAACTATCCATTTACTCAATGGCCTCACGGAATATATAATATTTGGTCAAATCAATGATCTAGATCTAACAAACTTAGCGAAACATTCCCTCCCGGGGGTTCAGACCTAAGGTATACTTCTGGGGTGTAGTGGGTATCTGCGCTTGGGGTACCTGGCTTGCAGTCGAAGGAGCTAGAGAGCGAGTAGAGTTACGACGAGAAGTACAATGGTCAAGAATATATTTGCAGCCTTTATTAGAAGCCGAACAGGATAGAGACCTTGTGCGAAGATACTACTCTAAGGCTGACAAGGAGAAGAAACTCATGGGTGATGAGTATCAGGACGCTTATGACTTCTACAACAAGAAGAGATTCCCTAAGCCCGTATACGCACCATTTAACACTGGGAAGTGAGTAAAGTTAGTTGCATTATTATAAAATGGTTTGTGTATAAAGAAGTATATGGTTTGATTGTTGCTTGTGACCACACGCAGGTGGCCAGTTGATTAGCTGATTATTATGCTGAATGGTTTGGAAGAAGTGCTCTTCCAAGTTCTGTAGAGTCAAGTTCAGCAGACTAGAGGGCCTATAGATGAAATATACAAAATATCACTTTGAGAGTTGGACAAAACGAGGGACACAAACGAGAAAATACAATGATATCGAGGTAGGCGCTGCTTTAATACTTCGTGTATGGCCTTGTCACAGGTATAATTGCAAGGTGCGCAGTGAAAATACAGTTTTTCACTCAGAGAAGTTATGTGTTATCTAAACGTTCAATAGCCCTTAAAACGGCCAAATATTGCTCCGTGAACCATCTATATGCCATTACTTTACTACTATATAAGTTTCACGGTATTGTACCTCAGTATATCTACTTCAGGGTTACAATTATCGCTATTATTATTCCATATATAGCTTATTTCATGTAGCCCATCTGCCATTTCTCTGGTTGTGTATAAAATCGCTCATTTTTATACCCATCCATCAACTTAACCTAGCAAAGTCAAAGATCGCAAAATACCTCAATGACATCAACCACTCTAGCTTTCTCATGCTTATTAGCAATTAGACTAGCGTGTGCTAATTTGTCTTTGGTAACTGACTGTGACGAAGTTTTCAACTACTGGGAGCCTCTTCATTACCTTACTCATGGTTTTGGCTTAGAAACGTGGGAGTATTCCGGCGAATATGCTATAAGAAGCTGGGCTTATATCTGGGTTCATGGCCTAGTAATCAAAGCTGCACAGTTAATGGGTGTCCAACCAAAATGGATGCTTTTCTACTGTTTGAGATATGCCTTTGCGATTCTGACTGCTGCTGCAGAAGTGACACTGTTCCGCTCAATTGCGAAGAATATCAACAAAAGAGTAGCTGTATGGTACCTGATCTTCACGGCCTTCTCGACTGGCATGTACCACGCGTCCACAGCACTGTTACCATCTTCGTTTGCCATGCAGATGTATACATTTGCATTTGCTAGTTTCTTGAATGTTAAATCCAATTCTAAAGTGGAATATCTCGGCAAACACGTCGTAGTAGGCTTGACCTTTATGGCATTTGCTGGGTTCTTAGGCTGGCCTTTTAGTCTCTTGATCTGTGAACCGTTAGTATCACATTATGTTTTTTGCACTGTAAAAGCGAAGAAATTCACCAATCTGTTCAAAACTGCGTTTATTGCGGGCTTGATTTCTGCCTCAGTGTTGGCTGTAATAGTGCTAATCGACTCTGTCTGTTATAAGAAGCTAGCTGTGGTGCCATTCAATATTGTCAATTACAACGTACTCAGTGCGTCCAATGACGCTGGCCCGGAGATATTCGGCACAGAGCCCTGGACTTATTACTTCCAGAACTTGTTGCTTAACTTCAACATTGTGTTTTTGCTAAGCCTAGCGGTTGTCATAGTGCCATTTGTTGGCATCGCCTCTGTAATAACGTTTGACCTTTGGTCCTTCATTGCCACGTTCTTCATCTGGTTCGGGGTTTTGATCACACAGCCACATAAAGAAGAACGATTCATGTTTGTCGCGTATCCTTCATTGTGTCTGAATGCTGCGTTAACGTTTGAGACCGTTGTCCTGAGATTCGGCAGCTGGTTGTTCAAACAGGCGAAACTGAAACCCAGCCACGCACGAGCTGTCTTTGGACTGCCGTTGATCTTGGTGTATGTGTTTCTATCTATATCGCGGTCACTTGCATTATTCAATTACTACGGCACTACGATGCTCCTATACCAACATATGCCTGCTGATGCTTCTGGCAACGTGTGTCTTGGGCGTGAATGGTACCGCTACCCATCGTCATATTTCTTGAATGACAATATGAGATTAAAATTCATCAAGAGCTCGTTTGATGGTCTATTACCGGGCGAATTCTATGAAGATATCGGCGAGTTTGAACAACAACCTTGGTGGAATAGATCTGGTACATGGAGAATCCCCTCAGGCATGAACAATATGAATCTCGAGGACCCTGATAAGTATGTCTTACTTCATGAATGCGACTATGTGATTGATTCATCGGCAGAAGTCAATGCTCCTTTGGAACTGCTATTTACGGAGCATCCAGACTGGGAAAAACGAGTGTGCATATCATTCCTTAACGGCGGTCAAAGCACGGGAATAGGAAGAATCTTGTATCTACCAGAGTTCCTGAACCACGTGACCAACACCAATCTAGTATGGAACGACTACTGCATCTTACAGAATAAGAACAAGAAAAATTGATTGATTGATCGCTGGGTTGATTGATCTGTACACAGTCTGTCTATAGATTTCCTTCCTTATTTTGTCAAAAGACTCTCTCTACCGGGACCTACACCGATCCATTTGATCTCGACACCCAAGAACTTCTCAATATACTCAATATAACTTTTTGCTTCCTTGGGCAAATCCTCATAACTCTTGATATCCGTTATTGGTGTTTGCCAGCCAGGAAGGGTTTCATAAACAACCTCGACTTTCTCCAACACCTTCAAATCTTCAGGGAAACTTTCCAAAACCTTTCCATTATGTTTATAAGCAATGGCGATTTTTATTTCCTTGAGTCCATCAAGAACATCGAGCTTGGTAAGATTTAAGGCAGTGTAACCGTTGATCAAAGTGGAGTATTTTAGAACCACCAAGTCTAACCAACCACATCGTCTCTTTCTACCCGTAGTGACACCATACTCCGCACCCACAGTCTGCAAGTGCTCACCGATTTCGTTCAATTGTTCCGCAGGAAACGGACCCGCGCCGACTCTGGTGGTATAAGCTTTGGCTACACCGTAGACGTTCTTAACGACTTGGGGAGGTATACCAAGACCGGTAAAGACACCGCCAATACCAGTGTTACTGGAGGTGACAAAAGGATAAGTACCGAAATCAATATCTAACATCAGAGCATTGGCACCTTCCACCAAGATTTTTTTGTTTTCCGCGATAGCTTTGTGAAGAAAAGGAATGGTGTCTATGACAAAAGGACGCAACTCATCGGCATATTTCTTGTATTGCTTCAAAGTAGCCTCGACATCGTACTCAAAGTTGCCGTAACGTTTCTTTCGAGAATCAATCAACGTTCGGAACCGCGATTCAAACTCGTCCCAAGCTCCAGGCTCCTGAGAGGTCAAGTGGTGTACTCGAATACCGGATCTACTAGCCTTGGTAGAGTAAGTAGGACCAATACCCTTGTGAGTAGTACCAATAGCACCACCAGAGAGTTCCGCTTCTTTCAAGCCATCAGCGATTTGATGGAAATTGAACACGAGATGCGCTCTTGACGATACAAACAGACGTTCACGACAATTAGTCAAGCCTTTAGCTTCTAAAGCCTCCAACTCCTTGAAGAAATCAGGTACATTGACCACGACACCGTTACCAATGAGGTTTACACATTTAGGATTGACCAAACCAGACGGCAACATATGGAAGTCGTATTTGGTACCATTGACAACAATAGTGTGTCCGGCATTGTTACCACCTTGACATCTTGCACAGACATCGATATCGTCACAGAATATATCCACAAGCTTTCCCTTGCCTTCATCGCCCCACTGAGCACCTAGTACAACGTTGACCATGTTGTATACGTGTGTATTTTCACTTAGCTTGTTTAATTACTGTAAGTGTTGGTTTATAATACTCGTTGGGTTGTGTAGTAGTAAGAGAGCTACTACCAGTTGTAGTTGTTGGTAAGAAATTTTAAGAGTCAGCGATTGCTCATAAATTGGTGGAAAATAGAAAATGAAGCTGTAAAGTTCGGTGCGTGTTGATTAGGCGGAGGAGTGCGGGGGGTGTTCTTGTGTCGAGGAGGGTCTTTGAACGTCACAAATTTCAGGAAACTCCAGTATACAATATATTAATTAGAATACATAAATGGTTTCTGATAGTATAGTATTGTTGTAATATGTGCTTTTCTCTTTCAAAAAACAGAACAATATCCATGTTATTGTATATTTACTACCGTTATGTCTATCTCACTTTAAGCTGATTGCTTGATTGATCTAAACACTCAGAGGGAGAAAAAAATTTGCTGGCTGCTACAGCCGTGCGCTGGCTAGCCAGTAAAATTAAGCACCAATACCAGGGTCAAGTGGAATATTTAGAGATAGTAAAAAGCATAATATATCAGTTGCTAATTGCGTTCGACTTGTGTTCGACTTACATTATATCCCAATAAACTTCGCTCGTACACGTTTTAGCTCCACTATTCTGGCCTTCCGCATTCCTATTGTCCTGCAGCCTGTCCCTTTTTATCTGATCATCTCTCATGCATCTCGAGACCCAATTAGGTGGGAAACGGTGAAATTTCGCCGGCTTCGCACACCATTGTTTTTCTTTAACCTCCTAGGATAACTTTCGATTAACGAACCAGTATATTGTATATTACATGGACTCAAGCCAAATCTCACCATGACAGTGAACGAAACCACTACTATTAGCTTGCCGAAGATCCAGATTCCGCCGTGTTTTCTCAACGAGCCTGCCATACTGTCGACCTGGCGTTATGAGCACAAACGAGACGCGCAAGCGGTGTTACCTTACCTGTATATCGGTCCTCTAGGAGTTATCCGAAATGAGTCGTTTCTAATCGACAAGAATATCCGCGTATTGATATCTCTCATGCGGAACTCTGCTACAGTAGCCATAATCAAACATAAATATATGCATTTGCCGGAGTTCAAGTGTATGACGATGGATCCCGGAGATCCTATTACATCTCCGACCAAAATCGTGAGCCAATTGCCGAGTATTATCGAAGCCATTGAGTTCGGCCGGGCTCATGGTTGTGCGACGCTTCTATTCTGTGAAACAGGCAACGATAGTAGTGCTTTGGCAGCCATTGCATATATGATGGAACAGTACCGCATGGGTCTTACGACGGCAGTGCAGTATGTGCAGTCGAAACGGTTCAGTATAGAGTTGGATGATCAAGCACTCTATAATCTGCAAACGTTCGAATCACATATCAAAGCGTGTTCAAATTTAGCCAATAGCTGCCTAGTGAGCTCCAGGCAGAAAAACGCGAGAGAGCGGGACGATGACGATGATGATGATGACAATAAAAGAGGTAAAAATGATCACTA
This sequence comes from Daia ofunaensis, assembly GCA_003707925.3. NCBI lineage: Eukaryota > Fungi > Ascomycota > Dipodascomycetes > Dipodascales > Trichomonascaceae > Daia > Daia ofunaensis. Next base: position 478,627 of record PPMC03000004.1, on the reverse strand, counting down.
TGGCTCACACAACACCAATGGATACAGTGATGTGGCTCCTCCTTCAGCAAAGAGGTGAGAAAATCGATCGGCTTCGCTGGTTGGCTTCATGAATATTTATTTTGGGTTCGTAGCTTTATCTAGTTAATGGTTTAAATGAAAGAGAAATGCGATGGTGCCTTGTGCCTACTAGTTAACCTACTTCTTCAAGATAGTAACGACGTCTTCATCCTGAAGAATATGACTAAGACCCACAAACTGCGGCTGATGCTTGACACTTTTACCATAGACAACGGCATTTCTGAATTGGTCCACGAGGCTCTTGTGAATGGAGTTACAAAAGTCTTCCACGGAGCACCTGTTGTTTCTAAGAACAATAGGCTCGTTGTAATCAGGCGCTCTACCTTTAGGCTTGGTATAAACTCTGACCAAATTGAGCTTATCCCACATGACTTCCAACAGTTCGTCTAAATTCCAACCTTTTTCCGAAGATATAGGAACAGCATCTGGGATTCGCGAAAGCAAGTCCAACTCTTCAATGGAGATGGAGTCGATCTTGTTCAACACGTAAACCACGGGGATATAACGTCTGTTCTGAGCTTCCAAAACGTCTATAAAGTCGTCAATTGTAGCGTCACATCTAAACGCGACGTCTGCAGAGGAGATCCTGTACTCAGAAAGCACTGCTCTCACTTCATCAGGGTCAATTTTCGTAAGTGGTACTGTATTGGTGATATTGATACCACCTTTGTCCTTCTTTCTAAACACGATATTCGGCGGCTGCTTATTGATTCTGATTCCGAATCCTTCTAATTCACGCTCAATAATCTGCTTATGCTGTAATGGCTTGTTAACGTCCAATACAATAAAGATCAAGTTACAACTCCTGGCTACAGCAATGACCTGCTTACCTCGACCTTTACCGTCTTTTGCACCTTCTATAATACCAGGTAAATCCAACATCTGGATTTTGGCACCTCTATATCGTATGATACCAGGAACAGTCGTTAAGGTAGTAAACTCGTATGCAGCGGCCTCGGAATGAGTACCAGTGAGCTTACTTAACAGTGTACTTTTTCCTACCGACGGGAATCCAATGAAACCTACAGACCCGACACCAGTTCTAGCGACATCGAATCCTAAACCGCCACCGCCTCCTCCGCTACCCGAAGCAGCTGTCAGTAACTCTCGTCTTAGTTTGGCTAATTTTGCTTTCAACTGACCCAAATGGAAACTGGTGGCCTTGTTTTTCTGAGTCCTGGCCATCTCAGTCTCGATTTCCTTGATCTTGTCTACTGTAGTCGCCATCTTGAAGTATTGAAATCTTGAATATTAGTTAGCGTATAAGGTACAGCCAATGACTCTGGGTATTAGACGAACAAAAGAGCTGATTTTAGCAAGTAAAAATAACAAGGAAAAGTGTATGAGTTGGTTTATATTTTTTGTCGAACATGGAAGATTTCGATTCTTCGATTTTTTTTTGGCAGAAAAGGTTACCCGGCCGGATGATACTCCAGGAATGAATTTTTTTCACCGTCTCCTGAAATTCTCGTCAGTCAGAGTGTGTAATCCGTAGCTTCGCTGGGGTGGGAAGGAAAGAGAGAAAAAAAAATTAGGACTCAGGCGAACTTACCATCTTAACTGAAAGAAGTTCGTTAGCTTATAAACCAAAAAGCATACGAACCGTGATACTTTGAAGTATTCATTTACAAAAGTCACACTTTCTTAATTGTACTCATCTACCTGTCTGTATTGTTTCTTTCTATAGAGTGAACATCTGACAAACTATTAACAAATAAAAAGAGAAATGGGTAAAAAGAACAAGAAGCAACAGGATTACTTTGATCCTGATGAAGAAGAGGGTGTTGACACCACTCCTCAGGAATTTGGTGCCACTGCAACTGATTCTGCTGATGATGGCTCGCGTGTTCCTTCTGAATCTCCAGCTCCTGGCCCTTCTGAGCCAACTGTTGCTAGTGCAGCCGATGACTTTGAAGATGGAGGCCTGATGTCAGCCTTGAAGAGATCTAAGAAGAAGAAGACCGAGCGTGAAGAAGCTGCTGAGAAGGCCGCTGCTGAGAAGGCCGCTGAACCTGTCATCCAGGTGAAGAGCAAAAAGGAAAAGGAGCGTGAAAAGAAGGAGCGTGAAAAGGCTAAAAAGAAGGCTCAGGCTGAACGAAAGAAAACGGCACCACCAGTGGTTAAAAAGGAATCTGCACAATCACAGGATAGCAGTAAATCTTCTGAGTCTACTAATGATAACAAACCTGTCAGCAAGAAGGAGGCTAAAAGTAAGAAGGAAAGTGCTCTGATTGCTCGTTTGAAGAAGCAACAGGAAGCTATAAGAGCACAGGAGGAACGACTGAAACATGCGGAAGAGGAAGAGAGACGTGCTATTGAGGAGGAGGAACGTCGTCTTCAGGAAGAACAGAAGGCCAGAGAGGAGGCGAGATTGAAGAAGAAAGAAAAAGAAAGGGCCAAGAAAGAGGAACTCAGGGCGCAAGGTAAGCTTTTGACTAAGAAGCAGAAGGAACAACAAGCTCTTCTAGAGAAGCGAAGAGAGTTGTTACTTGCTTCAGGTGTCAAAGTTGAGGGACTGTCTGGCGCTGACGACGCCAAACCTAAGAAACCTATTTATGGTAAAAAGAAGCCCAAGGCTACCACAGAAGCTTCAAAGGAAACCAGTTCTGCTGCTCCCGCTGGATCTGCCGTAATACCTGGATCAAAAGAGGCCAAGGCCGCAAAATTGACGGACGACTTTACTGAGACTGCAAAACCTGTTCCTACTGGCGAGTCTCCTCCTGCTGAAAAAGAGGAGTCTGTGACCGCAGGTGTCGCTGCTGATGATGAAGAAGAGGAGGAAGAAGAAGAAGAAGCCTTGTTAGACAACTGGGAGGCTGCCTTGGAATCTGATGGAGAAGTAAAAGAAAGCTGGGAAGCTCTTGACAGCGACGATGAGAGCAATTCTAAGGCCATCAAAGATGCTAGCAAGCCTAAAGAGACTGCGAAGAAGGGCTCCACAAGCGCAAGCACTAGTAAGTCTGTAAAGGATTCTTTGGCTGCTGCCGAGAAAGAAGATGAAGAAAACACTCTTGAAAAAGCAGTAGAGCATATTCATCACAAGAAGGCGGAGATCAATGAAAAACGAGAAGAACGACACAACAAGGCTGTGGCCAAGGCATCTGAAAAGGAACTCAGATCTCCTATCTGCTGTATTCTTGGTCACGTCGATACTGGTAAAACGAAGCTTTTAGACAAGGTCCGACAAACAAATGTACAGGAAGGCGAAGCCGGTGGTATCACGCAGCAAATTGGTGCCACGTATTTCCCTATTGATGCCATAGAAAAGAAAACCAAGGTTATGGAGAAGCACGTTCAGAACATCAACTACAATGTACCTGGTTTGCTTGTCATCGATACACCTGGTCACGAGTCGTTTACGAATCTACGATCTCGTGGTTCATCCCTCTGTAATATTGCCATTCTTGTCGTCGATATAATGCACGGACTTGAACAGCAGACCCTTGAGTCTATTAGACTTTTGAGGGACAGAAAGACGCCTTTCGTTGTGGCTCTCAACAAGATTGATCGTCTTTACTCTTGGGAAGCTACTCCTAACAACTCCTTCCGAGACTCACTTGCTAAGCAGAAGGCATCTGTTCAACAAGAGTTCCAGGACAGACTGGAGGCTACCAAGCTCGCCTTTGCTGAACAGGGCTTAAACTCCGAGGTTTACTACAAGAACAAGAACATGAGTTCATACGTATCACTTGTCCCTACCTCTGCTGTAACTGGTGAAGGTGTACCTGATTTGCTTTACTTGCTTCTTGAACTTACTCAAACTCGAATGAGTAAGCAGTTGATGTACCTGTCTGAATTGGAAGCCACTATTCTTGAAGTCAAGGTTGTTGAAGGATTGGGTACCACTATCGATGTAGTGTTGTCTAATGGTGTTTTGAGAGAGGGTGATAGGATCGTACTATGTGGTCAAAACGGTCCAATTGCTACTAATGTCAGAGCTTTGCTTACGCCACAACCATTACGGGAGTTGCGAATTAAGAGTGTGTATGTGCATCACAAGGAAGTTAAGGCTGCGTTAGGTGTTAAGATTTCTGCGCCTGACCTTGAGAAGGCTGTTGCTGGTTCTCGTTTGCTGCTCGTTGGACCAGATGATGACGAAGATGAACTCATGGACGATGTCATGGATGATCTTACAGGACTCTTAGACTCTGTCGATAAATCTGGTAAAGGTGTTTGTGTGCAGGCCTCTACACTCGGTTCGTTGGAAGCTCTTTTGGATTTCTTGAAGGATATGAAGATCCCAGTTATGGCTATTGCACTTGGCCCTGTTTACAAGCGAGATGTTATTAGGGCTACTGCAATGCTTGAAAGAGCTCCTGAATTCGCATGTATGCTCTGCTTTGATGTCAAAGTCGATAAAGATGCCGAACTCTACGCTCAGGAAATGGGTATCAAGATGTTCACTGCTGACATTATCTATCACTTGTTTGATGCGTTTACTGCATACCAGAAACAACTTTTGGAGCAGCGACGACAAGATATGGGCCACGAAGCTATCTACCCTTGTATCTTGAAGACACTCCAGGTCATCAACGCTCGAAACCCTATGATTATTGGTGTAGATGTTGTTGAGGGAGTTGTAAAAGTTGGTACACCTATTTCTGTTGTTAAGTCAGATCCTGCTACCGGACAAAAAATGGTTCTTCCTCTTGGCCGTGTGCAGTCTTTGGAAGTAAATCATAAGCCTCTTGATTCTGTTAGAAAGGGCTTTACAAATGCTGGTGTCGCCGTGAGAATTGACTCTGGTAATAGCAATCCTCCTACTTGGGGACGACACATTTTTGAATCTGATCCTCTTTACTCTCAGATCTCACGAAAGTCTATTGACGTTTTGAAGGATCCAGCATTCAGAAATGATGTGCCTCGTGAGGACTGGTTGCTGATCAAGCATCTCAAACCTTTGTTTGACATCCAGTAAAAAATGTAGCACCTACGTATCTTATTAGTTTTTTGAAATTAACATTTCTTTATATACATGGAATCGTTAGTCTGTAGCTCACGTAGTAGAAACCACAGGAACTCGGGACCCTACGTTTCTTATCAAAAACGCAGGTTTGCCCTTGACTTTCGTTGTGTTGTTTATGCTAGATGTCAACACATTTGCAATGCAACTTCCAGTGCCATCCTTCAAGTTGAAAGATCCCGTAGTTACGAATCCAACAAGATGTTTCTCCTGTGGCCACTTTTCCTCACCAGGATTTAGCCCGGAAAGCCAAAGTTCTTTTTCTTCCTCTGGTATGATATATACCCTAGCTGCCATTTTTGGTGTTCCTCTTCTGATACATTGAAGATGTAATTTAGAAAGATGAATCTCTTCAATCTCGATATTGTGCATAGATGCAAGGAAGTCCCAGTCGCAAGAATAAAACTTCCCTATTTCTTGAAACTCTGACGTAGAGTTAGTGACTGGGGAAGGAGTTAAAGCGAAATTAATTCTTTTACTCTTAGGCTTTCTCTTCCATGATTCATAATATGCCAGTGATCGATCTACTTCGTGTTGTGCACCAGTACTGGTATTAGGAAAATCGTCGGGGAAAAACGGCTTACCTTGTTCAAAAGCTAGCTGATGCATCTGCGCCATACCGCCAATTCTTACCTTGTCAACATGCATTAAGGAGATCCAGAATGGTAATACCCAGTTCCACGGCATGAAAAGGGAGAATAAATCGTCAGATCGCTTAACAATGTTTACTGGAATTAGCGGGTCCTCGTCCGTAGCTTGAATAGGATCTCCAGGATCAGTATCAGCTCGACGAGCATTCAACATCTTGATAGTAGATTGATTGATATAAGAACGCGACCTACCGTCTAGCGTAAACAGATCGTTACTCGCCGCCAAGTTTTGAGACCATGTATCAATAGTGACGTCAACAGCAGCGTCTTTTGTAATACCTTTAATGTGATGAGGGGAATAAAACCTGGGGTCTTGTACCAACAAAGATGCACAAAAATTAGAAGGAAGTGCCGAAGGATTTGCTACAGAATGTAGCTTTTGTAGAAGCTCAGCGGTAGTCTCTTCAGACTTTCCAGGGTGCAAAATACTGGTTAATGCAAACAACGCTTTCGATCCGGACACTGATATCGACCCGACAGAGTAACGGCAGTCATGGATATCGAAATACAATTCGTTATCTTGTTTGAAAGCCAACACTACGGAATATGCTTTGTCAAATATCGCAGGGTGTACATTTATCAGTGTCTGCCGGGAGTCGCTACTCCAAAATACCAGTATAGGACCTAGGCAGTAGTCTTTGGCCACGCCATCCCAGCATTTGACACCCTTAACAACTGGACTGGATATGCTAGAATTTTCACCTGTCAATTTGGCGATGACCAGTTTTAGCTCATCGGTCCGACCCGATAGTATAATGCTACCGTAATATGAAGTATCCCATGCAATGGCAGTTCCTGCTGTAGATATACGATGCGTGGCTCGGTACACCTTCTCCGTAGGAGTTTCAGCAATGCAATAATCCCATTTCTTGACCATATGCGCTCGTTTCGCTTGCCATACATGTGTAGGGAGCCATACGTTATTCTTTTGACGTTTGGCATACTTGACATTGGACGAGACAGGCGGCTTGGCTAGTGTGTTAATTCCCGTCAGATCACCAGTAGTCAAGCAGTAATCCATAGCATCACGATCAAGCTGGTCGTCAAGATGATCCTTTTCTTCGTGGTTCAAAAGCTTCGTCTGTTTCTGACTTTCGAGTGCTGTTTGGATCGCAATGCTTTTCCTTCTATCCTTACCAGACACTCTCTTTTTTCCTGCCGTCATGGGGTCCATCTCGTCGAGGGCCTGCTTCCTAATTCTTTTTGGGACCCTCTTTACATTGTGCGAAGCGGTCCTGCGTCTTAAGAATCGTGGCATGGATTGGAATGCTCTCTTCTTCGACGACTGTTTAGATCGTTTCATAGCACTCTCCATCTGTAAGATTTCGAACTTTCGGGCCTCAACGAACCTGGATACGTTTAAATGGCCATTCGAAATAGCGGGATCAACATCTTGACTGAGTATGTTTTTCGAATTGTACTTCTTCGGTGGTTTAGCTGAGGTACTCATAGTATTTTTCAAGCCAACGTCAATACCGCTTGTAGAACCAAATAGGGCACTATTAGATCACTACCAAGATAGCGACACAGAGTTTAGAATGAAACTTTGAGACCCACCAACTAGGTAGATCTGATCTAGATAGTCGTCAGCACGCTGATGAGCCTAGAAAATCCGACTTTGATGCTAGTTTATGGTTGAAATTTAGAGACACTTCGAGCCTCACTGCTAAAACGGGTAAAGCACTACCACACAAAAAATAAAAAAAGCTGGCCTTTGAAGAAGGAAAAAGAGGTGTGTATATATCAAATACAACCGCATAAAAGTCCCCCTAAATTCTTCAAAATTGGTACAAAGAGGCTTCATTTAGTATCTCAAGTGATGACTGATATATATAAGTAGTACAGTATGTGTAATGTGTCCTATATAACTCTTATGTTTCACTTATTTCTTATACCTCCTTATGTAATATGTCGCTCACACACACTCTCCACTCCTCCACCACGAGGTCGCTTCTCACTCTGTCAACTCAGCTCACCCCACCCTGCGTAAACCCCAGTACGGCATTTAGGGTGAACAAAATTTTTTTTACGTAGCACAGAGTTCCTTCCCTTTTTCAACCCATTGCTATACGCTTTCCTGGAGTATATATATATTTCTCCTTGATTCGATTATTGTAATTTGAAGTGTACAGCACGGTAAAAAGAATTCACAATGGGTAAGTATCCTATGATCTGCTTTTTTTTTGTCTTATTCTACTTTGTTTTATTTCGTTGTGATGGAAGTATATATCTGTCCATTTCTTTCGTTACATTACAAATGCCAATCAAGCGCCCGTCGTAGGATGGGTCCTTGGTATAATGGTTTTCGGGTCTCATACTAACTGTATCTAGTTAATTTCACTGTTGATGTATGTATTATGAGCCATTCATCCTGACTTTAGCTTGTCACTATCCTATCTCTATGGTTATTTCAGTTCTTATCATTTTTGGTGGTTTTTTCATATTTTTGCCTTTGTTATCAAGATTTTCAAATCATACCCAAAGCCAAATTTTTTTTTTTTGGAAAATTTTTTGTAAATGGGATTTCCTACGAGGCTCAATATTACAAACCCAGGAATATGATACGAATCAGTTAACTACTAGTATTCTGAGACATGTTTTAGGATTCAAAGCTCGCTTTTGTGTATTTTGGTATTTTTGTGTTTGTGTTTTACATGAGCATGGAGATTATACCAACTGCGTGCTGCTATTCATTTATACCATCATAGTATACTAACTTTTTAGCAAATGCGTGCCCTTATGGACAAGGTCACTAATGTCCGAAACATGTCCGTAATTGCCCACGTCGATCACGGTAAGTCTACTTTGACAGACTCCTTGGTTCAGCGTGCCGGTATTATTTCCGCCGCCAAGGCTGGTGAGGCCCGATTCACTGATACCCGAAAGGATGAACAGGAACGAGGTATTACCATCAAGTCTACTGCCATTTCTCTTTACGGTGAAATGAGCGACGAAGATGTCAAGGAAATCGCCCAGAAGACCACTGGTAACGAGTTTTTGGTTAACTTGATTGACTCTCCCGGTCACGTTGATTTCTCCTCCGAAGTCACTGCTGCTTTGCGAGTCACTGATGGTGCTTTGGTTGTCGTGGACACCGTCGAAGGTGTCTGTGTCCAGACCGAGACTGTGTTGCGACAGGCTCTTGGTGAGCGAATCAAGCCCGTTGTTGTCATCAACAAGGTCGACCGAGCTTTGCTTGAATTGCAGGTCACCAAGGAAGAACTTTACCAATCTTTCTCCCGAACCGTTGAGTCCGTTAATGTAATCATTGCTACTTACCTTGACAAGGAACTCGGTGATGTCCAGGTCTACCCTGAGAAGGGTACAGTGGCTTTCGCTTCCGGTTTGCACGGTTGGGCTTTCACTGTCCGACAGTTTGCCATCCGATACTCCAAGAAGTTTGGTGTTGACCGATCCAAGATGATGGAGAGATTGTGGGGTGACTCTTACTTCAACCCTAAGACCAAGAAGTGGACCAACAAGGACAAGGATGCTGATGGCAAGCCTTTGGAACGAGCTTTCAACATGTTTGTTTTGGACCCCATTTTCCGAATTTTCGCTGCTGTCATGAACTACAAGAAGGATGAGATCCCTGTTTTGCTCGAGAAGCTCGACATCCAGCTCAAGTCTGACGAGAAGGATTTGGAAGGTAAGGCTCTTTTGAAGGTCGTCATGAGAAAGTTCTTGCCTGCTGCTGACGCTTTGATGGAGATGATTGTCATTCACTTGCCTTCCCCTGTCACTGCTCAAGCTTACAGAGCTCCTTTGTTGTATGAAGGTCCCACTGACGATGAGGCTTGCATTGCTATCAAGGAATGTAACCCCAAGTCCGACCTTATGTTGTACGTCTCCAAGATGGTACCCACCTCTGATAAGGGACGATTCTACGCTTTCGGTCGAGTCTTCTCCGGTACTGTCCGAAGTGGTCAGAAGGTTAGAATTCAGGGTCCTAACTACGTCCCTGGAAAGAAGGAGGATCTTTTCATCAAGGCTATCCAGCGAACTGTTTTGATGATGGGTCGATTCGTCGAGGCCATTGATGATGTTCCTGCTGGTAACATTTGTGGTTTGGTCGGTGTTGACCAGTTCTTGCTCAAGTCTGGTACTTTGACCACTTTCGAGAATGCTCACAACTTGCGTGTCATGAAGTTCTCCGTATCTCCTGTCGTTCAAGTAGCAGTCGAGGTCAAGAACGCTAACGACTTGCCCAAGCTTGTTGAAGGTCTTAAGCGATTGTCCAAGTCTGATCCTTGTGTATTGACTCAAATGTCTGAGTCTGGTGAACACATTGTTGCCTGCACTGGTGAATTGCACTTGGAAATTTGCTTGAAGGATTTGGAGGAAGACCACGCCGGTATTCCTTTGAAGGTCTCTCCCCCTGTTGTTGCTTACAGAGAGACTGTTGATGCCGAATCTAGCATGACTGCCTTATCTAAGTCACCTAACAAGCATAACCGAATCTACTTGACTGCTCAACCCATTGATGAAGAGTTGTCTGTCGCCATTGAGAAGGGTGAAGTCAACCCCAGAGATGATTTCAAGGTCCGAGCTAGAAAGATGGCCGATGAATACGGTTGGGATGTCACTGAAGCCCGAAAGATCTGGTGTTTCGGTCCTGACGGTAGCGGTCCTAACTTGGTTGTTGACTCCACCAAGGCTGTTCAGTTCTTGGCTGAAATCAAGGATTCCGTTGTCGCTGCCTTCCAATGGGCTACCAAGGAAGGTCCTATCTTCGGTGAGAACATGCGATCTATCCGAATCAACATTATGGACGTTACTCTGCACCCTGATGCTATCCATAGAGGAGGTGGACAACTTATTCCCACTATGCGACGAGCCACTTACGCTGCTACCTTGTTGTCTGAGCCTAGAATCCAGGAACCTTTGTTCTTGGTTGAGATTCAGTGCCCTGACAATGCCATTGGTGGTATTTACTCTGTTTTGAACAAGAAGAGAGGCCGAGTAATCTCCAACGAACAGCGACCTGGTACGCCTTTGGTCACTGTCAAGGCTCACTTGCCTGTTAACGAATCTTTCGGTTTCACTGGTGAGTTGCGACAAGCCACTGGTGGTCAAGCTTTCCCTCAAATGGTCTTCGACCACTGGGAGACTATGATTGGTGATCCTTTGGATGTTACCACCAAGCCTGGTCAAATCGTCACGGAGGCACGAAAGAGACGAGGTATGAAGGAGGTTGTTCCTGGTTACGAAGAATACTACGACAAGCTCTAAGCATGTTGGATGGTGTTCTATTCTGTGCTCGAACATATATCTTATTGGTCAATCTATTAATGTAAGTTAGTGGTAGATTAGTTTAAAAAAATTGAATATTTTTATATGCGATTTGTACGGGGCTTTTTTTTTTTAATTTTTCAAGATTAAATCTAGATATTGCTGAGAAATCTTTTTCGATCCGATACTGATCATGCCGCTTTTTCCGATTGTTTTTATTGAATCACGTGCGGCGTAATGACGGAGCGAGATCGTTCTTTTCCGAAAGTTACTACATTCAGGGTCTAAGGGGCAACATATCCACATAAAAATTTCTGCAAGGTGTTTTATCTGTTATGACAAGACCCCGATCAATGATAGAGTGTCCTCAAATCTTGTAGCGATGGGTTTCCATTATAATCTTCTCCTGTACCAGTATAGTCTGGGTATGCTGCTCTGTGGAATAGACGGGGTCGTGTTATCTGCGACTTTCAAAGACTATTCAGATGTACAGTTTCGAATGAATATAGTGGCCTCTTTGGCGCAGCTCACAGGTTTATACTTGATGGACCGTTATAAATTCCGGTTCAGTCCTCGTAAGATTGCTCACACTAGCAGTACATTGTTTATTTTCGCGGTTCTTTTAGATATCATCGCAGAGCACACAGGCATGGCATGGTTGTGCTATATTGCAAGATTCATCATTTCGATAACGGTATTAATCATTGCACCGTTACTATCATCTTTAGGTACGGGGTTTGTTAAAGGTAATAGACCGTCGCATTTGTCGTTAATATGGCCTTTCGGTTCTCTTGTCGGCAATATCACATTGATGGTTTTTGAAAAGGACGTCAAGCCTTTGCTGACACTGGAGTTCCTTATCGGAGTACATGTGTATTGGATTACACGTCCGGAATTAAGGCCTGATGCACTGGCTTATCTAATCTCGAAGGAAGAGTTATCTAAAGATCATCCTTATCAGAAAGTCATCGATGGTATCACTTCTGAAGGTGAAAAGAACGAGCCTTTAGACGGAGAACTCAATGAACGTGTTCAGGATTGCCAGCCTGAGTTTGCACATCTGAAGAACTTCAGAAATCCCGCCTTTTGGCTAGCAGGTTTGTTCTGTTTCTCTCCAAGTTTCAAACATCTGCTTTCAGAGAATCCAGAGTATCCTAAAGATTGGCCATTGAGGTACAAGATCATGGCAGAATTCTGGTCCATGAGCTGCGTATGGATCTCCTTCCAGTTCAAAGAGAAGCTAGGAGGCATGGTCGGATGCATGGTAGTAGCTTTGGCTCTAAGATCATTGATCAACTGGCTGCAAAACCAAGGTTTGCAGTTTATGACACTCAACTGCAAGACGACACAAGCCCGGGACCTCTGGGCTCCTATATGTAACACCACATCACCAGAAACGAGTGTACTCGAATTTTTACAGTCAACATCTTTTCTGGTAGGTTCGTCGTTGCTGTTCCCATCTGTGATAGCTGTAGCACCAGATAACAAGGCCTGTGCTTGTATGAACCTGATGAAATATAGTGGACCTATCATCGGTATTCTGAGAAGTGCTTTGCCGAAATTTGTACAACAGTATTTGGATAACAATTACTTGATGGCATTCACACTGGCTCTAGGATATCAGATGCTAATAGAACCACGAACTGCCACATTAGAGCGTTTGGAGACCATGATTTAAAAGCGTCTTGAAATCAAGCGCAATACGCATATAAGGGATACATATACTGGACACATGTACTGGACACATATACTGGGCATGGATCGAGACTCCTCTGGTATCATGATCCTGTGATAATAATATTAATAATAGATTGCTGTGTGTTGTTTTTTCGACCTCTATACGCGCGAAGGGTCGATGAATGGTATGGTATCATCAGAGCACCAGCCAGGGCGACAGAAACAACACCAAGTACGCACGCAACTAATACCGGGATAGCAAATACATATTAGAGCTCTTTTGAGTATTCCGATCGGAACGGGCTGGGTAGTTAGATTTTTAATAGGAATAATATTAACAGTTGGTTAAGAATGTGAGAATTAGAGAGTCAAAAGTACTAATATACATGGCATGGACCAATAAGTCTCTTCTCGCTGTAGAAACGATTCTAAACCAAAATACAAACATACAGTGGCATATTATCAACCTACCAGTCCATTTTAAAACATAAGTATTAGTTGAGGTATTTAGAGTATTGTCCTGTGTTTCACGACAGGGTCCCTCCTATTTATATTCTTACAGTTTGTGTAAACCTTAATCTTACACCACCTTGACTTACCGAATCTCACCATTGCACAAGAATGTTCTGCTGGTCAGAAAGGAGGAAGAAGTCAACGTCGACATCAAAACTGCCCCCTATTAAAGGCTGGTTTTCACATTGGTCAGATCCTAAAAGCTACCTGAGCAACTATAGATCTTCAAGTAATCTTCCATCTTTTGCTGATGTCGTCATTATTGGTTCTGGGTTCTCAGGCACTTCAGTAGCATATCATCTTATAGATCAGGGATTATCCAATGACGTTGTTATCCTAGAGGCTCGCGAAGCATGTTCAGGTGCATCTGGACGAAATGGAGGACATTTAGCCCCGGAGTATGTTCCTATGTTCAAAATAGCCGACGAAGATGATTTCAGCTCAACTACCACAGCTATTGCTGATGAAGCAGAGTATGTCAGGGTTTCCAACTTCGAAAAAGACAACTTCGATGCGGTATACAAACTTATAAAAGAGCTCGGTATCTCCTGTGATGTCATTGAAGATGCACCCAGGGGCCTGTTCGCTGTACAGTCCAAAGATGACGCAAAGTTGCTGAGATCAAGGTACGATTTGTTGACCAAAGCCGGTGTAGACTTGTCTGATCTAGAGATCTATGACTCTGCTGAGGATGTATATGCGAATACTGGTTTGAAAGGTATTAATTTCGCCATTGCATCTAAGACGACCCCTATCAATCCCTATAAACTGGTTACAGGTATGCTTGAACACCTCATTGATGGCTCTAAGGATGTACAATTGTATACCAATACTGCTGTCGAGAAGATTAGTCATCATCTTTCTGGATACTTGGTGAGCACTAGTGATGGCTGTATACTGGCTAATAAAGTAGTACTGGCTACCAATGGATATTCTGGTAAGTTCTTGTCGACCTCGCACTTAGTCTATCCTGTCAGAGGCCAAATTTCTCGGTGGATACTAGAACCGTCTGCACTGAAACACTTGCCTCTGGTAGAGAACAAGATAAGCATTGGAATGGACATTGGGTACCTGAGTGTTATCCCAGAGTATGCTGCTGATACTGTCGCTGGTCAGGAAGAGAAGAAGCCGCTGAAACTTTCCGTAACTCTTGGGGGTGCTCGCGAATACTCTCCTACAAAAGAACTAGATATCATTGACGACGGTAAGGTGAATCCTGTTATATCCAGAAAGATAAATGAGATGGCAGAGTCTGTGTTTGGGATCACTGAAGCGCCAGTTGAAGAATGGACTGGTATCATGGGCTTTTCTGAGATTGACCAGCCATTGGTAGGCCAAATTCAGGTCAATGATGGTAACACTCAGGTACTAGGAATGATTGGATTCCAAGGCCACGGGATGCCTAGGATCTTTTTAGCTGCAAAAGCTCTTGTACATAAGTTTTTTGGCGATAATGGCGAACAAGAAAACTGGCCACATTGGTTCCCACATTCGTATCGTGCGTGACGACAATGTCTTGTCCATATTTATAGAAAAGCAACCCTAAGTATCACTCAGATTCTTGCCTGTTGATTCTTGCTTGCTGATTTCACGACTAATTGAACCAAGCTGATCAACGATTCTTTCCAATCTACAGGTATATTGACATTAGGTAAGTCTCTAGAAAGCTCAACTACCAACTTTCTCAAGCTAGCAGTCACTCGTTCCAAGTCTCCTATAGACTTGAGGTCACGAGGCAGGCCATATTGGTCCAACTTCTCAGAGAACTCCAGCAGTTGAGTATCCAATTCTAGAGCAGGGTTTAAATGAGGACTATTATCCGCGGAATAACCCGCATCTGAGTGTTCAATATATATATTGATTCGAATACTTTTACCTGAATTTTTTGGCATATGTCAGTTCCAATTCTAGTTTTATGTATGTTAGAGGCGTAAATCAGAAATCACGTGACAATATCAATATACCGCCTCGAAGGTTTAGCTTATCAACATACCGTTTACACATTTACACCCGCCAGTGCTTAACTTATATCTGATTCTCGGTTACTTTCGATCGCATTTCAGACACTCTAAAAATGATTGGATCAAGATTCTTCTGTAACTTCCAAAAATGGAGCATTCCCAGGATGTCTGGCGTAGGATTAGGTCTCTATGGGTTTCATCTGTCACATCGACGGTTGCTCATCGCCTCGGACGCTCCTATCACCGCGGGGTATAACATTCCACCAGCTGATACCAATGTTAGGGTTATTCGAAGAGGCAAATCTCGTTTTGGAGGTAAGCTTGATTACCAACAATTATCTACTGGCAGCTTCTTGGGCTTGCTCTTAGGATATGTCACGGGGAAGTTGTCCAAACTGCTATGCTTCTTGACATTTACCAGTTTGCTATCAATCCAATTCTTAGAAAGCAGGGGCATCATACAATACTCGGACATTCCATTCGTTAAAAGGATTTATAACTATGTGGCAGCTAGGTTTAACATCTCAAGCTTGATCTCTAATAAGCCGTCCTTCAAGCTTAGCTTTCTTTCCAGCTTCTTGATTGCCGCCTTCAATACATAGTGGATATTCTTGCTTTTGATAATTATATATTGATCTATACAGTTGGTTAAGTTTCTAATTAATTAACTAGCTAACTAACTTTTATAAATAGCGGAACTTTTTGTCCATGTACTTGTTTACCATCTTCGGTTATGACATCGAAGACACTGGTCCATTGATATTCTCCCCGACATATGTACACAATACCAAGATCAACATCAATCGCTTCACCAGGGAGTATATTTCTCACCGGTTGCTGGAGCCAGCCATTATATAACAACTTCTTGCCCAGCCCATCGTTTTCTCCCGGCTCACTAGCTCGCAATGATGGTATCAATCTCAATACACCTTTGATGGCCGTATTCGACATATTGACCACCGTAGTCCTGAGCATACCACCTTCATATTCCAAAGGTACTTTCCAATATGATCCAGTTTGAGAGATGCTGCTACCATTGTCATTTTCAATAAGAGACATACTCATTTTCACTTCCTCCACTCGCAGTACGTTCAGTATTTTCTGAGTGATTCTCAAACCACGGAGTTCCACATTACCCTTTTTGCCTGACTTAAGAACTGACCATTGACCTTCAATCAATCTCAATATCTCTTCTCTGTACCAGAAAGCTTCCCTAGCATTTTTTGCAACGTCCTTCTTTGCCTGATTGGTTAAAACAAACTGGCGGTTCGTCAAACTAGGAATAGGTTGGTTCAACGCTAATGGACTTAAACCATCCCACTTCATAGGTAAGAGGAATCTCTTTGTAGTCTGAGGGATGATTGTACCTTTTACGCTTGCTACCTGTGAAGACAGGTCGCTGGGATTCTTGCTCCACAGTTCCACTTCAACGGGCTCAGTCCAGGAGTTCCTGAAGTCTAAGATGAGAAGACAATAGTCTTCCGGCTTCCCTTCAAGGTTTTCAAGAAAGTGAGATAAACTACTGTGATCGGTATCATTCAACTTCATCACTGGCGAGTTCGGTAGTCGAATCACATCGCACCCACCTAACTCAATTGTAGGATTTACAGTGACATTTACTGGCACATTCAAGACTCTTGTCCACACCACCTTATCATTCGTTTGCGATATATGACCATAGCTGAATGTGATGACGCCATTCAGCAGTCCTCGCTTGCCCATAAGTCGAATAACAAATTCACCAGTTTGATGTGGACCTACTTCTTGCGTAGATGTTGGTGAGAGCTCGAATGCGTTTCGCTTATACAAAAAGTATTCACACTCGTAAGTCTCACTAGGTGATATATCTCGTTTGATCAAGACATCTTGGATAGCTTCCATAGTTGAATCATAAAAACTCACTTCGATAAGATTAGCAGACACGTTTGAGAAGTTAGAAAGGCTAATAACAAACTCCTGCGACTCTCCTTCAAGGAGCATCGCAGATCCCTGATTCAAACTCAACTCTTTTAGTGCAAGAGTGGGTAATTCTGGCAGTACATCGAACGTCAAGGTGTACTCTTTGGTATGCTCCATTTGCCACTTGCTGACTGTCAGAGCAGAAGTGCATCCAACTGCTTTGATTTTGTCCTCCAACTGTGGCACTAACTTCTCGGTCAAATGATAAATTTTTGGTGCGTAGTTTCGGACATGCACTTTGCATCCGTAAATAGCCAGTTTCCCTGGGGTTTTGGTTATCAGCGGAACTGTTATCTCGGATACATGTGTTGGAGGTAAGAAGAAGTTCTTGACGCTAGCTTCCAATCCTATACCGCCAGGATTCTTTTCGTCCTCAACAGCCAAAAGCTCGAGCTCAAGAACTTCAACTTCAAATTCGAACGGATTCTGTAGACGAACTATGAAATCGGTCCTCTCGTTCTGTACAATGAGTTTATCGTGGCTAAATTCTGCTTTCGGTGGTTGAGCATAAGGGTTGTGCAGGAAAACATTGTCATCTTTTTTCAGTGACGTATTGAGTTCTTTTCGAACCAACGAAGACGTCATTGTATCATCGGATCTAGCAATAGATCTAAGCATATAAGGATCAAAATACTGACCTGCCAAATCACCATGGCCCTGTTGTCTGTAAAGCTCTATGGATCGGTGAATTGATGCAAACAATTTAAGCTGCTCCTCTTTTGTGAGGCAGTCACTCGAAGTCCTCAATATAGTGGTTACATAATGTACCACGCCAGAATAAGCCCCGGAAGATTCGCAAATCAACGTAGCTGTTTTCAAAAATGATAGCTTCAGGCTATTCCAACCACAACCTACAGCTTCCAAGTCACCAGCCGCGTATATTTTACTGACCTCCTCTAGCAATCCTAGTATTCCCTTGTCTGATACACTATCCAATATGGACAAGTAGTTTAGAGCATTACTAGCTTCCGAGTGATCAGCCCCTTTCTGAGATGCCGTTTCACCAATAGTTGATGAGGATTGATGTTTTGCTAATGTCTTATTAACCTCTCTCGCATAAGAGTTGAGCACTAAAAGTAGCTCCCTGACTAGAAATGCATGCTTACGAGGCATATCCGCTGCTGCATAGATGCTGGAGAGTCCGCTGTAAATCCGACATTGGTTCGGCAATGTTAACGATGAAATATCTGTGGAATAAAGCCTATTGGCCCAAGTAGAAATAACTGTTTTAGATGTACTTTGTGCAGTGACGTTTTTATGCAGTGGCGTTCCTCTTACAATAGCAGATAAAGTAGCACCGTTCCAACCTCCACCGATGCGTATAAAGACAAACAGTTTCAATGTTCGCAAGTACAGTTCAGCTGAAACAATATGTGGAACAGCTTCTGAGTCCTGACCACGAGAATACTGTCTGATAATGTTATCGACAAGATCAGGTATGAAGTCTTGCAAATGCGGCTGGCTTGTCATTGGTAGTGAACTGCTAGACGAATGCCTTGACAACACTCCTAAACCAGAGTTTTTCGATTTCCCAGTAAATGAATGACGACTTTCCTGGTGATTATTGCTGGCAGTAGGAGGTGGTGTAGAGGTCGGCGACATCCCCAATGGACTGGAATCTCCTTGATGACTAGGATTCGACAGGTGTACCGATTTGCTATTCAAAGCAACAGGTGGAATAGTCACAGGGACTTCAAGAAATGACAGCAAAACCAGGCAAACGGCGATACCGTCTAATGCTGATGCATACCAGATATAGTCGTAGGCACTTTTCAAGATATTGGCGGCCTCTACAAACTGTTTAAGAGCTTCGGTAACGTGACCTGCTAACAAGTACATATTACCGGTGAACTTAACAACCCGTCCTCGTTGCTTGGACTTCGATCTGTCATTGATTCCAAGCGATATAGACCCAGATTTTGAAGATGCTATATTATGGTCGGAATTAACACTAAGCAATGACTGTGAGGATTGTATATGCGTGGTGGAAGATGCGTTCTGGTTTTCACTGGCCGCAGTAGTAGGAGACGATGGCCTGTCGAGTTCCTTGATCATCGGAGACTTGAACGAACCAAGCTGTCTCGCTATTGTATAATAAGACAATTGAGTGAGGAACTCCGACGTGATGTCACACATGACTGTTTCCAAGCTTGTGTACTGCACTGTACTGCTGTAAACTGGTATGACATGTTTCGAGCCAATAATGGTATCTTTGTTGGTAATACCAAACACCAGTACTTTATGAAGAATTGCATTGCTATAACGCTTCTTGAAGCGGTCTAACAATGATTCGTAGTATTCCATATCTTTAGGACAGTCTTTGTAAGAAACCACGCCGATTACCACAAATGTTTGTCTAAAGGGCTCTATGTCATAAAGAGCAAAATCATCAGGGTCATCTTCAGATAATGAATAGTCAAAAATTACTTTACCATTAGGGTAACCCAGAGGGCTGAACATTGCTGCTTCATCGTCTGAACTGACGTCTACTAGTCTCACTTCACGAGCAGTCAGTAACCTGTCGGCATACTGATAAAAAGTAGACCTTCTGATCTTATCCAAGGGGACCAACAAGGCCTTGACCCTGGAAGGTGCGGTGAATGAATAAGGATCCAAAGTCATGAAATGAACACGTCTCACTATAATTGCTCGTGTTCACTTGTTTCAACTAAATTTCCTATCCATAAAACTAGTTGCGTGTGACTTTTAAATGGTTATAAGTCTTTTCACTATACAAGCCAATGTTAGTTTAGGTGTACCGAGCGAGAAAGACTATTCCTGATTTTGGTAATTTCGGTGAGCAAATAAGGTTACCCGGAAGTGCATTATCACCAGCCAAATAGTTAAGACCCAAAATCCAAGGACATGTGCATTTCTTCTTTTTGCTTTACTTCTCAAACATCGCAAGCTACATTGTTGTTTTTGCCACAATGAGCGTTCAAGAGTTGCATTTAGATACACGAAATCTAAAGTTTCAGTTCGATCCGTTCCTCAAGAAGGAGTTCCGATTCGGACTGGACCCCGACCGGCCAATCTGTCGATACTATAGTTCAGGACATTGCCCTCGAGGAAAAGCGTGTCCAGATAAGCATGTCTATCCGTCATATTCAAACAAGATTGTTTGTAAGCATTGGTTAAGAGGATTGTGTAAAAAGGGTGACAACTGTGAGTTTATGCACGAGTACAACTTAAGAAAAATGCCCGAGTGTTCATTCTATACAAAGAATGGGTTTTGCACACAATCTCCGGATTGCCTCTACCTTCATATCGATCCTTTGTCGAAGATACAGCTTTGCCCTAACTATGAGAAGGGTTTCTGTCGTTTAGGACCAGATTGTACGAAGCGTCATGTTCGTAAAACAATATGCCCCTTGTATCTTACAGGCTTCTGTCCAGACGGGCCGGAATGCAAATTCGCCCATCCAAAATTCTACCAGATCAACGATTCTATGCGAATTACCAGAGACCCTGAGCCGATTCCTGAATTCATCAAAGTCAAAAGAGAGAATGCTAATACTGCTGATTCTACTGCTAAAGAGTCAACGGTACCTGTATCTGCATCGGCGTCAGCCTCTACATGAATACGACTTTTTGACCCAAAGTCATTTTATTTATCTACTAATGTTCTTAATGCATAGTAATGTAATGTCAGTATATATATGTATATATTGGAACAATCTACGACAGTACGTCAAAAGACATCATTTTTTTCTTCTTTCATCATGCTAATAATTTCTTGCCCTGCGTTCCACTCGGATCATGCGTGCTTTAAGACGATCTTCATAGTTCAAAGCCCACGAAATGTCTTGATCCTCGTCTTCCTCCTCAGCCTCTTCGAGACCTATAATCATAACTATCTGGGCAATTCTTACAAACTTATCACGTAGCTGGTAACGGCCTTCACTAACAGTAGCAATTATCCTGCTAATGTCTCGATCAAGAGCAATCGCACCGAGCTCGTTTACTTTGCCCTCCAGTGACCATATCCATTTCTCGAAGATCTGGGCTAACGCACTAGCTGCGAGTGTCATAAGCCGCCAATGATTTTCAGGAGACATCACTTTTGAAAACTCACTAATGATATTATGCCATTCGAACGCAAACGTGTCGCTTAGACTGGTGTCGGCTGTGTATCCTGCTCCGCTTGGATCTGGAGATCGCATATACTGGACCTTACTGAATAGAGATGTACATAATGACCTGAGCCTGTTGTTCAGCACAGCGAAGAATACTACACTGACACCATCTGTAATGAGTTCTGTACATCGTGTTTCCAAGGCTCTGGAGAGTCCGCTGAGAAGTTCCCTGCAGTTTGAAGCATCATCATCAAACGGTACGTTCTCGTCTATATCCAAACCTTTGAATATTCTATCGGCATACTTCGGTGTAACTGACAAATCGTTTAAGTAGATCAAAAACAGCCTAAGCTTATGATCATCAGCCTCACTCAGTCCTGCGAGAGTCTTTTGCCTGGGTTTCTTAGTTGCATTTCCACCGCCGCCAATAGGCGTAATTGATCTGGTGACAGGTAAAACTCCTTGCTTAGGAGAGGTATCCCTCAATTTTCGTTGGATAATTCCAACATAATCCGATTCTAATATTCTCCTGAAGTTCGCGAGTACAATCTTCACAATGGCTAGTTCACCACTGGAAATCGTTTCCTGGATCAGTGTGTTGTATATATACATGATATCATCAACAACCGATGTAATTAGAGGGCTTTCTTCCGTGTACTTTTGATAGACATTAGGGAATTCCTCTAGCTGGAATGCCTTCTCCACTGAACGTCTGAAAACAAACGTAGCCAAAGTCTCAAATGTAGGCACCAGTTTGTGTTCCACCTTGATAGATAATCTACAATCCACGACCACAGAAGGAATATCCATCCCTGATTTCGATGAGGAATGTCTCTGGTCGTCTTTGTCATCGTCTTTAGGAGGAGCATACGAATCCCATCGACTAGCAAGGAACTTTCGATAAAGCATCCACCTATTCAACATTACGCTAGCTTCGTTTACAAGCATGGATACCTCCTTGAGGTTAACAGAGCCATCGTCAAAACTGTTGCGGCCAGCCTCATCAGGTTGTGGGGTATTAGCACGAGCAACAAAAGTATTCATAAGGTAAGGATATGAATAGGTCTTAATTTCTGACAAGACTCTGTCGATACGCCTTTCATCCCAGAACGTATCTATAATAAGTCCTCCTTGTGTATCTGCTTCATCCTGGATCCTTTTAAGTATTTGAACCATTTTACCTTTACCATAATGCCGCTCAATAACAGGTGCATGTTGGTTGACGATTGTAGCGATATTCTCAAACAACCGTGACATCGCCATGCCATAAAACATCGGCGAGTCAGTAGGGTCACTCAAACTATGATGCTGGAGTAACTTTCTACTGTGTGTAATGATGATTTCAGACACAAATGTCGCGTAAGCTCCAAGTCCTTCCTTCTCTTGACCTATTAACGGGAAAAGCTTGAAATAACGCGTGACATTCTCCATATCCTTCAAGCTAGCAGCTTTCTTGAATTCTCTTAAGAACAACGCACCGAGATCTTCAGATACTGTCTTGATCGTGTCTATAGGATAATCAGGGATTTCACTGGTAGGTACAGTGGCCTTTGCGAATTCTCCATCGATCAAGTCTGTAGGCAAACTTCTTGCCTGAGCAACATACTGAGATGCCCGTTCCCAGTCTCTCGAACTCATTGCATTTTGTATGCCAATAATCGCGGCTTTTAGCTGTATGACATTCTGTACATATTGCAGACATTGCTTGACTTTGGTATGATCAGAGTCAATGGATCGTATCTTGGAGCTTATTTGAGACGCTTTATGAGATGAATCCGACAGAATATTCAGCAGATCATGCGATGATGCTAATACAGGAGCCAATTGACTTTGTAATAAATTAGATTTCTGTAGTGACTGTGTAATCAACTTCTGACCATCATCAGTGAGTTGTTCGAGCTTAGAGTTAACACTCTGTCTTGCACATTGAATCTCATCCAAAATCCGTATAAGATCCTCGTCGGAAGTTACATTGAGTAGCCTTCTTTGGAGGTCTTTTGTGGAGACCACTGGTAGGTCTGGGTCGTCCGTCAAACTCTGTGACATTGGCTGTCAACTGTGTTTGACTATATTAATGTCTAATGTCTACGTGTTAGGCCAAGTAAGCTAAGTTTTGGAATGATTAAAAAAAGACAGAAAAGGGAAAAAATTGATTAGGTAATGGCTGATTAAGCAGACAGGTTTTAATAAACCTACATCTAATACCACTAAACTAGCTATAGTATTTATAATAATTAGTATATAGGGTTCTATATTGAAATTAAAGTCGTTTATCACTACATAATTAGGTAGTACCTTGCAATTCGTGGAAAAACGTGATGTTGTTGTTGCGCAGAGCCTTTCTCGAAGTCAACCGATCCGAGATATCTAAACTCGGCTTTAAACATAGATATTGGTGAAATTTTCATCACCACTTACAATTCATCTACAGTGGTAAGCTTGATATCATTATATATAACCACCATGCCTAAAAAGATCCTTGTGCTCATATCTGGATCTGGAACCAATCTACAGGCGCTTATAGATGCGTGTAAGGACGGCCGAATCAGTGGTGCGCACATTTCCAAGGTCATATCGTCCGCCCCGAAGGCTTATGGCTTAATACGAGCGGAAACAGCGAGTATTCCTACATATGTTCATGATTTGCATGGAAAATATTATAAAGGTATTCCCAAAGAAGAAAAAGAGAAACGTAAAGCTGCCCGTGAGCTTTTTAACGAGGACTTGGTGAAGTACATTCTTGAACCTGAGAACAAGCCAGATCTAATTGTTTGCGCAGGTTGGATGCTTATATTGTCAGCTACGTTCCTTACACCGCTCAAAAACGCCGGTGTACCTATTATAAACCTTCACCCGGCATTACCTGGGCAATTTGCGGGTATCAATGCTATTGAACGTGCTTGGAAAGAAGGACAGGACGGTAAGATTACCAAGGCCGGTATAATGATTCATGAGGTTATAGTAGAAGTAGACCAAGGAGCGCCTTTGGTGGTTAAAGAAATCGATCTTAAGGTCGGTGAATCGTTAGAAGACTATACTGAACGAGTGCATAGTCTCGAGCATATAGGCATTGTCGAAGGCACAATCAAAGCGCTGGAGAAGTTCACTTAATATGTAAATTTTATATGTTTGATTGATTCAAAGAGACGTTTTTCACATACCAGCTGGTCATAAAGGAATAGCAAATGAATTATAAAGGAATTCTAAAAGAATCATAAGGAACATGCCTTGTATATTTTATACGGATATTATGTTGTTACCAAAAAATCAAAGCTCGCCTTGAGTTGATTCCGCAAGGACGCGATAGCGTCATCTAAACCATTTTACTCGTCAATGTCCATACCTTGCACGGGGATCTCCTCGACCTCTACTACATCGACCAACGAGGTCACCTTGGTGTCTAATACACCAGTAGTACCACGCTTGTACTTATAACTTTGTAGCTTTTCTCCTCTTTGGTTAGGTGTCTTGTAGTTTCTGTAAAGACGAGACGGCTTGTCCTGCTCGATAACGCATACATCCACGTTGGAACCACTACCGAGATCATTCCATATACCTGCTTCAATAGCCTGTGAGCACAGGTCGATAGCTTCTTCTCGAGTAAGATCCTTCTTCCAGTTGGCCTCCAGTACGGCCATGGCCGCCATGGAACCTGATCCTAAAGACAAATAGTAGCCGACATCAGTGGAACCGTGGGCTTGTACAGAGTATAACTGAGGTCCAGTAAAATCGACTCCGGCGACGATAAGATAAGCAGAAACGTGGCCTTGGTATTTGAACAAATGTTGTGACAGTCGAGTCAAGACCGCCACTACACGTGGTTCTCGGTTTGTATTCAGAGCATGCAGTTCTGTGTTGGAATACTCCAACTTCGTGACATTGTCGTTATCAGCAGCGGTACCTGCACCTGCGCACCAGATGTTCGGTGCGATTCTATGCAATTTTTCACAGTTCTTGTCTGCTACGATTTCACCTTGCGTGGCTCTAGTATCGGCGGCAATCACTACTCCACCATTGAATTTGCATCCGACAATGGTAGTACCTGTCGAGGTGACGGTGGGCTGTTTTATCCCATGCTCGTTCAGGTATTGATTACGCTGGAAGTTGTCGAAAGAAAGACCAGGCATTGTGATGATGATTGATGATGACGATGAGTGTTGTGGTGTGAGTAGGAGGAGAAAGCCAAGTTAAGTGAAGTGAAGTGAAGTGAAGGAGGCGAGTTTAGAAGAGAGGGTGATGCACGGCTGATACTTGGCTGAGAAAATGAGGAACTGGGAGAGAGAGAGAGAGAGAGAGAGATAGAGAACAAGGATTGAGAAGTTGAGTAGAGTTTGGGGAAATAGCAGGTGGTTTGAGATTGTGATCTACTTGCATAGGAGCTGAGCTTAGTTGAGGTTTCTGTGTGTGGTGGTTGTTGTGGTTGTGGCTATGAATATACACCATGCTTGAGTAACTGCTTAGCTAGCTGTCCACCTATCATCTCTATGTATTCGAAGCTGGTACTACAATAATACACCTAATTGATAATATAGACAACTAAACAAATATATGTACAAACTTGCCATCATATTAAACTAATTTCTAATACCATTTATTTTTCACCAATCCTGTAATCGTCAAGAAAGTGGGTCCTATCCACTTTCTTGCAGAAGCCCATATCCTTATTCATATCGAGTAATCAGATAGATCGTCCGAAAGGGGAAATAGAGTCCCTCGAAACCTCAACCGTTAGACCA
This sequence comes from Daia ofunaensis, assembly GCA_003707925.3. Lineage (NCBI taxonomy): Eukaryota > Fungi > Ascomycota > Dipodascomycetes > Dipodascales > Trichomonascaceae > Daia > Daia ofunaensis. The sequence continues at coordinate 452,800 of PPMC03000004.1, read as the reverse complement.
ATGGCATTGTTCATCATTGTTCCTGCAGCCTTCGATTGCACCATGATATGACGTAAACAGATAAGCCGATCTTTTTGAATGCGAAAGATAGAAATCTAGCAGATATATACAATACAGTTATCATTCGTGTATTATTTTTTTGTTCCTGTTCCCTCGTTTCACTTTTCAGGTTGATTTTTCTCTGTCCAAATGTAGCTTTTTTCACACAATAAAACAAAACTTGTCACAGATCGACTTCCTGACTCTTTGACAAACTCTTCCTCCCCTCAAACTCGACTAACTGGATTAGGCATCTGTGGGGGTCATTCGTTCCACTACAAGTTAACAACTCTATTCAAACCAAAATAGCCCAACTGGGAATATATTAGTAGTGTGATTATTACTTATTATACTTTTTTACATTTATGCAAATGTTAGGTGCGAATCGCAGTATCTTGACAACCTCCTTGAATCACTGCTGTCGTCGTAGTGCTAATCTAGTATCGACTATGACTGCCTCCTCAGGTACAACAACTCCACTGAATAATGGAATACAAAACTTCAGCTCGACAACCAATCGCCGCAACCATCCTAGACGGCCGAGATTGTCTACTGACAGATTGAATAAGAACGTCATTAATGCGAAATATGCTGTCAGAGGGGATTTGGCGATCAGAGCGGAACAACTTCGAGCTCAGCTCAAGACCGATCCCGGCTCGTTGCCGTTTAGTGAAGTCATCAGCTTGAATATTGGCAACCCTCAACAATTGGACCAGAAGCCCATTACGTTCTATCGTCAAGTATTAGCAATTTTGCAATATCCTGAGCTTATGAAGGACCCTGTGTTGAGCAAAAGTTTCCCTAGTGACGCAATTGAGCGTGCTCAGCAACTGTTGGATAATATTGGTTCCTTGGGTGCTTATTCACACTCTAAAGGAGTACCTTATATCCGACAAAAAGTAGCCGAATTTCTTGAAAGACGAGACGGATTCCCTGCAGATGCGGAGTCTATTTATTTGACAGGTGGAGCGTCTGCTGGCGTCAGTTATCTGTTAGAGGCTTTGACTGCAGACAAGAACACGTCTTACTTGATTCCTATCCCGCAGTATCCGTTATATTCTGCTACTTTGACTTTGGTGAATTCATCACCTATACAATACTATTTGGATGAGGAGAAGTCCTGGAGCACGAATGCTGAAGAAATTGAGGACTTGATTGATGATGCTAAAGAAGATGGACTTCATATCGCTGCGATGGTGGTTATCAACCCTGGAAACCCCACCGGTAGTATTCTTCAGAAAGAAGACATGAAGCGAATCATTGATATTGCGAACAAGGAAGGGTTTGTGATCATCGCGGATGAAGTGTACCAGGAAAACGTGTATAAAGGAGAGTTTATCTCGTTTAAGAGAGTATTAAGAGAGCTACAGAAGGAACACCCTGGTGTTTACGACAGCGTCGCACTGGCGTCTTTGCATTCTACGTCTAAAGGCATGATTGGAGAATGTGGACAACGTGGTGGCTATATGGAACTTGTAGGGTTCCCCTCGGAAGTACAAGATAGCATTTTGAAACTCGCTAGTATCTCTTTGTGTTCTGTGGTATCAGGCCAAGCTATGGTGGAACTGATGGTCAATCCTCCTAAACCTGGCTCGGAAAGTTATGATCTGTGGCATAAAGAGTACACTGGTAACTATGAGACGCTAAAAGCCCGAGCTAAGCTCCTGTATACTGCGTTCACTGAAATGGAAGGAGTCAGTTGCCAGGAGCCGGCAGGAGCAATGTATCTTTTCCCCAAGATCACACTGCCGCCTAAAGCCGTTGAGGCTGCAAAAGCCGCTGGTTACAAAGAACCTGATGAGTTCTATTGTATGGAATTGCTGAATCACACTGGTATTTGCGTAGTCCCTGGATCAGGATTCGGACAGGCAGAAGGCACGTTCCATTTCAGAACCACCTTTTTAGCTCCTGGGGAAGACTATGCGCAGAGATTTGTGCAATTCCACAATGATTTCATGAAGAAGTATGCTTGATGTGTTTCTCTTGATGTAAAGCGTTAGGTATGTTTATGTAAATACATATTAGGACAATTGTATACCAGAAGTATGTTACATGGAACTTTACTCTAATGTCAATGTATTGTATGTATAGCTGAGACATGTTGTTAGCACGCGACGAACAATAACGGACGGCTCAACTGTCGTAAGCGCGTTTAATACTACATAATAAGATCAATCTAAAGTCTGGAAATGACCTCCTCAGTGAACTTGCTGGTGGTAGCAGTACCCTTCAAGTCACCGGTTCTGTTTGCAGGGCTGGAAGCAATGGTGTCGAGAACAGCCTTCTCAATCTTGGTGGCATATTCATCGAGACCCATGTGCTGAAGCATCATCACAGAGGAAAGCAACAAAGCAGTAGGGTTAGCCTTGTTCTGGCCAGCAATGTCAGGTGCGGATCCGTGGACAGCTTCGAAGATAGACACGTCGTCACCCATGTTACCAGAGGGAGTAAGACCAAGGCCACCAATCAAACCAGAAGACAAGTCGGAAAGAATGTCACCGTAAAGATTGGGCATGACCATGACGTATTCTCGGTAAGGATCAGGGTCAGCCACAAGCTTGAGACAGGTGTTGTCCAAAAGCTCAGTGTGGACCTCGATTTCAGGGAACTCCTTGGCCACTTGCAAAGCGGATTCAAGGAATAGACCGTCACCGAACTTCATGACAGTAGCCTTGTGGACAACAAGAACCTTCTTTCGGCCAGTAGCTTTGGCGTACTCGAAAGCGTATCGAGATACACGTTCCGAAGCCTCTTTAGTGATAAGCTTGATGGACTGCACAACACCGGGGACAACAGTGTGTTCGATACCAGAGTATTCACCTTCAGTGTTCTCTCGAATAAGCACAGTGTCGACGTTCTCATAAGGAGTCTTGAAACCCACGACGGACTTACAAGGTCTTACATTGGCGAACAAGTTGAAAGTCTTTCGTAAAGTAAGATTCAATGATCGGTGACCTTTACCCACAGGGGTAGCCAAGGGACCTTTGAGAGCGACCTTATTTTTGTTGATGGAGTCCACGGCTTTCTGAGGAATGGCAGTATTACCGTCGACAATGATGGGAGATACGTCGGTGAATTCCCATTCAATAGGGACCTTGGCAGCAGCATAAATGTCCTTAACGGCCTGGGAAATTTCTACACCGATACCGTCACCTTCAATGAAGGATACAGTGTACTTTCCGTTGGCGTTCTTTTGGCCAGTGAACTTGGCAACTGAAGAGGCGTATCGCTAAGGTTAGAGGGATAAGGTTTTTTCGTTTGTTGGTTGGTGGTTCGGTCGTCCGTGTGTTGGTTGGTAGTTCCATGATATTGTCTACCTTAATATCGGCATGGTATATCCGTGAGCGGTCAGCAAAATCAAAATCAAAAGTCCAAAAATTTTCACATAAGGCCGTCTACGGAAACGACCAACCCCGCGAAGTTTTTGGTGACGACGAGCACAAAAAACACACAATGAACAAAGATCAGTGTATCCGTAGGCCCGGTGTCAGCTGAATTGCGTGTGTTGTTGCGTTGAGTAACAGCGTGGCTGCTTAAACTCTGGTTTTTTTTTTAATTCTCAGGTCAATGCCAAAACCTGCCTACATAAGCTTAGAGTAGGGGTAGAGAGAGCATCAACACAATTATAACGAGTGAACAACAGTCGGCATGAACAACGCATTGGCCTAATGAAAAACTATGACCATTCCGGCATGTATGGAATGGTCCATATAATGTATTTGTCTGTGCATATTGCGCAGTCGCAAGCTATTAGGCCTAGTAATCCAGTAGCTACGACATCCGAGCCGGATTAAACATTTGGATATCGTTTTGGATCAATCAAATACAGTTGGATTTTTCACCGCTCGGACCAGCCAAAGTAGCCAACCAAAAAGAGCCAAAAACCCAGTCAAGAAATAACCGAATACCTAATAATTCTTATTTATATATATACTTACCCTAGCAGCAAAAGCGCTTCGTGCAAAGGTTCGAGCAGGGAACATTGTTTGGTGTGATGCTTTCGAATATTTAGTGAGAGGTGAAGGTTAAGAAAAAGAGTGTTGGGATTAGTGACAATAACTGGCCTTTATTGGCTGGGTGCGCGTTGAGCGGTGAGACGGGGACGGAAGCGTGGAGTGCCGACTTCGGGCGAAATGAGAAGGAGACCCAGAGAGAGGGAAGGGAAGGACATGAGAAACAGAACAAGGAGCAGGACATGAACATAGGACATGAACACCTACAAACAGATTACAAATTCGTGGCCGGATATTTGACAAAGTCACTGAGTCGGTTTTAATTTATTTAGTTTTGGTTTTACCTTCTTGACTGGGTCAACCTTAATCTACTTTATAGTGAGGTGAGGTGAGGTGAGGTGGGCTCTATACGATGATAGAGATAGTGATACAGTTTTCACCGACATAATATGGCATTATGTTCTACCTACGATGACAAAGGATATTGATATCGGCCATAAGAGAAGTATCTCTGTCCACGTCTCTGATCAAACGACCAAAAGGCCACGGTTTTGATTCGAGTTCCGGCTATACAGACGGGATTCGCGTTAATTTAAATATATTATTGAATACATCTAAAGATATAAAAGTTGGTTTGGTCAGGGGCTCTCAGTCTCCAAGAGGACGATACTGACTGATCTATGTAGATCATCACTAACCTTCCCTTCAGACACTGAGACATTCAATTGTAACACCCAGAGTCTAATAAATTAGTCAACTCAAACACTGGTAAACAGCATCCAGACTCCCTTGAGATACTGCACGATTTCGTCGCTACCGAGCTTACTCTCGCCGTACAGTCGGTCAACAAACGAAATAGGTACTTCGCCAATAGTGAATCCCAACGCTCGTGCTCGGACCATCATCTCCATCTGGAACACGTAGCCTTTAGATTTCGTGGCACTGATGATCTTTTCCAGCGCTTCCTTCTTGTAGAGTCGGAAACTACCTGTGAGGTCAGAGACATGAGGTCTTAGCAGCGTACTAGCAAGGAAATTGGCTCCTCGAGACACCAGTTTACGCTGCAAATTCCACCCATAGACACCACCGTCACCTCTGTATCGTGTACCAGTGACGATATCAAAGTCCTCGGTGGCTTGTTTGGCAATGAACTCAGGAATGGCTTCAGGCTGGTGGTTACGTTAGTAATGTGACAACATAGTGTGTGATATACGTGGTATAATAGGTTTGAACAATTGGTGGAACAAACAAGGCAATATTTTCAGGGCCAAATACACCATTCTGGTTGAAAAAATCCCATTTAGCCGTCTGCTGTCCCTTGATATAGTCATACTTACATGATGAGAAAAGTCCGCGTCCATGATGATGACAAAGTTTCCCGTGACATATTGCAGCCCATGGATATAGGCAGTACCGAGACCCAATTTGCCAGCCCGGGGTTTAAGCAGAATATGATCTGCTCCATAGACATCAATGAGCTGTTTAGCCACTGTCTGGGTTCCATCTGGCGAGTTGTCGTCCACAATCACGATTTCCCAGTTGATTTTGCTGTAGTAAGGTTAGTTCTGTTTTGATTGTGCTTGTGCTTGTGCTTGTCTAATATCGTGCTTCACTTACTTGTCATTGAAGGTCTTTGCTAAGAGCCAGACAATAATGGGGAGATTCTAAATACATGTTAGTAATTGTTCAGATGGGGTCCTTGTAGAGCTGTTGAGGCACCTCATACTTGATTGACTTACTTTTCGCTCGTTGTATGTAGGAAGAATGACGGAGTACTTGTTGACCATTATGCTGTTCAAGTGTTGTTCAGTGGTTTGAAGAGTAGATAGATGAGACGTGTCTAATCTTTAAAGCTCTTTTTTTGTTTTTTGTTTTTTGTGTTTTTTCGAGCCCGAAATTTCACTTCGCTTTACATCGCTTTACATCGCTTCAACTCAACCCAACTCGACTACTTTACTTCTTACTTCCATCGCTAGAACCCGAACCACAAAGAACCCTGACATACACAATGGAGACATCTGATCGATACTCCAGTGCGGCTAAAACCCTGGGCCAAAGTCTGGTCGAGCGTATCAGAAAGGTAAGTACCACTTTGATAACCGTTCAGTTATGGCTCCAAAATGCATATAGCACCAAAAGCAAAAAGCAAAAAGTTATAACTCGCCCAGCCTGACATTTCAACATATTTCTAACTGTCTAGTCTAAAGTACTCATGGTAGGCGCGGGAGGTATTGGATGTGAGCTGCTTAAAGACCTGGCTCTAACAGGTTTCGGCGAGATCCACATAGTCGACCTCGACACCATTGATCTCAGTAATCTGAACCGTCAGTTCCTGTTCAGGAAGGAACATATTAAGAAATCCAAGGCTATAGAAGCCAAGAAAAGCGCCGCCAAGTTCAATCCCGACGTGAACATCCTGCCTTATCATGCAAACATCAAAGATGCCCAGTTCAATGTCGGCTGGTTCCGATCGTTTGATATTGTTTTCAACGCGTTGGATAACTTGGATGCTCGACGCCATGTCAACAGGTTATGCTTAGCCGCTAATACTCCGCTTATTGAAAGTGGCACGGCAGGTTTCAACGGACAAGTACAAGTGATTGTCGCCGGTAAAACGGAATGTTATGACTGTAATCCTAAACCTGTGACCAAATCGTTCCCTGTTTGCACTATACGGAGCACTCCTTCGCAACCCATTCATTGCATTGTATGGGCCAAAAACTATCTTTTTTCACAGCTTTTCGAGTCTGATTCAGAAGCCACTGCTGCTGATAATGATAATGATACAAACGGCGAATCACCAAAAGACGAATCCATGAAAGATGAAGACGGTAACGAGTTGAGTGCCGAGGAGAAACAGACCATCTTAAACGAGTCTAACGAACTCAAAGAACTGCGACAATCGTTACTACAAGACCCGGATTTCGGAAAACGCATGTTCAACAAGATCTTCAAACATGATATCGAGCGACTGTTGACCATGGAGTCTATGTGGAAGACAAGGAAACCTCCAAAACCGTTGCAATACGACGATATCCTTGCAGGAATGCCCAGCGATCTGGACGTCCAGCAGCTACTCACAAAGGATCAGAGAGTCTGGTCTTTAGAGGAGAACGTCGCGGTACTCTTGGACAGTCTTCAGCGGCTCATCGCTAGGAAACGAGCAGGTGTAGAAGAGAATGGTGGTGGTGATTTTGGCATATCATTCGATAAAGATGACGATGACACACTGGACTTTGTTGTAGCCGCCGCCAATGTCAGAAGCCATATGTTTTCAATTGAAGTTAAATCGAAGTTTGATGTCAAGCAGATTGCCGGTAACATCATCCCTGCAATTGCGACCACAAACGCCATCATCGCAGGTGTCTGTGTACTACAATCGTTCAAAGTAATACAGGACAAACTCGATGAGGCTCGAATGGTGTTCCTGTCTAAGCAGCCAGACCGTGTTTTCAGTACTGAGAAGCTGCAGCCTCCTAATCCTTACTGTGTAGTATCAGGAGTAGCAAGAGCTGTGGTCAAAACAAACCCAGATACCACTACGCTTGGTGACTTGGTAGAGTCCCTTTTACGGCTAGATCTCGGTTATTCTGAAGAGCTCAGTATTGTAACTGACAAGCTGGTCTACGACCCAGATTTCGACGACAATGTAACCCGAACATTGGCAGATTTGAACATTAAAGATGGGTCATTCATAACGGTCATTGACGAGGAGGAGGAAAACACCAAAGTCAATCTCGAGCTGTATATCGAAGGTGGTGATAAACTGGAGGGAAAATATGTCATAGAGAACAAGCCTACTATCGGACTGAGACCTAAACCCAAGGTCGATGTTAATGCGAACAGTGATGCCATTGATGATGATGGCGATTTGACTATTGAAGAACAACCGAATACAACAAAGCGAAGATTGGATTCCGAAGACGACGAGTCGGCTAAGAAAACCAAGCTCGATGACCCCGCTACAGAAAATTTGATCGTGATAGACGACGGAGATGAGGTTATCGCCATTGATGACTAAAGATTTTGTTCACGAATCATCTTGCATAAATCCACTAAATATATCATTACCACTGATATTAACATCAATATTGACGTAAGATTAATAAGATTAAGTTATGGAAAAATGTATCATTACGCTTTCTTTCGCTCTTCTGAAACGTCTTCTCCAACGACTATTTTCACTTGGCTGAGTAGCACAGCCGATACCCATATCGGCATCCAGATGACTATTATGATGCCGTAAGTCCATAGATCCAAGGATCTCCAGCCCCAGAGCAGTCCGTTTATTATCACACTCCATGAGTTCTCTGTGTATAATGCAAGAGCATACAGTCCGACCCACGGTGACAAGGCACTGAGAACTAATGCTGACTTTATAGGGTTTCTTTCCGGGCGGACCCAGGCCAAAGGAAATGTTACTAAACCTAGCACTAATGACAGTGAAAAGTTTACAGTGGCTAATGTAGTCAGATACAAGCCGTGCAGGACAAGGATGATGCTGAACGTTTGATATGCAGCAGTCCTATTAACCACAAGACAACGGCCGGCAAGTAAGCTTACCAAATATATCAGTATACCACTACCTGCAAATACTATAGGTGCAACAGAACTGTTCAGTGACAACACTGTATAACCGAGTAAAATACAAGTACCACTGATGCTCAGAGCCATGAAAAGAGATTTTGCGGAGACTAGATTCTCGGTGGGTTTCCTGCTACTGATGACAAGAGAAATACCCACCAAAGGGAAACTATTGGCAATCAGCATCGCTGAGGGTAAATAAGTTCCAATAGAAACAAAGTGCTTCGGTGAGAGTAAAAGGTAGAAAAAGAATGACTGGTGGAAATGTTCAAGTAAGTTATTGATAGATCTGAACAGCGATTCGGCGATCCTACCAAAACTCGTGATATCCATGGGCCCAGAAGTACCTTTGGCTCTAATAGTAAGTGCATCTATTCTCCAGCCACTGAAATTCTCACCTCCAGGGCCTTCGGTGATGCCTGAGAATATCTGCCGGAAAATACCTTTCAGGAGAGTCGTCAACCTGTCGGAATAATCAGCAAACGAGGAGCTGACGCCATTGATGATAACAGGGAACATCTCTTGCTTAGCTATAATCACTGCACTGTTGAACAAGTCAAGATTAGGCAGTTGGCCGTTCAAACCTTCGTAGAAAATCTCTACTGCATCAACGTAGTCACTAGGTTCAGGAAAGTCCAGCACTAACGCACCTTCTATAGAGCCTGCAGTATTCTTCAAAGAAGTATGATATGCCGTGACCCACGACCTCAGTGACGCATGGCTGTCGCTAGTCACTACAAATACGATGTTTTTCGCCCAAATATTCCAGCGTTTGAAGTATCTTGCCAATGCTATTACTAAGGCCACTCCGCCGTCATTGAACTGGCCATCCTTGTTGATCCAAGGCGCTACTAGCACCATTGCCTCAGTACTATCGCCTCTAGGAGAATGCATAATAGCATAGACATTGGTTCCGTTGATCAATTCGTTATTTCCACGGTCACTTTCCCAAGTCTGGCTCGAGGTTTTGAGACCAATGCTATTGAAAAATCCTAGTAATGCTTCCGTTCGTTCCTCCTCTGACACGTCTTTGAGCAGTTTAACTTCCTCTCTGTAACCTCTCAATATATACCACTCCGATTCACGGAAATATGTATGCGCTTGAGCGGGCATCAATGCATTTTCAGAGATATATGTACGACGATGATAACCATCCACTGGTAATATAAAGAGCCATGCTATCCCAGCAATTACGGCTGCCACAGATAGGTAGAGCATGCTCCTACCAATGACCTTTTCCGTCAAGCCCCGTTTGCGAGCCGCTCGTTGGATTTTCTCGAACAGGCCCATGGTGTTTTTGTTTCGTTGGTTGGTTAGTAGGTCGCTGAATTGTAATCCAAGATCGAATCTCAAACTGAGTTACGCCAAATTTGGTGATGTAATTCCTCGGGGCAAAACTTAAACACGTCAAGCAATACACAAGCAGTAATATTTGATTCCATACCAAATCCACGACTAAAAAGGTTATATTATAAACAACCTAGGAAATGTTAATATGAGAATCAAGTCTAGTTCAATTGGTCGAATTGAGAAAAATGCGTAAATATATCAGTATATCGAGGTAAGCTCTCGGCCCTGATATCTACTGTTTCATTACCCTACCGTTAATAAACCCGTCTCTCGCTGAGTCCAACTCAACTCGGGGCTAATCAAGTACAATGTATGTAATCTAGCAAATAAAAAAAATCAAATAAATGAACGTATCCACACATGTCTAATATTAATATTAATATCAATCACGTATGGAGTCGAATCAGAACGTCGATCCTGCCAAAAGACTAGCAGCGCTCTTGGCGTCTACCGCGGCGGGCTCTTCATCAATAGAAGTATCTTCGTCAGCTATGGGTTTCGCCGTCTCCAAATCTACGGCACGTCTTGTCCTATCACCGCTCCAGCTGTCGCCTGTAGCGCTCTGGCTCTTTGTAATAGCGGCTCGTCTGTGTGAGGGCGTGGATTCACGACCGAGTCTACTTAGACCACCATTAGCATCCACAGCACGGATATCCAGACGTATCGACTCCCAGGATGACAATGCTCGCCTCTCTGATTCAATCATACGCACTGTGTACTCTTTGATATAAGTAGACAAATCCAACTCAATGTGGTTCAGCAAGATCTTCTTCTCGTAGAGCATATTCTCGCTAACTCGGCGAAGCTTGTTTGTCAGCTGTTCTTCGACTTTTGTAGCCTCGTCCAGTGCTGCAATGGCTTCGTCCACCTTGATAGGATTGATATTCGTCGATGCTTTCACTCTTATCGCCGTTTGGTGCTTGGCCTCGGTGCTTGTCTGTGCTTTAAGCAACTCTCTCATAAGAAGATGTCGGTTAGTGAGTGCCTCTTTGGCGACATAAGCATCCGCAGAACTCTGCTGCAACGCATCTCCTAATGACGCAGACTCCGATGTAGCTTTGACCAACTCCAGGTCTCCTAAGTAAGTCAGTGTCTTGCCGAGCTTGCGCCACATGTTGATCATGCCCTGATGTGCCTCCAAGTTCGACGTCTGTGCAGTCTTGGTACCAAACTCATTCAACGCTGAACCAAGACTTCTCCTAGATTTGGATATCTTTTCTAACTTCGCATGCGCATCACTTCCTACAGTATAAACCTGTTTGATGAGCGGTCTAAAGTCACGCAGTTCGGAAACTTCGTCAGGAGGAGGCTTAAGTTGTTTCATGGCTTTACGTGTCAATCCAGTAGCAGGTGGTTTACGTTTGACAACGGGAGAATAACCAAAGTCCGCTTCGATAAAATAAATCATTTCTTCATCTCTGGCGAGAATTGGATTGCTGCAAACTCTGTCGAACCACAACTGGACTTTGGTTTTCAGTTTATCTTCGTCTTCCTCGGTGCCTGCTCCTGCAGAAGTCACTGAAGGAGGTACGCTAGGTACAAAGCATTCCGGATTCGCGCCGTTCAAATGCTCGAAAAATTTGATAAACTCATTGTGTGTTCTTCTGATATCACGGAACATGGACGTCCTGAATCGCGGAAGCGTTGTGTAAGCGTCGAACCGGATGATAGGGTCCTTCTTGCCGTGTCGCTCGATTGCAGTCACTTTGATGCTCAGTCGGTATTTCCTCAATGTCTTCTTCTTTCCAGATGTACTAGAACTAGTGGCCGCTGCCGTCGCCTGTTTAGTAGTGGCTTGCGCTTGTCCTTGCGTTTGTCCTGTTACAGAAACATCTGTAAAATTGCCAGAAGTTCCATTTTTGGTGGCTTCATGGGCCTCTGAAACGTCTGACAAATCATTGGTATGCTCCACTGATTGGTTGACGCCTTCATAAATGCTATTTCCCTGATCGTCATTAGTTTGTGATTGAGTTACAGTACCGTTTCCATTGAACGGTGACGTCTCATCAGCAAACGGATTGTGGTCCGGATCAAACACTTCCGGATCATAAGGAATAGACGATGCCATTGTGTCCAGGTGGCAATGAGTGGATTCTATTCTTGATATTTCGAGCACGGCACGAGCTGAGTTATATGGAGTTTCGTGGTACTTTGTTGGTTGCTAGGTTGCGTTGCCGCTGGGCTGATAAAGGTAGAAGGTAAGAAATGGGAATAATATGTGATTTGAGTTTGTGCGAAATGTTGTGGAGGAAAACAACCAAGGAATGGAGAATAGAGAGACACACGTTAACCGGACCCCGAAAGAACTGGTCGTCCAACTTATTTGCAAATACTCAATTGGTTTTATATTGTCAGATAAACTAATAACAATCGCTAAAAGAAAAGTTCCGGAGTGGTGCGGCATACTTTTTATAGCCTATTTCTGCTCCCCTTCCGGCTCCGTATGCGGCTGTCACTCGGAGTTCCTGCAGGCCGGAATAAGTTGATCCATTACGACTAGCTTTCTCGGATTTATACCAATAACTATATACCAGTAAAGTACACTCAGCTAAACTACAACATACCATCTCCCCATGCGGATGATCTTGAACCCTGTGAAAGCAGGTGACATTGCCATTAAAGGTGTCATTTTCGACATGGATGGAACACTATGTTTGCCTCAGACTTATATGTTCAAACAAATGAGAGACGCATTAGGTATAGACAAATCAATAGACATCTTAGACTACGTGCACTCGCTTCCAGCCGCCGAGGAAGAAGTTGCGCAAGAAAAATTGAGAAATATAGAGCTCACAGCAATGATAGATATGCAGCCTCAACCTGGCTTGCACGATATCATGCAGTACTTGGAGACTAAATCACTACCGAAAACTATATGTACAAGAAACTTCCCGCGGCCTGTTGAGCATCTCAAGACTAAGTTTCTCAAAGAGTTTAGTATACATCCTATAGTGACGCGGGAGTTCAAACCTCCGAAACCTCATCCGTCTGGTATATTGCATATTGCTCAGACTTGGGGAATTGATCCAAAGAACTTGATCATGGTCGGAGACTCTGTAGATGACATGCATGCCGGGTTCCGAGCAGGTGCCGCTACAATTCTGCTTCAGAGCAATGTCAATACGCATCTCAATGAACTGGCTGAGACAGACCTGGTCGTAGACAGTCTTTCCGCGATCATTGACGCTATAGAGAAAGGTTTCCACGTGAAGCCCAAAACCCCTGACAGTCTAAAGGAATAGATAGTCCAATAAGACGATTAATAAACAACCTGTTTGATAGATCATTTCATCTCATCTTACCACATACTCACCGACATTTGTCAAGTATCTCACGCCTTTAAACGCCTCGTGAGACTCGTTGAGACTTTTATTGCCTGTGACCTTCAAAGACGTGACAGTTACACCACTAGGGACGGATCCCACGGCAGAATACTTCAGCGATATATACTTGGGGAATATGCATTGAGATACTTCTTCAAATCCAGAGTCTGAATTACCGGCTTTTCCTGGTTCGTCATTATCGCCCTCACCGTCCACTTCTATATTTGTTTCGTGTGGTTTCAGCGTACCTCTCAATGTAGCGCTCCAACCAAGAGCGACGTTACCGGGGAATCTCCATTCACCTATACCATTATCATTGTAATGGAAATCACCTGAAGTGACTCGGACATTCTGGACACTTTGAGTGTTGAGTCCGCATTCCACGGCAATATACAACCCTTCAATATGCTTGACGTTCCTCGCCATTACTGTCCAAACTCTGACTTCAAACTCGTCTTTGGCTAAACCGAGTCCGTTTTTCAAGTGTGCGTAAACAAGACGATTACTTCCGGATAAATTGTCCAGTGTATATGAGGCAATCAAGGTCTTGCCATCTGGTGGAATAAATGATAATACGCCAGGACTCTGTTTCCAAGTAGACAGCCGGATGCAGCGGTGGAAAGATGGATACGCTAGCTTGTGACCTTTCAATCCTAAGACCAATTGGACCTCAGGGACTCCTGAGAGCTTTGAAGTGAGAAAAATGTTGCCCTCCACGCGACAAATAAGCGGTTTTTCTGCTACTCCACTGCCATTGCTTAAGCCTGAGCTTCCTCCGCCACTACCACCAGAAGAATAGGCAGAATAAAAAGCAGACGACTGTACTACCCCTGGATTGTCAGACGTTTTCTTTGACGACGGAACAATCACATACAGCGATTCAATAATGTCCACAAACAGCTCATTAGTCGTATGTCGGACATTAGCCCGTCTCCAAGGAATACTGGACACCGTTGTAGGGCCTGATGTACTGGATAGCAATCGTTTCAATACACCACCAGAAGGTACAACGTCGCGTATTATGTCAGTTTCTGTGTTGTAAGGGTATGATCCGTTGATCATTTCTCTGAGAATATGTGTCACGGTGTCGTAGTTACTTTCAATCTTCATAGACAACAGAGGCGGTGATAGGAAGTCCTCCAGCACTTCAACCAGCCGGTTTATGAACTCAAACGGTAATAAAGAAGGAGTCTGCGATGAACATGGTAACATGAAAATAATATTACCTACTCGTTGAGAGTAAAGTATCCTAGAAGGTGAGATTTCCACGATGGTAGGAATCTCCGTGTACTTGTCTTTTCTGATGCTTGATATATAATCATTCTTGATCACCAATGGAACCAGACTATCCAGTTCCGGTGGGCTAGACTCTACTGGAAAATTTAGTACGGTTTTCCCGTTAATGTCGATGATATAAATCGCTTCAATCGCAGACATTTGGTTGTAGTTGATAACGTGGAGATAGAGAATGGAAAATGTAGAGAGACAAATGGTGATGATCTGCGATTTCGATTTCGCGTTTGAATTTTTGTGGGCCAAATCTAAAAGCTCGGACAACGCAGAACAAAACGACAGAATATACTGACAAGACTTAGTAGTAAATCACTAACAAACTTTACATTAATTCACTTAAATTTGATAAATAACAATTTTTATAATCCATTCACTCAGTTACACCAAAATATCACCTCTAGTTTCTCCTCGGCTTGAATTAACTGCCCATGTTCACCTTCGTTAAAGTCGTCATCTCCGTTTCTGACTGTGCCAAAAGATCTAAAGCCTCTTCGGGAATATTCATTGTGGTAATAATCTCCCGTACATAGCTTTGACTTGCTGCAATCCTAGCCTTTCCTTCGTCTCCTTCAAAGTAGTCCGAGGGTATACATCCCATGTAGTCCTCTTCGAACTGGTCTGCTTCGTACACAATCCTGTTTAGAGTCTCTTTACTATATAGGTCGCAGTTGAAATCCCATATACCAAGGCTCGCAGATTCGCATGCTTCTCGTGTCCAGTCTAACCCAATACTCATTGGCCTATAGTCCATGTAATTTTTGACAACTAGACTTACAACCAAAAGTTGCAAGGCGATTCTAACGCTCTTGATTGAAGCATAACAGTTTAGCAGGTAATCCCATATGTTTAGAAAAACCAACATCGTCATGTAGAGACAAGGCATATAGCTACTGAGTCTGATCTCGGTCTTGTCATAAAACAAGCTTATAAATAACACCAGCCAACTGGCAACACATCGGCCTATGTTGTGATCATAACCAATAACAAGGTCCGGTCGCTGTAATTTGGGCTTATAACCCCTTTGTAAAGCGAGACTGAATATCAGTTTCCCCAGCAGATACATCAGCAATGCTGTCAAACTTAAAGCCCATACGGTAATGTTTCCAAAGGAGGCAACTTGTAAACCTGCTTGGTCGCCCCACATTACCAGAACTTCTGGTTTTGGTAGTAATGGAAGCATGAACTGAGAATCCACCCGCGACGCAGCAGACGCTTTGGGCACAAACTCTAGTTCATTGTTGACAAAGTTCATACATTCTTCGCTCTTTTCAAATATGTTAGGAGAAGGGTACTTTGTGAGTTGACTGTAATCAAGACTGGACATGTTGGACTTCATATTGTATTCTATAGTCCATAAGCTGACTTCTAGAGTAGGATAGTATGCACATGTCACCTCCATTTGACTATAAGCCCAAGCTGGTAATTTTTTATTGTGCGTAATCAGATAGCAACCTAGTAAAGAGTGTTTGAGTCTAAAGTGTGACTCTAGAGCCAAGATCTCGCCGTTGATCGTTTCGTGGCTGTCAGGGTCAACTGGCTCTATAATCCAAATATCATTTGCATCTCCAGGATACATTTCCGCACCATAACATGATACTTCAAACTGTAGTTCTGAAACCGTCACAGGAGCAGTTATATTGTGAGAATGCAGCCGTCGCATGGTTTGTGAATGTAATAACCGTATGTGACTGTCGTTCGTCAACATAACTTGCTCCTCCAACATATGCGGTGCTGGCTCTCCTTCTTCAATAAAGGCCTTTTCTATATACCAAAAACAGTCAGAGTCATAAGTATCAACAGCTGTCACTTGTTGTTGCCCAGACCCGACTTGATAGAATAACGGGTGTGAATGAAGCAAATGGTGTGTTTTATCGTGTCTCAAGCTCACGACACTACCATAAGATACGACTCGTGCCGTTGTCAGTCGTTCAGGTGAAAGCCCACTTCCTTGTAAAGAAGACTGGAATTTTCCAGACATCCTACGGTCGTCAGGCCCCATTAGTGGTGTCAAACGAATATGGTTACACACAAAGCAAGTCAATATCATAGCAGTTAAAACACATAGAATCAGGCATTCACCAACAAATCTCAAAAACACTTTCAAATATGATCTTTTTCTATCACTTATAAGCCACCAAACCCTGTAAAGACGTTCTCCGATAGTCAGTACCAGAAGAGGGGTCCCAAACTCTCCCGTAGCTGAAGCAAGGCCACTACAAACGCCCATGAGAACCAAGCAGACAATACTATCAGGCCTTAATATGGAGTAGGATTTGATAAAGTTATAAAATAGTATGACACTCAGATTAAGCGTCGCAGTCAGTGAATACCTAGTGCTAGTCAGAAAAGTGCCTTCAAAAATCAGCATTAGACCTCCTAGTAAGCAGCTGTCCAAGGAGATCCCCGAGATTTTCAGACATAAATAGGTTATTATCACATTTAATACTCCAATTGACCGGCTTATTATCCTACTCAGCAAATAAGGATAATAATAAGACTGAGAAATGTCGCTTGGAATATCAGTTCGGCTGAGATCAAACGGTACGCCAGAGGCTATAAAGGGGAAGTCGCCATTATAACCAATAGCCTTCATAAAGGGATACATTATTTGGGCAGCAACATAAGGAAACCCAGGGTAGCTGATGAAAAACTGTTTCCTGAGATAACCATTGACCGCTTTGCCTAACCAAGCTTCGTCGTATAACGTCACTGGAGCGGCATCAGGAGCATGCAGTAAATAGACATAAACTGCAATACATGAGACTAAAACCAACGCTGAAAGAGTCTTCCTGTCGAAGAAGGTCAATCGTTTGGCGGTTTCATCGCGTAAACTTTGTAATTGGCTATGAATTGTCACTCCTGGTCTCCAAAAACCAAGCCAAGCTCCAGTACCTGTCTCTACATTGAGATTGACCTTGACATTGGCATTCAGACAGGATGAATGACCAAAACTTTGAGATCCAGCAGAACTCATTTCTGCGTCTCAAACTTGTTTACATAAGAGATTGACCATTCAAAACTAGTTGAAAACAAACAAGTTAAAGAAACAATTTTTTTAAAAAAAATTTAAGCCTTTTTTATTGTTACGGCATCTCTACCATAAATGGGTCCGTAACTCATTTTCAATGCGCATGAGGTCTAATGCTTCATTTTACCCATTTAATCTGTAGATCAATCACCAAAAAAAGTGAACAAAAACAAAAAAACAAAAAAAACTTTTAGAAAATCCAGGCACGGCTTTACACCTGTGTCGGAAAAAATTCGTCAGAAATTTCAGTGCCAAATTTTTTTAAACTTTTTTTTCCACTCCATCAAATCAGCCAACCTACCAACTGAATCTTAGGCCCACGCAGTACGACTTTCATCATGGATATCGCTGTGCCTATCGGTACTGAAATAGAGTCCGTGGACTTTGGATTTCTGTTTACCAAGGATATCAGACGGTTGTCTGTGAAACAAATTACGACCCCTGATGTGTTTGACAATTTAGGCCATCCTATCTCCGGAGGTCTTTATGATCTCGCTCTAGGTGCTTTCCTAAAGAACCTGTAAGTTTGTGTTTGCTCTTTTATATAGATATCATATATGGACTCAAATCTTTGTTTCTTGTATATTTTTCCATTTTTTTCTTCAGCTTACTAACTATCTAGTTGTACTACATGTGGTTTGGACGACCGTTATTGCCCTGGTCATTTGGGTCACATCGAATTGCCTATGCCTGTATACAATCCCATGTTCTTTTCTTTGATGTATACATTGTTGAGATCATCATGTCTTTATTGCCATCGATTCCGGTTGAAGGACCTTGAAACTCACCTGTATACCTGTAAGCTGAGGTTGCTTCAACATGGTTTGATTCACGAATGTGCCGTAATTGAAAACTTCCGATTGGACAGTAACGTCGATGCCGACGGTAGTGAAGCTGAAGAAGGCGAAGAAGACGAGGCTGGTCTCGGAGTTAAATTATCCTCCAAGACTGCTTCGGGTGCCGATCATGTTCAAGTAGATGACTTGAAGAGTCGAAGAGAGCATTATGTCAAAGAGATGATCAAGAAGGCTATCAAAGAAGGCCGATCTACGGAAACCGGCATTCAAACTTCCGCTGTTCTTGACGAAAGGAAGAAATGCGTACATGAGTTCTACAAGAAGTTGTTATCAAGACCTAAATGTGACAACTGTGGCATGTTCTCTCCCAAGTACAGAAAGGACGGTGTTTCCAAGATCTTTGAAATGCCCTTGACGGACAAGCAAATCACTAATAACCGTATCAAAGGTGGCCAAAGGCAGCATATGGTTTTTGAATCCAAAAAAGGATCTGCTACTGCCGCTGCTGCGGAATACACTATTCCTGGGCTGACGTCTATCCCTCCTCCTAAAGCTAAAGGTACAGACTCCAGTCGATACGTTCTCTCTATCGAAGTCAGGAATGGCCTCAGAGCACTTTTCAACAAAGAAAAAGGTATCGTTGATATTCTTTTCCAAATGCATCCTGGCTCCAGAGAACGAATTAGTGCTGACATGTTCTTTATTCACAGTCTTGTAGTGCCTCCTACACGATTCAGATTGCCCTCTCAGTTAGGAGATGAAGTCCACGCAAGTCCTCAGAATGAACTATTGGCTAAAGTGCTTACCACGTCTTTGCGAATCAGAGATCTCAATGATGAATATACAAGGCTGGTAAATGCCAAAATCGGCGGAGAGGAACGTAAAAATGTTTTCACTCAGCTTATGAACAACTTTGTCACTATTCAAACAGATGTCAATAGTTTCCTGGATAGCTCCAAGAGTCCTAACCAAGCTGGTAAAGCTCCGTTACCTGGTGTCAAGCAGGCATTGGAAAAGAAGGAAGGTCTTTTCAGAAAGAACATGATGGGAAAGCGTGTTAATTACGCTGCTCGATCGGTCATTTCTCCTGATCCTAATATTGAGACCAATGAAATTGGTGTTCCTCCTGTATTTGCTGTCAAGTTGACCTACCCAGAGCCCGTAACTGCATACAACTTTGAGGAAATGAGACGTGCTGTGATCAATGGACCCAATGTCTGGCCTGGTGCGACTCAAGTACAGAACGAAGATGGTAGCATGGTATCTTTGCTTAATATGACTCTTGAGCAGAGAACAGCCGTTGCTAACCAACTGATGACCCCATCGAGTTCTTCGGGCTCTGACTTCCAAGGTGTGGTGAACAAAAAAGTATACCGACATATCCGAAACCATGACGTTGTACTTATGAACCGACAACCTACTTTGCATAAGGCATCTATGATGGGACACAAAGTTCGAGTTCTTCCTGGTGAGAAAACTCTTCGAATGCATTACGCTAACACTGGTTCTTACAATGCTGATTTTGATGGTGATGAAATGAATATGCATTTCCCACAAAATGAAGGAGCCCGGGCTGAAGCCTTTTTGTTAGCTAATACCGACTCTCAGTACTTGACTCCTACATCTGGAAAGCCTCTTCGAGGTCTCATCCAGGACCATATCTCTGCAGGAATATGGCTTACAAATAAGGACACGTTCTTCACTAGAGAGAAGTATCAACAGCTTGTTTATGGCAGTATCAGGCCTGAAGATGGTCACGCTACTAGCGGTAAGATTATCACTGTTCCCCCAGCCATTTTCAAACCCGTGCCTTTATGGACAGGAAAACAAGTTATCACAACAGTATTGCTGAATGTCAAGCCCTTAGATCGTCCTGGTTTGAATCTTGTTTCAAAGAACAAGGTCAAGAATGAATATTGGGGTGCAGGATCCAAAGAGAATCAAGTGTTGATCAACAATGGAGAACTTCTTTGTGGTGTTTTGGATAAGTCTCAGTATGGGGCGTCTGACTATGGTCTTGTTCATGCTGTCCACGAAATCTATGGAGCCTATACCTCTGGTATATTGCTAAGTGTTTTGGGTCGTCTTTTTACCAAATACATTATGAGTATTGGATTCACATGTGGTATGGACGATTTGTGGCTCACTCCTGAAGGTAACAAATGGCGACGTGACATCATTGAGAACTCCAAGGATGTCGGTTTGAATGCAGCTGTTGAAGTCGCTAACCTACCTGAAGGTACCAAAGAAGACGATCCAGAACTCAAGAGACGTTTGGAGGAAATTTTGCGAGATGATAGTAAGCTCGCTATTCTGGATGCTATTGCTCAGAATAAAGTAGGTACTATTACCTCAAGTGTCATCTCCAAATGTATCCCTGAAGGTACGGATAAACGATTCCCTTACAACAATATGCAGCAAATGGCATTGTCTGGTGCTAAAGGTTCTAACGTCAATGTTTCCCAGATTATGTGTATGCTAGGACAGCAGGCATTGGAAGGTCGTCGAGTACCTGTTATGGTCAGTGGTAAAACTTTGCCTTCATTCAAGCCTTTTGAAACTGAAGCTATCGCTGGTGGTTATATTGCTGGACGGTTTTTCTCTGGTATTAAGCCTCAAGAATATTATTTCCATTGTATGGCTGGTAGGGAAGGTCTTATTGATACTGCTGTCAAAACTTCTCGATCAGGTTACTTGCAAAGATGTTTGATTAAGAAACTTGAAGGCATTTCTACACAGTATGATAACACAGTTCGTGATAGCGACGGAAGCCTTGTGCAGTTTATGTACGGAGGTGATGCTGTTGATGTCGTCAAGGAGTCTTACTTGCAAAAATTCGACTTTTGTGCGGAGAACTACGAATCTCTTTTGCAGAAACATCAGCCGAAGAACTCTGTTGAATATATTGATACTGAATCAGCTATCGATTATTCAAAGAAGGTCAGAAAATTCCTTAAGAAACATCCTGAAGATGTTGACAAGTTCGATCCAACACTGGCTGTTTATAGTCCCTCAAAGCATCTTGGTAGTGTTTCTGAAGAATTTGAACGTAAATTGGAAGCATTCATTCAAGAGAACCAGCACTTGTTCCCTGAGAAGAAGGATAAAAAGAACAAGGGTGGAATCACGGAGAAAAAATTCAGATCGCTTATGCAACTCAAGTATATTCAATCTGTTGTTAATCCTGGTGAAGCTGTTGGTATTATTGCATCTCAATCTATCGGTGAGCCTTCTACACAGATGACCTTGAACACATTCCATTTTGCTGGTCATGGTGCCGCTAATGTCACTTTAGGTATTCCTCGAATGAGAGAAATCATTATGACTGCTAGTGCGCATATTAAAACTCCTCAGATGATTTTGCCGATTTTACCAGAAATTTCTGATGATAATGCAGATGTATTCTGTAGAGGTGTCACTAGAATTGTGTTGAGTGAGATTATCGACAGTGTCATTGTGACTGAGAGTGTGGGGTTGAACTCTAATGACAATATGTGTAGAACTTACACTGTTAAGCTGAAGTTCTTTTCGCAGAAGGAGTACGAAGATGAGTATGATGTATCTAAAGAGACGCTTCAGCGTGTCGTTGCAGACTCGTTCTTAAGAGAGTTGGAAAAGACTGTGATTAAGGAACTGAAGAAGCAGAACAAGTTGGTTGTTTCGGATGTTGGAGCGGCATTGCCTTCTATCAGAGCTGAAAGCGAACCTAAAGATACTGAGGAGAGTCGGGAAAGAAACGATTCAGCAGCTGTTGCCGACGATGGTGACGATGATGATGAAGACGAAGATGAGGATATGAACTCTGATGCGGAAGATGACGACAGTGCGAAGAAACTCAGTGGTAAACAGGCTATTTCATACGATGGTCCTGACGATGAGGAGTTGGACGTCATGGAACAAGCACAGAAATCCAGTGATGATGGAGAGGATGACGAGTCTATGTCGGACTCTGACTCTGATTCCGATGCTGACTCTGACTCTGATTCTAGCGTCGTATCTGATTCTGATGCTGAAATGGAGGAACAGCAGAAATATGCATTATCAGCCCAAGCTCGTGTACGACAGCAAGAAATTGTAGGACGATACCAAAGTATTCGAAGCTACAACTTTGACGACAAGGATGGAGAATGGTGCGAGTTTTCTATGGAGTTTTCTGCCAACACCAAGAAAGTGTTGATGGTCAACATTATAGAAACGTTATGCCGAACTCTTGTTGTCAAAGAAGTGCCTCACATCTCGCGATGTATCAGGCCTGCTAAACACAATGACGGCCGAGTACTTGTAACTGAAGGTGTGAACTTCAGAGCCATGTGGGATGAGGACTTGTTCATTGATGTCAATGGTATTCTTTCTAACGACATTTCTGCAGTCTTGAAGACATATGGTGTAGAAGCTGCCAGGAATACCATTGTACGAGAAATCAACAATGTTTTCCAGACATATGCCATTAGTGTCAACTTGCGACATTTGGATTTGATTGCTGACGTCATGACAAGAGAAGGTACTTACTTGCCTTTTAACAGACAAGGTGTTGACTCTACTACGTCTCCTTTCATGAAGATGAGTTTCGAGACTACATGTAAGTTCTTGACTGATGCTGTCATCAACGGTGATAAAGATACACTGGACTCTCCTTCGTCAAGAATCGTTGTTGGTAGAATGTCCAAGGTAGGAACCGGCAGTTTCGATGTATATACGCCTATTTTGAATTAATACGAGGATAGCTTGTTGGGTGGAACAAAAATCAGGGGGGAAGCTAGAAACGCACGCATATTTTGTTGTTTAAAAAAAAAATCTGAATATAATATATATACACGTTATTACCAACTTACATGTATTATCTTTTGTCATTCTGAGCTGTTCTCATGTTATTATTATTATATTAGCATTGCTCGGCCTATTTGCTGTCGATTCTCGTATAGCACCATTAAGTCCGATGACTTGATGTTGTTTTCTTTGTTTTCTTGACTTCTCCGAGGACCGATTTACGGCTACAAAATGAGATCAAAGTTCAAATTTTGAATTAACCACCTGACCCTTAAGTTCGAACAACACTTCAACAACATTACAACCTAGTGAACTTGGAACTAGTCAAGTCCGTGTAAATATGATAATATTCAGGCGATCATATACATCACAGGTATTCGAGCCGTTCAAAAACGTGACCGGAACTACGACCAAATCCGGTTTGACTCGAGGTAGTGGTAGTAGAGGTGGAGGAGCACGTTTAAAAAACGCTATCCAAGTCACGAAAGCAGCTGTTGCAGAGAGCGCCTCTATAAAGGCAGCAACAAAGGCTAATAGATCAAACTCAAGTGCATATGCTCCATCTACTCCGCCGACCGGTATTGCATTAACTAGACTTTTGGAGCCGAAATTCCCCTTGAGCTATTCAGAGTCGTTCGAACAATGGTCTAAGCGTAACGAACTTCAACAGGCACAAGATGGTGTCATGAGTTTCTTGCCTTTTTATCCTAATAGCGACGGTATTAGAACAGCGCAGTCGTTGAAGATCGTTGTCAATGATAAGGGTGACTATATTAACGAATTTGAGATAATAAACCCTGGTGAACACCCTGGTGAACAGAAGCACTTGGTCCTCCTGCATGGCTATGGCGCTGGTATCGGGTTTTTTTACAAGAACTTAGACGCTATATCGAAGATGACAGGTTGGACCATTCATGCTTTGGATATGTTAGGATATGGTCTGAGTTCAAGGCCCGATTTTAAACTGAATACTGCCAAGAATGACCCTGTAAATGGCGTCCTACAGGCTGAGAAGTTCTTTACGGAGTCTCTTGAGTCCTGGAGAAAGGCTAAAGGCATTTCCAACTTCCGCTTGGTGGCACATTCTTTAGGTGCCTATATAGGTGCCGCTTATGCATGTACGTTCAGGGATGTCGTAGAAAAGTTCATGCTGGTGTCGCCCGCAGGTGTGCCAAGAAATGAATACTCTATTCCATGGGAAAAAGTCAAAGTAGACGGTTTGACACCTATGGAGCTTTCTGAGAAGAAACACAAGATACCGGTTTGGTTCAAGTTCTTGTGGGAGAGACACGTGTCTCCGTTTGTACTGGTGAGAAAAACAGGCCCTCTAGGACCGAAGTTCACGTCTGGTTGGACATCAAGACGGTTTGCCAATTTGTCGAATGATGAAGCAGATGCTCTTCATAAGTATACATATGCCATTTTCAATGCGAAAGGGTCCGGAGAGTATGCACTGAATTACCTATTAGCACCAGGTGGACACGGCCGATGGCCGTTGAGCGAGCGTGCCCACGACTTGCCCTGTGAAACACTGTGGGTATACGGTGACCGTGATTGGATGGACGTCCGGGGTGGAATCAAAGCATGTGAGAGTATCAAGATTAAGAACGGTCCTAAAGCAGAGTATACTGTTGTACCAAACGCAGGACATCATATTTATCTCGATAATCCCACAGAATTTAACTCCGCAGTACTGAAATTCATGAGCTAAATCTAGGTACAAGATAGGATAAAACAATTTAATTTAATACTACATTATTACAGGATAGTTATGTTGGAAGAAAACGAACGAAGACGCAACAGAGAAACACACTAAAACATAAAACACATTTACACGCAAGACCCACACATCACATAGGCGGTGGTGTGGTATCGAGAACTTGTTAATAGCAAGAGACTATTTGTAGATCTCTTCCACAGCTTTCTTGTTGTCTTCCAAGATCTTTCGTCTCTGTAACTTCTGGGCACTTGTCAAGAATCCGTTCTGAGGGGTCCATTCTATCTTACTGATTACCACACCTTCGAGAAGTTCGACAGACTTTAAGCCATTCTGTCGACCAGTCTCGAGTAAACTGGAGGTGATAGCCTTGACGATCTTCTCATCATTGCTGACATCATCGTGGTGTTCAATACCGAGCTTCTCGCACAGACCAACAACAGCCTTTTCCATGGGAACAATGATAGCTACAGGTCTGGCCTGGTATTGGTCAGCATAAACACAGATATTGGCAACAAAGCTGTTTGTTCGATAAATGGATTCCAACTTTTCCAATGCAATATACTCTCCGTGCAAGGTCTTGACAAGATTCTTCTTCCTGTCAATGATCTTAATATGACCGCCGCTTGTCCATTCTGCGATATCACCGGTTCTGAACCAACCATCTTCTGTGTAAGCCTCCTTGGTGGCTTCATCATTCTTATAGTAATAAGGAGACACAGGAGCACCTTTAATAAGAACTTCACCTTGGCCGTTTTTGGCCAAGTAGCCAGCATCTGCGACATCAACCAACTTGACTGTGACTGAAGCGACGATCTCGCCTTGTGTACCGAAATCGAATCGCTTAGGGTTCATCAATGCTGTGTTGGCATTTGTTTCGGTAAGACCATAACCAGTAATTAAAGGTGCGACCAGAGTAGTCATGAATTTTTGGGTAGGTAATGCAAGAGGAGCACCACCATTCATGATATACTTGAGTCTGCCACCAGTAGCTTCTTTGATCTTCTTAAATATCAGAGTATCCACAAGGGGCAATCCAAGGCCATATGACTGTAGCGATTGTTTAGCATAGTAAGCACCCCAGAAGACCTTCTGTGCTAGCCATGGGCTCTTGCTGAGCTGGCTGACAATACCTTTACGTATAGTTTCCCATACTTGTGGCACAGCGACCATGATTGTAGGTTTCAATTCCTTGATGTCACCATTGCAATTCTTCATGGAAATATCGGACAATGTCTTTGGATTACCGTAACCCAAACAGGCACCCCAGTAAAGAGCAGACAGTTCAAACGTGAACTCAAAAATGTGAGCCAATGGCAAGAAAGCCATCAATAAATCATCAGAGGTGATGATATGCTTGTCGACGACGGCAGTGACACCAGCAACGCCTCCTACAACGTTGGAGTTCAATAACACAACGCCCTTGGGTACACCAGAAGAGCCTGAGGTGTACATAATGCATGCGATATCTTCCGGAGTAGGAGGGACCGGTTCATACGGGTGCTCTTGGCCCAACTTCTCGATTTCACTGAACGAGTAGAACTTGATGTCAGGTCTTACAGCTTTGATTTTTTCAATCTGTTCTAAAGCGTCCTTGTCAGGGTTGCTATCTCTATAGACGACAATCCTCAGTTTGTGGGCTTTTTGCACAGGATTGATCAGAGTGTGGAGTATAGAATTATCCACAAACACTCCGACAGTCTCTGTTTGCAACATTGACGCAGTCAGACCCTCTTCTCCAAGAGTGTCGTAAGCAGTGGCGAATGCAATGTTCTGAGAGTTGCAAGCAATCGCAATCTGCAGCCATTCACGACAAGTTTGTGCATAAATATGGAATCGCTCTTCTTTAGGCTTGATTCCGATATGACGCAAACCAGAGGCGATGTCCTTGACATTCTTAGCAACCTCTTCAAAAGTAATAAACTTATAGCCGGAAAGCTCGTAATAAGTCCACTTCTTCTTGACCGTTTGTATAGTGCCATCAATCTTCTTCTTTACTTCCTTCTCCTCTTCATGGGTGTTAATCAACGTTCGCCATCCCATGAAGTTCTTGTTCTTATACTTCTTGACGCAAGTAGTAAACAACTCATAAATGGTGGTAATACTAGGGTCCCTGCCGGGAGTCGTCCAAGGCCCATCTTTGGCTAAGATGTTTCTTCGAGGAGCGGTCTCACCAGGCTTCGCTTCGCCTACTGCCACGGAAACATCTGCTTTTGACAGAGAAAAGTACTGAGGCATGGTCGTTTCAGAGCGGGGTGGGTTTCAAAAAAAAAAATTGGGTTCAAAAAGTCTGGCTTAATATAGACAGAACAGAAGAAACTAGGGTGTTCACAGATGGACAGTGAACGAGGAATACTATTGGATATTTCAGTTAGTTAGTCAGTCACAAAGAAACAATCAACAAGTTAGAGAAAGAAACCCGTCTTGTCGTTTGCTTGTTTGTTTCAACGTGTGTGATGTGCTGTGAAGAAGTTAAGATCGAATGGCGACCGACCGTAAAAGTCTGGGCAGGCAAGGCACTTTTAAGGTGAGTTTTTGGGGGGGCTTCGGGTCGGAATTGGACTGGACTGGACGGGGAAGAAGAAAACAGAAGAACCGCACAATTGGGTGTATATAAAGGATATTAAGAAATTTGGGGTATCACGTGTATAAAATTCGGTTTATATTTATATTTTTTTTATAATTTTCTATCTGTATTTCTGTTGTTATGTGGTTATCTGTTATCTACATGAGACATCATATATGGATTTGGTTGATAGAGTTTCAAGGAAATGAACAAAAAAAGGCGGGGTGGGTGGCTCTGAAGTCCGCTCGCCATGAGCAGCTTGGTGATGATATCCTGGAAAATCTTGGAAACCCTGAGCTCTTTTCAGAGCGGAAAAGTGCTATTCCGAGGCTCCGAGGCTCGGTAACCTCGGCTGGGGTACGCGTCTCCATGTTCGTGATCTCGTCGTTGTTGGTGGACGTCTGTTTGGTTACTGGCTCGGAGTGGATGATTCCAGGTAGGGCAGCTTGTTGAGCTGGTTGGGGGAAAAAAAGCTAAAGCTTAACGGGGGAGAGAGTTGGGGGCATTGAACGGTGGGGACGGGAGGGGCTGGGGCTGACTGGGCTGAGAGCAGGAGCTCTTGGGGAAGCTTAGTATGGCAACGCAGAGTGCGACTTTGGTGGCTGTTTGATTTTATTCTGATCGAAGGCTCGATGCTTTATATCGCTTGATATTGGGACGAATCAAGGCCGGGTAATGCGATTTTTTAGTTGGAGGTAGTCGGCAGGGATAAGTCATGTTTATAATATTGGTATATGCGTTGGTATAGGCTGACGAGACACAGTAGGTTTATAACAAAATGTTACATTTTAGGGATTCGACTGAGAGATTTAGGGTATTGTTTGGGTCTGGGATTACGGGACAAGTATTCTAATGCAAAATATAGAATTATATTCAGGTTGTAGTGGCATTAGCTATTAGATACTGTGTATGTTAGTACTAGTGATTTGATGCCTGTTTTCACACACAAAAAGCCGTTATTTGACAGGCGGGTTCAGCCGTGTGCTTTTTAACTCACCTACATCGTGCCATATAACATAGTAAAGTAAAGTATGGTATACAACTCATGGGCACGACATTTCAGACATTTATGAAATCATGTGCCTGCCTAAATCATGTGTTGTAATCTCCGTCCCTGCTTATTCATATATCCACAGTACCTTATCCATTCATTCAGTTGATTGATTGTCCCTGAGCCATCCCGATCAGGAAACTCGCACGGCGCTACGCGCTTCAGCCGTATACCTCGAATCGACAGTTCTCGATCGGGCGCGTAACCTTCCTTCTTTCCTTGTACACTCCACTTGATTCAACTTGATTCAACTTGGTTTGTAGACTTTTATGATACAAATAAGAGCTCTCGTATATACCGGTCTATATTAACTAACCAGATATATCACCGCGATGTCAGTAGATGTGGGTCCGCCTCTGTTTTCTGCGTCTACCACGTCTACTTCGCATATCTATCGTGTTTTAAAAGCCATCAGCTTGGTATCCAAAGATGCCGCCGTAACTTTATCGAGCCAAGGAATGAAGATCTCCACAGACAGCTCTACTCATGCTTGTCAAGCACATGTATTTCTGGCGGATAGCTTGTTCACGACGTATCAATTCAACCCTCCTAGCGCAGATAATCTGTTTGTCACGTTTGGTATCTCATTAGCATCATTCATCAGCTGCCTACAAATGTTCGCTCAAGACCAGCCTAGTACGAATGCAGCGACGTCGAACTCGCGTCATTCTAACCAACCGTCGCATCATGATATCCTTATAAATACCACGTGTCGGTTCATCTACGAAGGTTACGGCCATCCGTTTGTATTGTTGTTCAAAGAAGGCAAAACTATCAATACCAGGTGTAAGCTGAAAACCACTACAAATACCGGTGGTTTGGCAGGGCCAAGCGAATACGATGGTGACGACGACTCTGAGACAGAAACGGAACTCATCACCATAGACCCGGACAATATCGTGCAGAAAATCATCATCAGTGGCCAGATCATGAGCACGGCGTTCAAAGAGCTCGACATTGTCAAGACCGACGTCGTAACTTTCCGTGCCTCGTCCTTGAGAGCTCCTCATTTCACAATGATCAGTCATGGACCTATAGGCTCCTCGAAACTCGTGTTCCCTAATGAACGATCCATTTTAGAGACGTTTGTGGTGTCTCTGCCACGTACAGAGGATGTGCCAGAAGCAGCCATCGATGCCAACAACGAAGCCAATATTGTGGTTGTCAACTCGTATTTGTTCGAGTATATCAATAAGGCACGTGACGCGATCCATCTCGCGTCCAGAGTCTCTCTCAGAAGTGATGCTGATGGAATCTTGAGTCTCCAATGTATGTGTGAAGTCGGAGACGGCCGTCAAAGCTTTATAGACTTTCGATGTTTACCGTGTGAGCCTTCAGAGACCTCTGTATACACGTGACACTCACTATAAAGGAGGTACTATAAGGCGACCAACTATGTTATCATTGACGCTCAAAAGCTCTAAAATGGAAAAAGGCCCAAAAACCTTTCATGTCATTGCATATTTATTTTTCATTGTCTTGTGTTGTTTCTCTCAGTGCCTCTTCATCATCCTCCAGCCTTTACAGGTTTTCGACCCAAAACGGACATTTCTCCGATTCTCACGAGGCTGAAAAAAAAATTGGAGAAAAATTTATTTACCGTCAACATATATTCATTGAACAGCCACCACCAAGACAAGCTTTCAATTATATATAATACTCTTGCATTTCACGTGCTCTTGTTGGTTTCCTGAACTAAAATGACCTCTGAACCAAGAAAGCACAGCAACGACACCGAGCCCGAGCTTCTACGGTCGACGCCAGTCAAACGTCTACGAAGGCATAGTAAAACTGCATTTGTCACGGTCGAGAACCCGAAAGATGAGCATGGATTAAGCGAGTGCTTCCACAAGGTCAGCACATCAATGTACGTTTCGCTGGCTCCTGTATATACCCATAATGCTGTCGAGGGTATCAAAGCTCAGCATTTAGACCCTTTGATCATGACTTACTTTGCACCCGCTGGAGGAGTCATATTAGCACATTATAACCTGAAGTTATACGGGTCTAAGAACGAATCAAACTCCGAGGTCGGTGCGTCCATAATGGCGAAAATCATGTATGATAGTCCTTTTGCATTTCTTTGGATATCTGTGGATTTCTTGGTCTGGAAACCGATGGCTGGAGACATTGTTGAAGGCTGGATCAACTTACAGTCGCCTTCTCATGTCGGTCTATTGATCCACGATACATTTAATGCCACTATCAAAAGAGACGCCATACCCAAAAGCTGGAAGTTTGTGCCTAACCAAGAGGATGAAAACGAAAGCGAAGAGCCATCGCAGCCTGCTGAGCAACTGGAGGCTGGTCATGTAACCAAAACACCAAACGGTGGTCTCACTAACAGTTTCAGTGATTTACCACGGTCACTAGGTTATTGGGTAGACGATAGTGGCAAGCGAGTGGAAGGCAAGTTGAAGTTCACTGTCAAGGCTTTCAATGTGTCGGGAAGAACTATATCTGTACAAGGAACATTATTACAACCTGGAGCAGTAAGAGAAGATCTTACGGAAATGTCTTCGAAAAAGTCTTCTTCGCGCCAAGGCAAGAAATCAGCAGACAATGAGAACGGTGATGTGTTTGACAGCATGGAGTTGCCTGATAACATTGCCGTTAGTTCACCTGCCAAAGCCAAGAAACACATATCATTTGCAGACGAACCCGTTGTATCAGAGACCTCACGAGCATCTGAGTCTGATTCTTCTACATCTACTAATAATGAAGAGGAGGAGGCTGCCTCGTCAGATTCTGATAGTGCTTAAAGCTGTTTATG
Organism: Daia ofunaensis; assembly: GCA_003707925.3. Lineage (NCBI taxonomy): Eukaryota > Fungi > Ascomycota > Dipodascomycetes > Dipodascales > Trichomonascaceae > Daia > Daia ofunaensis. The sequence goes on along the minus strand of PPMC03000004.1, from coordinate 421,559 downwards.
TTAATAAATATTAGAACTTGAAAGTTACCTTTACGCTCTACTAAAATATAGAATAAAACCTAATGTCACGGTGGGATCAACTTTTGAAAAATTATAATCAGATTACTCATACATCATTTACATATAGTATAAATACTGACATTGTTTTTTGCGGTTGTTTTTGGGTGTTTATCATAGTCATAAAGTCAATCAAGACGACGGCCAGATAACGGTTATTTACTGAGCACTGATGTGTTCAAGAATGACACCTCGTTCAGCAGAGTCCTCACCCCAGTTCTTGATGACGACACAGGAGCATCCAACGACCTTTCGAGCGTTACCCTCTCGGTCGATCTGGCAAAGACCAGCCCATCGTCCGAGCTCCTTAGCATCAGAAACCTTGATGATAGGAATAGGTTCCTCAGGCTCGTTAGCAAGAGCTTCAATCAATCGAGTGTAAGATTCCTCAGTGATGGAGTCAACAAGGATAACCAACTCAGCGCTTCCGGTGGAAAGAGCCTTGGAGGCTTCTCGCAAACCTCGGGCAAGACCATCGTGGATCAAAGCCTTCTTCAAGACACCCTGGAGGGCGTCTTCAATGGAGATAGCACCAGTAGGAGCAGAGGTAGCGACCTCAACCTCCTCAACGGCTTGAACTTCTTCGGTGTCAGACATTTTTTAGAAAATTAGGTGATTCTTTTTTTGCAAAAGTTGTTACAAGGGACTTCTTCGACAGAGATTATGTAAAGTACTGCTCAGTCCAAAAGTTGTTTAACTTAGAAGGAAAGGAGAGGAGTCGTAGATGTTTGTTAATTTTTCAGTGCAGCAAGTCCGTACTGAGATGTTCTGTGGTGGGACAAAGAGGCAGTCACAGAAACATTTTTTGTTTTTTTGTTTTTTGCGTTAGTAATGGCTTACATAAGTGTGCGGCTGGCGTCGCGTTTATTATCAACTATCAACACAACTAACCAACCAAAACAAACAAGCCGATCCACGAACCGCGATAGTTGTTAACGCTGCCGGTAAATCTGGGATTGTGCGTTTGTATTTCTTTGCTTTTCTATCTTTCTTTGCTTTTGCTTTTTGTGTCCGTGCTGTTATAATCATAAACGTCAACTGTTATAATGACTGATATCTCCAGAAGCACCGATATTCTCACAGAGCATCTTGGTTACGCTCCAATAGGATTGATTGATGATATTGTTAATGCAGTGAACAGCCTCATGTATAAATGCACATCTGCTATGGAAACCTATCTTCAGAAAAAATTTGACAAAGGCTCTGCTAACGCCATCAAGTATAAGATACCAGACGATGAAATCCAGCTCGGTACGGCAAAGCTCGAAACGTTATTGGAGTCTGTAATAGACCAGTCGTTTGACAAGTTCGAGCTTTATGTATTACGAAATTTGTTAGTAATACCGACTGAGTTCATTGAAGGAGGCTGGGTAAGGCTGAAGCATCATGAAGGCATTGATTTCAGTGAAGATGGTCACTATGAGCATGGCCAAGATATAGACGACGAAATCGCGTACATGGAAGAACAGCTGCTACAGCATAAAGCTCAAAACGAAGTTCTCAAATCGCAGATAACGGCGAGTACACGTGACCTACAGCTGATTCAAAAGTATAATGAACAGCTCAAGTTCCTTGCTACTAGCAATGCTAATGAGGAAGATCAAGACATGAGTGCTACTTCTGTGCGTTTACACGAGCTGATGGCATTTCTTGTGGACGAAGTGTCGCGTATTGTTAATAAGATAAATGGCATTCAAAAGTCGCTGTCGCAGACATCCTTACAACCACAAGCTGTGCTAGAGTCACGGGATCAATTCATACGCGACTTTGCGTCCAAAGCAGTCGAACATGCCGGGCTCGCTAAAACAGATCCGCAGTCGGCAAACGACGGCCGGTCTAGTCAGAATGACCAAATACAGCGTATATTATCCAGCATTGATGTCCAACGTTGATCCGAACGTTGATCAAGGTAGAGATCAACATTGGATCACTAAAGCATCATGTGTAACACTACACACTCTCGGACTCTACAGGTTAAAAAGAAATCATTTAAAGGTGCGTGTCTATAAGCATACAGAATAGTCATTGTCGGATGGACACTAGCTGACCAACCATTCATTCTAAAGCTAAAGCTCCATCTGGTCACCTATTTCGTCGTGCTGGTCAGGCTCACCCATGTGGACATCATCGTCTAATGCGCCTGTCGCAGGAGTAGTCACCGCCGCACGTTCATCCTCGTCTTCGAAATCAACATCGAAGAAGTCGTCGTCTGAGCCTACAATTCGTTCATACAACTTCTTGGCTTGTAGCACAATGCCGTCGTATGAAATCTCGGCAAGATCCAAAGGTGTCTCTAACACTTTAGGGGCATCAGGTCCGATAATGACAGGTGCCTCGACAAGTTTGATAATGGAGTTGATCGTAGGCACCGGCTGGACTTCTTGTCGGTAACTGAGCTTCAAGATGAACTGCAGCTTTTCTTTAGGCACGTAATGTTTGAAACTCTGGCCGAGCTTGACTGACGACAAGACAGACATTCCGTCTTTATACACAATGTCCGACTCTGAGATGTCGGTGAACTCAAAGTCCTCGGTGGATTCACGTAGAATACTGGCCTCAAGCTTGCTCAGCGCCTCTTCCAAATCGATCTCGGCCTGTCGAGAATTGACTTCAGTGGTGCTGAGATACCAAATAGCCTGGCCCTCTGGGCAACAGCCTGTGCCTGACCCCATGATGATCACCTGCACCGCTATCTTGTTGTTTGTAGTTAACGTACCTGGCGGGAACACCACAACACAGGCGCTTTCGTTTTCAGAGAACCATTCCTTGCAGTCTTTGGTGACGATGGATACGAGTCGTGTTACATAAGAAAGTTCTGCTGTAGAGTCGGTAGCTGCTGCTGCTTTGACTTTGCCGTCTTGGTCGATTTCATTGCTCACTACCTTCTCGCTGACAAATACAGACGCTCCGTCCGATAGAACCGCAGTCTTGGTTTTAGGATCATAAGACTTGATCTTTGTGTCTAACTTATAAGTAGCACCACCGACAGCTGCTGATCGTGAGAAGCCTTGTGCGAGTTCACCTGCACTTCCGTACATCGAATATAGAATAGGGAAATTGCCATAAATATCCAACGAAGTGAGATAACGCTTGATTCTAGCGAGACCCGTAGGAGTAGGGATGTCTAAGCTGTTACAAAGACCGATAGCCACGGCGATCTCCACGACTTGTTGAGAGTCGAGCTTGAACTGTGTAGATAAGAACTCCGTTATAGACTTGTCTTTGTAACTTTCCCATACGGCCGGCTGTGATTCCCAGTCCAGCGCAAACTTCATGAACTTCATGAGATATCGCTTCGTTTCCAATGTCAAGGATTGGTTAGTGAAGATGTCTTCTTTAGAGTCCGGGACCCGTTCAAAGTTGTCCTCTTCATACGTATGAATGGACCCTAACGACTTGAACTCCAGATATTGGAACACCCTGCTTTTCAAGAGCAAGTCTAGCATATCGGACCTGGCAAACATGATTTTAGGACTGATATCAATCAAGTACTTTTTCGAGTCCAAAGGCCTGGGGATGTATAGTTTAGCGTTTGAAAAGGACTTTTGTACACCGTTGTTGGCGTCCAAAACCCATGATTTCAGCTGTTCTACATTTAGAATTGCATTTGCAGAGCCGTAATAAGAGTTTTGATCGATATGAAGAACATTAGTGCCTTGCCAGGCTAACGCTGCCGCCAAGATACTCTGGACAAGACCGGTACCGGTGATAAGTACATCACAATGGTCAGGGGCCTGTTCTACTGTGGGTCTATCAACGCCGGCTAGAGGAGGAACAACGGACCCTCGTCTAGTTGCTGCGGAGGCGGAATATGAAGACATGATATGATGGTTTGATGCGATGTGAATTCAGTGGTTGATTATCTGGTAAAGTCCAATATATTGGAATTGGAATATATTGGATAGGATGGCAACAAACACACGCACACACGTATCTCAGATATGGTTTTAAAGGACTGCCCAGGGAATGTCACCAGAATTAAGGTTCGGGCAGTTGCGAAAGGTTACAAAGTTCAGCAAAGGTCTAACTGCGACCGCCGTTCCCGTTCTAAACGAAGGCGACCAAACGTTTTTACAAATCTAATCTACACACACGCCAAACAGAGAAAGAGGCTAGCTAGTTTGGCTGCGTCCGTATGTCTTTTTGTTGTTGTGGTTGCTCAATTAAGGGGTGGGATTGTATGGCCCTTGATGGTATGAGGTTATATTCCGATAGTTATCCTTGTTGATGTTACAACAACGAATGGAAGACAGTGTCTGACGTGATATAGTGTTGAGTAAGTGTGTTTAAGTAGAGTAGCGGAACTGGGTGTTTAAGATGTAAAGGAAGATGTAAAGCCAGCCAGCCAGCCGGATTTGGGGTCCCGGTGGGATGAAAGATACCCAAAAGCTGGGAGGGAGTCATTTCAGAGAATGGGAAGGAGGAGTTAGTGAGGGCCGATGTCGAGCAATTTTACAATGAAATCAATGTAGATGCAATGGGACTCAGTAGAGATAGTTCTTGTGTTATTAATTTACTGTTGGATTGCTGTTCTGTACTTGTGGTTCCGATATATCTATATTTGGGGTTATCGTTCCTACCAAAGGCGTGCTGCAGATCTCCCTTTTTTGCGATATTTAAGGTCTTTAAGGAAAAATAGTCATATAGATCGTATCGATAACAGCAGGGCTGGAGAACGGGCTGGACTGGGCTGGACGGGAGCCAGTTTTGCTCCTGTAAAATTCATATTGGACTCGTATTCTTTGTTTCAGTGATAAACGGATATTGGCATTTCCACGAATCATCGGCTTCTGTGATGCCAGTTAACAGCTTCTTAGCTGACTGACGTTTCGTGGCTTCATTAGATCAGTATTAATGTAATCTAGTTCCGAGCTAGGTTAGGTTGGTCCGGTCCAAATATAACACAAATACAATGTATTATCAGCCACCGAAATATTCTATTATAGTAACGTATATCTCTGGTCAATAATCCATTTCCATTCTAATGAATTTCAAATATTGAATAGCAAACCGCAGAAAACTGTTCTAGGGTCCTTTCTCTCCCTCACACTCTCTCCTTCTGTCCTTTTATCTATCAAAATGCTCCCTTTCACGTGCCTCCGAGCATCTATCAGCCGTGCGAATCTCGTTTTTTTGTTTTTTGTTTTTTGTCTTTTTTTCTGAAACGAAACTCCCATATTCAGTTTTGCGTGACTGCTTTCCTGAACGCACCTCTTGTCCACAGTAACTCTCAGACCGACACTCCTCTGGCTCGCTTTCAATACCCACTCAAAAAACCCATTGGAATTTTACAAACCTCCATCAACATTATCATCAGTAAAAATGCCAACTAGATTGACAAAGACAAGAAAGCTTAGAGGCCACGTCTCAGGTATGTATATTTAACTAGTACAGAGCTGTACAAAGCTACTGCAAACTTCTGTGATCACGGATTTGTAATTTCACGAACAACTACTAACTGTTATAGCCGGTCACGGTCGTATTGGAAAGCATAGAAAGCACCCCGGTGGTCGAGGTATGGCCGGTGGTATGCTGCACCACCGAAGCAACTTGGATAAGTACCATCCTGGTTACTTCGGTAAGGTCGGTATGAGAGTATTCCGACTCCAGAGAAACCACTACTGGAAGCCTATCATCAACTTGGACAAGCTGTGGACTTTGGTTCCTGAGGAGAAGCGAGAGAAGTACTTGACTTCTGCCTCTGAATCCGCTGCTCCCGTCATCGACACATTGGCTGCTGGCTACGGTAAGGTCCTCGGTAAGGGCAGACTCCCCAGCGTGCCTGTCGTTGTCAAGGCTCGATACGTTTCCAAGTTGGCCGAAGAGAAGATCAAGGCTGCTGGAGGTGTCATTGAGTTGGTTGCCTAAGTCACATATTTCTACAAAAAATCGAAGCAAAGCCAAAGCTTTCAGCCAAAAGCGTCATTTAATCAAAAGACATATTTGTATGCAAAATGAAAATGTTCTTCAATGAAATGTTATGAAAAAATGTTTATAGTATGTAGTGTGTTTCTTATTGAGTCCAAGATGAAAGTCCCAGACAGTCAGCCAGCCTTGAGTAGTAACTGCAAAACAACAGTAAAGGAAGCAAGTGGCTATATAAGATAACCTCATATTGTCCCTGTTTTTTTTTTTTTTTGATCAAGATTATCTCATCAAAGTCAGATTTTCATGTTAGTAGAATGCACAGCCAGTAATTCTTGATGTAACTAACCAGTGTAATTTGTTTTTTCTATGCGTCCCACCAATCCAGCCCAATCACACAACCTCTAAAATTGTTTGGTAAAGGTTTGTTTACACTTCCTATCTGATTCGATACCAAACCACCATTAAACATCAACCAGTTCTCTAATAAATGACCACTGAATCTGTCTGGTCGCCAGAGAGCGCACTCCCAGAAGACCTGGCGCATTATATTGCCAAGTTGGATTCGTCTTCCAACCCCAACCTCTACTTGTTTGCATTTCTCAGAATCATTCACCGTCTCAAAGCTACCCCTAGAACAGGCTGGCTTAACTATGACGTAAAACAACCAGGTAAATAATGAGACGCACCTGCAAAAGACTTTTTTTAAATCTTTCCTCTAACTTTCCTAGAATCCATTGCGGATCACATGTACCGTATGGGAATCATAGCCATGTTGAGTAATCGTAAAGATATTGATCTCAGTCATTGTGTCAAGATAGCTTTGGTCCATGACATGGCTGAGAGCTTGGTGGGTGACATCACTCCTTTCGATCCTGTCAAAAAAGGTGAGTATAACAACAATTTTCAAAGTATTTTGGCACCAATATTAACCTTTTCATTTTTCTGGGCTTATAGAGGAGAAGCATCGTCGCGAATACGAAACAATGATCTACATCTCCAACCTCTTGAAGCCGTTCAATTCTAGGGCTGCGCAGGAGCTTCTAGATCTGTGGAACGAATACGAAAACATCTCTTCACCAGAGGCCCGTTTCGTCAAGGACGTCGACAAGTTCGAGCTCATGGTGCAGACAGTGGACTTTGAAACCAGGGATCATTTCCAGACAGACCTGGGCCAGTTCATGGGTGTCCAAGCACAGATCAAGACTGACGAAGTCATTGAATGGGCCAAGGATTTGAACGAGGAGCGGCAACGGCTCAAGAAAGAGGCCGACAAAGAGGACTCGACAAATTAGCTCAACAATGATTGTTCTTGTGTTTATTTTGGCTGGAATAGAAAAACCACATAGACGTAGACATGTGTGTAATCTTCGCAACATCGAATACCACGTTCGTAACGTAACATGACATCCTATAAATTGTCGCGGCCAAACAAAAACGCTGCTGCCGTGTGCCTGGTCGCAATTGCTAAAACTCCTACTGCCAGTTGTATGAATAACAACACTCGGCACAGCGTAGCCTCGTCTAAAGGGCCTAAGCGTACCAAAACAAGGTTCAAAAGCGTCATATTAGAGACCTCCAGAACTGTGTCGCCAGATCCAGACTTTGTTTCCCAAAGTCCTATCAACCCGAGCTTGTTCAGCAACTTGAGTGCCATAATGGTGACTTTGGGTGTGCTAGGCTTGATCACTGCTTTCGACGGCTCTAATAATTCGGTTTCCTTGTTGAACTTCGGTAATCTGTGACGAGGGCAGTCTATAATCTTGAACAATTGAGGAACAGAGTACAAGAAATTGAAGATCTGAGGAGTGAAGAACAGTAATAACGTTTTGGAGAAATGGCCCAAGATACCAACGACGGCAAACACCATGCCAGAGAAATAGCAGTACGTATCGCCTACAAACACCTGAGCAGGGCACCAGTTCCTCATCAAAAGGCCAATTGATACTCCTAATAATGGCAACAACAGGAATGCCGAGAAAACATGTGATTCTCTGGCAGGATGGTCCACAGGGAACCTGAAAATGTAATAGAAATCATTGGCCAGTATGCAGAACGCCATCACTACCGTCTGGCCTACTTCTAAGCCATTAATACCCGCATAGATATTGATCGAGTTCGGGCAGAATATGGCTACCATTGCCATATAAGCATAATACAACCCACCCAAATCAATAAACGACGTACCTAACAAACTCTGTAGGAATGGAGGTACAACGACTTTAGTGACGCCAAAATCAATGTAATAAACCACCAATAACGGTATTGCAGCGATTGCAGGCATGAAGAACTTGTTTCTCCAACGGATATCAAAGATATCGTCCGCCACGCCTAAGATCAACATGCTCTGTAAACTCAGAATAGCACTGAGATACTCCGCGAGCTTGTTGTGAGGGAAAATATAATGCAGCGACGTATCTTGTAATGGCTCGGTGAGTTCCATTCCTTGGTCTCGATTGCCTCCTCCCGTAGTATCTGTTACCAAGTACTTGTAGAACATAAAAGGCATAAAGAAGTACATGCAGAAAAGATATACCAACGACGACACAGCACCCATGGTTTCTGGCAACAACGGCCGGTGATGTTTACTCAGGTCTTTTCCTGAGAAGCCTTTGGCTATAAACATCGGTCCTAATATAGGAACCAGTATATCGGTCACTGTTCCTCCGATAACAGCAAACCCTGCACTGGATATCAATGCATCTCCTTTAGGGTTGAACACCAGTAAGCCTCCGAGAACTAACAAGCTTAGTTGTATCGTGAGTCTGGTTTGCGGGCCTATCATGATATTCGACGGTTTAGAAACTGAACAAACTGAACAAACTGAAATCCTGGAACACTGGACCAAAAAAAAATGGCGAAATAGTGGACGTGTTGAAGGCAAAGTCAAAATCAGTCACGTAAAGTGAAGTAAAGTGAAGGTGAAATATTCCCGTCCTTTGAACCACGCGTCCAGTTTCAGTTCCAATTCACTTTCACTTTCACGTTTCGCTTCGCTCACCTCACCAAATCTCACTGATTCGAGTCAATACTGGTGAGGCTGAACCTTCCTTATAAACTTAACTTCCTTTTACAACCCCAACCAACTAATCTATTAAACTAATAGCACAACCAACCAACCATATTATATAGTATTATATAGCGTCACTCCATGAAATCGTTTGTGTCGGGGCATGAAGACCTGGTCCTAGACATTGCTTACGACTTCTACGGCAGGCGGTTGGCCACGGCCTCGGTAGATAAACACATCAAGGTGTTTGACAAGTCCGAAGATGGCTCCTGGGAACTGTGTGATTCTTGGAAAGCCCACGACGGAGTTATCGTCAAGGTCAGTTGGGCGGGACCAGAGTACGGCCAGTTCATAGCGTCGTGTTCTCATGATTCCACAGTAAGGATCTTTGAAGAGGACCCTCGTGAACCGCTTCTTAGCGGGAGGAGATGGAAGAGAAAAGTGACGTTGACTGATTTCAACGGTCCGCTTTACGATATCGAGTTCGCGCCTAGCCATTTAGGCCTGAAATTAGCATCCATTGGCGCAGACGGTATATTAAGAATACACGAGGCACTGGACCCGAATACCATGGGTTACTGGAGCTTGTCCAGTGAAGTCAGTCTCTTGACGAACCCTGTGGCTCGGCAATTACAGTCCTCATTTGCATTAGCATGGTGTCCCTCTGTTTTCTTCACCGAATATCTCGTCGTGTGTGCTTTGGAGGACGCTGTTATCTTCAAAAAAGACCGCTTAGGCAAGTTCCTGGAAGTAGCATCTGTACCTGGCCATAAAGGGCTGATTCGGGACGTTGCTTGGGCTCCTTCTATGGGCCGTGGTTTCCAATTAATCGCTACAGCATGTAAAGACGGTAAAGTGAGGATTTTCCGTATAGAGGAGGTGTCGTCGAATTCGTCTGCGGCCAATGTTGGTAGTGGTGCTAACGGTACTAATAGCAACGGTATTAATAGTAATACCAGTGGCAATTCCAACAATGGCACGAATAGCAACGGTAACTCGCACAATAGCAACGATATGGGCTTTAATGTGGAGTCTACGGAGTTCTCTAGTGGAAATTCTGGCTCTGGGAGTAACTCTAATGACCGTGATACAGACTCTGCTTCTAAGAGCTTGGACGTCACGCTTTTACATGAGTTCGACGACCATCAAGGAGAAGTGTGGCGAGTCTCTTGGAACTTGACCGGCACGATACTGTCTTCTGCAGGCGATGACGGCAAGATACGGTTCTGGAAGGCTGCGTACGGCGACAAGTTTCAGTGCATGGCTGTGGTGAGTGCTGAGCAGCGGGCCCAGTCTGATGAGAACGCTATTGTAGATTATTGATGGGAATACTGAGAGTGGAGGTTAATTACGAGGGCATGTGAGAAGTCATATTACAAGGAGAGGACAAAAGAAGAGAATGACGCTTATTTTTTTCTTTTTGTCGTCATGTCGTCATGTCAACTGGTCGTCAGCCGGTTCATCTATATATTGCTGCCTAATATTCGTTTTTTGTTTTTTTGTTTTTTTGCTTTTTGTTTTTCGTTTTTTTTGAAAAATTATTTAAATATCTGCAGATCAACCCTAAGCATTCACCGAGTCCATTTACGTTGTTCGCAATGAGAATCTTGGTTGGAGCAGAAGACTCTGGTGCCCTAAAAGGTAAGTTTCCTAGTTATCTGGCTATTTATATACTTCTATTTATCTACTTCTACTTGCCACCCCTAAAAATACTAACTCCAAGATGTCATATTCATCAAAGGAACCGATACCTCGAAGAAAGACAGCGCAGAACCTACTATCAAAACCACAAACGAGAAAGGCCGCAAACAATGTATAGATCAGTTTCTACGTCTCGGAGACGGCAGGATCATGACCGTGAGACGAAACGGCTTGGTCGAGCTGTATGGAAAGGACCCAGATTTGGAAGAAGAACCTCTCAAGAAATGGAATCTGAAATCTGATGATAGCCATAGGTTCATAAATATGCTTGAAGCACCATCCGCAAGAGACGCTAATAAGCCTAAGGTTTTGACAGCTAACAGTGTCGGCACGGTATTTATCATTGACCCTGACTCGGAAGAACTTGAGCCTGGCAAACTCGCACTAGTCAATGAACCACTACCAAACGACGATGCTGTATGTGCATTTGTATATAGCAAAAAGGAAGACCTATTTGCATACGGAGGAAACGAAATAGATCTACAAGTGATCAAGATGGCGATATCAGACGATAACTCTGCAGAGGTGTCACAAGTTTGGAAGGCTAAGAATGTCAAGAACGACAAGCTCAATCTCAGAGTCCCTGTTTGGATCAGAGACATCCGTATCCTTGAAGACGGCACTCAGAAAATCGTCACAGTAACTCATTACGGCCATATCCGAGTTTATGATATGAGACATGGTCGAAGACCTATACAAGAAACCAAGGTGGACTCGCCACAGATGGGTATCAAAAGAAGCTTGAATCATTTGACAAAGGGACCTTCTGAGTCGTCCATCATTGTAAGTGATTCTCACAGTACTGTAGAGCTTTTCGACCTTACAAAGAAGCTTTTCAAAGGCAAGTACGACGGTCCTACGGGCAGTGTCAAGGCTATGGACAGTAATGACCGGGTTGTAGCTGTGGGAGGTCTCGACAGGTATCTGCGAGTTTACGACATCTCTAGGAGAGAACAGCTTGGGAAAATATACTTGGGTACTCTGGTGACAGCAGTACTTATTCTAGAGGACGATTCCGATAAAGATGAAGGAGACGAGCTATGGGATGAGCTGGAGGCCAGGGTGACCAAGAAGCCGAAAACGGAGTAGTTAGTTGGTTAGTTTAGCATAGAAGATTATTGGTTGATGAACAACAGGCATGTATTAATGTATCAGCGCACTTGTACTACTACTATAAACAGAACATCTTGCACTTATCTTAGCTCGCCGTCGCCAACTTCTTGGTATGCTTGTCCTTTCGGTGATGGTTCTTCTTCTGACTATGCGGTGTATGTTGAGCTTTTGGTGCATTTGGTGCCTTCGTATTGGAGTTGGACTTTGCTGGTTTCTTGCCTTTCGAGTTCTGCGGATTATTGTTAGACGAGCTCGTAGTATCTTCTTTTCCTGTTTGCGGTACCCAATTGAGAAAATGGTCATCATTTTCCTCACCGAAGCTTATACACATATATTTATGCTCGAGTTGCTCCATCCTCGCAGGGTTTCGCTGCAGCATCTTGTACCAGCCTTCTATTTGCTCATGGGTCCAAGTCACTTTTGACTTGAATATCGATCTTTCGACTGAATTCCGCTGTTCTCTCAGGAACATGTTGGGATTAAGGTGAACCTCCTTATATGCCTTGTACACATTCGGCTCCTCTTCTGAAGGCAAGGCGAGTTTACTCTTCTTTGAAGCCGCTTGTTCCTGCTCCTCGTTCTCAAGCTCCTCTTCTTCATCCATCTGCATGGCAATCAAACGTTGCGTAATAGCCGCAAGCTCATCTGCTTTCGGGTCTTTTTGATTCGACGACGACGAGGAGGTACTCAATTGCTTGCTTGGAACTAGTTGTGGAGCCTCGTAGACAATCTTTTTAGGTGTTGGTCGTTCACCTTCTGCTGAAGCGTCCTTTTCTTTGGGGGCCTGTTCAGAAACCTGGTCAGAAACCTGGTCAGCGACCTGGTCAGGGTGCTCTAGAAGATAAGCCGTGGCATCCTCTACAGAGATGTATTGATCCAATAGCTGAGAGCACCGTATAAGACTGATATCAGGGAACATTTCGCGGAGCTTTTCCACAGCATGCCCCCTATTGGTCAGTATATCCAGTTCAGGGTAGTTCTTGACATTCTGGATCCACCATTTGTCTTCACTGAACTGTTTTGCTAAGATTTGAGAAGAGAAAATCACCGTCAAGAACTCTTCAGCGGCTTTTGGTCGTGTCTTTGCATGGAATAGGACTAGTTTCTGAAGCTTCTTCAGCAACAGAGACAGATTTTTCCGGGTCGTTATAAACTCGCAGACCTTGGTTACATTCTGAGAGCCGTAAACTCGCACAAGATTCCATATAAACTCCGGAGTCGGTTGACGGAACAAGTTGTTAGCTTTAGACGACGGATCAAGCAATATAGTGAACACACGCTTTCTCAGGTGTGGAACGGATTTAGTAGCTTCATTATAGTGAGCCAAGAAGGACTCTACAAACGCAGACACGTCGTCCATAGCTGTCCCTGATAGATACGCGTCGAGCACCGTGACCCAGTCGGACTCCATGTCGGTCCATTTTTCCTCTGGGATCTGGCTCTGAATGTCGTTGTCAGGGTATAATGCGAGCATTGATATAGATATAGATATAGAGACACTTGGTTATGATTGTATAACGAATGTACAAGGCAAACTGTGATCTTGGTGGTTGTATGTCTCAGAATTGACTACAAGAATTGACTTTCTCTTTTCTTCTCTGCAGGATTTCAAGTGGACGACATCAAGTTAAGAATCAAAATGCGGTATCCTTAGTATTGTAGTGAGTCATTCGAGGTCATGGTGGTGGTGGGGTCGTCAGCCTTGGCATTTGTCAGGAAATAGCTTAGACTATTGGGTAATTACCAGTACTAGATCCAGGTAGAGAGTACTGTCACTACTTGTACGCAGAAGACTAAATAGTATGCTAGGAGATGGATTTAAGTACAAGAAAGTATTATAATATAATTAATATATTGCCCGTTACATATAAAGTATACTTCTCTGACTTGTAGTGGTCTATAGTCTCTATGTCCCTATAATACCTTGTGGGGTTACCCTGCAGTGGCTGAATATGGTATCAGGTGAGCCAGTCAACCTTAAACCTCAACAAGATGCAGGTCCAATCCAAACTTGTCCATATGTGCGTATAGCGCCGCGCCTTTTGATCTCGGAGATGTTTGTGCGAGATCGGCAACTGAAAACTGAAAAAACCCCGTCATTGCAGAGTTTTGACTAAACCACGGACTTAAGAGTCAAGAGCCAAGCATGAGCCAGACAGAAATGCCCCAGGATAAGACCAGTTCTAATGATAATGGCAAACCTAGAGAGGTACAGGCCACTGTCCACAAGGCTAAGCATGCCGGGTTTATAGCAGGAGTGTTTTCCGGAATAACCAAGCTCACCGTCGGACACCCTTTCGATACTATCAAAGTCCGTATGCAAACGTCTCCTGAAGGCATGTTCAGAGGACCCATGGACTGTGTTTGGCAGACTCTGAAAAAAGAAGGAGTAAGAGGGTTCTATAAAGGAGCTACTCCTCCATTAGTGGGTTGGATGGTCATGGATAGCATTATGCTTGGGTCGTTACAGGTCTACAAACGATATATACATCAAACGTTCTATGCTAAAGAAAAGACCATGCCCTTACCAGGATCCCTTGTATCAGGAGTATTAGCAGGTTGGACCGTCAGTTTTGTAGCTGCACCTATAGAGCATGTCAAAGCTAGATTACAGGTACAATATGACGCCAAAACCAAGGTCTATACAGGCCCCATCAATTGTGCTTACAAATTGGTCAAAGAAGCTGGATTCTTCAGGGGGCTCTATCGTGGACTGTTCTCTACCATGGTTTTCCGTACGAATTTCTTGTTCTGGTGGGGTTCTTATGATATCTTTACGAGATGGTTCCAAACTCACACATCCATGACGGGCCCTGCCATCAATTTCTGGTCAGGAGGTTTGTCTGCCACGGTGTTCTGGATTGCCGCATACCCTTCAGATGTCATTAAGCAAACTATCATGACAGATAGCGTGCTCAATCCCAAGTATAAGACTTGGTGGTCTGCTGCTAAAGGAGTTTACCAGCTACATGGATGGAAAGGTTACCTTAGAGGGTTCGGGCCAACAATGTTGCGGTCGTTCCCTGCGAATGCCGCAGCGCTGACAGCTTTTGAAGCGGTCATGAAGTTTTTCTAATGTCTTTTTCTAATGTCTTATGGTGTTTCTGATATATTGATTCAACTGCTCTGAATACAAGAAGAGATGTACAACGGACGAATTTACTATGGACCTTGGTCCATAGAAGAGAAAACGAACCGAACCAAAAATAAATAAATAGGTATCCATATAAATGAACCATTTCCCTGTATAATTATGGCTTTTCCCACGGCTTAGACCGCACCCGTCCACTGGTCTGGGACCCAGATTCCAGACCTAGGATGGTGTCAGGTATTTCGCGGATACCAGGCACCGGCTGGCCCTCGACGAGATGCTCAATGAGCTCTTCGTAGGACAGGTATGAAGGCGACTGTTCGACCTGGGGTTCGTTGTTGTTGTCGTTGTCCTCTAGTTTCCGGCTATCGTCATGTTCCTGTCTTTGTTGTCCCTCTGTACTCTGTGCGCTCATTGGAAATGCTGTAATGATGCCAGTTTAAAGAGTATAAAGGGGGACAAAATGTGAAGAAAGCGAAGGACAATGAACTATACTAACGGTGGCTGAAATAGCGGGAAATGCGTGATGTGATTTAATGTGATGTGATCAGCTTAAAGTGTGAACTGAAGTAAGTCGTCGGTGTATAGAGAAGAGTCAGGAAATGACTAGCAACCAATAGCCAAAAAAGCAAAAGCGATTTCACTGAATCTCTAGATACGATGTATCTAGAAACGCACACAAACTCTAACTTCGATCTCCACAACCAATCAGTTGCTATCTACGGAAGCCACACAGTGACAGGCAAGTTTAATGATGGTCGCTCGGTCGCTCGGATAGCGCCGTGCGGGTTTCTGACTCTCCCCCTTCCCGAAACCTCGGCTTCTCCTCCACCTAATTATCGTGCGCTGAGCCGAAAACTGTTAAATATATAAAAGGCAGAGCGAAATCCGGGGAACCAACTTAACTTTATAATCTCTTCTTCTTACAACTAACCAGTGCACAATTCAATCAAAACGAAGGTAAATTGGATTGTTTTCTGACTTCCAGGTTATTATTTCTATTTTTTTTTATATTGACATTTAGTTCTCTTCTCGACTCCTTGATATCTCCAATGTCTCAAAACGATAACGTCGCACATGCGCTCTCAGGAGCCGGAGGAGGAGCCCTAGCAATGGTCGTCACATATCCATTAATCACGTTATCTACACGTGCACAGACCGCTACGAAAGCCAAGGTCGACAAGCTGAAAGATGAGGCTACTGCTGCTACGGACCCGAGTACCTCCAAAGCAGCTGCCAAAAACGCAGCCAAGGTCAGCTCTTTGGACCTGGCTAAGCAGATTATCAAGACAGAAGGTGTCTCGGGTTTATACTCTGGATTGGAAAGCGCTCTTTTCGGCATCTCCGTCACAAATTTTGTCTATTACTACTTCTATGAAGGAACCAAGGCGATTTACCTAAAGAAGAACCCGCAATTGACTACTGGGCAATCAATGATGGCTGGGGCTATTGCCGGGTCAGCGACTTGTGTGCTGACCAACCCTATCTGGGTCATCAATACCAGACAAACAGTCAAGAGCAAAGGCGTCGACAGCAAGAAGTCCACTATTGCGACTATTAAAGATGTTGTGCAGAAGGAAGGAGTCGGTGCGTTGTTTGCCGGCCTCGCTCCTGCGTTGGTCTTGGTGATCAACCCTATCTTGCAATATACCATTTTCGAGCAACTCAAAAACTTTGTAGAGAAACGACGCAAAATTGGTGCTCTTGATGCTTTTTGGATCGGTGCTTTAGGCAAGATTGTCGCTACCAGTGTCACGTATCCTTATATCACTTTGAAGTCGCGATTACAAGTCAAAGCGGAAGGTGCGAACTCCTCGTTGATCAAAGGTATCCAGAAGATCATTGAGTCTGAAGGTGTGTCTGGTTTGTACAAGGGCATCGACACCAAGATTGTGCAGTCTACCTTGACATCTGCGTTTTTGTTTTTTTTCAAGGAGCAACTATTTGCCGTTGCTCTTGTTCTTCTGGGTCTGATAAGGAAATTAAAAGGTGCTAATTAAAGAGAGAGAGAGACATTATATATGAATATTACATTAGTATACAAACTGGAAATACCTGAAATAATTTAGTATCTTAGTATCTTGTAATTTGATTTTAAGTGCACTTAGTTTCGGTAGGCCTGGTTGGATTGATGAATTGAACTGGATTCAGCATGGCCTGGCCTGCCTGCAAGCTATGATCTAACATTCCATTGCGTCCTGCTCAGCCCAATTCATCTCTCGCACATATCATGTCTTTTTCTTGTCTTCCTATTTACACCAGTAGTTGGTTGATAATTGGTTGACAATGGTTGAATGTACTAACATCAAGCTCGCTTGGCTCACTTCGTCTTGTTCCTATTATCACCGGGATCAAAACAGTCTATGAATATACCGATCCCCCAGCAGTTGATCAGGAAAAATGCAATTGTCGACCAGAAAAGTCCCGGATAAAAAGTAGACACTCCGAGAAACTCCAAGATATAACCCATGCGTATCCACGCCGCCTGGCTTAAGATCCACAGGCTCAGCCAGACTATAATAGCCTTGATTTTACTATGCTTGATCAACGACTCGATATAGAACGGCAACAGTACCATATACCACATGAAATACTGGCTCGTACAAACCTTGTTGAATGTCACGAATGCAAACGTCTGCAAGAAAAGAGTCTTGACGATGTCTTTCCTAGCGAACGCCAACGGTATCGCGATCCCTGACAAGACCAACTGTGGTAAAAATGCGTAAATGGCAGTCGCAGAACCTAAGAAATGCCGGCCACTAGACTCCAGCTGATCTTGAACAGGCGGCGATGACCACATGTATAAAAACGTCGAGTAAGGAGAAAAGTTATGCCTGTGATCCACCCGTGATAGATGATGTAGATAACTATGTAAAAGAAACGGGTAACCGTAGATCAAGTACATGGCACCAGTCAACACTGAGAACGACAACAAACACGCTACTGCGAATTTTAATCTGTTTGCATTTTGCGAGATCAAATCAGCCAATGATTTGACCTTCTTGAGGTCTTCGAGGTCACCATCGAGCCACCATAGCACTGTAGGTATATAAATGATTGGATAAATCTTGAAATGCACCGCGAACCCAGCAAATAAGCCACTTAATACCACACGTTCGTTACAAGTAGCCCACAGAAACAACATGACAATTGCTCCTAGTAAACCTTCGCTGCTTCCTCTGGTGGATATCGTGCTGACCATTGGGTTCAATAACCATGTAGATGCATATAACACGGCTTTCGACTCGTCTAAGCCTCGTTGTCTTAATAGCTTGATGATCAAGTAACCAGCTACAATGTCTCCAATGGAGAAAATCACCTTGCCGAATGCAGAGAACCATACGATACTAGGAACAAGCATCCACGACAGCAATGGTGTGTATCTGTAAGTAGCTCTATCATAAGGACTAGTGTTAGGGCCTCCTTGCACGACAAACCTCGCTGCGTCTGTGAAAACAAAATAGTCAATATCTGTGAACCTCAGCTCCATGGTGGAGTCCTGGTATAAGCCCCATAGTAGAAAGCAAACCCTTTGGATGATTGCCAAAAGAATCGCCGTTTTTGTTTTCATGAAAGAAAAGGGAGGCTATGAGTGTGTGGGTGAATATGAATACAAGTGGTTGAAAGAATGGTTGGTTGAACTGATATTTGTTTAGGTTTGTTTAGCTAAGTAATGTCTTGCTTGTACAAAACTAAAAAAAAAGTTAGGTTGACGTTAGCCTTACGTTACGTTGTGTTATGAACTAAGTCAGTCAGTTGGTAAATGCCGTACGTGTGCAGTGCGGCCAAGTAGGCTCAGCAGCTCAGCCTGGTTCGGGGGGTCTCAGCTCAGCCTTCCCGGTGCTTTTTCTCTTCTCTTCTCTTCTCATATTACTATTATTATTATTATATTAATATTATATAATCAGTGGTACTTTTAATACTATTACTAACGTAATCCATGGCATGTCCTGGTTTTCTTCTCTTAGTGTCTGTTTTAGTTATGATATTAATAATTGATCTGGCTGATTTATTGATCAATTGACTGGCTGCATACACCAAGCTGGCTTCGCTCACTTGATACGCTCGTTAGCAGTCCAGGATCAAAAAGGAACACCATTCTCGGGAATAAACGGGCCTTTGTTCGCCTCCTTCAGCAGTCGCTGATACGTCAGCTTCTCAAAGTGGTTCATGGCTCCGAAATACATCTTGCCTACCGTATCCGTCTCTATGATGTGAAGCAACCGGCTGGTCTTGAGTCTGATAGCATGGTCTCTGTGGAACAATCCTAGTGACAGAATAAACATAGGATCCGCTCCTGGGCCAGTGCTCCCCCCTGAGTTGGTTATATTCGACGACGTAGCTCCTAATATAATCGTGTTGCTACTGCTGGGGTTCGTCTGTACTTCCAAGTTCGCCGATATAGCCAGCAACAACTTAATGACATCGTCGTGATCTTTGGTATTCGAACACAAAAGATCATAAATAAGCTCCGACTCTTCGTTGTCAAGCGTGAAATACTTCAGTTTGTCCAGTAGATGGTCATAGTCGACAACGGTTTTAGGAGGCTTGTTCCAAGCTAAATCACGTTGATCTTCGATAAAATACTTGTAACTGCGAGATTCCCGCCAACCTTCTAGCACAGCGCCATATAATACAAAGTCTTGCTGACGCGCTTGGTCAGAAGTCCATACGTAACCATGTAAAGGAGACACCACGTAATTATGATCGTTCATACTAGGCCATAAGTTCGTGGCTCCGAACTTGTAATCTTCATACACGGCAGTCATACGCACAATTCGTTTGATATACTGCCAGCATCGCGACCTCACGGATATGTCTCCATAATGGTTCGTCAACATACGTTTCAAGTCGTCAATCAGCTGCACATCTTCCAAGTTGTAGTCGGACTCGACATTCGCTGGCGCAGGTTCACTTATATCTTTGGAGATTTTGATTTTCTGAGTCTCCAGGTCTATAATGATATCCCACCATGATGGATGATGTTCAAACGTAGGGTTCTTGACTCCTGCAATGTAACCAGGAGTAGCTAATAAGTCGTCGACCTTGCTGAGATCTGTGTACGGGAATGCATGTTTGGCTAGTGATCGCAAGATACCTCCGGACCCTAATGAACACGCCGCTAAGACCATTTCCGACACTTCTTGCGAGGGGGTGTTGAGGCCGACAAACAGGATCCGTTTCTGAGTTAAAAGCGCGTATATCAAGACTAATATCGGCGGAGTGTTCGCTCCATATATAGTCAAGTGTGGATGGTAAGATTGCGCAAATGTCTGGTTAGAATTGATCAGTAACGACACCAGCTTGCCCATGGAAAAGTCTCCTACAGTGTCTTCTATTTGATCTGTAGGGATCTTGACCGGTATCTTGAGGTTCTTAAACTGTACTGTGGTGTCGTAGAAATGGCAATCTCGGATCAGATTGGCTCCAGACAAGCTGCTCATAGGTCCGCTTGTTATACTGGTGTGGTGGTGGGTAGCTGAGTTGTTGTTGGACTCCGGATCGGTCTTGATATCCAAGTACTTCATTCTGTCGTCGATAATGGTATCGTTGTCTCGCATGGTTTGAAACTTCTCTGAGAACAGCTGAGTGTTTTCTGAGCACGCTAATAACAGTTTTTCATCTCTAGTGAGAACTGGTAACTTGGCCAAATCCAATGTGTTCAAGCTGTCGTACAAATCTCTGAGACAAGTATACTCTCCGGACTTGAAATAGTCGTCTAAAGCGAGAATCAACAAAGGCTTGAAGGTCTGGAAAAACGAGCATTGCGTAACAATACACATGGACTTGACTACAGCGCCTCTTTTTACTGCAGAATCAAACTTGGTATTGACCAAGTTCAGTACAAAGTACTGTTTGGCGGTCTGTTTGTCTGCCTCGTCCGGCAGATTATAGTAAAACTTGTCCTCTTCTCCATCGTGTGATTCTGAATGTTAGTTAGATCGATAATCTGGGTTGGGTGATATAAACAAGTCAACAATATAATAAAGACCAAAAAAAGATCAAATTGACAAAAGCTAACTGTATTGTTCATCTACTCCGGTCTTTCATTTCGTTTCGTCGCAGTTCTTACCAAGTCATCACTTGTATTCATCATAATCAACTTACCTTTTTTGTACAGGAAAAACACCGTCCAATCTTGAGTTCGGGCATGGGATTGATCCGGCAGCATGAGCTCAGCCATGGTCTGCTTATCGCAGACGATTGGCTGGGGGAACTGGTACGTGACCGTAGGCCCTGCATCGATGTCGAACTCAGCAGTGAGCACGTATTCCACTGATAAAGACATGTTGAGTTGAGTTGTGCTGCTTCTTGTGTAGATACAGATAGCTAGATAGACACGTAACTTTGGGCGAACGAGTGGACACAATATAGAATATTAGGATATCACACAATACAGATGGCTTGGGGTTTAGGCTGTATATAAATAACAATGGTTGATCTGTTCCTCACTATGAAGGCAGACGAAAAACCAATGAGTATAGTTCCCGCCGTGAAATGAATGTCCGCTGTTCGGCTTGGTTCAATTGACTGCTTCCCTGGATGACCCTTGTATGTTCTTTGTATGCGAAAGGGTTGCCTGGCCCCTGAAGCCCGCACGACTAAAAGCCAGCAGCGGTGCTTTGTGAGGTTTTCGGCTGCCGTGCTGAGATTTACGTAAGCCCGATATCTTAATACGTGTCACCCGGGCGACCAAGATGGATGCGGACACATTGCAAATGGACTTGGGGCAACAGACCACAACACAACACGATAGATTTATTGTATATTTATTTATTTATTTAATCATCTGTTTATACATTTTATACACATTTACCAAGACATTACAATAACTACAGCAACTCGTTCTTGAATACCCTCTCTATTTATCTCACACTCACTCTCCTACCCGATCTCTCTCCTTAAATCACTCCTCCTCTCCATTCCTCTCTCCTTACAGTAATCCTCAGCATCGTTTCTCGACCTGCCACCTAATTTATCCCTTTTGGGACGGACGCTTGGGAGTTGTGCGAAAAAAAAAAAAGGCGCCGAATGAACCTCCCATAATCTTTCATTCTTACTATTCACACACACTTCTGTACCGTGAAGCAAACGCAATCTGTGCTAGTCCCTCTAGTTACAACCCAGCTACACCACCTCTAAGAAAACAATCTTTATCTGAATAATAATAATGGCGTCTTTACTTGATAAGAGTCTTGATGAAATCATCAAGTCCAAGCCCACTGTAAGGAGAAAGAAAGTCGTGTCCGGTGTGAGGAAGACCAAAGCGGCGGCTGTCAAAAAATCCGCTGCTGCTACTAAAAAGACTCCTACGGGCTCTTCTGGTACCGGTAACAAGAAGACTGGTGCCAAAAAGAGCAAGAACGGTGCTGCCGCTGGTGCCGCAAACCCCGTGTTGAGCTCCCTCGGTGAAGCGGGTCTGTTGGCAACAAAGGTCATTGTATCCAATTTACCTACCGATATCGACCACATTGCCGTTAAGCAGTTCTTCAACTCTACACTTGGTTCTGTCAGTAGATGTGATGGTATCTTCAATTCTCAAGGAAAGCCTACTGGTACATTCCACGTGACTTTTAGTAAGGCTGGCGTGGCTGCTAAAGCTGTACAACGTTATAACGGCACATCTATCGACAATGGTAAGAAGATCATGAAACTTGACTTGGTCTTGGAGCCTACCAAGAAGTCGTTGGCTGCTAGGATCAGTGCCCCAGCTGCTAATGCCGAGGCTAATGCTGGTGGTGCTAGTACTGGCAAGAATAAGAAGAAGAAGGCTAAGAAGGCTGCGGCTGTAAACGCTGGTACTGCCAAGATTGATGCTTCTGGTAAAACGAAGCAGAAGAAGAAGAAGGTTGCTCGAAAGCCTAAGAAGACTCTCGAGGAACTTGATGCTGAGATGACTGACTACATGAACGGCAAATAAGCGCGTTTTATTTTGTGTGATGACAGCTTAAGGCTGTTTTATTGTTATTTCTGGATTTCCTGGATTTCAAGCTTCAAGAAGATTGAAATCTAAAAAATTCGAACAAGACAGAGAAAACTAAAATAAAAACCTAAGATCAAAGAAGAAGAAAAGAACGAATCCCGAACCAGTCGTGGATGATGGAACAAGCTTTGCCTTGTGCTTTTTTCTTACTCTCATTTTTTATTTCTATTATGAAAACAAAAACCAGGATTATACAGCAACATGTTTTATTGATTATTTTTTAACTATTTATTTGGCCCGGATTACTTTGCATATCTTATCATGAAATGGTGCAGGCCTGACCAGCAGAGTATTTCGGAACTGTCTTGATTGAGATGGACTCAATTCCTGTCAGCGAATCGCCACTAGGCTCGGGTTTCCAAACCAAGTATTGCGACACTTTATCCGACTCTACATTGATCTTCCAAGTGCCAGAAGTAACCACAACATCTGAATTAGATACAGATGAACTGGGGTAGTAAAACTCTGGAAGGAATATGGTCACAATAGGTTCCTTGCTTTGGTTAATTGGATCCGTAGCCTTGGCTGACGTTGGTGATGATGATGCTGCTTTTGTGAATTGAGGACCTGCGAATTTGAAACTCGCTGTAAACAAGGCTTGTTTCATATCGAATGAATAGTCAATCAACTCTCCATTTGTGGATGTGGGATGAGGTCTTGCCAAAGCTTCCATGACTCGTACGCCTTTGTACAAAGTTGAATTTGTACTGGCAGAGTTATCAAAGTCGTTGCAAAAGATTGAGAAATCTTCGCCATTCCAGTTGTCACCATTTTTTTGGGTTGATGACCTGGTATATACCCACCAAGTATGATGAATATTGGCTTGTTCCAAGGCATGAGAATGAGAATCTACTGCATGGTTGTAGCTAGAGGGACTCATGTTGAATGGAACACCGATTTCGGTGATTACCAATGGTATACGACGATCGAAATAGGAGTTGGCTTCCTTTTTCAGGTAACGGAGCTGGCTTTTCAAGCACTGTCGAATAGCGCTATGACCTAGTCTCAACGCCATGATTGGAGGATTTGCATAACGGTTACGAAGAACACCTAATGCATCCACGTTGATTGGACGCCACTGCCTCATCATCAAAGTCATTCCATCGTAATAATGCGGTGCATATACAGTTTTGTCATCAATGACTGCTGCATTATGTTTATTTGCAATGTCTTTGAGGTTTGGCGGCGTGCAATTGACTGGAGGTTGCATGAACATGAGCCAATCTTTGGAATTCACCTTGTAAATACAGTCATCACGATATGACAGGTAATGATTCAGGAAGAAGACATTGACGAAATCGTTGCTGGCCAGATGCCGACCGTTTTCATCTAGAGCGAAGTAATCAGGCTTGACAAGAGCATAACGCTTGTCAGTTTTTTTGTATATTTTATGAAGTTGGAACACGCAACCAGCGGTCCAACTTCTAGTCCAGTTATAGGACTTGTCTATCAAGTCCAAAGCTTGTTGATCTAACCAGGCTTGCTGTCCTTTAGGGTCTATTACAGTAGAGCTGGTTTTTTTGACACCAAAACTTGTAAATCGGTAAATATCTACAGTTTGAGTCTGACCTACGCCTAACAACATTGCTTGATAAGGAGTAGGAGACGGACCCAACTTGACGTGATGATGAGCATTAGGAAGTGAATCGAGATCTTGGTACCCTATTAAACCATGTCCAGGTTCATTCATGCTTTCCCACCCAATGATAGTTTTAGGATTGTAATTATTTATAGCAGTGGCTAGTGCAGCCACAGCATTCTGGAAACAGGTTTGTAAATATGTTTGTACATTAACTCCATTGATGATGCATTTAGGGAAGAATGTCTTGCCTGCGTAGAAGGCCGTGAACATTGTTTGACACGCTAGTCGGTGGTAATTGGATGCCCATAGCATATCGATATCGGTATGTTTGGTGCCATCCATAGCGGCCAAGGTAGCCTCAAAGTTGTCCGGGTTCAATCCTAAGACGTAGAAGGTCCACAGGGGCGCTCCAGAACCGAAGCTGAACCGGGACCAAATGTCTTGGTGCGGGTCCATGATAACGTAGAACCCATGTTCTGCGCATTTCGTGACAAGTTTGACCATATATTCGATATAGTCGTTATCGTATTGGCCCGGGCCGTTAGGTTCCAAAGCATCCCACGTGAACAGGAGACGCAATGTATTGAATCCTAAGCTTTTGATGCGTAGTAAATGCTCGTCTGCTTCATCTAGTGGGAAACTGTTGGTATAAGAGCCGTCAACAGGGCTTTTCATATCACCACATAGATTTATACCTCTGAGGTTGACATACAATCCGTCGTCGGAGTTGACAAACCTCTCGCCGGATATCTTAAGCATGATAAGAAATGAGGACGCGGGTAGTAGTAGAATACAGTAGAATGTAATTCAATGTAATGCAAAGCAAAGAGATGAAGTTTTTAGTTGATTGTTAGTTAATTAGTTAGTGAGTTGGTTGGATGATTCGGGCAGTCAGCTTAGTTTTAGCTGGCTTAGCCGAGAAAGCGGGAGGGGATGTGTGTATATATGTATAAGGTAACGTTACTCTATTTTGACGGGTTAATAATCCAATCCATTATTGGAAGGCAGGCAGGGAATGATGGCCGACCGCAAACGGCTGACGGTAGTAACTTTTCCGAGGTCACGTGACTATTTATGTTTTTGGTGGATTTCTTATATGATAGCTAATCAAAGCACGTAGTGGTATTGAGTGGATCAATGGCAACAATATAGTAGGGGAACTCTAAACAAAACAAAAAAGAAAAGTATCAAATATCAAATATAAAAAGTATTTCTTTACTTGGCTTTTCGGCCAGCACAGTAGAACTAAAGTTAGTAAATGCAAAGTTTAATTGATTGGTAAGCCTGAATATGCTACTTACAGCCATGATCTTGGAGTTTTCCAAGTCCCACACTCCAGAAGTGGCGTAGATATCCCGGGACAAGATATCCAAGACCTGGTCTTTGCTTTCGGCGAGAACAGTCAGGACGGATCCCTGGAGGTCAATTGGCTCGGAGAATTCTGGGGCGTAGCCACCTCCGGCCGTAATGACTCCCTTCTCGAAGAGCTCCTTAAATCCCTCGAGGTGCTTAGATCTGACGGACATTCGTTTTTCCAGGGCATTGGGGAAGTCAGGCACGATTGCCAGGTATTCTCGTAATGTGGGCATGATTGGGTAGTTGGATTGAGTGGTAGGAGTGTTGTAGGAGTATTTGGTAAGTTGGTTGAATAGATATTCCAAGAAGTTGTTCTCAAAAGCTCCTTTGGATGTTGGAATATTAGAAATCCGTCGTTGGGTTGAAAATGCACAGTTGGTTTTCCAGTGTTTTTTGTTTTTGTTTTTGTTTTTTGTTTTTCGTTTTCTACCTTCTACTTTCTATTTTTCACTCTACTTTAAATATTTAACTGTAGTTGGCCTTCACAGTGAGAGTCTGTCTCCTAGATAACACGACACGACAACACTATCAGTCTTTACAGTCCCAGGAAAGTCGAGTTCTACAGTGCCAACATGTGGCTTTCTGATATTCAAAGTGAGTATAGGATTAATCGCTGAGATCGACCAGGTAACAACAGTCAGCTTTTTTATGTTACTAACAGATATAGAATGTGGAGTAGGGTTCACGGCAGCTGGTGAGTACGCGTTCAGAGAGGAAGCAGAGCAGCAGAGAAGTTTGAACAGACATGATAACAATGCGGCCTAACGCTTTCGTGAATCAGGTATCGCAGATCAAAGAAAACGCGTCAAATCACCAAGTTCATGCTAACAATTCCCACACCAATCAGTGGTGATTCTGCTAAGCTCATGCCATGATGCCATGCCATGCCTAACGGCGCAGGTCTGTCTCATCTCATACTAATATCGTTATAGGAGTGATCTTCTTCGGTCTAGGAGTGCTCACGTTTTTTGATTCCGCATTACTGGCGTTCGGAAATGTAAGTTTAGTTTAGTTTTTGTTTTGTTTTGTTTTGTTTAGTTGTTTCTACTGGGTTTGTGCTAACTATAGATTCTGTTTGTCACCGGCATAACTCTGATCATTGGTCTACAGAAGACCATTATTTTCTTCACAAGGCCCACGAAGATTAGAGGTTCGATATGCTTCGCAGTGGGAATCCTGATGATTCTGATGAAGCGATCATTTATAGGGTTCTCCATAGAACTCGTGGGGATTCTCCAGTTGTTTGGCGACTTCCTGGCCGTGATTGTGTCCTTCTTAAGATCCGTGCCATTCATAGGGCCTTTGCTTTCGCATCCCTTAATTGCACCTACCATTGACAGATTAGCAGGAATCCGCGTGCTTCCTGTGTAGATGTATAGATATGGGAAATTGAAATCGACATGTCAATGACGAGTCAAACAACAAAAGTGAATTATCGAACTGTGGGATTATCGCTATATTTGTATCTAAGTTACTGAAAGAAAGAAACTGGTACAAACCAAATGTCAGACATTTTTCTCAATAGCATGTGGTCTTATTCTAAGCAAAAAGTCGACATTTTCAATGACAATTTCCACTTCAATTTCAATTTCAATGACAATGACAATGATATAATAATGATGATATGGCGGCAGTGGTCGTGGTCAGTTCATTTAGTGACTGTGAAATATAGAATATATATAGTTGCGATATGATATGATATGATGACAACACACCACACAAACACAACACGACACAGGCAAAACATCCACCAAACAAAGCCTAAAGGACAGGAAAAACAACATCAACTAATAATCTACACTGATCAAATAGTCTGCGAGCTGTTCCACAATCTTGGTGGCCTCGCCGGGCTGTGTAGGAGGACTGTAGTGTGCAATTAGAATGGCCTGTTTGGTTCGCACGCCAATGATACCAGTCTCATCCTTCTTGCCGTAAATGGACCGGTCGTCAGCTTTAATCAAGAAATACTTGACTCCACTAATATGCAAGCCTCCGGACTGCAACTTGACAGGGTTATCGAACCCTGCCGCAATCTCTGCAATCTCTGGAGCAGAAACACTGAAGCCGGAGCTCGCAGCCCACACACTGTCGCCTGCTTTAGAGTAGATGGCGGCTTGATCTATTTTGCCGGACCCTAACAAATTGTCGATATAAGCTTGCCAGGACATGATTATTTTTAGCTTTTTGGTTAGGTTTGGTTACAAGAGTAAGACAAGAGTTAGAGCAAAAGACGATGCTTTCTTACTGATGATTGTTTGGCTTTCTATCACGTTGAAACGAAACGAAAAGAAGGAAGGAAAAGGAAAGGGGAAGAAAGCAAGAAGTCGCAGGCTGAAATGGGTGGGTAGCGTAGCTGGGATGGGATTGATTGGGAGTGAGAGCGACCGACCTACCGGAAGGGAAACTCATCGTTGCCACGGTGAGGAGAACGGAGGAAGGGAGCTGAAGAAGAGAGGGAGAGAATGATATTTGAGTTTTGTTTGGCTTAGGAACATTATAAATATAAATTCTAAACAATAGGAGCAAGCAAGGAGAAAATAGTTGGTTGGTTTGTGGAAATACTTTGGTCGTCTCTTCAGACCTTCCAATACTCTTTGAATATCTTGTGAAACGTTCTGATGAAAATACAAAACTGAAAAATATAGAGGAAAATTTAACCAAAAAAAAAAAAAAAGTTTAGAAACTTCAGAATCAACCAACCTCAGAGTCTCTTAATTTCTCTCTGTACAACCAACAACCAAACACAAAGCACTATGGAGGTTCACAGCCTAGAAGAGAATGCAGGAGTGTCCAAGATCAAGAAACGGCTCAGGGACCTGCAACGGCTGCACAAGAAGCTCACTGCACCAGGTAGTAAGAACAACAATAGTGAGAAGATCCAGGAATGCGAGAAAGCCATTAAAGTAGCGAAAACCCAGCTAATAGACGCCGAAGCACTCGCGAGGAAACGTAACACAGCTAATAAGTACAAAATGGTCAAGTTTTTCGACCTGAAAAAAGCCCAGAGACGCTTAAAAAGAGCCAGGAACCATATGCATAGTCAACCCACTGATCCCGAAGCCAAGCACAGCTATGACAACTGCTTGCTTGATTATTTATACATCAAGAACTTCCCTCTTGATCACAAATACTTGTCTATCTATGTAGATGACAGCGTTATAGGCAGCGAAGCAGAGCACACAGCTGCGTCTATATCGGACGATAACATTGACAATACCAGTGACAAGACTCTCAAAGCTGCATTGATTTACAAAAAGGACTTGAAAAGGAGGATCGAGGAGGGAAAAATAGATACGAAGGTGAAACTCTGAGAAAGAGGGCTGGAAATTAGCGATTATCCATAGTTGATTTGGCTGCTAGTTGACTGTTTAAGTTGTCTAAAATAATAATTTATGTCGCTGAGTCGAGGTAGATAGGATGTAGGACATCATTTGATGGGAGACAACGAGGTTTAGAATGAGTCCTTGAGCCATTCGAGTAGGTGGTTCTTTTGTATGGCGTGAATCACGTATATGGTCTGCATCACCTGTACCAGTACCATCTGTAGTACCTCTGTACATATGTTATGCTTGTAATACGCTATATCAACATAGAGCATTATAGAACATCACATAAGCAATAGCAACATGCTAATCACCACCCATAAATGTTCAAGATGACCCACAGACCTGCGGTCTGAGGTCTGCGACTTGCCTAAACATTACTCGTCCTCATCGTCAATGATTCGTCTCTTTTTATGGTCCCGATTGGCATACAGCTCCGTTCCCTGCTGCTTGACACGTCGCAACCGGTCGGCGTTATCGTCCGAGTCTCCGTCATTGTCTACGAGCTGGTCGTCATCTTCAGAATCGCCCTGGTCAGCTTCTCCCTCGTCTTCGTCCTCATCGTTGACCACAAAGTCATCTTCCTCGTAGTCATCTCCTCCAGCGCCACCACCACGTGTAGAATACCGCATAGCGAGCTCTTCCTCTTCGTCATCGTCCAGTTTATATGTGCTTCCCGTGACTCGTTTGCGGTAACTGGTGTTCCCAGCACCGGTATCCAGGCCGTCTTCCTGCTGTTGACGCTTGCTCTCGAGTTTTCTTCGGGCCTTTTGTGCCAACATCTGCTGCTTCTCCGCCTCTCGTTGGATTTTCTCAGGGTCATCGGTCGTGGCAAAGTTTCGCACTGTGCTGACATTGTCATACTGTTTCTTAGTAAGAGCCTGTGCTAACTTGACATGAGTCAATGATGCCGTGGACGTAGGAATGAACCTCGCAGTCTTCTCCAAAACTCTCGAAGTTTGCAAAATCTCATTGGTGGAATGCGAAATACACACAAAAGTAGGGTCGTACATGTCTTGTTCCTGGACGTCGAAGAACTCGGAACCTAACTGTAAAGACATGCTGCCGTCGGACCACTGTACAAACCTAGCATTGGACTGCTTGACCATTCCTCCAGACTTGCTAGCAGCATATTTCCACCTCAGCGTGTTTTCATCGGACAATCTCACGTTCGGAGTGTCGTTTTTCTCGTCTTGTTTAGCCTCTTCCAAGAACTTTGCCGAATCAAATGGTTCTGGAGCCAAAGTTAAGAACGCTGGTACTCGTACAAAAAATGAGTCTTTTGATCGATGCGACGGAGCATATAACGGAATCACGTCTTCTCTTATTCTCACAGGACGTTCTTCTACAGAGGAGTCGGAGTCAGACTCATTATCAGAGCCCGAATCCAGTCCATTAGACTTTGTGCGTGTGCTTTTAGGAAGTGCGTCGTCGTCATCATCTCCAAAAAGACCCAACCCGTCATCATCGTCATCATCATTATTACTGATCTCATCAGAAGGAGGATCATTCACCACTTTGTCTTCTTCAGGCTCATCGCCAAACAGGTTCTCGTTGTCTGACATGATTGGTGGATCACTTCTGAAGGATAAATATGCGAAGGTGAAACGTGAAGGTGAAGGTGAAAATGCTGATGGGAGGGAAGTGGAAAGTGAAAAATGAAAAATTGTGTGAAGAACATCATATAAGATGAGAGTTGGGTGTCATTCTAAGGAGCTATAGTGAGGGGAGGGACTGAAGAGAGATCAGAACTAATGATTTGACCCAATTTCTATTATTATTATTATAATTATAGTTATTTTATTTACCAATATAAACTTGGTTTCTGTGAGCTCAGGAATTTTGGTATTTCAGGAGGATTTGCACCTACCAAATCAATGAAATTAATAGGCCAGTAGATAATACGGCTTGTAGATAGTTAACATAAGGTAACCAGTTGAGTTGAAGAACTGGAGCAAGAGGAACACAAAAGCACAAAAGAAAAAAACAACTAAACTTTAGAATCAATTCGGAGTACGAGTTAAACCAGGTTACAGTTGTAGTTGCGGCTTTGGTAGGTAACTGGTTAGGCCAGATATCTAAGCAATATTGACGATCCATACAGATCATACGCAATAATGGCATATTGTCTGTGAAGTATAAAGAAGCAAAGCACTACAGAACAGTCAGCTATTTGCAACTATCTGCAACCAAAATACTTACATATAGTCAGAAACACTCACTTGATACATATACATTATAATCCTCCCTATAATTATACTCTAACTGTCCTACTATCCTTATCTAAACGAGCTCTCTGCAAGAGTCTTGTCGTCCTAGAGCCAACGGTCGAGTACTCTTGGACAGCTGAAACTAACCAACGACGTCTGCCTCCAACCTGCCTGTCTGCTTTCTGATCTAAACGGAGAGACGTCAAACCACTTTTTCACTTACTTTTACTTTTACTTTTACTTTCTTGGAAAACTAGAGCATCCCGATCGGGAAGGAGTACGGCTGATATAAGAAGGCTGGAAAACGGAGAGCGGTGAACGGCGAGGCAGCCAGCCAATCAGAACACGCAAGCAGTGTCGATCAATACTTTAATCAGACCGTCGAATCGAAAGATTAGTTTTTAAGCTTTTTAGGTGTAAAAGAGTTGGATAATCGAGTGGTGTCGACAAAAAAGTTTTAGGGGAGGGCGTTGTTACTTAGTTACTAAGAGATAAGAGATATTACCGAGGGTAATTTTGGGCCTTTCTTTTAGTGGAGGTTATAGTGCTGACGCTATCGCTGTCGGCGAAACCGCCGGTGATGTTGATACGATGTCGGGCTTATCTATGAAAAAAGATATGAGGAATCCAGATCTCAGAGGTGGACCTCAAAGGTGGATCTGAAATGTAGAGATTTGGGTGCCAGATGCGAATACGGCTAAATTATCCGAGGCAAGAAGGAAGCCTCTAAAGGAGGTCCAAAAAAGGAAGCCTCAAAAAGGAAGCCTCAAAAAGGACTGGAAAAAGGACTGGGAGTAAGGCATGAAGAAGCAAAGGTTAGGGAAATAAGAGAAGTACGTAATTTAAACAAGTAAGAAAGGTAAAATGTAGGTTGGGTTGAGTTCAGCAGATCAAAAGCGTCGAGGTTTAAGGGGTTCAGTTATAGATAATATAGATCGATCGATGAGACAAAATGATAATCAGTCAAACAAGCCATGCGACGACACGCATCGTACAACGAGGTCAAGGGCCCAAAACCGTTACAGACCGCTTCCAAAGTCTTGGCAAAGCATGTCCCAGCAAGCCAGTTTCCTGGCCAAAATGGCATACGGCATGCACGGAAAGGACAGGCGGACTTAGGAAACGACTCGGGGTGGCCTATCCGTGTACTGGTACGGGTAGACGGGTTTCAACGGAAGTGTCAAAAAGGAACGATTATCGAATAGGACTGGCATTCTAGTTCTTGAACGTTAATTAGATAGTTAGAGATAGTTAGAAGACAAAAGAAGACCAGGTGTGATATTAAGGTTTGATACTATGATACCGGGCTACATGGTGACACTACGATACGTAACACAAGGATTTGATCGACATAAAGTGACCATGGAATAGCAGTGACAGCTCTGACATTAGAGACATGGCGCCAAGGCTGAAACCAATTTGTTCATCAATTCTAGGACAAAGGCCAAGCCGTATTCTCTAAGCTTGTGTCGTAATGGGAAGGGTGGACGGCCAGCATGCTAGCGATTGCAGCTTGCTTTAGTTAGCTTATTTTACAATTGAATTGAATTGAATTGAATTGAATTGCATTGGATAACTGGTCAATTACGTTGCTACATATCTTTGGCAGGATATGGGTTGTGTTTATTTCTATGACCTCATGGCACAGTAGAATACATACATACTCACGGAAAATGGGCAGTAGGTGGTATGGTATAGCCGTGGTGTTTCACGGCATTAAGCCAAGTAGCTGGCTTAAGTCCAGAAATACAAACGGCTGACGTTTTGGTATACATTTCTATAGACACTTCGGCAGACACTTCGACAACCGTCGTCACCCCATTTGCTAGACGTGCGTGGCCATCGCGATTATATGACATTACCTTGCGTCGCGACGTCAATCAAAGGCCCATGTGCTCAGCTCAGCTAATAGCTCCAAAGTGGGCTTTTTTGGTCCTTCCTTTCCTGTCACTGGCTCTGCTTTGGAAATTTTCAGGGACACATATTTGGCGAGTCAGATCAAATATGGGCTCAATTAGGCTCAAATATGGGCCGGTGGTTCGGCTACCTGGCTACCGAGGATCTGGCAACCAACGAATAGGGCAAGGAGTAGGAGAGTAAGGAATTAGCAAAGGCCAAGTGTATCAACAAATGAAGGAAAGAATCTAATAGAAGACCGGAAAAGACCGAGACCTTAATTTCTAGTATTCATGTTGGTCTGGCAAAAAACATATCTGTCCACTAAACAACCACGTAGATAAATACAAAATTACAAAATAAACAAAACAAACAAACTATAAACATTCTCTCAGCACCGGAATGACTGGCGTAGATAAAAGCCAAAACGGTATATAATAATATTTCAGGTTCGGCAGGTGCGGCTGGTGGGAGTGGTGCGGTGCGGTATCCTACCGGAATTCAACAAACTTCACTACGTGTACATTTCGATGGTGCATTTGATTTCGTGCATTAGGACCACCGAGATCCAAGACTAGAGAGCCCCTCACAAAAAAAGAGCAACCAAGAACCAGTGCTGCCCTACCAAGGCTCATATTAGCAGTCCAAAGCCTAAACTCCGTCCGTTAGTTTCCGTTCGTTCCCTGGGATTCTCGGCATCTTAGCTAGGAACAAGTACCAAAACTGGCAGGCTGGTCTCCGTTGGGTTGGGTCCATGCCAGGAGCCCGAACGGACTAGGATCGTCGGTGAAACAATCAACGGCATGGAAAAAGCAAGCAGCGTCGCCGTCGGGTTTTTATAAGCTCCGACAAACCAGCCAGCTAGCATGAAGATCACAGACTCAGATCGTAGGCAGACAGGTCGAGGTTGGTCGGTCGGTTGAGTTGGTTGAATATCCTAGAACAAGACGTAGTTGAATATACCAAGACATGATTGAATACTCGAGACATAAGACAAGACATAAAACACTATAGCGTAGTAATACACCTTTAAATCCACTCACCAAAAGTCAAATCACCAAGACATGAGTTTCAGCTGGCTGTCCGATTACATCATGGCATGGTATGGCGTTTTTTCATTTTTCTCATTGTCTTAGCCAGCCAGCCAGGTACCGGGGTTGGTTGGCTTTCTATTCTTGGCCCAGATAACCGGTAGGGGCTGATTGGTTACCGGCTGGTTCTGGTTGGACAGCTCGAAGATCAAAGTTTACTCGACAAACTCAGCTCAGATTGTTCAGACACCTGCAATTACCATTATTTCCCGGACTGGCTATGTATATTTAACCGAATTGATCAATCCACCCAATAACCGGGAGCTGATTTGAGGATACGGATAGGACTTTCGCCTTTCGGGCTGTCGGACTTGCTTGAATTTGGATGGAGAGGCCCCTCCAAGGTGACCCAACCAAACCAAGCGATGGTGTGCGAAATCAAATCTCTCCCAGAGAGCGAAAAACAAAAAACACAAAAAAGTGAAAAATTTTCGGTGCAGCCATCTGCCAAACCATGGAAGAAAAAGGCTCTCTGGACTGGTCAAAAGGCTAAAAAGGGGAAGCTTGACCTTGACCTAAACCGACTACGAAAACAGCTACCTACCAAGTAAAAAAACCATTCTCTTGTCCATAGATTCAAACCAACCGACATCCTGATCCTGAAGCCAAAGCACTATATCTGCATGCGGATTCCGCTTTTCTCCTTTCTGTTGTTGTTGATGTCTCGGTGATTAACTTCGAAGCTGCATGGCCTAATCAGGGAATATACAAATAATGATCTAATGATAGCGGTTTGCCGTTCGTTCCGATAGGCCTTTAGCCAACCAACCCAAAGGAAAAAAAGCAACGAACCCGGCCGCTAGAAGCCCTAAAACTGAGCTAAACACTCACTAAAAAAGAAAAATAAAAAAAAAACACCGGCCGCCGGTGTTTTATATATTTTGTTTTTTTTGTTTTTTTATATAATATATAAACACCCCCGAGGCCCTACTCTCGTACTTCTTCTTCTTCTTTTTTCTTTTCTCACTTTCCCTTCTCATATCGTCAAAGGTGTGTACATATTGAGAGAAATTTCAATTGGCAGAATCTATCATTGGTCTTGCTGATATTATAGAGAAATTTGTGAAAGTGAAGTGATACGGTAAGTACATATTCCACCTTGAGTGAATTTTGAGCTTACGGCGAAAGCTCTGACTTTATAGAGCCAATGAATGTCCAGCTAGGAATAACTAGCCATTTAATTAGTCGTCCCTGGCTCTCCTTTGGCTCTATATTGGCTTCCAGTTTTTCTGGCCTCTTTTAGCTCTTTATCATTGGATTTCTTATATTTTTTCCCTTCTCTCTTGTTTGTTGTGATCCAGTTTTTTTCGTCTTCCACCTTCGGCTTATCTCCATCTCGGTGTTCGCTTTAGGTACCTGCCGAACCAACCTCCCGATTTGTTTGTATTTTCCCGCCGAGATCCACCTAAAACAAAACACCCCGAAAACTTCCATGGGAAACCTCCCAAAACTGTTGGGGTCCCCCTCACCACACCAAAACGAAAACGAAAACAAAGCAAAACCAATATTCAGATGGCTGGCTGGCTGCATCATCTGCCTTGGATTATGACAGATCTAGTCAATGCAACCGGCTTGGCCTGGTTAGTGCCTTTGGTAAGTCACAGCCAATAAAAAATTTTTAATTTTGGGTTTGTGGTGATGTTTTGAGTTCTGTGAGTTTTTTTCTGAGTCCTGTCTGAACTAGCGTTATGTATCTGGCTCCAACCAATGACATCATCCCTATGTGTTATTACTGTGAGGCATTTGCTCGCTCGCCCAACTCAACTGCTCAGCTCAACTCAACGACGACTCATTTCATCCGCTCTTCAAACCTAAAATGGATTTTTTTTTTGAGTGACGCTTAATCTCCCCGACGCTGAATCTGGTTTTATCCAAGGGCGTCTTGTTTGAGTTTATATGGTGCTCTTGTGGTGTTTTCTGTGGTGTTTTTTGGTTCTTTCTATCTCTGGCTATCTGGCTGGTCAAGGCATCGGGATCCGCTCCCAACCAATCAGGGCGCTCCATCTGGATCGGTCCAGATTATCCCCCGAATTGGAAGACGAAATTACTATGTTGATGCCCGCTCGAAACTAAAGCGGACCAATCATAACACCACCATTCCTTTTTTTCTTTTGTCTTTTTTGCCTGTTAAAATTGCTCACTTGTGCCGCTGTTCTTAGTTGCAACTCCGATTTTTTTACTCGAGTACTTTTTTCTCTTATAAAGATAAGAAATCTGTATGCTAAAGCAAGCTCAAGCGAAGTCAAGTTCATCCGCTGAAAGAACTCAATTAACTAACTATTTTTTCTAGAACCGTCTGAGTTTAAATCCACAAATCGCTCATACCAGCTTTTCTTATTTGATTCTTTAAATTCAAAAAGAAAAGTACTGAGAGATTTTTTCTGAACGTTTATCGAGAGAAAATCATCGCACAGACCAAAGTTGGAAAATCACTTAATTTTCCTTTTGCTTTTGTGTTCTCTTTATAACGATTGACACAAGGAAAATCATTTGTTTTTGAAAACTGTTTTTTTTGTTGGAATATCTGTTAATTTTTTCATCTAATTTTTAATCATGGCTGATATTACTGAGAAGAAGCCTGTTGAGGAGGAGCTCGATGAGTACACTGGGCTCATCAAGTACATTGCAACTTACCGAGACCCCAACGAAGCTGCAAGGGAAACCGCTGAGGAGGAGGAAGATGTCAAGAAGCCCTGGTACAAGTTTGGCGGCAAAAAGAAGGCTGACGGTGCTTCTGGCGGTTTCACCATTCCTGATGTCTGGATCACCACCGACATCAAGCATGGTTTGTCATCTGCTGAAGTCGAGACTCGACGAAAGAAGGTTGGTTACAATGAAATCACCTCTGAGAAGACAAACTTTTTCATTCAATTCATTGGTTATTTCCGAGGTCCCATTCTTTACACCATGGAACTTGCTGTCTTGATTGCTGCTGGTTTGCGAGATTGGATTGATTTCGGTGTCATTATCGGTATCTTGATGCTTAACGCCGTTGTCGGTTGGTATCAGGAAAAGCAGGCTGCTGATGTCGTTGCCTCTTTGAAGGCTGATATCGCTATGAAGGCTTGGGTCGTTCGAGATGGCCAAGAACAGGAAATCAAGGCCCGAGATATCGTCCCTGGTGATATTGTTGTCATTGAGGAAGGTACTGTTGTCCCTGGTGATGCTAGATTGATCACTGCCTATGACAATCCCGAAGGCTATGCCAACTACTTGGACTACATTAACTCTGACAATGCTGATAACAAGGCTGAAGATGATGATGACGACGAAGAAGGTGGCCAGCCTAAGCCTGGTCATGCTTTGTTGGCTATTGACCAGTCTTCTATTACTGGTGAATCTTTGGCTGTCGACAAGTTTATGGGTGACATGGCTTACTACACTACTGGTTGCAAGCGAGGTAAGGCTTATGCTATTGTTACCACCACTGCTAAGCAATCTTTCGTTGGTAAGACTGCTTCTATGGTCCAGGGTGCTCAAGATCAAGGTCACTTCAAGGCTATTATGAACTCTATCGGTACTGCTCTTTTGGTTTTGGTTGTCTTCTTCATCCTTGCTGCTTGGATTGGTGGTTTCTTCAGACACTTGAAGATTGCTACTCCTGAGGACTCTTCTGACAACTTGTTGCATTACACTTTGATTCTTCTTATCGTTGGTGTACCTGTCGGTTTGCCTGTTGTCACCACTACTACTTTGGCTGTCGGTGCTGCTTACCTTGCTGAGAAGAAGGCCATTGTACAAAAACTCACTGCCATTGAATCTTTGGCTGGTGTTGATATCCTCTGTTCCGATAAGACTGGTACTTTGACTGCTAACAAGCTTTCTATCCGAGAACCTTATGTCGCTGAGGGTGTTGATGTCAACTGGATGATGGCTGTCGCTGCTCTTGCTTCTTCCCACAACACCAAGTCTTTGGATCCTATTGACAAGGTCACCATTTTGACTCTTAAGCGATACCCCAAGGCTTTGGATATCATTCAGCAAGGCTGGAAGACTGAATCTTTCACTCCTTTCGACCCTGTTTCCAAGCGAATCACTGCTGTCTGTACTTTGGATGGTGTCACCTACACCTGTGCTAAGGGTGCTCCCAAGGCTATCTTGACTCTTTCTAACTGTTCTGAGGAAGTTTCCGACCTTTACAAGGAGAAGGCTCGAGAGTTCGCTTCTCGAGGTTTCCGATCTCTTGGTGTTGCTGTTAAGAAGGATGACGAAGACTGGCAATTACTTGGTATGATTTCTATGTTCGATCCTCCTCGTGATGATACTGCCCAGACTATTATTGAAGCCCAGCACCTTGGTCTTGCTGTTAAGATGTTGACTGGTGATGCTATTGCTATTGCTAAGGAAACTTGTAAGATGTTGGCTCTTGGTACTAAGGTCTACAACTCTGAGAAGTTGGTTGCCGGTGGTTTGACTGGTGCTTTGCAGCACGATTTGGTCGAGAAGGCTGATGGTTTCGCTGAAGTTTTCCCTGAACACAAGTACCAGGTCGTTGAGATGCTCCAGGAACGAGGTCACTTGACTGCAATGACCGGTGATGGTGTTAACGATGCTCCCTCTTTGAAGAAGGCTGATTGTGGTATTGCTGTCGAAGGTGCTACTGAAGCTGCCCAAGCTGCTGCTGATATTGTTTTCCTTGCTCCTGGTCTTTCTACCATTGTCGACTCTATCAAGGTCGCTCGACAGATTTTCCAGCGAATGAAGGCTTATATCCAATACCGAATTGCCCTCTGTCTCCACTTGGAATTGTACTTGGTTTCTTCTATGATTATCATCAAGGAAACTATCCGTGTAGAATTGGTTGTCTTCTTGGCTTTGTTTGCTGACTTGGCTACTATTGCTGTTGCTTACGATAATGCTCACTTCGAACCCCGACCTGTCGAATGGCAGTTGCCCAAGATCTGGGTCATCTCTGTCGTTCTTGGTGTTCTCCTCGCTGCTGGTACCTGGATTATCCGAGGTTCTATGTTCTTGAGAAACGGTGGTATCATTGAAAACTTCGGTTCCATTCAAGAAATTCTCTTCTTGGAAGTTTCTTTGACTGAGAATTGGTTGATTTTCGTTACCCGAGGTGCTAAGACTTATCCTAACTGGCAATTGGTTGGTGCTATTCTTGGTGTTGATGCTCTTACTACTATCTTCTGTCTCTTTGGTTGGTTGTCTGGCCCTGGTTCCGGTAAGGACACTAGACCTAAGGACCCCTATAAGGAGACTTCCAACGGTTGGACTTCTATTGTCACTGTCGTTGTTGTATGGGCTTACTCCATTGGTGTCACCATTATTATTGCTATTGTATACGCCTTGTTGTCTAATGTTACTTACCTTAACAACCTGGGTCGAACTAACAGAAACACTGGTGATGCTGCGTTCGAGAACTTGGTCGCCCGACTTTCTCGATTGGCTATTGAGCATGAGAAGGATGATGCCGGCATTGGTCGATACACCCTTGTCACCAAGGCCACTGAAGAGGAGGAGTAAATGCCTAACTAAGACATTTGCTTATTTCATTTTTCAGCTGAAGAAATCATTGTAGATTAAGTTGTCTTTGTTTTCTTTGTTTTGTTGCGTCAAAAATCGCTTCGTTTCTACTAATCTATATACCCTTACAAGTTTTTTGTCCATCATATATCGATATAATAATATTATTATTATACAAAAAATTCTAATAAGTGTTTATAGATATAGATGCATAGTTTGTTATTGTGCTAGTGTAAGTTTGTGTTCTAATTTAACCTAAAATGACAACTGAGGAAGTGTTTTTACTCTAAAACCCCCGATTGATCTAGTTCATACCTCACATTTTTGGTGTCATTGATTATCAAGGTAGTACCCTTAATTTCAATAACTTTCTCCTTTAGTGGAACATACCTGGTAAGTGATACAATTTCATTACCATCGTAATGTATAATGAACCAGGACTGCTGTTGAGGCTTGTGGAAATAACATGGAACAATGAATGGGGATTTTGTGCTAAGCGTCACCAAGTTACTTTGGTTACTTTGATCTCTCTTTATGACCAGACTCGGCGATTTTGCATCCTGAGGATTCCAGGTACCATTCTTAATACAGTGCATCAATTCAACAAACTTTAACACTGTCAGCAAGTATCCTAATTCGGCAGCAGTATCTATAGCCGCTTGTAAGATTCGCAGAGCCTGGTCAAGAACTGCGACTCGGTCTTGAACATAATCCTGAATCGGCAGTTTTGCAGCAGGAATCTTTGCAATGTGCGACTGCACCAAGAGGAAAGCTTTGACGTGAGGATTGACCATGGGCTGATTGACTAGCGAACCATGGAATTTGATTCCTTTGGCACCTGATAAGCCTTCGTTGAGCTCATCTTCGCCATGTCTAATGGCCAGCTCATCATACTCTGTTGCCCATGCAAGAACTAAGAGTGCCTGTTTAATATCCATATCAGGTTTGATCTCACTCAAGAACATCTTCATAGTCTTATGGCTCAAATAATAATAACTGGCTATTCTCAAGAACTTTGTTGGGGCAATGTCGTCAGAGGAATTCGTTGTTACCACACAGCCACTATCAATTAGCTGTGCCAGCGTCCGATCAATGAGTTTCACAAACCATTTGTTGACGGCTACATTGGTATCAATTTCCTCCTCCTCTTGTTCGTCTTTCTCTTCATCGTCATCATCGTCATCATCGCCTTTAACAGCATCCAATACACCGTAATAGCTAGGGTTTCGATGCACTCGTCGGAACAAAAATGTACTGGTCAAAAAGTTCATGGCATCTTGTCTCGACTTAATGGATCCTCCGCTTATCTCGGCACCGAGGTGATCTGCAAACCATAAATGAAGACTAGACTCTACGGGGAAACCAGAGTTAAGGAAGTACTTATAAAAAGACTTTGTAGACTCTTTGGTAAACACGCACGCAACACCAGAGTCATCGAACCCAGGTCGGCCTGCTCTACCCATCATCTGAAGTACATCCGTAAGATCCATGTCTTTATATCCCTGTTTCTTCTGATCGAAAAAGTGTGTTCCCTTCACAATAACAAGATATGCCGGTAAGTTGACACCCCAGGCCAAAGTAGATGTCGCGATCAAAACTTGCACTTTGTTATTAGCAAACAGTTCATGTGCTATCCTTCTATCACTGTCTACCAGACCAGCATGATGAACAGCAATACCAAACTGTAGAGCAGATTTTAGTGTATCATCATGGACCCTTGTTAATATGCTTGCCAGTTCGTTGTCATCCATCCTCACGAATCTTCTAGGATCCTCTTCAGCGGCACACATATTTATAAAATCCTGTGCAGTCATTCTTGTTTGACGTCTCGATGGAACAAAAACAAGTACAGGCTTACCTAAAGAATGCCTCTTGATTGCAGAGAATGCTGGTTTGTTCATACTATTCATGAAAGGACTGAATGCGGCGTCAGGAAAACCATCAATATACATCTGTAGTGGTACAGGTCTCACAGATGGAGGGAAATTGAATAATCCTCGGTTATCCTCTACACCAAGCCAATTTGCCAAATCAGTAGGATTGGCCACTGCCGTAGACATGCCCATTAGTCGCGGACAGCTTTTGATAGACATTCTCATTCGAGACACAATCATTTCCAAAATCGCACCTCTATCACTGGCTAGCAAATGAACTTCATCCATTATGATAAGCTTGACCTGTTGGATAAACTTCCTGGTTTGCCAGTTTCTACTCAAACCATCAAACTTTTCTGGAGTCGTGATAATAATGTTTGCTTGCCGTATTTCATGTGCCTCTGGGTTGGTGTCACCGGTCATTTCCACGACCTTAACCACTCCCTTAAATTTCTGGGCCCAATCATCAACCCTTTCCCTGACTAAAGCTTTCATAGGCGCAATATAAACCACTTTAGATCCAGGATGATCCCTGAAATTTGCCCATATTGCAAGCTCACATGCGATAGTTTTGCCCGAGCCTGTTGGCGAACCTAACAAAATACTAGATTTCCCATGATAAATAGAATGAAACACCATAGTTTGCATAGGGTTGAAATAGTCAAATCTGTAAAGTTCTTTGACCTGTTCATTATGCAATGCTTCTTTTGGCAGAGGTCTCAAACGCAGGAGCTTAGTGACTACCGGCTCCGTTTCGGGCGTTATAAGATGCTTGAAAGAGACCGCACGCACTGCTTCAGAACCAATCCAGTTCTCAGAGAGCACACGTACAATGAGTTGCTTGGGCTGGACATTGACAAGCTTCTCATCGCCGCTGTCATCTACCACAGATACCTTTCTTTCGGGTAAAGGAATCGTAAAGTCTAGCTCGACTTCATCTTTAGTCTTTGTGAGGACAGCCTTCTCTACATGAAGCATTTCGTAATCCTCGCTATCCTCTACCCAAACCCAGAAAAGCATACCTGCATTTCCATGGTATTTCGAATCCCATTTAAAATCTTTGATCAGTTTTAAGTGAACTCTTAAGACTTTGGACGTGATGGGTTGAACAGTTACTCTGTCAATGTCTAGTAGAGGAAATCTGTCGATCAGTTTACCCAAAGTAGAGCCCATGTGAGAATTGTGGACAAGATCTCCAAGTTCACCATTGCTCATTTCTTTAAGGCTACTTATAGGCACTTGTTTAGCGTTGAGAATCTGCAAGGTATGTGTATTCAAGTCGTTGAATTGCGCTAAAGGATGATCATCAAACCACCACAACTGGCGATCAATGGCTTGACATAACATCAAAGCTAAACGGGAAAAGTGACCCCAACGCCTGTTGACAGATAACAAAAACAGTGCTCTAGCAATTCGAGAAGCATTTTGTGCGACATACATAGAATCAGAAGCCAGCGACGAGACTTTGACATAAGCACGAGAGATATAAGACTGTAGTAAGATATTAGTCTTTATAGAAGGGT
Organism: Daia ofunaensis; assembly: GCA_003707925.3. NCBI lineage: Eukaryota > Fungi > Ascomycota > Dipodascomycetes > Dipodascales > Trichomonascaceae > Daia > Daia ofunaensis. Next base: position 378,405 of record PPMC03000004.1, on the reverse strand, counting down.
TATCCACCATACCCTTCTTATCGTCTTTACTAGTGGCTATCTGGCACTTGACAAATTTTTCATCGAGATAAATCTTTTGAAGCTCCTCTAATTCGTCTTCTCTAGTCTTAATGTTTGAAAATTCATCACTCATAGAAATCATCGCTAGCATATCAGCTTCACTTGCCAGACTGTTCATCATGCTATTAAACACCTCAATCGTACTGTTCAAAAGGTAGAAATCTGAGGCAATTCTTCCAATATCCTTGGAAATGAAAATATCAGTTTTAGAATCGTAAACAATCATTTGCAGCTCATGTAGTCGTTGAGCAGCAGACACGATCAATTTGCGTCGTCTCGCCGCGAGGTTTGGATCATCGGCGATATCCTGCCATGTCATACCATATTGGAAGGGCGATTTTTTCATTCGCACCTGTAAATATGTATAACCTAGCCATTGAACACCCTCGTCGACGTTTGTGACACTACCAAGAGCTATTTCTGCATTTAGGTTATCAGCAATCTTCGGTTGTAGCTTACTTTCTATAGGGTGTTGCTCCGTTATCAAACTCAAATAATGACTAAGCTTGTCAGATGTCGTTATTAAAATACCTGTACCGAATTTTTCAAACTGAGGTCGACCAGCTCGACCAAAAATTTGAATGACATCAGATATTCCAAGGTCCACAAAACCACCTCTTTGCGGATCAAACATCTCTGTACCTTTGATTATAACCACAGCGGCTGGCAAGTTAACACCCCATGCCAATGTAGCAGTACAACAGAGTACCTTGACAGCACCAGTCGCAAACATCTTTTCACTTTGGTTACGTTCATGTCTAGTAAGACCTGCATGATGAACACCAAACCCGTTTTGAAACAGCTCTTTCATATCTCTATTCTTGAATTTTGTCATTTCCCTGGCAAATTTTTCGTATTGCGGTGATTCACTGCAATCCATAAGAGTATGATCGAATCCGCGATCCTGTTGCATCAGCGTAGTTAAGGATCTTGCTGTAGAGACCGTATCTTTTCTAGAATGTACAAATATCATGACTTGATAACCTTGTCTCAGCTGATCCATTAGCTTCTCATAGCAAATCTGGTCGATTTTAGAACGAGCAGTAAAGCTTCTAGCTTTAGCCTTGACTGCTACGAATTCTTGTTTTAGGGGGATCGGACGGAATGAAGAGTCAAAGAAGAATAACCCGACTTGAGGATTTACCCGCAGAAATTCAGCGACATCTAAGTAATTTGGTAATGTCGCAGAGAGACCTACAATCCTGATCAAGCTCTGTGATCTTTCCACTTGTCGAAGAGTCCTAGCGACCAAAGACTCAATTACTGAACCTCTGTCTTCATGAAGCAAATGAACTTCATCGATGACTAGTAGTTTGACTTTGGATACAAGCTCATCATTTGTAGTACTACTCTTACGAGTTACGACGTCCCATTTCTCTGGAGTAGTGACGATGATCTGAGTTTCAGCTAGTTCCTGTCTGGTGAGTTGCATATCTCCTGTCAACTCTCTCACTTTGATATCAAGCCAGCTGAGTCGAGAACTCATTTTTTCTACAATTTCTGCAGCAAGGGCTTTTAATGGCGCCACATAGACAATTTTGAAGTCATCGTAATTAACCTGAGGTACATCATTCTCACCATCAGGGTATTGACTATGCTGATGTATTGTGTGCAACATAGTGAGCAGAGCAACGTCTGTCTTACCTGCACCGGTAGGAGCACAGACTAGCATATTCTCATTGGATTGATATGCGACAGAATAAACCAAAGTCTGCATTCTATTGAGCGTCTCATATTTGCTGAAAGTACCCCTGCACAAAAAGTCGAGGCTGGAGATGTCGATCAAGGGTACGTTCATTGCTTCCAGGACTTTGCCTTTATAACTCTTGGAGGGATATGGGATGTCCACTTCCTCATAGTAATCCCCTTGATACCGCGTTGTACCTGCAGGTAGAGTGTATTTTGTACCAAATGCTGTCAGCATATTCCCATGACCAAAGCTCTCTGTAGTATAAACGTGAGGGTATTGATCAGGATCATGACCTTGTTGTAAATTAGCATTTGCCTCCTCATTAGCTTTCCTAACCGCCTCATAATTGGCCTGTTGCTTCAATATATGGTCTCTCTCACATATATCTGCTCGGTAAGCGACCATCTTCCGCACCAATTCAGGCTTATTAGTGCCGACCAATGTACTAAGATAGTCGCGAACATTGTCGTCGGACTCAGGGGATTCCAGAATCTCCAAAATAGAGTCGTATATATCACCACATGCATGTACAATTGCGTCTATTTCCTCTTCTTTTGTTTTAAAGTCATGGGCATCTAGATCCACTCCGGTATAGCCTTCTGATCCCATGATAGTGATATTGTCATTATCCATAGGCAATAGAGAGGGAGCCACTAAACCTTGCTCAGGTTTGACTAAAGTAGCCAAAGAAGCCCTCATTGAGGCCACTTGTGCCAGAAATTCCTCCATTTGCGCAGACTGCTTGTTAAAAGTCGACACAATGTAAGTTAAGTTGAGTTAAGACAAGAAGATGGATTTGGTTTGGCGATTGAAATTTCAATTCACACCAAAATCCTTTGAAAAGTGAAAAACGAAAAAAACAAAAAAAACTTGTTAATACGTGAACTACATGAATATATCATAAGCTTAATAATTTACACGACCTGCAACTTACGGATCCTCTCTTCTACTTCAGACATGTTTTTCCGTGAAATTGTGCCGTATTCATCCAGTTTTGCCTCCAAAATTTCCAAGCTCTGCTTCCATTGTGCTAATTCGCTTCTCATGGCACTTAGTGTCGACTCAGCGTGACTCACTACAGCTGTAGTAATGGTAGCATCGGCATGTACTTTACGTAAAGTTTCAAGACGCGAAACAACATAAGGAAGAGTCTCACTCAGTTCGTTGATGACAGGAATTTTATCGTATAATGCATTGATCTTGGTTTCCGTGTTAGTCGAGGCTTTATTAACCAAATCAGGCCCGGCAGATTTGAGACGATCTACGTTTATCACCAAGTCTTTCAACCTCAAAATAGCCACTTCCAGGCCTTTTGGAGTAGCAGTTAGTAACGTGACTCTACGCTGAAGATCTTCCATACGTAACGATATAGGAGCTTGCGATTTCGCGGCACTGAGCCCTACGATTCGTTCTAAAGCGCTGACACGTTTCTCCAGTTCACTGAGAACATTATAATGGTGATGTATCAAAGGCACTGTGTCTCCAGATCCAGACTTGTGTAGTAGTTCACCTTTGTGTATTTGGTCTTCATTGCCCAAATCTTTATAGAAATTCATTCCTGTTTTTTGCTTGTTTTTCTGTATACCAGTTTCCAGATTCAGTTTCGAGTCCAATAACTGCTTTAGTTCTTTAGCCTCTGTCTCCGTATGTGCATCGGATCCTATGCTGAGTTGCTCAATTTCCAGACGAAGACGGGCGATTTTTGCTGGTGTAGATTCGTGGCTTCTCCTCAAATGATAACCATTACTGCGAGTCGATGCTATATTTCCGGAAAAATCCGAGCCCACAGGGTCTATTATGCTAGTTTCAAAGATATTGGGGTCGATTTTCGGATTAGATTCCACAATGCCGTTGTCTTTACTCTTGTTATTATGCTCGTAGTCATCTTCCATCTTGGAGTCCCAGTCCTTGTCCATAGAAGCCTTATCAACCGCGTGCTTAGTTCGCGTCTGGCTGCCTATACTGGCCAATTCGCTCACCACAGGAACATATTCGAAGATCTCCTGGCTAGACTGATACTCCAGGCTCGGTTCCATATGTAAACAGTCGCTTGGACCCACAGTAGGAGGATCCATAACTTAACTAACGTGTATAATCGTGTTAAGAAAATAATGTAAGTTCTTAGCGCGGAGAGGAGGAGCTTGATGATGTATAGCGCCGTGTGAGACCAAGCTCGAGTGGAAATGAGAAATGAAAAATTATGACAGTCCTAACACCAGATCTAACCAGATACAGACCAGAACAGATTTTTGTTTTTGATTACCGTACAATCGATATCACACTAAGCTGATACTCTGATTCTTGGTCCAAGTGAAAGAATGCCGGCTAAATTGGACGCGGTGCTGGCGAGAATCGCTAGGCTCAATCCGAGACTCAAGGCTTATGTATCTCTGAGAGATGCCGATGTCCTCAAATCGGAATGGCTATCATTAAAAGCTGACGAGAACTCAGCAGCAGCGGCGTCGTCGTCGTCGTCGTCATCTCCATTTCTCGTGGCTGTTAAAGACAATTACTGTACTACTGATTTACCAACTACATGCTGCTCTAATATACTGAAGGATTATATCAGCCCTTATGAAGCACATGTTGTGTCGTTACTCAAACAGTCGCGTAAGGCACTGATATTAGGCAAGACTAATATGGATGAGTTCGCGATGGGATCCAACAACACGCATACTATCTTTGGAACCGCATTGAATCCGTTGTTTGAAGACAAAGATGTCTCTACTGGTGGATCATCTGGTGGCTCGGCTGCTGCAGTCGCTGCGGGTCTATGTGATGTATCTTTAGGATCTGATACTGGTGGTTCTGTGCGATTACCCAGTGCTTACTGCAGTGTCGTGGGGTTCAAGCCTAGTTACGGGCTTATATCTAGACACGGCCTTGTATCATACGCTCAGTCACTAGATACAGTAGGTATTATGGCCAAGAAGGTCTCCAAAGTTGAAGCTGTGTTTGATATCTTGAACAAATATGATAGGAATGATCCCACAAGCTTACGTTCGGAACTTCGAGAGAAACTCAGTTCCAGGCCTACTAGATCTCCTAAAGTCATTGGAATTCTAAAAGAAGCGATCATAGATATGGATAAGCCTGTATTAGATGCATGGACCGACGTATTGGTCAAGCTGCATGAACAGTACGGCTATGGAATCAAAGTCGTATCCGTTCCAAGTGTAAAATCGGCTCTTCCTTCTTATTTCATTATATCGCCTGCAGAAGCATTTTCTAATCTCGCGCGGTATGATGGTGTTAGGTATGGCCACCGTGCTGCCAAAGATAGAGATGGCGATGTTCTTTATGCTCCTACTCGTACTGAAGGTTTCGGCCCAGAGGTCCAACGTCGTATCTTGTTAGGAACTTATAATCTCAGCGCAGGCGCATATGGTAATCACTTTGAGAAAGCCCAGAAGGTTCGACGAATGATTATTGACGAGTTCAATGCCATCTTCCGGACTTCAAATGAGATTGTACCTACCACCGATGCCACTACCACCACCATTACAGAGAATCAAAGCACTAAAGTCGACATGTTGATTCATCCTACAGGCAAAACCTTGCCTCCAGAACATCCTTTGAGAGAAACTCCCGTAGAGTCTTACACCAATGATGTTCTTACAGTTCCAGCCAATTTGGCGGGCTTGCCTGCGATATCAGTGCCTTACGGCGAGCCTGGTATTGGACTACAAGTCTGGGGCCAATACGGTGATGATACACTTGTACTCGAAGTTGCAAAACAGATAGAGCAATTGCGTGGAAACTAGAGGCGGGTTAATAGACATCAAATAATGTGTTACACATCTTCATAGATACTACATATTCCATAATCTACTTGTACATATGACTTGCTTCTTCAAATGCTCTTTTCGCAGCATGCAAAACCATGTTTCGATTCCAGGAAAGACGATGTTTCCAAATAGCGTCTACCACAGCGGCATTCAGTTGCTCAATTTCTTCCAACACCAACTGCTCCTCGAAGCAGAACTTGCTGAGGCCCTCATGGAACTTGTTTACGGCACTTTCGTCGATGACAAGTTCTTCTTCAACGATATCAACAGTTTCAGGCTCAACAGAAACAGTTTCTGCTATTGCCACAATCGACTCTGGAATCGCCTCTGCTTTACTTTCTTCGACTCGCGGCTTTATAGGTGTGGATGACACCGCTTCTGGCACAACCTCCTTCTCAGCCACCGGCTCAGCAGACATTGGCTCAGTAAGCGACTTATCAGCCATTTCGACATCCTTATCGCCGGCAGTAGTGTCTCCATTTTCTGCTGGAACCGGAACCTCGACAGAAACGGCAGTACTGCCATTTTCTTTCTCGGGCTCCTCAGCTTTGATTTGCTCAACATGACTGCTTATACCATTCTCACCAGCTTCCTCTTCCTCCAGCATCGCCAATGCCGAACCTGGAGCTGGTTCTGGTACAGGAATACCAGTAGCCTTGGCCTGAGCTTCCTTCTGTCGTTTCAACTCCTCCTTGTATCGAGCATATAGATCCTTGCATTTTTCGTAGAACATAGGGTCATTTGTCATGATGTCATCCACAACCATCTCAGTGCTAGATAGCATTTCCAGTGCTTTCAATGTTCTGTCCCGATCACCCAAAGTCACCGAATCCAGATAAATCATCTTAATATCCTTCAAAAATTGCTGGGGAGTACAGTAGAAACCATTCCACAACCTGTTTTCTATGATATCCAGGTCCATGTTGAAAAACTTCCTGCCCGTAGCGACCTCTAATATCATATCTTCCCCGGCAACTTTTTGATAAGGCTGCTCAGGCAATACAACATCACTATTAACTTCTGGAGGTGGCTCAAACAGATGCACTAAGTGAGCGTCATCAATAGGAGGCTTTTTGAATCTCTTGTAACGTTGCTTGAAGAAGTCCATATGCGCACTGAGCTTGAATTTCAGAGCATTTCTTGTTCTCAGATCATTCTTCTCTTGTTGCTTTGTGGTCAACTTACTGACAGGCCGAGCCACAGATTCTTCTGGAGCCTCAGGTAACTCCTCCAACAACCGTTTCTTCCTAACGGTGCTATCTGGATAGTCTGTAGGCTTGCTCTTTATGTAAGAGATCGTACTTGCGAACCAAGCAGTCAACATCGGTAGTGACCAGCAATCAGTAGCTGTCAAATTGTGATAGTTCTCGCTAGAAAAGCCAAATAATACTTTGGTGTCCTTACTAAGTTCAGAAAAGTCCGTCTCAGCCAACCCGAGTACCAAAATCTCGTCACTTGGTGAGATACCATGTAATAAACCAAAGAAAGTTGTCTTTGCTTGCGGAGAAAGAATCGATAACCAGTTCTCAACGTCAGGAATATATATCACACTGGGGCTATGCCTTTTCACCTCAATCATGAGCTGCACAATAGTTGCTTCAGGTGTTTTGGTTGCATCTCCATACATTGTACCCAAGTCAAATGATTGGACATGGTAGCCTTCAAGATAATGCAGAATGGCAGACCCAATATACTGCTGACCCATACCAGGCTTACCACTAATGAGCAACCTCGGTCTGTAGACTCTAGCTTTTTGGAAATTCTTGAAAGCTTTTTGCTTATCAAAGGAATCGAAGGGATTCACATAAAGCGCATCTTCAAGGGGCTCGGGCTTCTTTTTCTTAGGCAATATGTGATCGAGCTTGCTAATGACTTGATTCAACGCATCTTCAAGAAGCAATTGCAATTGTGATGGTAGAGGTGTCGCGGCTGATGATGTAGACCTTGCAGAAGAGGGCACAATCTTGTCAATGGACTTCATGAAATCGACTGCACTTACTTTGATTGAGGAAGGATCAATCAGAAGCTTCTTATTAGACATGTAAATTTGTGGATAGCTTCTTTGAATGGCAGCAAGAGCAGCTTCCGTGCATAATGCCCTCAAGTCTGCACCACCGTAACCTTTAGTCAAACGAGCAATCTCATCAGTGAATTCTGGATCTAGAGGAGGCGACCATTTCTTAGTCTGAATCTTAATTATTTGCTTTCTAGCATCGATGTCAGGGAGTGGGAAATAGAACTCTCGGTCAAAACGCCCGGGTCTCCTCAAAGCAGGATCGATAGAATCCGGCCTGTTCGTAGCACCAATTACAATGACTTGGCCTCTATTATCCATACCATCCATCAATGCAAGAAGAGTGGAAACAATAGATGCGTGGATCTGTTCTTGTTTGGATGATCTCACAGGAGCCAAGCCATCAATTTCATCAAAGAAGATGATGGAAGGTTGGTTATTTTTGGCTTCTTCAAACAGGACTCTTAGCTGTCGTTCAGCTTCTCCGACCCATTTTGAAAGACAGTCAGCGCCTTTACGCATATAGAATGTGATTTGCTTTCCATCTTGAGAGCAACTCGCGGCTAGAGCACGGGCCATTAAGGTTTTTCCTGTACCAGGGGGGCCATGGAAAAGAACACCACGAGGAGGAGTCACGCCAAACTGCTTGTAAACTTCAGGATATCTTAGAGGAAGTGTAACCATCTCTTTTAATTGATTGATATAGTCATCCAGACCACCGACAGAGGAAAAATCAATGTTAGTGTCGATACCCAGTGGATCAGTATCAGCCAGAGAGGCCTTTTTCTTGTTGTTTATGATACCAGTAGCATTGACTCCAGGTTTTGACTGTCCACCGGAAATAGGCTGTATCATATCATCATCACTAGAATCAGAGTCTCCAAGGAGTGGCTGTTGACCACCTAAAGGTTGCTGACCACCAGGGGGATAAGCTGACGGCGCCCCACCAACAGAGGTACCGAATACCGATACAGTATCGCTACCTCCAAATGGCCCGGCAATAGGATACAGTCCTCCCAAGAGATTGTTACCACGCCTATTGCCACCTCTGCCGTTCCCAGTTTTAGGCGTATCATCTATAAGACCACTAATGTCATCCATTGAAGGAGGAGGTAAGATTTGGTAATTGACCTCTTTCCTAGCACGCAAGTGCTTCTTTATAGGCGTAACTTCCAGGTCATCGTCATCCTGTAGTCCGATCAATTCCTGACGTAGCTCATATTCCTCCTCGAGTTCGTCAATAGGCTCCTCATCTTCGCCTTCTGAATAACTATCGTCGGAGTCCTCGACCTTCTTCTTTCTCTGACTACTACCTGAACCTTTAGGACGGCCACCCTTGTTATTGGAGGACTTTCTACTGGTCTTCTTCTTCCTCTTTGGTGCGATGTCGTCCTCTGAATCATCAAGAAAGTCGTCCAGCTCCTCTAGTTCGGACGATATAACGACATCCGCGTACTCTTCGTCCTCGTCGTCATCATCACGGATCTTCCTGTTTCTACGCGACGAGCCGTTGCTCCTCGATGGCTTGACATCATTATCATCATGAGTCACTCCATTTGCACCATCGAGACCGTCGAGTTCAGCATTGGCATCGCCGATATAGTCGCCGTTTTCGTTCTCGTCCTTGATCCCGTCGGACGCACTCAAGTCCGACTCAAACTCATCACTATCGGGCTCGGTATAATTCACCGACCTATTTCTTGTCTTGATACGCTCATTTTCAGCATCCTCAGCACTTCCATATGTGAAATTGAACTTCCTCTTGCGTTTACCTGAATCAAACCCCATTTTAGTCAACGAGAGAGAGAGAGCCCCTAGAGTAGATTACAAAACAAATGGATATAATAAATACACAACAACAACACTAATCAGCCACTTGCTTGCCAATATAAACTCCAATAGCTACCTTAGAGTAGACAAGTATTGAGCGTCACCTTTGTTTCCCAGGTAATATGCAAATATGCAAGCTTGTGTAGGGCAAAAGACAGGTTGTGTTGTATTAAGCGCGTGTAAAGAATGAAGTGTGTGTGTGTGAGGTCTGTTGACGGATTTCTTCAGTGGTGAAGCGAAGCGAATGTGAAAAATTCGCACGGCGCTATCAATGTCTGCTTAGGTAAGGGATGACAAATGAGCGAAAAACAAGAAAAAAACAAAATATAAAAACTGCCATGTTGGCATGGACACATCCTCACACAGAATAGACAGGACTACTACTGCTACCACCACCGATCTTTTACTTTATACGATAATTGTCTAAACCCTTCATTACAACACCAACATTAATACCAACATACTATTATCAAAATGAATAGTTGCATGGTGTTCACTAGTGGGGGCCTTGTTCTATGGGAACGGCATTTCCAGCAGCAGGGATCAGTAAAGAAGATATTCACATCGTTTGCCAACGAAGCATTGATTGAAAAATCCCGTGTAACTGCAGCAGCTGGTGTAGGCTTTAACGAGGTAGAGTCTTACCACAATAGTGGTTATACAGTGAGATACGCTATAGCGAATGATCTCGGTTTGGTTTTCGCTGCGGCATATCAGTCGATTTTACAGCTGTCCTATATTGAGGAGTTTGTTCAGAACTTGAAGAAGATCTTCATGGCCATGTTTTCAGATCAATTACTACAACAGTCAAAAAACAGAGGTGTCATGGGCTTAGATACATCTGATATGAAAGAGCATGTCTCTAAGTTTACATATATGATAGAAGCCAGAGTTTCGGAGCTTGAATCGACGGATGATTCTACCAACACTGGTACAGCTACCGAACATGCTAACTCGTCTTTGAACAACAAGGAAGAATCGCCTTTCTCCGGGAAATCAGAAGATGAAGATGACTCCAGAGACCAGTCTTCTACCGGTGTTAGTACTCCTACCAATGGTGGAGGACAATCTCGAAGAAGACGTGGGGGTAAGAAGTCTAAGCATAACAAAGAGAACGTCAAAGATGCGTCTGCGAAACCCAAGAAGCAAATGAGACGATGGGGAGAAGATGGTATGATGGATGATTACGATCACGATACTCCATTGGACTATTCTATGGATGACGGCAGCAAGGCTGGTGATCGCGGAGCTGTGAACAGTAGCCTGGTCTCTGAGACAATGAGCAGTATGAAGAACTGGGGATCTACGCAGAAGGACGGGTTATTTGTACTGAATGAACTGCACTCGATCCTCGATGGTGAAGATAATAATAATATTAATGGAAATAACAATGGCCGCGACAACTCTGCAGGCTCTGGTGGAGCCGGACAGAAAGCTTTTGGCTTCTTACAGAACTTTGTTGGAGGTAAAACATTGACACCTGAGGATTTAGAGAAAGCATTAAGTGCCATGGAGACACACTTGCTGCAAAAAAATGTGGCCAAAGAAGCAGCAGATTATCTGTGTTCTGTTGTGAGAAAGAATCTTGTGGGGTCCAAAACACAGAGTTGGACTACCGTTCAAGCCACAGTAAAGTCGTCCATGAGCGAGGCTTTAAGACAAATCCTGACACCGAATACATCATTGGACCTGCTTCATGAGATTGAAACCAAGCGTAAACGGAAAGGTGATGACCAAAGACCTTATGTGATTTCTGTAGTTGGTGTTAATGGTGTCGGAAAGTCTACAAACCTTTCCAAGATCGCATTCTGGCTGCTACAAAGTAAAATGAAAGTATTGATTGCGGCATGTGATACTTTTAGGTCAGGAGCCGTGGAACAACTCAAAGTTCACGTGGATCGATTACAAGAACTCACGAGTCGTGTAGGGTCTGGAGAGGTCGACATATTCACTGAAGGTTACGGTAAAGATGCTGCCGATATAGCACGACGGGCTATAGAATACGGTCAGAGGAATGGGTTCGACGTAGTATTGATCGATACAGCTGGTAGAAGGCACAATGACGACCGGTTGATGTCGTCACTGGAGAAGTTTGGCAAACTAGCGAATCCTGATAAAATCATCATGGTCGGAGAAGCATTAGTAGGCACGGACTCTGTGCAACAAGCCAAGAACTTCAACGCTGCTTTTGGCAAGAACCGTGACTTGGATTTCTTTCTGATCAGCAAATGCGATACTGTAGGTGACATGATTGGCAGCATGGTCAATATGACTTATTCCACAGGGATCCCGGTGCTGTTTGTTGGAGTAGGGCAGAACTACACTGATCTCAGGACGTTGTCGATTGATTGGGCCGTGAACCTTCTTATGAGCTAGCTGAGTAAGCTGTATGTATATAGCATAATGACATGATGTTCACATTTGACAAGCTGAAAAAGTTATATAGCGAGAGGACTCAACTAGTACCCAGAGAGAATTTTCAAAAGTTGCATAACATATTTACGTACATAAAGCTAATAATGATATCATATATGAAAGGAAAAGAACGAACCTGCGTATTTTGTTGATTTTGCTAAAAACCGATGTTTTACTCCAAGACATTGGCAGTAAACTCACCAATGATGTTACCTCTGGGGTAGTATTCACAAGCATAAAAGACACCGTTGGAGCATTGAACACTGGCGCATCCAAGCTGAGTAGTGCTCTTCCATACCATTTGGGTGAAATGACCGGTGGATTCGGAATACTGTCCAGCAGAATAGTCGTACAAGGATTCCTCTGCGTACCAGGCATTAGCAGCCGCAGTAGCACTAGAATAACCCAAGGCGATGTTCTCACCGTAAGGTCCACCGCTGTGTGCGAAAACACAGTTCTTTCCTTCCAAGTAGCTCTGTGCATAGTCGGCCAAGGTGGTATTCCAGGCAAGATTGCCGACATTGTGCAAAGCTCTATCCTTGTTGTGTACAGATAAGAATTGGGCTTCCAGGCTATCTCCAGACAAGGAGGTAACTGCAGCCTCTGAAGCAGAAGAAGTAGTGGAGGTTGCAGCAGCAGCGACTTCCGCGGCTGAAGAGGATGATGTTGATACAGCCAAAGTAGTAAAGTCCACTGTAGGAGTAGCAGTAGAGACAGGGCTGGAAGAACTAGGTGTGTATTCAACAACAGGTGTGCTACTACTAGTAGTAGCAGGAGGGACATAGGCTACGCTGATAGATGTACTAGTTGCAACCGGTGCAGTAGTAGAGACAGCGGCAGCGGCAGGAGTTCCATCAGTGGAAAGAAGATGTCCGCTCGAGTCGACAACGACAGTCTCGTAGATATAGTCGACCTCAGTGACGTAAATAGGCGACGCCAGCGCCTTGGAAGCGAAAAGCAACGACAAAGCAGAAATCAAAGTAGCGTATTGCATTGTTTTTGAGTCTGTATTTTATTCTGAAAATGTTTCAAAGGTTTGGTATCGTCAATTTGTATTGGTGGTGATAAATGGTTTTTCCAGCACCGAACTCAATCCAATAGTATATTGCAATAGAGCTTAATTTTAAGGTACAAATAACCAAGATAGGCAGGCGTTGTGTTTAATAAAACTGGATTTGGTTTCAAAAACAACAACAAAAGTTTCTTAATTCAACAAGGCAGTAGCAATCTATTAGACGACTGGACTTGTGGTTCGTAGTTTGTCGACCTTTGAACGTTGATGAGCGTTTAACGGACAGGTATTTTATGACAGGTATGTGAAACTGAAACTGGAACTCAATTCAATCCAATTCAGGAACAACGACAACAACGACGACGACGCGTAGGTCAAAGAGCGTGTTTAGTATAGGTATAGTATGGTACTCGAGAATCAATCAAACAAATACGATGGCTGGTTCTAAAAGATTTCCTTTCAGTAAGATAGATAGGAAAAAAAAAGAGGTGGCCGGCCTGGGTATACAGAACAAGTTAGAATGAGTGCGAATGAATGGACTTAGCGTGAGGATATATTATAGTTCGTTTTAAAGCCAGTAAAAAACAAACAGATAATACTATCAAACGAAAGAAGTGTTTGAAAGAGTGTAACAAAAGATATATAAAAGAATCTTTTTTCTCTCTAAAAGAACAGGATAGTAAGGTGAAAAAGAACAAAAAGGATGACGGTTGGTGAAATGGAAAGTAAAAAGTTCTGCAGCAGCCTCTTGTTCTTTTATAATAGGTGCGCCCTCTTGTCAGCCTCCTGTTTTAAGTTTCGAGACTTTTTAGCAGGAATCCAGGGGACGGTTGCCCGATTGGGGCCAAATTTATCCAGGAAAGGCATGTGTCAGTGTAGATCACTCAAGACAAGGTGGCTGGCCTATTGGGTGAGGTGAGGCCTTACCAGCCATTTTACGTCAGCTAGAAAAGAAAGGCAAGAGGCGAGGTCGCCCCGACAGGTGTCAAGCGATAAAGGCGTGGTGGATCGGTATTATTACCAATATTATTCCATTCAATGCGAGAAAATTTTTTATACTTGAATATTATTTGAATAGCGATGGCGGGAAAAGTGGCAGTCTTTCGGCGATGACGGGGGCCCTAATCTCGGTTGTTTCGCTGGAGTCTTTGTTTTTTATTTTTTTTTCGTTTTGTCTCCCCCCCCCGTTGTGTTTATTGTTTTAATATATGCGCAAAAGATGCGTAGCCCTCTGCAACTGCAACTGCACTGAGACAAATATGGACCACTGATGTTTTAGCTTTACGGGCTGCTTCAGCTACAAAACACAGGAGCAACCGACGAATAGGCCTTGTTTTACTCTTTTCTTGCTCTTGTAATGTCCTTTTCTTCTCCTTGTCTTTGTCCTTGTCTTGTTAGTTTGTAGGTTTGCCCGGCTGCTCCCGCATCCTCCTCGACCTAGCCCTTAGTCATTAGGGTTGAGGTCTTCTTGTCTTCTTGTCTTGCGTAGTCGTCGTTGGCTTGGCTCAGCTCAACGAGGAACAAAAAGGAATCCAGAAACGGGCCCCTTACGTAGTAGTTCTGCTCATCTGGGCCGTTTCCTTTCCTTGACTCGACCTACCAAGACATTCCCCGGTTCGCAAATGCCAAAGTCAACAGTCAAATGCCAGAAGTCAAATGCCAAAAAAGTCCACCTACGCAGGACCAATGCTACATACCTGCCTACATACCTACATAATTCTTACATAGTTAACAAACAAAGTAAACAAACAGTAAGTCCAGACATTCGCGTCCTGTGGAGACACGACTTAAACTCGCTACTCAGCCGTTTCCTGTGTCCGCTTGTTATGCGATGAAGATAATTTATCTTTCTAGTTGATCCGATGGATCGGCATCCTTCCTCTCCTTGTTTGAGTCTTTTTCTGAGGGACCACTTTAGTCCCAGTTAGGCAGCAGTGACGCCGATCATATGGATCCGTGATTTTTGTATGGAAAACAACAACATGAACATTGACATCAAACCCAACCCAACCCGAGTTTCAGGTTACGAAACGGGTTATGTTGGATATTTTTTATCAGGACGAGCCACGTATGGGTTTGGTCTTGGGCCTGGTTTTGGGCTAGGTGGTTAGTTCTTTGGTAGTTGCTGCGTTGTCCTTCCTTGTTTGAACATTGAATATTGCACGTGAACGCTAGTGTTTGAAGAGCCCCGGACACTGGATCTGATCAGATCCGATTCGTAGAGTTTTTGGTGTCTTTCTCCGTCCTTGTTTCATTTGCCCTAGAAGATGCACCCTGAAAATCAAAGACCCACACTTTGTCTGAAGATATCCCCACTATATGTGGCCTTGTGGTGTCTAGGGGAGCGAATCAAGGGGTTACCTTGGCCGTCAGTCAACGTTATATCCACGGATGGCCTGTTGACTCCTGCTTATTAGCCGAGCCCTGGAATATAATATTCACCCCTATCGAAGTGGAGCTCTATCTCAATTGGGTAATACTTTGATCCTGAGAACTGATTTTTGATAAGGGCTCTGTTTCCATACCTGATACTAATGTTGATGCTGATCTGGCACAACCACAACATGACACCGAATCTGAGACTGTGAGACTGATCTTACACCTCCACATGGCTCATTCCGGACATGTGTCCCACAGTGCCGTAGTAAAAGCGACCAAAGTAGTCATCCCTTGACGATCCCTTGAACCCACTGTATCAGTGGTAAAACCAGTGCTAGAGCCAGTGGTGGAGCTAGTGATACAACTGAACCGAACTGGACCTGGACGTGAACTTTGAGCTTGAATTGAACATTAACTTCTATCCCGGCATTCATCATCACTTGATATGTGCTCGCATAAAAATACTTCCAAAAGGACCCGCAGGAAGAACTAGCTTGTAGTCTACGCAGCAGCTACATAGACAGATAGGATGTCCCTACGAAAATGCTATTCTTATAGTAATCACGGACATGACAGCTGACATGGCCAATCTCAACCTCTACTATCCACCTCCATCTCTTGTATTGCACATTTATTAATCATTTATTATTATAAACCAATTCGTCAAAGAGCAAGTGATGCCAGGGAAAGCTACCATGACATGGGTGTGCTTGTTGCTGGTGCTGTATCCCCGACAAAAAACACTTGCAACCGACAATGACTGACAAAAAAAAGAGTAGTACAACAAATCATCTTCTCTTCTCTTATCGTTATCTGATCTCCTCTCGTCTTAGTCTAGTTAAATTAACAGCAGCCTCCGGTACCTCCTTGAGACACATTCTGACCCCTGAGATTCACGCTTGCCTTCTCACCAGCTCCTCCTTCGTTAGAGCCTCCCATTCGCTCCTTGATCTGTCTAGCCATGGTCAAAAATGCCTGCTCGACATTAGTAGAGCTCTTAGCAGACGTCTCCAAGAAGGGGATACCCATGGAATCAGCAAACTCCTTGGCAACACTGTACTCCACCACCTTATCATCTTGAGATACATCATTCTTGTTACCCACAAGAAGTTTGTTGACGCCTTCCGTGGCGTATCGGTCAATCTCTTGGAACCATTGCTTCACGTTGTTGAAACTATCTTGATCAGTCACATCGTAGACAACAATGATACCATGGGCACCTCGGTAATAGGATGATGTGATGGTTCTAAATCGCTCCTGTCCGGCTGTGTCCCACTATAATATATGTTAGTACCTTGTTACTTTAACTGTTGTTCCTTTATTTTGTAGTTCTGTCTCTTGAGTTCCCTATCTGTGTTGCTATCTTTGAGTATAAAGATACTTACGATTTGCAGTTTGACAGTCTTGCCGTCTAATTCAATGGTTCGGATTTTCTTCAGTTAGTATAAATGTCCATAGAATCAATTCAAACTTAAAACAGTGGCAAATCTGCGCCCTTTAGTTGCTTCCCTATGCTCAACATTCGTGGTTGTTGTTGTACTTACAAAGTCCACTCCAATGGTGCTAATGTAAGACTCCGTGTACGAGTCATCGGCAAATCGCAAAAGAAGACACGATTTTCCGACACCAGAGTCTCCAATTAAAAGCAGCTTAAAAAGATAATCGTATCTGATAGACTAGTTAGTTCGACATTCCTCCTACTTCTAATACCGGTGACATCCTGGAGCTGAGTGCGCATTTGTTTTGCCTCTCATGAACCGACTTAGGTGTAATCTTCCCAAAAATTAACAAAAAACTCCATAAAGTGTGTAATACTCTGTTCGTTAGTTAAGTTTAATCTACACAGCAGTGGCTCTCAACAGCGTGGATCATCCATCGCCGGCTTGTCTTGATAACGTCCGGATTAGCTGTTTCTCATACTTACTACTCTGCATTCATTCTCGATACGTCGTGGTTGTAGAGCTGTGCTTGATGTGTTTGTGTATTGATATGGTGTGTGCGTGTGTGTTTGATGTGAAGATACTTGAGGCTTTTGGGTGGTTGGCAGGAAGCAGGGAACAACGAGTTACGTTTGCTTTGCGGACCACAAGTCACGTGCCTATTTTTCCGGGCTGCAGGACTTTATTCAGCAAACAGTGAAGGAAGGCAGAAGGAATTCTGCCAAACAAGTTCTTTTTTTTACTTTTATTTTTAACAGCTGGCCTTTAACATGATAGCAAATTGTAAGTATATAAATTTTGATGTTTTAATTACTCGTTATTGTAAGAATTACAGAATGTCGTCCGGAGTTTTTTCTTTTTCTTGCCGTAGCACTTGCTGTTCATCAGAGCTAAGGTTACATGCACACACGTAAATGAACTAGGATCAAAGAATTGCAAATAAAATTGTCATTAAGGAGATCGTTAAATAAATGATGAAAGATATAAGACATATACAAGCATCGAATTGAAGAAAGATAGAGAGGCAATTGCGTTGTCTTCATGTCTACCATGGGGTAGAGTTTTGGTATTTAAACTAGAAGAGACAGCATTACGGGTATGATCATCATAACACCAGTGGCCAGTTTAGTGGCACTGGAGGCCTCGATGTCATTAGTCGAGGCGGATTCCACGGCTTCACTAGAAGCAGCGCTAGGGCTTGATCCTGAGCCAGAACCAGATCCTGTGGATCCAGTATCCGAGCCAGAACCGCTTCCTGAAGAGCCGGATCCGCTACCAGATCCTGAAGAACCTGAACCTGAACCTGTAGAGCCACTATCGGAGCTGGGTCCACTACCAGATCCTGATCCGCTACCGGAGCCACTTCCAGATCCAGATCCATTACCGGAGCTATTACCAGATCCTGTGGATCCAGTATCCGAGCCAGAACCGCTTCCTGAAGAGCCGGATCCGCTACCAGAACCTGAAGAACCTGAACTTGAACCTGTAGACCCACTATCGGAGCTGGGTCCACTACCAGATCCTGATCCGCTACCGGAGCCACTACCAGATCCAGATCCATTACCGGAGCCATTACCAGATCCACTACTAGATCCCCCTGAGGC
Source organism: Daia ofunaensis (assembly GCA_003707925.3). NCBI lineage: Eukaryota > Fungi > Ascomycota > Dipodascomycetes > Dipodascales > Trichomonascaceae > Daia > Daia ofunaensis. The sequence continues at coordinate 360,174 of PPMC03000004.1, read as the reverse complement.
TGGTGCAGTAGTAGATGCAATAGCAGTACTAGAGGAAGAAGAACCGGAACCATTACCAGATCCACTACCAGATCCCCCTGAGGTAGGTGCAGTAGTAGACGTAATAGCAGTAGCAGAAGAAGAACCGGAACCATTACCAGATCCCCCTGTAGACGCAGAGCTGGATCCACCAGATCCCCCTGAGGTAGGTGCAGTAGTAGACGTAATAGCAGAAGCAGAAGAAGAACCGGAACCATTACCAGATCCCCCTGTAGACGCAGAGCTGGATCCACCAGATCCATTACCAGATCCCCCTGAGGTAGGTGCAGTAGTAGACGTAATAGCAGTAGCAGAAGAAGAACCGGAACCATTACCTGATCCTCCTGTAGAACCACTGGTAGAACTACTACCTCCATTATCTGAGCCGTTTCCAGAAGAAGGCGTAGCAGCTGTTGAACTTGAGGCACCCGATGAGCCTAAGCCTGTTGTAGTAGCAGCCGTAGTGGAAGATACACTTCCTGTACTACTTGTGATAAAGTCAAGGGGGGCTGTGGAAGAGGTAGTAGAAGATGCACCTCCTGTACTACTTGTAGAAAAACCAAGAGTGGTTGTGGTAGTAGCAGATACTGATCCACTGCTGCTAGCACTGCTAGAAGGAGAAGCACCACCGACAGTGGCAGTGACAGTTTCAGCAGTACTGGAACAAGAGCCAACATATTTCATGTTTGCTGAGCATCCAAGAATATATTCGCCTACATCAATACCAATGAGGGTCTGCAGATCGGTAGCAATGTCCAAGATATTGACACAGTGGAGACAAGCACCAACGTCATTGGCAATGTCGTCGACCAAGCTGCATACACAATCCAAGAGTCCGTTGCAAGATTTCAATGAAGTGACAGTAGAAAGACAAAGACCGAGACATGTTTCAGCATTTGTAATGATGTCGTCAGCAAAGCAAATAGAAGTAGTACTGGAGGTAGATGCTGAGGTAGTAGTTGTACCAGTTCCTGAGGTAGTAGCTGTACCGGACAAACCACTACCAGATGCGCTACGCGAACCTGATCCAGTACTAGATCCCGATGCCGCACTAGAACCTGAAGTGGAAGAAGCACTATTGCTTGATCCTGAAGTAGGAGTAGCACTTGCGCTAGAACCTGAAGTGGAAGAAGCACTACTGCTTGACCCTGAAGTAGAAGTAGCACTTGCACTAGAACCTGAAGTGGAAGAAGCACTACTGCTTGACCCTGAAGTAGAAGTAGCACTTGCACTAGCACCTGAAGTAGAAGTAGCACTTGCACTAGCACCTGAAGTAGAAGTAGCACTTGCACTAGCACCTGAAGTAGAAGTAGCACTTGCACTAGAACCTGAGGTAGAAGTAGCACCAGTGCTGGATCCTGATGTGGGGGCAGCTCCAACAACTGGAATAGTCGTGGTAGAGACACTAGCGGTACTTGAGCACAGTCCAGCCGTGGAAAGTTCAGCAGAACAGCCTAGTATGTACTCACCAACATCCTGGCCTATCAGATTCTGTAAGTCGGTCGCAATGTCAAAGACATTGACACAGTAAAGGCATGCGCCAACATCGTTGGCGACGTCATCAACTAAACTGCAAACGCAGTCCAGGACACCATTACAAGATTCTAAGGAGGTGAGTGCAGACGCGCATAGTCCAAGACAGTCCTCGACATCGGTAATGATATCATTGGCAAAACAGGCAGAGGTTGGGGTCGCAGCAGCGGTACTACAAGGAGTAACAGTGGTCAATTGAGCGGAACATCCAAGGACATATTCGCCGACGTCAATTCCAATGAGGTTTTCAAGGTCGTCCGCGATATCAAAGACGTTGACACATGCCAAACATGCACCGACATCGTTAGCGACGTCGTCCACCAAACTACACACACAGTCCAGGACGCCGTTACAGGATTCAAGAGAGGTTAGGGCATTAGCACAGACACCTAGACAACTTACAACATCACTAACAATGTCTGTAGATGTGCATTGAGAGTAAACAGTGGTAAAGAGTGTGAAAAGTAGAATGAGATATTGTTGAGCGAGTGCAAATTTCATCTTGAATAGAAAGAGAGAGAGAAGAGGTAACGATCGGTAACCGGTAATACTTCTTTTTATTCAGGAATGTAAGATCTCAATTCCGAGAAGTCAAGGGGTATTTATAGAAAATAATACCCATGTCGTTTGACACCTTGTCCATAAGACGAGTTTTTGCCAGGTGTCGTACTTGTGGTAGTGATATGCCGCATGATATCTCCGGGCCATCACCATATGTAGTAATAACGTGTAGATCTCTCACTATACTAAAAGCAGCCATCCGGTGGCTTTAGGTCCTTTTCAGTCGTTTGTAAACACTGATTTATCTGACTAGTTCACTAGTGGTGTTGTTAGTCGAATGGCTAACTTTAGATTCGAGTCTAGCAGATGACACGTACAGTATATCAGGGGACAAAAGTTGTCCATGATAAAACGACATTGAACAGCCTTTGTTGTAGCTCCTTTTGAAATTGGAAATAATTATTCGGTTCATAAAGCACACAAGACACATGTTTGACAAGGATGTTTGTCTATTAGTGCCCATCATCCTTGTCGTAAGTTGCATAAGGCTTACCACCGGTACGGACTAGTTATCCAAAAAGGAAAAAATCATTGACAAGCTCCATATTAACAACAAAATTTTCGATCTCGTAGACGCCGTTAAAGTGTAACTAAATTCTTTCCGTTGCCTTGAGTTTGTTTTGGCCCTCTAGGTATGACCTTCATTCCGCATTCCAATTGTATTCTATCAATATGGTTTACGTTGCCATTTGTGAGACCACGGGTTCGGGTAGATGATGACACCTGTTAGCATCCAATGGGAAACGAAATTGCCTGACAGCTGTAAAAAGCTGCACATATATCTCCCTGCAAGGATGATCTGCCCGGTTTGGCAAAAACCTGGCGTGACTGACATGGATCCCGCACCCCCGGCTTTCCTTGCATGCACGAGCTTTGGGGGCACTTTTTTTTCAAGGGTGCAGCAGCGTATATCACCAATAACAATTTAAAAACAAAAAAATTTAGTAAAAAACAAGAACAAGAAAATAAATACATTTTTTGGTTAAGCTCTATTGAAAATGATCTCGACATTATAGCCTGATGGTTGGAAATTTTGCTATATATGCAACCAGCCACTGGCATATGTGATGTTGATCATTACCTCATACGGATCTCGGCACCAGGTTTAAACCTGCAAGGCCTAGGAACCGCATTTCATTTAGGTAGTAGCAGACCGCCCGTGATTTTCCACGATTTTTCAGGCCAAAAAGGTCTACATGTTTGCATACCTATTTCGGCCACTAATTTGACCCCTGATTATAACATTAAATATAAATAAATTGTATCAGCACTAGGCAACCGTTACGATTACTAAGGATCTCACTTATATACAGTTTTATATGCCATCTTTTCAAAAAAGAAGTTTAGAAGCATAGTTAATATTCATTGGCTTAGTAAACACCGCAGAGCCTCCATCGGAGTAGCGCCTTTTTGACATGGGTGCATATATGATCGGGTACCTACGTATTCTAACTTGGCATATTTTTTACCGCATCGAGATAAATAGCATCCTTGATTGGGAGACAAGGTACATATCAGAACTTTATTTACTCACACTCTCTGGCTAATAATAGACATAACAAATGCTAAGCAATCGAGAGTGCATTCTAGACTACTACACTGGCCCAAGGAAATCGTAGCAATAGAACGAAGTATTGTCGACCGAAATAAATAGAAAGACCCAATATAACGATAAAAAGATAAAAAGATAAAAGAAATGCATAAATAGGAGTCAGTTTGGTTTTACAACATGATATTATTTAATATCTACAAATATAAAGATTAATGTGTTTATTTAAAGGGTATAATATAACAAGAGATCTGAAGAATATAAAAATAGAGAAATATAACCAACTTGTATGTTACAGAAGCACAAGAGCGATCATCGGTAATGTTGCTATCAGTCCACCACGGTAGAGCGTAACGTGATTTCCTTTCGATTCAACTCCGTTACTGGTGTCAGATCCAGACCCGCCAAAAGATGTCGTTGCTGCACTACCGAGGTTGGAAACGGAGCTGGAGCTCGACTCTGAGCTAAAAATACCACTCAGAGTGGACACTTCGGCACTTGGGCTTTCGGACGCATACACCTCAGACCCTTGCGGTGTAACTTCAGGCATTTCAGTTCCAAGTACGGGGGCCACAGTGTTAGATTGGAATGTTGACACATCAGTTATACTCTGATACTTTCTATTAGAAACAGTAGATGCAGCCTCTCTAGTAGTACTTGGAACAAATGATAGACTTGATGTAGCTGGGTTGATTGTATCACCTACCTTAGACAGTGTAGTATCAGTGTTAAGTTCGCTAGTGCTGAGAGAAGACTGTCTAGCCAAACCAGAAGTAGTGATAGTGTTTAAAGCTGTGGAACTAGCAAATGTTCTCGGATAAGAGGACACAGTAATTGAGATTGATTCAGTAGTTTCAGTAGATTTGGATTCTGATGATTTGGAACTAAGTTTGCCACCTGTCCCAGCACTTGACGAGCTCGATACAGCTCCATAACTACTTGAAGCAGCACTTGAAAGCACTCCCGTCGTAATCGTTGATTTAGAGGCACTTGTGATACCAGTATTCGCTGAATTGCCACCACTACTAGTATGGGACAATAATGTCGACTCATCTGTAGATGATCTGCCACTTGTTATGCTGCTAGCAGTAGCAGTCAAAGAGCTAGCAATATATGTTGAGCCACTTGTGCCACTAGAAGACACTCCAGTAGTAATTGACACAGATCCGCTATTGATTGTACTCAGAACATTTGTAGTAACTTTCGTAGTGGTTTCAACAGAATTTGAAGTTGACGATAAGGAATTCGACGTAGCACTGGTATATGTGGTCATAGTGACAGTTGCACTCGATGGTACACTTGTGCTATCACTACCACACGTAGTCAAAGACGATATCTTATTAGAGCATCCGGTTAAAAAGCTGTCAAAGAGATATTCGACACTACTCACATCTCTCACCTTTAACTTTAATTGATCAACACATAGAAGGCATGTAGCAACATCATTTGAAACATCATCTATCAATTCACAGACACAGTCTATTACTCCAGAGCACTTGTTGACGGTTTTTAATGCATTCTTACATTTGAACAGACACGCCTCTTTCGATACAAAGGAGCTCGTAGGGATACAAGGGATACCAGTTGTTGACTCTGTGGCAGTGCTAACTAGTGCTGAAGATGAGTATCCACTAATGGAGGTGATAGTTGCTGATGAGACACCCGAGGTAGTGCTAGTAAACACAGAGGACGATAATGATAATGTTCCACTACCTGAAGTCGTACTACTTGTGGTAATTGAAGCTGATACACTGGAACTGTTCCATATACTGAACGTAATCGATGAACTTGTAGTAGTCGTTAATGTCACAAAATTAGACGACTCTGTACTGGTTGAACGACTGATACTTCCGAACTTTGAAGTTGATGCCGTACTATAGATAGTTGGTAGGCTTGACGGACTGGATATCCCGGAGGGAGTTGCTGTAGACGTGACAGGAGTACTTGAAGGACTACTAACAGGTTCGGAACTTGAACTGGAGGTAGTCACAGGAGTGCTTGAAAGACCACTAGTAACTTTAGAACTTGAAGTTGATTGGATCACAGGAGTACTTGAAGGACTACTAACAGGCTCGGAACTTGAACCGGAGGTAGTCGCAGGAGTACTTGAAGTACCACTAGTTACTTTAGAACTTGAAGTTGATTGAATCACAGGAGTACTTGAAGGACTGCCAGAAATTTCAGAACTTGAAGTCGATTGGATCACGGGCGTACTTGACAGACTGACGACTGTTGAGGAACTAGAAACGAACGATGTAGTAGTCACATACGTAGTCGTACTACTACCACAAGTGGTGATAGATGACAACTGGCTGCTACATCCAGGGATAAGACTTTCAAAAAAGTCTCCAAATTCACTAGCAATTGTCGACTTAAGACCAAGATGATCCACACATAAGAGACAAGTTGCAACATCATTGGTAGCATCTTCAATCAAATCACACACACAATCCAATAATCCAGAACATTTGTTCACAGTCTTCAAAGCTTTCTTACAGGTGATAATACAAGCTTTCTTAGATCCAAATGAACCCGTGGGAACACATGGTAAACCGGAAGAGCTCGTAGGTACAGTAGTTGTAGTAGGTTTGGAACTTGAACCGGAGGTAGTCGCAGGAGTACTTGAAGTACCACTAGTAATTTTAGAACTTGAAGTTGATTGGATCACAGGAGTACTTGAAGGACTACTAACAGGCTCGGAACTTGAAGAAGATATAGTCACTGGTGTACTTGACAGACTGACGACTGTTGCCGAACTAGAAACTACCAATGGAGTAGTCACATACGTGGTAGTACTACTACCACAAGTGGTGATAGATGACAACTGGCTGCTACATCCAGGAATAAGACTTTCAAAAAAGTCTCCAAATTCACTAGCAATTGTCGACTTAAGACCAAGATGATCCACACATAAGAGACAAGTTGCAACATCATTAGTAACATCTTCAATCAAATCACACACACAATCCAATAATCCAGAACATTTGTTCACAGTCTTCAAAGCTTTCTTACAGGTGATAATACAAGCTTTCTTAGATCCAAATGAGCCCGTGGGAACACATGGTAAACCGGAAGAGCTTGTAGGTGCAGTAGCTGTAGTAGGTTTGGAACTTGAACCGGAGGTAGTCGCAGGAGTACTTGAAGTACTACTAATATGCTCGGAACTTGAACTGGAGGTAGTCACAGGAGTACTTGAAGTACCACTAGTTACTTTAGAACTTGAACTGGAAGTAGTCACAGGAGTACTTGAAGGACCACTAGTTACTTTAGAACTTGAAGTTGATTGGATCACAGGAGTACTTGAAGGACTACTAACAGGTTCGGAACTTGAACTGGAGGTAGTCACAGGAGTACTTGAAGTACCACTAGTTACTTTAGAACTTGAAGTTGATTGAATCACAGGAGTACTTGAAGGACTGCCAGAAATTTCAGAACTTGAAGTCGATTGGATCACGGGCGTACTTGACAGACTGACGACTGTTGAGGAACTAGAAACGAACGATGTAGTAGTCACATACGTAGTCGTACTACTACCACAAGTGGTGATAGATGACAACTGGCTGCTACATCCAGGGATAAGACTTTCAAAAAAGTCTCCAAATTCACTAGCAATTGTCGACTTAAGACCAAGATGATCCACACATAAGAGACAAGTTGCAACATCATTGGTAACATCTTCAATCAAATCACACACACAATCCAATAATCCAGAACATTTGTTCACAGTCTTCAAAGCTTTCTTACAGGTGATAATACAAGCTTTCTTAGATCCAAATGAGCCCGTGGGAACACATGGTAAACCGGAAGAGCTCGTAGGTGCAGTAGCTGTACCCAACGTGAGAGATGGTGTTATGTTAGCAGTACTTGTATCCACTGATGACGATCTGATCGGTCTGGTAGGCTTGGTAGGTGTCAAATACTGGGAACTGGTGGACATAGTAGAACTCGTGATAATAGAGGTACTGCTTGTAAAGTCTGCAGGTGCCGACGGAGATGAGACAATTGCTGTAGAAATTACGGTTGCAGTAGGAGTATTACAGCTAGTAACCGAGGATATGTAGTTTTCACATCCTGAAAAGCAGTCTCCAAACTTATCAAAGTCTAGTAGTTTGTCAATTTTGCCAGAAAGCCCGAAATGATCTACACAATAGAAGCACGCTCCAACATCATTAGCAGTGTCTTCGATTAAGGAGCAAATACAGTCTGTAACTCCGGAACATGGTTCAATGGATACGAGGGCTGTTTTGCATGTCTTTATACAGCTGTCTTCGGAAACTAGACAGTCCGAAGATATACAAGGTAATGACGCAGTAGGCTTCGGCTTATGCTTGAAGTGAGCCTCGGTCAAGGTTACTACTACTGAGATAAGTATGAATGGATGGAAGAGTCTCATATTTGCAGGACAAGACCAACAACGCTAAATCAAGTTATCACTAGTTTTTGATTTATTTACGTATTTACATTAACGCATAAGAGGAAGCCTCGGACCTTTTTATGTTTACAAATTTCAGTTGAATCAAGGTTGTTACGGCGCAGGTACACTGTAGGTTTACGATTGCCCCTTCTTTTTCCCGATATGTTTCCCAGAACAGCAATAAATGAAGTTAACATTGGATAATATGTTTCTCTCTTCATATCCGAGTAGTATTTCATGTACTGTATTAGGTATGCGATGCCATCTTGAACGACGTTCTGGATATAGATCGACATTCTACATTCTTTATTCGATGAGCTAATGGATCTGATCGGCAGTTTTGGGTTGGTCTGGAATAGATCTACGTGTTCTATGAAATATTCCTTTCTATACCCATTTTAGTAAGGGAATGCATTTGTGGGCTATTCAAATAAATAATATATACTACAAACATGTAGATTTGGCTTGGCCTTAATGGTGTTGTGGACGCTAAGAAATCTATTTCAAGACATATCGTTTTACAGTGTTGATTATAAAGTCTTTTTATTTTTAATTTTTTAGATCTTTTTAAGGCTATTTATTCATACCCTCGCTTATTCATAAAAATTCACTAACATAAGCAACCTCCGACTAAAATATATGAATTCGGGCGAATACCCTCCCGTTTTCGCTTATTAAGTTTACACATCTACATTCTGAGAGCACTCACTTCCATTTGCGGATATCCCACATCTGAAGACCCCGCGGCCTTGTGCGATTGCTGAACTATTTTCGAGGTCAAAGCGTTTTAATATTACGGGTGCGCATTAAAGTTTTTTAATCGTAAAAAGCTTAATATCCGAGAGGGGTAATCATAATGAACGATAGGAATTGTGTGTATATCAGCTCACTACTCCCTACATCTACTGTTATTCTACGTACATGGGATTTATTTACTTTGTAAATTTTGCACTTAGTCATTAAATTTTCTTTAACATGTTGTTATAGTTTTTCATGGGAATTCTTCGTTCTATTTGTAGATGTCAGTTTACGCTTCTACTGCTCTTATCATAATTACTTTTTCTGTTTTTTTTGGTTTTTTGGTTTTTGAGGAGCAACTTTATTTCAGCTTAAAAAGAACAAACAAACGAAAAAAATGTGGGTGGATCTAACTCTAGTAAAACTTGATTAATTGTATCCTAATTCTATAATGTACATTGCAAGCTCTGATAGACTCGTGCCGGCTAGTTCGTAAATAGCTCATAAATCCCAGCAAAGACTCATCCGTGATAATTGTTCCAGGGTGCAGGCTGACCGCGCCAGTTGAGAGACTGGTTAGGTTGTTGCTGTAGTTTTGCAGTCATGTTGTCCATGTTATTGGCATAGTACATTTGCTGCGCCATTGATCGGCCCTGGATGTGCACATTGCCATTGCCGTTTCCAGCACCATTACCATTGCTACCATAGTGGTTATTCCCCGGGTGGCCAGGATCAGCAAGTCTTGTTTGAGCTATGCTCATGTTCTGGTTCTGGTTATGTTGTTGGGCGTGTCGAGATTGCGACTGAGCGCTGCCGCCTCTGTTTGGCCCAGGACCACCAGGGCCGCCATTCTGGGGGGCTAAATGTGTACCGGTATGCGTGGTCTGCTCGAACGCCATGGTCTGACGGATCTTCTGTACAAGAGGAGGCTCCGGTATGTAAACTGGAGGAAGTTCCGGTTGTTCGAGCTCTCCTTTGACGGGTTTGTTGAGCATGGGTATCTTGAGATCTGTGATGGGCTCCTTGTCGGTCTCTACTTCTCCATTGATGACGGCAAGGATGTTTTCCTTTTCTTCATTGAGAATGTCATGGTTGTCGTCAAACTTATTGACCCAGAAATAGGACCATTCAGTTATTCGAGCCGTTCGTGCGTCTCCCAAGGACTTGTTAAAACCTAGACACAGCCTCGCAGCGTCTTCTTCGGACATAGTTTGAGTGCCATGATGGTGATGATGATGGTGATTTACTGGGCCAATGTCTTGATAGTCGAACGAACCTTGGATATCTGAACCAGGAATGAAGAAATACGAGTTTCCAGAAGACATGAGCGAAGATAACACAGACGCTTGTGCATTTTCATCAGGATAGTCATAACGCTTGTCACGTGGAACACTGTTAGGATTCACGTAATAGTTGACCGACGAAAGGTTCTGGAGATAAGTTTGGTAAGCAATCTGAGGGTTCGCAGCAGCATTAAGCAACGCCGCCGCAGGAGATGTCGGTTGTTGTGCAGCAGCATTAGCTGAACCATTGACAGGTCCTCCTCCTTGCATAAGACGCGCTTGCGAGCCTTGTGGTCCTCCTCCGTGTGCACCTTGTGGTACTCCTCCGGGGGGGCCTCCGGCTACATTAAGCGTGCTAGGACCCCCTCCTCCAGAGCCTCTGTACTGAGCAGAGACTTGGAATTGCGGCTGTTGTTGTCTAAACGGACCGAAGGACATTCCTTGGTTGGCATTCGGGTTATTCTGTTGCGCTTGCAAGTTATGAGCAGTCAATGACCGCCTATCCGTGATTACTGGATCATTTTCAGTAAATCCTTGTTCTATGGCTTTGCCTTCCCAGTAATCGTCACGAACCCGTTTACCATTCTTGATTATACGTGATCCAAATTGACAAAACATCGAACGAGCAGTAACCACAGCAATTTGCCGTGAACGAAACGAAAAGGGAAGCAGTCCGGACTGTATTAACGTCTCTTTATCATGCTGAGTCGCAATCAGTTTGTAGAGATTCTTGTTTTTGTTGAACAATAAATAGCTATCACGATAGTTGAGTTCTTTTGCGCTCTCCGTAGCGAGCATAAACAGCTTGTTACCACGATTAGGCAACGTAAATGTGTTTAAAATGTACTCTCTTCCACCTAATAAATGTCCATCAGGAGTGACTTTACGTTCTCCAGCCTCGTCTATCTCAGTGGTTACATATTCATCGCCATCTGGCGTTATTTCGTTGCTAGTGAACGGCCCAATATGGAGCATCGCCATGATGAAGCAAACGGACTTGCTGCAAAGACTTTGGAAAGCAAATAATAATAATAAATTACAAAATAATCCGGTAAAACGCCCGAGATTATGCAAAAAAATGTTAAAGATACTGCTCTTTGTGTTGAGGTCGGGTTTGTTTGTAGTTTATCTTAGTTCAATGGCTGGCTTGTTGGTGCCAAGGTGGAGTAGTAATGTTGTGAGAGAAAATTGGGATTTTTGAAAAGTCACATCACGTGATTATGATTGGTGTCACGTGATTTGGGTTTATGGATATCAGCGATTTTCGGTCATTTTAGTGATTTTCAAGGTTGTTAAAACCAATACGAAGGTGCAATGTAGCAAGGTCTAGAAGCGTTTTTTTGCAGTGTTCTTCTTCTATGTATATATGAATTCTGAAGAAAAGTATCTTAAGTAACAGCGAACAATACCGCTAAAGTAAACATTTAGATAAATAGCTTAGACGTCTATAAATATAGAATACTTTTCAAGGCCTTCTAGTCTCTATTTGTTGGTCGTTAAGCTCTCGATGATCAGAGCCGTGTCGATAGGTGCAATCAAGACAACTGTCAGTACTATATGGCAACATGGTATAGGGATATCTGCAGCTAGAGAACCCAGAAGAACCTCTGAAAGCCCAGAAATGCAATCATCCATGTTTCAATCGAATCAAAGTCATATTTAGAGCCGTTTCTACCCCGCCAATTTTGTTTTGCTCTTGCTCTCTTATTCGTGCGTGGTAGTTTCCTGGATCTTTGGTCTCTAATCATTGAATTATATAGACCATCGTAGAAATATCAAAGCTCACAAAACAAACCTCACATGGACTCCTCATTCATATAATCCATACCGCTGCTTTGCGAAGGGTAATCGTTCAGACACGCCCAGCCGTCCGGATATACTGCATAACTCAAAGACGACCCTAGCAACGAGGACGACTCTGCTATACCAAACATTTCTTTAAACTTGCGCTGGCATGCGAAGGCTTGTACTTTTTTGTTATGTCTGTTTTGCATTTCTGCGGAAATAAACCTCCACTTGGCTTTCTCGCCGGGCTCTAGCAATGACTTCAAGTACTCGACGTCTTCTGGAGTCCAAGAGGAAAGCTCTGAAATGCTCGATAACTGCTGCTCAGATGTCGACATACGCATAGCAAACACCCGTTCCTCTTCTTCTTTCCTATTCAACAAACGGTAACGATTTTTAACAGAAACTTCGTTCTCGATGCCACTTAAGCGTGCCACTTCCGCCCACGACTTGCCCTGGCGTCGGTAAGTCATGATCATTCTGTCTTGGTCAGAAGAGAATTTCAGTGACCGTTTGCGACGATGCCCATAAGACATATTAGACATGGTTTTTTCTATGCCTGAAGTTGAGCTGCTCGCACGTCTATGATGGCCTAGTGAGATACGTGAAGGTGGCCTTGAATGTGTTGAATGGCTCATAGGGGTATTGCTGGGCATTCCTGTATGCATTCCCGGAGGCAACCCTGTGTGTAATCCTGAGGAGGATAACCTTGTAGATATTCCTGTAGGTATTCCTGTAGGTATTCCTGTTGACAATCCACCACCAGATAATCCTGTAGTAGACATTCCCGTAGACATTCCTGTGGATAATCCCGTAGGTATTGCTGAATGCATTCCTGAGGACATTCCAGGAATTGTGCAAGATAGTCCTGTCGAGTTGTCGGAAGTCGCAACTTCTCCCGGAATCATATGCTGTAGCGGATTATTAGAGGAGTCCATTGAGTGTAACAGTTGTTGCGTGGAAAGCGGTGGTTGCATGGGGTATGGAAGAGCAGACGAAGATGTAGATGTGGAGACAGGAGCGGAAGAGGACGAAATAGAAGACGAACAAGAAGAAGCAGAGGAAACAGAAAACCCAGTACGATAACTAAAAGGTTGCTGTTTGGTTGCTGGGGCAACTTGAGCGTTGCTGCTATTAGTCAAATCTGTGGAAGAGCCAGTGGTATGACTTAAAAATGACAAATTCGGGACGGTTCCAAGAAGTGGTCTTTTGTTGGCGTCCTTACCATTGGTATTACTACCAGTATTATTATTGTAATACCCAATGTTAGCAGCGGTTCGTGGAACTGCGAGCGACACAGCAGCAGCAGGGTTGGAATCCACCCCCTGAGTCGGAGGATCTTGACTGTAATTACAGCCTTGCGGTGGTGTTGGTAGTGGTAATGGCTGATGCTGACTGATTCCCGTGGATCCAGATTGAGGGCCACTGGCAGGCGATAGGTACGAATATTCGTACTCGTCTCTGCTCGTCATGGTGTTTTTTCTCTCTGGTTGGTATCAAGCAGAGACAGAGGCTGGTTGTTTAACCTGTGTTTCCTTGCTTCCTCTGCCAGGGACCCACTTTAGTCATGCCGTTGCCTGAACAGGAAGGATCTGCGCGATTTAGGTTTTGTCCATCATAACAGAGACGGCTTTCGGGAGCGATTATCCGAGGTGACAAAATATGGAGGTCAGCATACTAAAATACTGAGAGACGGACAGTAGCAGCAGATTTTGGTTGGTTGGTGTGTTCCAACAGGAGAGATTGGCTGGTTGGTTGGTGTTGTGGTGGCTCACTATATTTTTACTGCAGTGGTAATCATATTAGTGATTTGCAGCAGTGCGTAAATGTGACGTAACTGGAGCCGAGGACCAATTAGTTCCTTCGCTGGTTCCTTCGTTCGGTAACTGAGTTTATTTTGGTTGCTGTGAAGGTATTTTCTATAGAAATACGACTGCTTATGCATATATTTAGTCGTTACTATCGCTTTGTTCTGTTCGTATGCTTCTTTTGCTGTTGCTGTTAAGCTTAATGAAGCTATATGCCAATTGATCAACATACATAGAAGTCAGGAAGTTAAGGGTACAATACAATACACAGACACTCAATAAAACGGACATTCCAACTAACATTATACATTTAAACAACCATTGTAACCAGAACCATTCGCGCTAAACATAAATCTACACTGTCCTAAGTTGTTTTGAATTCTTCTCTGTTTCTACAAATTCTACAAATTCTAATCTTACAGATCTTAATCAACTACTAAAAAAACCAAAAAAATGTGCCCTCCGATGTTCCCAGGTACCACTATATCTAGACCCAGAATGAGACGGAGTGCTTATGCGAATATAGAAATAGACTTCGCTCTAAGCCTCCTTTCCCCTCCAATCGCATATCTATTCATGCGGTGCAGTGAATGGAGGCTAGTATCAGTGAAGAAGAAGAGTGAAAATTTGTCGAGGGGCTCATGTTTTATAGAGTGAATGTTGTGCGCGGCTGGACCTAACTGACCTGGCTGACCGACCGACCTCCACACACCGATCAATGATCTGATTTACATTACATTACTTTTGTCGTTATTACATTGTAAAAATGTATACAGCACTATAATATTCATAGATACACTGATCACAGATCCTTTACCTACTACAAGGTTTTCTCAAAACTTGCCCTGCAACTCAGGCACAAGGTTCACCACCTTTCCTGTACTCAGACCGGCTCGAATGTTGTTGATGGCTCCGAGCTCCATCTTCTTTCGGCTCTCTACAGTATGTGTGCCAACATGAGGCAACAGCAGAATGTTCTCGTTTTCCAACAGCTTAGGATGGATCTTGGGCTCGTACTCAAACACGTCCAATCCAGCAGTAGACACCTTGCCAGACTCCAACGCTTTAACTAACTCCTCCTCGTCAATCACTGGACCTCGAGCAGTATTGACAATCACTACACCGTCCTTCATTTTAGCAATTGTGTCGGCGTTGATCAAGTGTCGCGTGTTCTTGTTCAAAGGTACAGACACAGCAATGACGTCCGACGTAGCCAACAGCTCATCGAAACTGACATACTCCGCACCGCCTTCTTCGTCCTCAGGTAGTCTCTTTCTGTTATGATAAATGATTTTGCTGAAATGGAACGGCTTAGCCTTGTCTCTGATGCTCTTTCCGATGCCTCCAAGCCCCAGAATTCCCAGAACTTTCTCTTCCAAGTCATGAGCTTCCGCAGTCTTACCGTCCCAGTTACCCTTTCGAAGCTCATTAGAAAGCTTGTTAAAATTTCGCAACGCTCCGATAATCAAGTAGATTGCAGTAGTAGCAGTAGCCTCAGTCACTTGCGTAGGAGTATTAGATACTTGAATGCCTCGTTCACCGAGCTTAGCTACGTCCACAAGATCATAGCCTGCTCCGTTGTTGGCGAACACTTTGAGAGATTTGGGCAGAGCATCGATCAACTCTCCGTTGATTCCACCTACGGCCTTTTCACCGGCAAAGTTCGCGAAAATCGCTTCGATCCCGGAATATTTCCCTGAGAAATCCTTGATGAGCTGTTCTCTAGATGGAGATAATTCCTCGGCAATCTCTCCAAACTCCTCTCCGAGCTGCTTCCACTCGTCATGAGCGAATTTCAAGAAACCGAGTAATAGAATCTTAGGAGCCATTTTATTGCAATTTGGTTTATAGTTTGCTGCTTCTTTCTACTTTTATATGCTTTGTACACAGACAGAGTTTTGATGGTTGTGTATGTGTATGTTATAAACGGAACTCGCTAACGGAGATCTTGTCATTTATATAGTTTTAGGGTTGATAGTGGGGAAGTCGGCGTGGGGGGTTGAAAAGATTTGTTCCGGTTCGAATTGGGCATAAACCTACGAGATCACGTCAAGGATCTGTAGAACAGATGGACGGATGAAAAGAAGGGAAAGGCAAGGTACAAGCCCAAAAAATGGTTTGGACTGTTCATACAGGTTAAATCATGAAGATTTGGTTCTATCGCCCTACGAGAGTTGTTTTTGTTGTTGTTGTTGTTGTTGTTCTGAGTTCCATTCGTTCAAAACAGGCCGGATTATCTTTTCTCCAGATCTAGAGGCCGGCGGTAGAAGTCCGAGGACAGTACCTGGACAGAATTGAGCTGAATGAGCGATACAATATAAATATGTGTAAATCTATGAATATGGCGATTACATAAGCTGGATATAAAATGATGCAAACGACATGACTTGGAGCTGGAAAGGCGCTTTGTTGTTGTGTTGAATTTTCATCTATTTATCAGTATAGATGACACCTTATTGAGTATGGTATATAATGACATAGCAGTAACCATCAGAGTTCTTCCAAACACAAGGAGAAAGCAACTACCAAAACAACTGTCAAAACAAAGATCAAAATATGTGTCCAGTCTATAAATCATCCAGGATCCATTCTCCCATACTGACGCCTCGTGGCTCTATCTATCACTGTCCCTGGCCTATCTCCTCTATATCTTCCCCTGCTGCTCACTCACAAGATCCAGCACTCTTGATGTCTCCAATCCCGCACGGACATTGTTCATACATTGTTCTTCAGTCTCTATCATGGTCTCAATGGTATGGGTCCCCGCGTGAGGCAGCAACAACACGTCCGGATTGCTCATCAGCTTCGGATGCACTTCGGGCTCCTTCTCAAACACGTCCAATCCTACACTTTGGACCTTGCCGGACTCCAATGCTTCAACTAACGCCTCCTCGTCAATCACTGGGCCTCGAGCAGTATTGACAATTACTACACCATCTTTCATTTTAGCAATTGAGTCGGCGTTGACCAAGTGTCGCGTGTTCTTATTCAAAGGCACAGACACAGCAAT
The DNA here is from genome assembly GCA_003707925.3 of Daia ofunaensis. Classification (NCBI taxonomy): domain Eukaryota; kingdom Fungi; phylum Ascomycota; class Dipodascomycetes; order Dipodascales; family Trichomonascaceae; genus Daia; species Daia ofunaensis. The sequence goes on along the minus strand of PPMC03000004.1, from coordinate 343,475 downwards.
GACATCACACATACCCAGGAAATCGTCATATTTAGGCACATATTCCGCTACACCTTCTTCATCTTTCGGTAATTGTCTTCTGTTATAGTAAACAATCTTCGAGAATCCGAAAGGTACCGCTTTATCCCTGATACTTTTGCCAATAGACCCCATACCGAGAATACCTAAAACTTTATTCTTAGGATCATGAGCAAACGGTACGCCTTTCTTAAAGTTGCCGCTTCTCAGCTCTTGCGCGAGTCTATTAAAGTTCCTCATAGCACCGATTATTAAATACATGGCTGTAGTAGCAGTAGCTTCCATGACAGATCCTGGAGTATTGGACATTTGAATACCCTTGTTTAACAGAGCATGAGCATCTACATAGTCATATCCCGCACCAGCATGGCAGTAATACTTCAAGGTCGGCGGGAAATGGCTCACAAGAGCCTCGTCGACCATACCCATTCGTTTCTCATTGATATAATTGCTGTAAACCCCGACAATATCTTTATACTCAGGGTTGTTTTGCAGCTGGTCGATAAACTCCTCTCGAGTTTTGCTATCATCACGGACCACTTTGAAGTCCTTGTTGAAAACCTCAAAGCATTTATGCGCCTGGGAAATCTTGCCGAATAGCAGTACTTTAGGCTTAGATATGCCGTTTTTTGTAAGCGCAGACATGGTTTGGGTGGTTGACTGGACCAAGTTGATTATGATGTAGTGTGGTGGTGGGTTATGAAATTTGGCTATATTTATTAGTGGTGATAACGTTACGAAAATGACGAAGCGTCCAAAGGAGGAGGTTTAGAGACCGACCCCTTTTTGCACCTCACACGTAACAGGCTTTAACTTTCAATGGCCATAGTTACGCTCAGACCACAGAAATCTGGCTTTGTAGGGTAGAATAGTATGAAAAATCAAGAATTAAGAACTAAAACTGGAGAACAGGAAACCAAAATCCCATGGTACGTTCCTGACATAAGCTTAGAGATACACAATCTCTAAGCTTAATGTACTGTATTTTAACCCGACATTGTACCCCATATCAAACAGTACCTGACCGGCTAAATGCGGCAATCGTACAATATCCTATTGTATTCATACCATAACGAACTGGTCCTCATCAACCCGAGATATATACGCTAAACACGACGCCTGTCCGGGACGGAAATGATCGGCAGACGTGCACCTCACCAGATACGCAGGTACGCGAAACAGACGGCATAGTGTTAGATGAGTGTCGGTGACGTACACCAAGGACGTCAGCCATATTGATCAGTTGGAACGACAGATCTAGAGAGATTTGTTACTAGAAGAGTAGAGGTAGAACCTTAAGCTAACTTTAAGCTGAAAGTTTGAAGAAGTTATGCTAAATTAGGCCATCATTCATCGGTACTACGTAAGTCTATTTTGAGTCTACGTATATAAGGCCAGACATGGAGCTGAGTATCGCGAACTTGCCTTTTGCTGGCGAGTTAACTGCAATATGACGTTTCATATCTGGTTTTCCATGTCCGACGCCCGAAAACGTGATTGAGGCTGTTGAACCAAATTTCACAAACCGAGATCAGAGTTCGGGATCGGAATAAAGTTCCACTATACCTACCGACAAATGACAGTAGAAATATACTTTAGTATTGCAACATATTAATAATCAAAAGCTTCTATTATTAGTCTATTTGTATTCAAATATTCCAATCTATGACGAACTCTGTTCCTGCAAACTCCGCCGAGATCTGCCTGAAAACGCCCCCCTCCAGGTGGGCAATTAGAGTCGGACTTACAACGGAGATAAATATCTCCGATATGGGAAATCTCGGAAGCATCGAAAAGCAAAAGTTGAGACCAACACTGCCAGTTTCAGGATCAGATGGCTGAATCGGTGATTCCAATTAGGGGCCTTAGTCTGAATGCGAATCTGAATCAGGGGGACTGGCCGTGGTTCAGGATATGATATCAGATATCTCCTCTCATGCTTATTCGTGCTTATTCACAACTATTCATACTCAGGAATGTCTGGAAGCTTGGCAGCAACAAATTCCTCGGCCCTTCTGTTCGAACTACCAACGAATATGGCCCTAAACCAAACTGCGGTACTCCGACGCAACAAACAATGACTTGTCGACTTTTTCCTGGCGGTGAGATGTGGCAGTAAATGTGGGAGCTATTCACTGGCTTATCTTAGTGGTAACGTAACACAACTAAACCACCCACGACCAGTAGTATCCTTTGCTATTTCTACATCTATGCCATTTCAAATATGATATCGAAACACACCAAATCCAGAACCTATCTCCTATTTATAAATCACCGTCTTTTGTCTCTGCAAAGCCTTGTTGCAATGCATGCCTTACAATTCGCCTTGTGCACAGCATATAAAAAAACGAGAAACACGGGTCGGAAAAATATGGCGATCTTATCCCAAATAGGCATTTCAGAGCTGCTGGACCTCGGTAATTCTGCTCTGTGAAAAACCAAGATTCACTCAAAACAGACACTTTCGAGCTAATTAATACCATGAAAAGTTGTCAAAAAAACTCCAAAGTCCAGTTAAAAGCTCCTTAAATCACCTCAAAGCATCTCAAAACCTCAGTAACTGGTGTTCCGCAGCGTTTTGTTTGTTTGGTGCATCCATTGCCTATCTGTTTACCACGTATATACACATACTTTGGGCACGTATATCAGGAGTTCGCCGACTTCCACGCTCCAGGTGGAAATGCGCAAGTTGAAAAGCCATATAAAAAGCGCCCAGAAAAACCTGTAAAAGCAAGTGGCAAAGTGCAAAGTGCTAATGCCGGTGTGTTGTCTGCCTATATATACCTGCCATATCCTCCTATAGACTTGACATTTGATTGATATCATATACCAAATACCAAATACCACATCATCGTCATGTCTGATAAAGAAGGACAACAGGACCTTGCCACGGTGCAAACCCACGTTTCCAATGAACAAGAAGCGGCTGTGCCAGCGAGCAGTTTACACTGGGATGGTAAAGACGACCCGGAATGCCCTTACAACTGGCCTCTATGGAAGAAATGGCTAAATACCATGACGGTTGCAGGCTTATGTTTAGTAGTCACTTTGGGCTCGTCATTATATGTGTCTAGTGAACTAGAGTTAACACACGAATTTGGAGTATCTCGTGAAGTGTTCTTGGTAGGCCTGACCTTATATTTGATAGGACTTTGCTGGGGGCCTGTACTAAGTGCTCCAATCAGTGAGACTCAAGGCCGTTATATGGTCTACGTTTTGAGTTTCCCTATCGCTATTCTTTTTTCAATGGGTGTAGGATTATCGAAAAACATCGGAAGCGTATTAGTATGCCGATTCTTCAGTGGTCTGTTCGGGTCTCCTGCCATGGCTGTAGCTGGAGGTACCATTATGGATCTTTGGGGCGAGAAAATGCTCGGAATAGCCATGACAGTCTTCTGCTTAGCTCCATTCATGGGCCCTGTTCTTGGTCCTATTATCGGCAATTTTGCTGCAGAGCATAAAGGTTGGAAATGGACTTCATGGGTTCATCTCATGTTCTGTGGAGCAGTCTTGATACTGCTAATGTTCTGCAGGGAGACATATTCGCCTATATTGTTGAAGAAACGAGCAAAGAAACGAGGAATTGCATATTATGAGACCACACCCAAAGGAAAGGAAGCTCTGAGGTTAATGTTCGTAGTGACACTGGCAAGACCTATGAGGATGCTGTTCACGGAACCGGTCGTCATGTTCCTGTCTATTTATTGTGCCTTCATCTTTGCCATTCTGTATACATTTTTTGAGGCTTATCCTATTATTTTCACTCTTGTATATCAGATGGACCAAGGAGTAAGCGGTTTACCGTTCCTTGGAATTGGTACAGGTCTGTTAGCTGGTGGATTGTTATATATTTTTATGGACTTACAACGACTCAAAAGAGCCACGGTCCATCCCACCACAGGAGCACATGTTGCACCTCCTTTGACGACTTTGCTGCTTCCGACCAAAATAGGCGCGGTTTTGTTACCTGTATCACTCTTCTGGATAGGCTGGTCTGCGAAGAGGTCTGTGCACTGGATAGCACCTACTTTGGCAGGAGTCTTTTTCGGAATCCCACTAATCTTCATCTTCCTGAGTTCGGTGCATTATCTGTCGGCGACATACCCTCCATTATATGCTGCATCTACAATTGCTGCGAACAACTTCCTTAGATACACCGTAGCCGCGGTATTCCCTCTGTTCACGATACAGATGTTCGAGAAGATGCACATCAGCTGGGCCTGTTCATTCTTCGGGTTCGTGGCAGTGGCGCTGATGCCGATTCCTTGGGTGTTTGAATACTTTGAAGATTACATCCAGACGCATTCGAAGTTTTCCACAAGAGCATTGGCGTTGAAAAAGATCGCGGAGGAGAATGAAGCAGCTACTGAGGAGGCTTAGCCAGTTCAGTTCCGTTCTGCTTCGGTACAGTACCCCCAAGTACACAAAAGGCAACGTACCGAATAATATCATTATATATCATATCATTATATATCATCTCATAACATAGAATTAGACATAATAGAATTAGGGTTATTAGAGAGATAATCCGGGATTAATCAATCGATCAATTAATCAAGGCAAGGAACGCAGCGTAATGGAACACCCTGGCTGGACACATCTTCTTGTCTGGGGTCGGTCGGCAGGGATTTGTTCCTGGTTCCGAGAAACCAAGCCATCAGGCCACAAATAGTCTAATTCCAACATCCAATATCATTTGGTTGGCTCGCTTTCGGTCATGCGACCGTTGAAGCCATAATTGCAATCAGGTTAGAGTTTGGGGACACACAGCACCCACATACCCACACGTGCTCATTGTTCTTTAAAGCAATGTTTGTTACATTAACAAGGCATTGTTTGCTTTGTTCTCACTTGACTTTGGCTTGTTTGCTTGTTTGTTTTGCTAGTTTGTTTCGGCGTACCTGACTAGTGCGTGCTAAGACTAACTCCAGAATGTACGACCCACATACTGCAGATGATCGACAGGGCTAAATACCAGGGTTGAGATTTGGATGGTGCCTTTTGCAACCCAAGTCTGGACCGAACAGCAGACCCCAAGCAGACGCCCCCGTGTGTGCCTGTGGATCAAAATGCCAGCCTGGCGCTAATAAGGCCCTGATATGCAGGCATCTCTTTGTCTTTGTCCATTGTCTCTGGTCTTCGGTCATTGTTTGTACATTTCACTAGTCCGCTTAAACTGGTCGGCTTCTACGGGAAATCTCTTTGTAAACAAAGGTAGAGAAAGAACCCACACAACACCCTCCACCAAAATAGGCAACTTCAAGCAAAAACTTGTTGTTGGTAGGCCTAAAAAGGCTCACTTCTGTTTTGCAGACTGGGCAGACTGGCTAGCTGTAAATGAGAAGATAAAAAGAGTCAATAGCAGTGGTTAATTAAAGTTCTTGCCTCCCTCAAAAACGAGTGAAATAAGACCGAACAACTGAAATTACAGAGATAGTTACCTAAAACAACCCATTAATATATACATTCAACGCAATCGTTGCTCGGTTTAAAGTGATTGATTCTGTATAATTTGTGTGTATTTTTCCCCATTTTTTTTGTTGGTGGGTGCTCAAAAAAACAAAAAACAAAAAAAAAGCCGTTAGAATTACCCGGCTGTCCCTAACCCTGACCGTTGAAAGTCGACGTTTTTTTTACGCCCTGGTGTTTCACGCTCTTTCCATCTCGACTTTAAGAACAGCGGCAAAGAACCTGTGGTCAAAGTAACAACCAAAACAAAAGACCTGAGGGTGGAATACAGTAAAAAACCACAATACCACTTGGCGGACGAGATCCCGATACCGTCTTGCTAGTTGCCTCTGCTTTCCTGCGTCCCCTTTTTGATTGGCACTGACACGTAGTTTTTTGAACTTTTGTTTTTCCCGCTAACCAGCCATTTCGTCACATCAGAGTTTCGAAACGACTGAAAGGTAAGAAAAAAAAGTTCAGCAAGCGAAGCCATATATACAAACAAAAGGGAAAAGCATAACAGAAAGGTCTACGAGAAGAAACCACAAAAGAAGACAAAAGAAATACAAGCAAGGACCGAAAGATAAAATTCTGCTGCTGTTTTATTGGACACATACCCGGAATAATCACGGATTATTCTTTTTACACAAGGACAAGTTGACAATGTTGTACGAAGACAGTCCTCGAATGAGATCGCCGTCAGATTTCTCGCTTGTCGACGAATCTTGCGAGGTGTCATCGTCTCCTTCAAATAGCGGAAGCTCTTTATACTTGTGCTGTCCGAGGCCTTCGTTAGAATTGACGTTGGCCGATAGAGCGGGCAGTCCATTCACGCTGCAGGAGTTCAAAGCATTTGTGAGAAACAACCACTGCTCAGAACCGCTGGAATTTTACTATGACATTGTAAAGTACAGCGAAGAGGCATTAAAAAGCCAGGATACCCAAAAACAGATGAGCCATCAAGACCAAGATGACTTTGACATGCATTTAAGAGACGCGTGGGAACGTATTATGCTCGTTTATATTCACAGCAGTGCTCCTAAAGAGCTCAATATCACATCAGAAAGCCGTACGGCCATATTAGACTTGCAGCATGCTTCATCATACCCACCGAAATCTCCCACAGTGTTAGAGCGTTTATTAGAGTTTGCTCTTAGCACGTTGAGAGAAAGCTCATATTCACAGTTTGTTAATGAACAACAACTCGGGCTTGTACTAGACATGAAATACGCCCATCGTGTTCCTGTGACAGGGCCTTCACCTCCAGGATCACGCAACTCAAGTATACCAAACAGTGACAATGACGAATCGCATTATACAGACAATACCAGCCCGATAAATATACCATATGCTAAACCACACGGATCAGTAGGAGGAACAAAAGGAACAAGTGTAGGAGGCGGAAGAGACAGCGTATCCAAATCACACAAGTGGTACAATGGAACAGGCTCGTCCTTGAATCAGACGTCACCTATCTCACAGTCATATTCGGATGAAGACGTCAACACGTCACCTGAGAACTCTTTTACATCGCCTGTAGAATCTTCGTCACATTCTTCTACCAGACGGTTTTCATTTTTGAGATCTTTACGTGCAAGCAACAGTCCGAATGGTGCTGCGAGTTTGGACTCCAAAAGAAGCAATCCAAGGACTTTACCAGGCAGTACGGAACTCACAAGTAGACTAGAGGAGGACAATGAAAACGCAATCTACGAAGGGGACCATCCAGTGACTGTGTCGAAATCCAACTCGAACTCGAATTCGAACTTCAATGCCAACTGGCGTGGAGTGTCTAGAAAGCTAAAGTTAAAGTTGCATTGAGTGAGGCTCTGATGAGAGCCATCTGGTGAGGGAGAAGAGCAATGCACAAGTTAGGTAGAGGTGCTATACCCGGCTGATAAGATCCATTCGAAATCTCATGATGCCTACCATCTCCGTTGACACCCCCTACCCTTCTTTTATGTCTCTTCTGATTCGCTCTTCCAACTGACAGATCCACCTGTACCGTATCAGCATGTACATTCCGATGATTATTTATTTATATTAGCTACTTATGTACCTAAATGTAATTCCAAGTATAGAATTTGACACTTTACAATGTTAGCTAAGCTAAGAATCAGTATTGGTATTAGAACAGCTGACCTCGCTTCAAATATGGTAACAACCTCGTAACTACTTATTGTACTCAGCTCGTACAGTCTATACTATCCCCAATATTTGTTTTTCATCCTTCTTTAATCTCTATTATTCATAATTAATAACTTTCAAAATTCAGATCACCCAACTTCCCTCGAAAGTATATCTCCGTACTTACTTCTTCGCTGTGCTTACGTTATATCCACCCAGAATCCCGTTGTCGGATCTACCACGAACCGACCCGCTTTCCCAATGCCACTCTCCCAATCCAATTTGGATTACTAATTTTCTCCGACCATGTCATATATTTTTTATATTTATAATCACATCAGTGGCCACGACGATTCAACACAAGATAACAAAAGTACAAGATATTGAAATACAAATACAAAGTAACACAACTCTGTTTGATTTTGGTTTATTTACTTTAGAACAAAGATTTTTCTGTCTACCTAACTCGAACAATATTCGTGGTCTAATATTTGCATATGCTCGACCCTGATAAGGCTGCCCGTTGCATCCAACGGGCTTATAAAGCCTACTGGTTGAGAAAGACCATTGCTGGTCTACGTAGTTACGCTCCGTGGATGTTTTGCTGGTCGCCAGATCCTCAAGATCATGTTGATTTCGACCTTATACAGTCGCATCTGACTGACAGAGAGCTGCAGCGTACTCTGTGTCAGATCATGGAGTTTCTTGGTTGTTCGAAAACAAGCTCGCTATGCCATTCCAAAATGATACTGATCGCACATACGTTGGTACAAGCGCCAGAGTTTATTCTAGAGAACCTTGAACAGACTACTGGCGAAGTGGATTTCAAGAAAGGGAGAGAGACATATGCTGCTAATGCTTCGTCGTTGTCAACGGTAGATTCTACGCGCTCGAGATCTAGTATTGGCAGATCCGAGACTCTTGAACGGGCAACAACTTGTGATACCAACAACAGCAACGATATTTGTCAGCATACCGATACTGCTGACTTGTCGCTATTTGAACAGGATCTTGTAGTGAGAGCAAAACTGTTAGGGTCAAACTTCTTGCTGGTCTGTTTAGCACCTGAAGATTGGACTAGGAGGTTATCCTTTGCGGCCTCTTATTCCAATTTCTGTCAGCTGTTTCTTGAATGGAAGACGAAAGACGCAAAAAAAATCATCAAACAGTCTCTAGAAAAGTTTGTGTTGAGCCTGAATAACTACAGACATGTCAAAGGCACGCCTAACTGGTATTCCAATGACCAATGCTGCTTGTTGGCAGAAACTTATAAAAGTCTTTGTGAACAGCATTACATGACTATACTCAAGTTAGTAGGCTCGAGCTCGAAATGTCGTCAGATTGTACATCGCTATTTGCTGAAACTCGCGTTTCTTAAAGAGCTGAGACAGCATTTCGGATCCACCAAACAGCTAGTAGCTGTAGAATGGGCGGAGAACGGCGACGAAACTTCAACCTATAGACTGAGAATGGCATTCATGTCGCTCATGGTCTCTAGCCGTTCCATAAGAAAGTCTCCCTGCAACTTAAACACGTTCATCAGCCCAAGACTCGGTACTCGACTCGATGACATGGACCCACTATCTTGTGAGAAATGGCATGGCAGCTATTTCACGAGGTATAAGCGTGTCAGCAACATTGTCAGTATGGAACTTTACAATCCTCATAAAGACCAAGCACTATGGGTGCCACCAATAGCATTTTTCATTTTGGATACGTTCCAGCGGATCGATCCTGAATTCATCAGGAAGGAGTCCCAACATATCGACATGGAGTTCATCACAGAACAATCAGAAATGAACCAGTTCAGTATCAAATGTTTCCTAGACTGGACCATTGATATAGCTGCAAAATTATACCACGTGGCATACATTGGTGAGGTATTAGGACAGGAAAAGAGGCCCGCTAATTACGACTACGTGTCGGCTCTAAAGACCGCTTTTGAGAAAAAGGTCTACGAATCGCCGAGGTTCAGGGACGGTGTATTGTTCACACTCAGGCTCGTGGAATTTATAAGGATCCAGCATAATGAGCAGCAGATGATATCCACGCTCAACAGTATCATGACTAACAACCGGTGTCACTGTGGATCCAACGCATCAAGGTTAAAATCGGGGTCAGAAATAGGCTTGGACTCTCGCACTACGAGCCCTAGTGCCAGCCCAGGTCCCAACTACAGCTCCGGAGATACTGGTATGAAGTGTGTCTGCCACACTGGCGGGATCTTGTTCGATATCCAGAACATCAAGTACGATGATTTGCGTGACAAGGACCGCCAGAAACTGTTGAGCATAATGAACGACTCCACACGACAGTTGGTATCGAACGAGTTGGTTCTTTTTGTGCGGGATCTACAAAGTAGCGACAGACACAATGTGGCCAAGCTGTGTCAGTGGGTCAAGAGAACTACTACTACTACTAGTAACTCTTCTGCCGGTAGCCCCACTATCAGCACTTCTAGTAGTCCCAATGAACACGAGTCTGCATTCTTGGCCAACGACGCGTATCATCCTATATTTGAGCACTTTGCTGACTTTATGATGACGCTGGACATGACAAAGTTACCAGAAACGTTCGAAGTACTACGCGTAAGCGTGTCTAGAGCGAAGCTGTTGATACAGGATACTGTAAAGCTTTATGTGATTACGCGGTTCATCATATTGTTGTCATGTCGCTGCGGTTATATCGACCGATTAACTAAGCGTTTGTACGATATTCTGACCAGTGAACTGTGCGATGCCTTCCAACAACGAGAAATCATGGCCCTGATTGACCAAGAGCGGCCTGATATCGCAGGGAAGGACAAAGAGCTCGTTAAAGGTGTTATCAAACGGCTCATAATGGATAATGAGTACGACGAAGTAGCCAAGTTAGCGTTGACACGTATCAGACAGGGCCTCAGTAGGAAGTATGAGGAAATTGCTCGGTCGCGATCGGAGTCATCATCTGAGTATGAAGACAGAAATGACGCAAGCAATAACGATGCCGATGTGGGCAGAAATAAAGGAGAAACAACGGACTGGTTTGTGGACGCCGTAGGATTGACATTTAAAGATCATCTTCAGTCCATTGAAGACCTGGTCTTGAACATCTGGGAAGTGTCGGTAGTGACCTACGGACCTATATATGACAGTATGATATCATTGGCAGACAAAAAACTGCCAGTAGCACCTATTAGCAGCAACAATGTTGCAGGAGAGGCGCCTCTGATGGAGACGTTATCTGCAGAGAGCCAAGCATGAAAGGCATAGCATAGCATAGCATGAAAGGTAGACGGTGATGGAGAACTCGGGATTTTGGGTTCCACGTCTACGTGTAATTTATATTGGGATTGATGGTTTTTTTTAAAATATATATATATATATATATATTTATAGATAGAATTAATGATGAGTAATCAAATCAAATTCCTGGGGAGGATCTTGCTCTTCCTAGTAAATTAACTGTGCTGAGCTGTGTGAAGTGAATCGAATCGTCGTCGGTAAAATCCGGCCCGTCCCTTTTTGATATGATAACCCTATAAACTTTATTTGGTGTTAGTTTCGGTGTCGGTTCTTGTTAGGCACCAGCCGTGCGAAATTCAGCATTGATAGTAAAAAACGGAACAAAGCAAACTGTTCTTACCAAACTACCTAAACCAAACCAGGCTACAGAGGATCACAGAACAACAGACAGCCAATACCATGTCGAAACTATCGGAAAAGGTGGGTACAGATGCTTATTTTTTGTTCTTGAAGCAGCTCATTATACTTTGGTACTAACTCCAGGAATTTTTGTATGTATTATTAAAAAGCACTATCGGTGGATTACGGCCAGCAACTAAAAGGACGGTTTTTTTTAATGCTAGCACTGCCCAAGATTAGACTATTAGAAAGAGACAATAGCAGCACTATTTGTTGGAGAAACGCGCTTTAAAATGATTAGAATGATTATACGAGACATTTGGACGTATAATCACGCTCTTCTAATTTTGTTCAGTGGGGTTTATAAGGGGGCGTGTCGTTATGGTACTCAGTACACTCTGTGTTTTTGAGAGAGATGCTGCCGTGCTGTCAATCACATGCTTCTGAAGAACTTTCGCCTTAAACAAAAAAAAGAGACAAACTTCACAATCTTGGTCTATATTTATCCACGGATATTCACAAATATCTTTCCACAATTTGATAACCAACTATACTAACACGATGTAGAGAATCATTCCCTCAGACTGCACCCAAAGAGTTTGGCCCTGGTTATCCAGGCAACCTGACCGAGGAGCAACAGGAGAAGTTGGACGAGCTACGAAAGTTGCTTGTAGCAGAAGGTTATGAAGAGCGATTAGACGACGCGAATCTCTTGCGATTCTTGCGTGCTCGTAAGTTCGACGTGCCTAAAGCTCAAGAAATGTGGCTCGCGTGTGAGAAGTGGCGTGCGGAGTTTGGTACTAATACCATTCTGGAAGATTTCCACTACGTGGAGAAGACCAAAGTCGCGCAATATTATCCTCAGTATTATCACAAGACTGACAAGGACGGTAGGCCCATCTACATTGAACAACTGGGAGCTATAAAGATTGCCGATATGTACAAAATCACGTCTCAGGAGAGAATGCTGAAGAACTTGGTATGGGAGTATGAGTCCATGACCAGGCACCGATTACCGGCATGTTCTCGTATGGTGCGACACTTGGTGGAGACCAGTTGCACTATTCTTGATTTGAAGGGTATTTCTATCAGCACCGCGTCGCAAGTTTACTCTTATATCAGAGAGACGTCTATCATTGGTCAAAACTATTACCCTGAACGTATGGGCAAGTTCTACGTCATCAATGCGCCATTTGGCTTTTCTGCAGTGTTTAATTTCATCAAGCGATTCCTCGATCCTATCACTGTAGAGAAGATCCACGTGATTGGATCCAAGTACCAAGCGGAGTTGCTTGCACAGATACCGGCTGAAAACTTGCCTACCAAATTTGGTGGGCAGTCAGTCACTAAAGGAGTCAGTGTGGAACTCAGCGATGAAGGTCCCTGGAGAGACGAGCGATATGTTGGTCCAGAAGGATTCGCACCTCGAGCTGGTGAGGTCAGTGGTATGGTACCTGGCGCAGAGGTAACTGCTACGGCCACTGCCACTACTACTGCTGATGCCCCTGCTACAGCTTGAAAGAACAACTGCTTCTAGAAGATGAGAGGAGGAGAAAGGAGATATCATTCGTTGGCTCATGCGTTGTATATAAGATACAGAAACCCCGGGATGCCTTATAGAGTCTGTAGGGTAATGCTTGGTTATTGTTTGGTCCAATAGTCTGTTGATACTTGGTTGAATATAACTGGATTGAATGGGCGTTAGGCTTCAGTATCAATAGATAAATCAGCAGATAGTATCGGTAGAGTGTCTATGAGCCGAAGCCATGGTATGACACGAGTTTTACAAGGTTGACCATACCTAATCAGATTTGCACCACGCTAGACATCAAAGTATAACATTAATATAACATATTTCTACTTTAAATATACCAAACTTCAAATATCAAACCTCCTAAAATCGCTGTTCTTAGTCCGATAATCATCCTTTTCGCGATATTTGATATTACCAGTAAATGTTACCCGGAAGTGGTATTTTAGACCCGCAATCCGAAACCGAAACGAAACGGTAGACAATCACCAACATTACATTTCCACTTTCACTTCTACTTTCTCTTCCACATTCCACATTATCAACCGCGCCACTCCAAGAGTTTTCTTAACTCTATTATATATATAATTTTTTGCATCACATCGAGGAAAGGAATCAAATCAAGCCTATAGCTCAACATGTCGACCGCCGCTAGAAGACGTCTCATGAGAGATTTTAAACGCATGCAACAGGATCCTCCCAGTGGAGTCAGTGCTTCTCCAGTCGCAGACAATGTCATGACTTGGAATGCAGTCATCATTGGTCCTTCAGATACACCTTTTGAAGACGGCACGTTCAAGCTCGTGCTACAGTTCGATGAACAATACCCGAATAACCCCCCGAAAGTCAAGTTTATTAGCGAAATGTTCCATCCGAATGTCTATGCTGGTGGCGACCTGTGTTTAGATATTCTACAAAATAGATGGAGTCCTACTTATGACGTAGCAGCCATCTTGACATCTATTCAGAGTCTGCTGAATGATCCTAACATTTCATCTCCTGCTAATGCCGAGGCTGCAGGTCTGTATAAGGATCATAAGAGTCAGTATAGTAAACGGGTTAGAGAAACGGTGGAGAATAGTTGGAAAGACGTTTGAAGTGAAGACGATGAATCAGTGGTACAAGACAAGACGCGACTCTGTGTCACCATATTAGTTGTTGCTTAACAAGACCAACTTTCCAAACTTTATAAATGCATATTTTCAAATGTTTTTTTGAACAAATAATGAACAAATGTAATCAAGTGGTTATATACTAGCTAATGTCGTCAGTCTAAGTCCATATGGGTTTTGTTTCCGCTCGCTTAGGAGCCTTTTCTGGACATACAATATGGCCTTTGGCCTCCAGGACTCTAAACTGGACACCCCTAAGTAAATGATATACTGTACTGAGAATAGGAGTCGCGATACCGAGCTTCTTAGCTTCTCTCACAGGGTTGCCTAAAATCACTTCTAGTTCTATAGGATTGCCCTTATCGAGATCAACTAGCATCGAGGGCCTGTAGTAGATACCATCGTCGGATTCCAGCATGATTCGGTCAATATTACTAGGCTCAATAGGCCTGCCCATATAAGCTTCTGCTACTGTTTGTAACTCTTTCATAGCGGGAATTATCAACGCTTCATCGACCCCTGATAAGTAAAGTCGTCCAGAGTCTAGCTGAGTCAACGACGCTATGGTGTTGATCGTAGAGTTATAGACAAGCTTTTTCCACCGAGCATGCATCATGTCATCAATGTAGGATGCTCTGGACCCGTAAAGCTCTACGAATAGTTTACAGTTGGCTACTTCATCAGCCAAATTTCTCTTTTGTTGATGGAATACTCCGACCGATAGACTGTCGTGTTCAAATTGCCGGACATGTCCATTGGTATTGATAGATCCAATCATCGAAGTGCCACTAAGAATAATATTATCGGGGAACTTGGCCGCCACAGGATCCTCGATGAAAATACCGTTTTGGATCAATACAATACTCGTGTGGTTCGCAGTTACTGCGGGCTCAATAATATTCTCTGTTTGGTAGAGTTCCGGAAGAACTTTGGTACAAACGACAACAAAATCGAAATAATCATGTACATTGTTCTTCTCCGCATTAGACTTGACCAAAGCAGAAGCCTCATCTACACTACGTATCACATAATCCGGTTTCCAGCCTCGGATATTGCCGTAATCCACGCTATCAATGTCGAATCCTCGCTCAGTAACCCGTTCGTAATCTGAACGTACAACACTGTACATAATTACATTCTTAGACTGTCTCAGAGCATAGGAGGCTACAGTTCCTACTCCACCAGAGCCTACCAAAAGAATATTGACCTTTCCCATAGTGATAATGGCTAATGAGAGTTATATATGTCACAAGATGATGTTGAAAAAGCTTGATTACCAAAAGGGTAATACCACTGAGATGCGTTACCCGGAAGCCATCTATACAAAATACCGAGTTATAGAAACACTAAGAGATAGTTAGTTGCCTGTATACTCTCGGGTTACGTGTATGTAAGTTAAGTAAAATTGGTGAATTCAACATTTAAAAACACCGCGTTTGTTAGTTGTTATGCCTGTCATTTTGGACTACATTATAACGGCCGATATCGGAGAACTTAGACTTAAATCAGCGTCTCTCTGATGCTGACTCGATGTCGGTACTAGATAATATTGATAGCTAGCTATCAAGGCCAAGTCTAAAGCCATTTAGACCCTAATACGAGAAAACGGTATGTCATGACTCCTAAAGTCTTCACTGGCCAATTAGTTACATTAAATTATGGTCTGTGACATTTGACCGTTAGAGGATGGAGGTGCATAATCATGCAAAGGACAGACAGCCTAGAATACCTTCTCGATTTTTATAACCATCCTTGAACGAGTTCCAATACCTAATATATGAACAAATAACCTCAAATTTGAATAGCCTTTGATTATAGTCCCGTCGTCCGTAGTTTGTATTAATACCTAATAAGCACAAAAATTGTACATACCTATACTTGACAACCTCAAATTATTTCAAACGACCAGCTCAATGATCCTAAACAAGTTGTTGTTTTTTCTTTTAAAAAATCTTGATTATTATGTTATCATTACTTACATAGTAGCAATTGTTTGTCGAGAGTCTATATTTCTAGTTTTACGTCTACATCTGGTTGACTTCGCGTAGTATGCCACCCTTCTTCTAAGATGCATAACTATGCTGCATTTACAGCTTCTAAGCAAAATCCCAAACACAAGACATAGCTTCGTATATTGCACAATGGTGTGACCCCGCTCCATTCTTAATACATTGTTGTGTGCAACAGGATTCATGCCATTACCATAAACATGAACCACCTTCACACACAAGTTCCTCAACCCATCATTCCACTTCATAATACTAAACAAAGGTCATGTTTAATGCTAAAATACCAACACTCTTGGTTAATTAAGAGATGTATAGGAGATTCACAAGATTGACACCAACCATTCGCTTCAAAGCTCCAGAGTTCGCACCAATCCAAGACCGACAGCACATCAAAACTCGAAAGATAATCCGTTTAGTATGAAGAATAACGATCCTTTCAACATGTCCTTCAATCCAGTCAGGCTTGACGACCGTCCAGTATACAACTCGAGCCCGATGTCTGTCTATACACCTAGGTCGCCTTATGAAGCAGCTTCACGGGCAAACTCGAGAACTACCGACAGCAGACTAGGTTTACCAGCGAATTCATATCTTGGACCACATTCAGGACCACGTTCTGGTTCACATCATCCTGCTCCACAGCCTTGTCCACAGCCGTTTTCTCAGCTCCGGGTTTCCAATATCACAAAGAAGCCCGACATTGTCTACCAAATGAAGCAGACGCCCTACTCGGCACAAAACAATGACTACACCATTGATGAGCTACAAGAGGAGCTGAGCTCATACATGGACTTGTTGCGACTCAGCACCTATGGAACAGGATCGGAAAAAAAAGAAGAAAAATCAAAGCTGGAAGAGAAACCGGAACTTGACCGTAAATCCCGTTTCCCCCCAAGTAACACCTTGACTAATGCCGCTGCAACCAAAACTGCAAACAATGTTAAAAGCAATGCTCCGACTATTCCACAGAGACACCCGCGACACCGATACTATCGGGATATGTGTGGATCTGACAAAAACCTGACGGAGGAATGTCCACCAGCAAAGTCAATCAAAACAAAGCATAGCGAATACGATCTCAAGAATCCAAAACATCAGAACCAGAAGAAAAACTTAGAGAACGACGGGTCGGATTATCACCATAACGATGGAACCACCACGAATAACAAGCATCGAGAACATGAGACACCTGTGTATATCCCGCACAATAAGATTGTAATCGACTTGCCGTCAGTGGAGTCTCCTTGGAAGCTATGGGCAGATTCTCAGCTTGCACAATGGGGCCAAGATGTCGATAGGACGCTTGGAAATGACAATTTGAACCTGGAGCTCAGTGCAAACTCGGAATCCGATTCGTTTGATCTTGGGTACAAGTTGTCGGATTCCGAGGATACAAATCTCACGGACCCTACAAAATCCAGCATTGTCTGTTCCAATGACATGAACAATGATGATCTGGACAATGATCCGAAGAATGACGTAGGTAAGAGGCGATATAGAGGGCTGTTTAGCGGAGCCATTATGAAGTTGAATGTGGTGAAGAAGCGACAGCCAAAACCCAAGAAGAGCAGCAACGGCTCGGAATTTAATAGTATGTTGGACGACGAAGACCACAACTACAAACGCAAGAACTCAACTGGCTTGGATTCGCTAGGTCTGGACGATTATTCCGATGATACTGGTAGTCTATTCAAGGACCTACACGGCGAAGATCTGTACAAACTGATTGAAACAACAATTACAGACACTAATAATCTCGGGTCCGAGGACGAGTCTCAATACTTGGGAGACTCATTAGACGACGTGCACTCGGTGAAAACCACCACTAGTGTCTTTACTGCTGTTAGATATCAGGTACGACGACTGCGACGAAGAAGCAGTACCTTGAACTTGTTCCATCGCTCAGGAACAGCAGACCAGCAGAGTATCGCATCCTTCAGCAATGAACCTCGAAAGGGTTTTGCTGGGGGAAGAAAATACCGACATAGGAAATTGTTTAGTAGATCCAATGTCGAACTCTAAACGTGGACCTAAGCTTTTGTAATTGGTTCAGGTTCAAGACCTGGTCTAAAAACCTCTGGAATGACTTTAGGTAAGTCCAGGATATCTCGTACAACGTAGTCACCGGCTTGCTTTTCTGGAACCGGTTCAGCAGGGTCAATGTAGTGGATTGTCACCTGCCAACCGAGTTTATGAGCCACTTGGATGTTGGCGTAACTATCATCAACGAAATAACAATGGTCTGGCCGGGCCTGTGCATCTCTCATGGCATTGTCGAAGCTTTCAATGGTAGGTTTGCAAACAAGAGGGATTTTAGAATAATCACAGTAGGTAATTCCGTCGAATAGGTCATCTATTCCGAGCAGCCGGACGACTCGGAGTCCGTGGTTGACGTAAGCATTGGTGAAAAGCCAAAGCTGTACTTTAGACCTGTCTATACGCAACAGCATATCCCGAAGCGCTTGGTCTGGCTTTAAGATGTCTTCAAGAGGCAATGCATCGTCTACTTGTTCATTGTACTTGAGGGCATCAATATGATTGAACTTCACCAAGCCTTGGATTGCAAGGCCATATTGCTCATAGTATTTGCGATGCAAGTATTCTGCAGACTCATCGTCCAATTGTAAATGGTTTACAAAGTACTTGTGAATATACTCTTGAGTCAGTTTGTGAATGGCTAGTGATTTTTTATATAGACAGTTGTCGATATCGAAAAAGAAGGTGGTTTTACGACCGTTTCTAGGATGGAATCGGATGGACATGATATGATATATATGAGTAATAGCGTATAACGAAGGAAGCGGAAGAGGAGAGATGATGCAAATAAAAGTAGTAGAAATAAAGTATATAGCAAGTCAATTTAGCACAGCAATTCTTGGTTTAAGGAGTAATCCGGATGCATCTAAATCTCGTAGAACTATTGTTTCTCAACCCAGTGTCCTTTTTGTTAAATCAGCATGTGCCGTGGTACCGATTAATTCCCTCTGGTTGACTTCGAGGAAGCTTTGAGTTTATATCAGAAGTCACGTGATACAAAGTCACGTGCGCGTGGGGATGGATTCTCACTCATGAGTGGGTGTCTTACTGATAGCGGCGCACAATAATCCATCGACGATGACTGACTGAATGTGAGTATAAATGAGTCAAAGTGTCTACTTACTTCTTCGACATCACAACTGTACCGACACGCACCAATCTCAACCATCACCACAAAGATGAAGGTGAGCCGAGTATTACGGAACCATGACCTCAGGCTGTCTATGTTGCAGAAAAGCGTCAACAGTTCGCCGAATAGCAGCAGTGCTGCTGAGATTGGAAAGTACACATACCCGAAAGGATCCAAGGTCATCAACCCGAGACATTTCTATCAAAACACAGTACTTATGGATTGGGTACAAAAAGATCCGCGCCCAATATCATTAAGACAATTGGCATTTTTCGGCAGGAAGTTGACACCTGAAAGAATCATCAGTTCCGCGAACTTTGTAAGACAAGAGTTACCGGTGCGACTCGCTCACAGGATCCGCGATATGCAGACGTTACCATTTGCAGTTATGAACAATCCCTATATGGTCAACGTATATGAAATGTATTACAAGGCATTTGATGAGTTTAGAAAAACTCCTTTGATTACGACGCTGGAGGACAATAATAAGTTCTGTGAGGATATCCATGCTTTGCTTGATTGGCATAGTACTGTGATCCCACAGTTAGCCATGGGCATTATTACTGCGAGTCAACGTGTAGACGAAGACCGTAGAAAGGCTCTAGATGTGTTTATGAGTAGCATGCTCAGCTCACGTATCTCTCGTAGGGTCATTGCGGAACAGCACTTGTCGTTAACCAAGAGCTTGATATCAGGAGAGAACAAACATGACTCTGATCCTGATTTTATAGGTGAAGTGTTCTTACAGTTATCACCGGCGGATATCGTGACACAACAGTATACTACGGCCAAGTCGTTAATCAAGCAAATTTACCCTGATAGAGTTGCTCCTGAGCTTGTTCTAGAAGGCCATTTAGACACGAAATTCCCTTATATACCGTCGCATTTCAACTATATCATTGGCGAGCTGGTGAGAAACAGCATAGAAGCTACTGTCATTAAGCATCCTGTTGTAGAAGGTTCAGGCTCTGAACCACCTCCTCCTATTCTTGTGTCAATCAGTAATACTCCGCAGAATGTTTTCATCAGGCTGTCAGATCATGGAGGGGGTATCGATAAAAAGACGTTACCTCACATATGGGAGTTCACTAAAGTAGAAGGTGCAAGAGAACGTATAAAGAACTTCCAGACCGTGCCGCATTTGCAAGGCTTGCCGTCGGAAGTAAAGACACAAGGCCAGATCAACACATCTCTGACGTCATTGGCCGTCAGACCACCGCAAGTGAAGCTCGGACTCGGCCTGCCTTTGAGCAGAGTTTACGCGGAGTATTGGGACGGAGCATTAGAACTCAACTCGCTGGAGAATTACGGCTGCGACGTTTATCTCAAGATCTCGCGGCTGGGCAACCAGAACGAGCGATTGCAGTTGGACAAGGTGTGATTGGCAGGCAGTCAGTCACCATATTTATTACAAACAATCAGACGAATACTATACTAATAGTGGGATAAAGGTCAGATGAAGAACATGTGGACATTACGAACAATGATACAGAATGATCCCACGACTTCATACTGATACATAACATGAGGTAATCAGAGTAATCTAACTTCATTCTTAATTTCATTTCATTTCATTTCGTTCTACTTTACTTTATTTCACCCAACGCTCCAAATTCTAAGCCCTCCAGCCTGAGGGCTTAAAAGTTGGCTTAAGCATCCTTCTCCTCCGTAGACATGTAGTGCAAGTACGCCGCAAGGGTCTTGGTGCCCTCGACGTAATTTGAAATGTTGATCTTCTCATTCGTGGAATGCGCTCCATCATTACCTCGTCCTAAAGGCAGCAGAATCACACTGGTCTTGAGAGCGTCCTGGAAGGTCAACGTTATAGGAATAGAGCCTCCTTCTCTGGTAAAGTCAGGCTCCACTCCCCACACGTCCTTAGTGGCTTTAGCAGCAGCTCGGAAGGACCAGTTCTTGAAGTCACTGACCCAATAGTCTCCACCATGTACAAGTTCCACGGACAACTTATTCTTGGACTTGAGTTTGGCGAACTCAGCCTTAACGTGGTTGATCACCAGCTCGTCGAGCTTAGCAGGGACAATATCAGGAACCGTTCGGATGGAAAACTTACCAATGACCTTTCTGGGAATCACGGTTTTTGCTCCAGGATTATAAAAGGCTCCTTCGACGCCGTGGATGGACAGTGAAGGCTCTCTCCATCGTGCTTTCAGGGCATCCTTGATGTTATCCTGAATGATGGTCTTAGATCCGATATTGTCTTCCAGCTCACTGAGTTCAAAGTTGATTTTATCATACAAAGCATCTTCCTCATCGGACAACGGAGCGACCATGTCTTTAATGCCTTCAATCAAGATCTTACCGTGAGGATCCACCAAAGTAGTGAACAGATAAGACAAGTCTACCATAGGTTCGTGAGTGATACCTCCGAAAAGACCCGAATGCAAGTCCGCTTCAGGGCCCTCGACGGTAATAGCGTAGTAAGAGCAGCCTCTTACTCCATAAGTTAACACAGGGTGTTTTGTACCGAGCCAGTAATTGTCACTAATACACACGGCATCGACACCTTTGAAGTAACCGTCGGCCTCTTTGACCACAAGCTCATCCAAACCAATAGACCCGCTTTCTTCCATTCCTTCGAAACAGAAAACTAAGTTGACAGGCAATTCCTGGCCTGCATTTTTGTAAGCTTCAAGAGCATTGAGCCAACCTACGACAGGGCCTTTATCGTCTGTAGCTCCTCGGCCGTACAAACAGTCCTCCTTCTCGTTCTCAACAAGAGTAAAAGGATCAGTGTTCCAACCGTCCTCCAATAGAGCAGGCTGAACGTCATAATGACCATAGATCAAGATATTTTTCTTGTTAGGGTCATCACCGAGTTTACCCAAAATGATAGGAGGTAGCTGCAATGGGCCTCCATTCTCGAGGCCTAAGTCTCGCTGTTCCGTTTTAACACCAAAGCTTTGTAATTGCTTCTCCAACCATTGGCCCATTTCGAATACTTTAGGTCGATGCTCAGCATCAGCAGATACAGAGGCGATGGCTACGGCGTCTGAGAGTCGGCTGATGAAGCTGGACTTGGATTTGTCCACTTGCTCAAAAACAGCAGCAAGAGACGAGGACGAAGATGACGACATAGATTTGTAGCGGTGAAGTGGATATAAATGTGAAAAACTACGACTACTAAACGGTAATCGTAATGGTTTTGCAAATGTATTTTTCTTGGTAAATTGTTTCGTGAAGGGTCTAAGAAACATATAAGTAAGAAGCAGAGTTTTGGAACGGCGTTCTTTTGAGGTGAAGTCAAATGTGAAGAGAAGAGAAGCGAAGCGTTGCCTAAAACGGCTAAACAGGATGGTGCGGGTATCGAAGGGAGGAGTATTTGCGGGTATCGAAGGGGACTGAAAAATGCGAGTGCGCCTATTGGCTGAGGCCCCGCAAGGGGAGTGAAGAAAGAACTTAAAAATATAAAAATATAAGGCATGCAATTTTATTTATAATTGCAATTAGTTGATAATGTGGAACATTACATTACCAAGATTGTAGTCGATTGTTTGTTGGTTTATTACATACTAGTTATGGTCCTTACTGATCTGATAAAATCGTTGGTAGGCAAATCATCACTGTCAATCTAAATCACTACAATAGAAACCACTGCAATAATTCAATTCAGGCACAAAACCTAATCAGTGGTCCAGTCGTCGAAACCCAGAATGCTTCCCCAGGGCATCTTACAGTGACGCTCAGGATGGCCCTTCCACAGATCCAAAATGGTCTGCTGGTCTTCGTCGCTGAGATCCGCAAACTCAGCATTGGCCTGTAATCGGCTGTGGTTCAAGCTCTTAGGGATCACCGCCACGCCTCGCTTGATCTGGAAACTCACCAGAATACTTCCAGGGTTCGTGTTGTACTTCTCCGCGAGCTTAACAATGGTAGGGTCTTTGAGCACAGGAGCTCCAGGACCACCGAAAGGAGAGTAAGCAGTGAGAACAATGCCTTTAGACTTGCAGTACTCCAGCAATTCCTGCTGAGGCAGTCGAGGACTGTTTTCCACTTGGTTAACAGCGGGTACCACATCAGTACCTGCAGCAAACAAGGTCTCGAAGTACTTGATAGACACATTAGACACACCAATAGCCTTGACCTTGTTGGTACGCTTATAAACATCTACCAAGTTCTTCCAGAAGTTGACAAACGTACCATCGGCGTCTAATGCGAAACTTCCGTCAGGGTTTTTAGGGCTGAATTCCTCGATATCGTCTGTTTTGTAACCTTGAGGCCAGTGGACCAAGACCAAATCGAGGTAGTCAGTGCCGAGGTCTCTGAGTGAGTTGTCAATGGACTCCTCTACTCTATTCCATGCAGAACCCCAGACTTTGGTAGTGATGAAGATATCTTCACGCTTGATCTTGCCATTAGCAAACACTTTTTTAAGACCTTCTCCGATCTCCTTCTCGCACTTGTAAACACGTGCCGTGTCGATATGACGATAGCCGGCATCCTCAATGGCGAATCGCACAGCCTCCGTGAACAATTCCCTGTTGTCAGGGGAATAAGTTCCTAAACCGAGCAGGGGGAACTTGGCTCCGGTATTGAGAGTCGTGGTGAAGGTCGTTGCGCTCTTGGACATTGTAAAATCTGGACGAATTGAAGTAATATTCGATAATATTCGATATAGTTCCTTAAATAGAGAGTAAGGTACAAGGTAGGGTTTTAACAATCAGTAATTGGCAATTGACAATTGATATAGACAATTTCAGCAATTGGTTAAGCAATTGGTGTGTGGATGTCTAACTGTCTAACTGTGGGAAGTTTAAAGAAGTAAGAAAGAAAGATGATTGCAGGGGCAGCCTTTATATAGATCTATATCTGAACTAACGGAGCGGAGTGCATATGTTACGCCGTTCGGAATCCGTAATCGGAATGGCTTACTAATGTGGAAACACAAGGACGATTGCGTATCGACTGCCGGGTAAAACTGGAGTTAAAACACTGGAGAATCTGGAGAAAATCCGAAGTAATAAGTGGGGGTCAAACGTCGTCAGCGGCAAGTTAGCGAGCTGGTTAGGCTGGTTATGTAGTTATGTTAAGTGACTTAGTGCAGTAGTTCGGGAGGCTTCTCAGTGGGAGGCTTCTCAGTGAAGAGAGCACGACGGACAGAGTTCGGAACGGTCCGAGATAGGCACAGAACCTTTGTAGTTAGTTAGTTATCTTAGTAGTAATCCTAGATAGTAGTAACTTAAGACCGCGTAAGATGGAGTAATCTAGCTCGGCGGTTTAATGGCTATGTGCTTAATACTATTAAGCTAGCACTATTAAGCTTAGTGCAAACATGGTTAATCATCACAATCCAATAAAAGTGCCGTTGAAGGAGGAAGCAAACTAACGTACGTCGTCCAATGACTCCAACGTAGGAACCAACGAAAAAGATCGCCTAGTCAGGCCTAGTCAGGTCTAGTCAGATGGCTTGCCTGCTTTTGCGAGAAAAAATTTCTCCGGCCGTTCCTGAAGTTAGCAGCATCGGAGAGTCATGCAGCATGGAGCAGCCACTTTGAGTGGACGCTTTAGGTGGAGGTGAGCGGACTTGTGTGTGGGGCCGATTCGCCGATTAGAGTGACGATTACAATTAAGATTACAATCAAGATGAGGAGGATTACGATTAGATAAGAGGACACATGATTAATTAGATGATTGGTGCATAGGACTGCATTGGGTTGCAGGTAGTTAGGGTTTACCGGGCTCTATGATATATGGTTACACGACAGTGACCGAAGGCAACCCACCAAAGGAACTAGAGTAAACTCCTACGGTACAATTGCATGGCACCTTATAATTTGGAGATGCATTTGATGATGGTCAAAAATTTCCATGGTAGTTACGTGGTTTGAGGCGTAGATCGTTGGCCCAGAGACCTGCCTGATAGGGCCTTGGATGCTGCGACAAGGACAATAAAGTACGTCATGCGTCATGAAGTGGACATAGTTATGGTGATTGAATTAGTGATTAGACTAGGTAATTAGAATGAACATGAATAACAGATTGATCATGTGTAGTTCTGCTGATTGCAATACTGACAAAGCAGAACATTAGGTATTAAACTAATACATCCGGGTCTACCAAGGACCAATAGAACACCTAACTTATTCCAGCTCTTCTACTTAACCTTCTTAGTATTTTCACTCCTCCTCCGTATTGACTCTAGCTTCTTTCTAGGTCCATCTCCCACCCTCTACTCCGGCTGGCTTGGCCTATCTCATAACCTAAAACGCGATCAAACTCTGCATCAAACTTCTCCAGACCGACGTCTAGATCTTCAAACGGCCGATCAACACCCGATTTGCACGCGGCGCCTGGATTCAGTCGTTCCGGTTTCGCTCTTATGGAGTGATGATCCTCTGCTGCAGCTTCGGAACGAAGTTTTTTTTCTCCCTCTCAAAAACCACCACTAAAAGAAAAACTTTTCACTGCAGGAAAAAAAAATCAGGGGCCAGAAAGTCTGAGTACACGTAACCATAATCAGTCAGTCAGTCGGTCAATCAATCAATCAATTGGCTGTGCCTTTACTCTCACATAATCAATTGATTTAGTTGTACCACCCTATTATATTATTTGTTAATTGAATCGTGGCTCTATTGTGTTGTCCTACTTTATAATTGTACCTACCTTCATCTCAGATCTCCAGATCCCCAGTTCTCCGTTTGTTCTGATGATATCATCGCATCTTTCCCTCCCAACTGGACTCAACCCCACGTATTTCGGTAAACTTCACCTCCCTTCCAGAGGAAGACACCACTGAAAAACACACCAAAGAAAAAATTTCTCCCAACTGCGTCTGTCCTCCTCCTAATCCACTTTAGGAAGCGAAGCATTTTTTCTTCGGGACTTTTTTTGTTAGTGTTTCTTAATTTTTTTTTAATTTTTTTTCTCTTTTTCGTTTTTTTGGCTTTTCGTTTTCTAGCTGTAAATCTTTTTTAAAATCCTTCTTTTACTTCACTAAGAGACTTAATACTTAAATACCGAACAACTCCACCGAAAAAGTTGGCTACTCCAGTATATCACGCAACACAACGAAACGACCAGTCATCCAACGACAAGAACCAACCATCAGTACACAAGAACAGGGAGAACACAGAAACATACACAAACGGATCTGCCATGCCTGAAGGGTTTTCCTCGCAGCTGTGGTCGCTGCTGTCTGAGGCCCAGCGCAACCTCGACAATCGAGAACGAATCCATAACATCATGACCAGAAGGTGAGTAATAACAACAACTACAGAATAGAACAGAACCACATAAACGAGCCTTTTAGAAGTGATATACCGAGAAATCTGGGCCTGATCAGATATCATGATATTAATTGATTTCTATACGAGCAAAGTCTACCCCAACACTGGACGTTTTACTCTGTGACCGATGACGCATCGTCAAACTTTTGTTGGTCCACCTCAACATCGGACATTACTAACACCTTTTAGCTCCACGAAATCAGCAAAGAGCATATCACTGGAGCCCACTACGGTCTTAGAGTCCAATATAGACGACTCTGAGATGTCACTGCCCGCCAGCAAGACCAATACCGACGCCAATACCAATACAAATGCCAAAAGCATATTCCCGGCCGCAGTCGGTGCTAAGAGAAGAGCTCCGTTTTCGCCCATGATAACTCCGCAGACCCAGCTCACGTCTGAGTCCACGGTAGCCATGGCTAGTTTTAGAAGCGCAGCAAGCAGCTTATTATCACCGGAATACGATATCCTGGAGCTCGATCAACAGAGTTTGAACTTCAACAGTAATAGTAGCAGTACAGGTCTGCTCAACTCGTTTGGTCAGGTGACTCAAGGAGGCTACTCAGTAAATAACAACAACAACAACCATGCAACAGGCGCATCTATAGGGGCTAAGAATAGCACCAACATCAATAACCCGCTCCCGCCGTTGTTCGACAGCAGTCCTCTGTCTATGTCCGACTCGCCTACGGCTCCTGCGGGCTGTGAGAACATGAGTTCCTCTGGCAATCCAATACCCATCAGTTCTAATACTAATGCCGGTGCTAATACCAGTTCTAAGAGCAACTCGAGACAAGACGCCACCAAGGAAAAGTCTCCTTTGCTTGCAAGCGATGCAAGCGACCTGTCGCATCCTCCTTCGAACCCCAACGGGTTCCAGTTCGAGCTGGATCCGCTGGCCAACGAAGGACTCAGTTTCAACGAGTTCTTCAACATGCCTTCTGAGCTATTTACAGATGGCCATAGTCACCCAGAGACGATGGGGATCTCTGCGGGCAGCAGCTCGACAGACTCGTACATCTCGCGTACAGTCAACAGCATCATCTCCATGGGATCGCAGTCTGCCAACATGACAAACGATTTTGAGGACTTGGCTCTCCAGGAGTCGCTTTCTCAGAGCCTCTCTCAGAGTCTTTCTCATAGCATTGGTCATGGTCAGAGTGTCGCATCAGAGAGCTTCGCCTCTAGTTTGGCCTCCAGTTTACACTCCAACAACGCGGATCCCCCTACAGGAGACTCGTTTTCCTTCGACCTGCGAAGCCCTGATCTCCAGAGCCCGGCTTCGCTGTCTTATACCGACCATGCATCCTCCTCTGGCCAGTTGACGTTCAACTTCTCTGCATCCCAAACTAACAAGTCCAAAAACAACACAAAAACGAAGACCAAAACCGTCAGCGGGTTCCCAAGCTCTGCTGCTAATAATAACTCTGCAAGCATATCAAGCAATGGAGCCTCAGGTAGCCTGACGTCTCAAGGCCATTTGTCGCGAATATCGTCGTCTACTTCGGTCACTGCACCTCGTCAAATCCGAGGTTTTCATGTAGGAAGCGGGTCCAACAGCTGGATACAGACACCCACCAACGAAGACAGCCATGCCATTAATATACCCTCGAAGAAGTCTACAGCAAACCTTAACGCAAGCGGGGTGGCTGCATCCTCGCCGAAAATCAGACGCACGTCTTCCCAGACAAGCGCCTCGTCTTTGTTGCATCATCAGATCAAGACCGGGTCAGGTTCGCGCAAAAACAGCATCTCATCTCCTGCAAGTACCTCTAGCCTGACGTCTCCACCCCCTTCAAGCTCCGGACCTAATGGATCCAATAGGAGCACCAGTACCAGCAATAGTGCTACGAATGGAAACAACAACAACGATGCTCCGTTTGAATGCACTAATTGCCACACTCGAACTACGCCTCTATGGAGAAGAAATCCTCAAGGAGAGCCTCTGTGTAACGCATGTGGTCTTTTCCTTAAGTTACATGGAGAGGTCCGACCATTGTCGCTAAAGACGGACGTTATAAAGAAGCGTAACCGTTCCAGCAGCACAAGTGCATCCTCTATCTTCCCTCCAGGCCCGAGCTCGTACGCTTACAGTGACAAGAACTCCCCCGTGAATCTTGTAAGCACTCCTGGCTCAGTGTCTGGCCGGTCGTCGACGGCGTCTTCTCCTAACATCCAGAAGACGTATCAAGATTTTCTCAGCTCCTCTGCATCGAGTCTCTCTAGACACGTTCCTATTGCACCCAAGGTGCCTATCGCTGCGAAACCACCGTCCTCAGGTACACCGGCTAGTGCGCAGTCGATCACGGGCTCCAGCTCGTCGTTATCCAATGGACTTACTAACGCAAGTGCCAATTCAAGCTTGAGCTCCAAGCCGTCGTTGGACATTCGAATTTCCACACAAAGTGGCCCTATCAAACCGAAGAAAGAACGGCCAAATCTGGAAGCTCCACCAATCTTTCGACCAAGAAATGGGATTGGCTGCACATGTGATTGAGATACATATGCTTGAAATGGACAATAAACGATGCCCAGAGACTAGAAACACGCACTGCATTGCATGGCATTCCACCAGCATGAGACTGGTTGGTCTTATATTTTATATCATATCATACTATATATATTACGAACCTTTAGTTTCAAGGTTGTTTTTGTTGTATTGACTCATATTCAATTCAATAAGCATTTACGTTTAGTTCAATTCTTTAGTAGATACAAATTCTTTGGTTGTGGGTCGTATATTCCACTGATATTTGCTGATATTTGGCTGACATCTCTTTGCTTTACATCAACACATCAACACTTGACTTCACTTCACCACTAACCAATCAATGCTTGCTTTTGGGGACCACCACGACCGCAAGGCCGAGACGCCGACCATCCGGCTCGAAATCAATCTGAAAGATGCCAATGCTCGAGGTGAAAGCGTGGTAGTGGACTTTATGCATGATGCTGAGGACAAATATGGGTTCGACGTGATACACCCAGAAGTCAAGTCGGCGGTGATAGATTTGGTAGGAGACGATGATAACGATGACGAAAACGACAACAACGATGATGATATCGACCTGTCTGCTTCTACAAATGTCGCCAATGCACAAGCAAGCAATGCCACATCAGCACCACCCCCTGCTCCTCCTAAACCTAAGAAGAGAGGTCGTGTCGAAGGAAAGTATGATCTTGACGACCCTTTCATCGACGACACAGAAATGTTATGGGAGGAACAGGCTGCATCTACCAAGGACGGGTTCTTCGTTTACTCAGGACCGCTTCTACAGTCCGCAGAACCCATCGCTCCTAAGCCCGACCAGACCAAGAAGACCGCGTCGTCTTCTCAAGTACCGATTGCTCCTAACGGGGCTCCTTCAAACACGTCATCCAACAAACCCGTAAAGCCACGGAAGAAGCCAGGACCTGTTCCTGGAACCAGAAAGAAGCCCAAGCCCAAAGTTCCGGGGACTGCTGGTGAGTCTCAGGGTAGTGGTCCCTCTAATGCTACCAGTACAGCTAGCTCTAATGTCACTAACGACACCAATGGAAATAGCACCACAAACTTAGCTGTGAAGGCAGATAAAGACAAGGACAAGGTCACCAAAGTGATCTCCGCGAAACCAGATGGTCAGGACGGTTTTAAGGTGCCAATTGTGCCTAATCACGACCCTTCTAAGCTGACTACTACTAATCTAGAATCATCTAGCAGTTCATCTATTGGAACGGCTCCACCAGCACCCCAGGTAGCTCAAACGCTGATAGCCACGGAACCTAGCCAGGCTAGCTCGAAGTTGAAATTGATTAGCACGCTGGAAGACTCTGGAAAGTTGTCGAGTACCCCAGAAGATGTCACTATGGATGGCCAGTAGCAACTATCATCATCGGATCATAACGAACCCCACGAAAATGAAAGGTTTATATCGCATGTACGTCTTTTTATTAAATTATTAAACTGTCGAATCCTCAAATAATCTGGGTGCCTTGATCTATGTTATATCATCTAGATTTGAATATATATATGTCTATACAGTATGCGCTTTACGTACACTCGCCGTAGCAAGTTGGACCAACGTCTTTCGTTTGCTTAGTTCCTGCTGAAGATCAGCATTGTTGACGACCTCTTTTTCGTCTGTCAACTTCTCGGCCTGTGTTAACAAGCTTTTGACGAACTTGTCTTCCAGTGGTGCAGTCACAGCAAAGTTCAACCAACTCAGTAATACCGGCAGCGAGTCGGAGAAAATCTTTCCACTGCCATTGATTTCATCCACACTGCTCTGTATGAGATCCTGTACCGCCAGAATCTTGGTCTTGTCAAGATCTATGAATGGCCCGTGTGCTTTTTGCTGAAGATCCACCTTCTGCAGCTTGGCGGTTATTTGGTCTACCCCGCTGTCATCTTTGTTGTCATTACTACTGGTGGATTTAGGCTCCGGCTCATGTTCAGACTGTGATTTGGATTTGGCAGGCACAAGCTTGAGCGTAAAAGCCTTGAGCATACGTATTGACGCGTCCTTACAGCTCTTAAACGGACAGTATGTAATAGTATCAACAAGGTACTCAAACGCAACCTCCGGTTTACTCAGTCGCAAAAGCTTCGCAATCAGAGTGTTGATCAAATACCTTGTAGCAGGATCGTCCGACAAACCAGAAATAATCATCAGTTGTTGTAGATACCCAAAGAACCTGATCTTAGGTATCTCTTGCACCTCTTGCGCGCTAATGTCTTCTGTGACCCACATGCCCCAGAAACACACCGCATCTTGGATTCCCAAAGGAGCCACATCGTCTTCGCCTCTATTCAAGAGCTTAATAGTCAGCTCTACTAGTTGAGCAAAGCTGAGCTCTTTGTCTCCATTTCGATGATCAGACTTAGCCTGTGTAGCCATAAGAACCAGGCCATCATCTGATAAATTCGTAAAGTTTTTGTTGACAGTGGGGTCGTCGGAAGGCTCCGTATTCAGTTCATTGAGCTGAGCTTTATCAGCGACTCGTCTCAGCTCTGTATATAAATCAAAGTCAAACGTGTAGCCTATCATGGCCAGTCGTCCGAGCGCCTGGTCTAATCGTCTAGAGTTTAACGATAACGTGCATGCGCTTTCTCTTATTCGAGGATCCGTTTCATGAGCGAGACCGGCTTTCATTTCGTAAAACAGACGATGAGACCATTTGACGGAGAAACGGTCTAAACACAGTCGCACAGTCCATGTGACAAAGCCTTGCAGCAGTTTCCTTAGGACACTCTTCTCCGCTTCACTGCTCTGAGTTAAGTCTGTAAGATCAAAGTCACGTGCAAATATAAACATACGCCTGGTAAATACCAACGTGGATCGTACTGTGAAATCTTTGAGGTTATTGGCGAGACATGACAAAAGAACCGTAGAGGCTGTAGCCACGAAGCGCGACGGGTACTTGACTTTGATCCTGATAAGACAGGATTTCAGCAGTTCAAAGTACAAACTGAACCGCAGATCAAAATACTGTTCACGAACGGTCAGCGATTTTAAGGTTTCTGGTTGCTTGAACGCAGCACGTTCGTGCCTACTATCGGCGATCTTGTCTCCTGAGAGTTGGTCGTCGCTGTCAGTGCGCAATACAGATATGTCGTTATCCTCGACATCGTCTTTTTCAACGCCATCTTCCTCAGCATCACCATCAATGTACGCATCTGGGTCATCTATACGCAGATCGTATATGACTTCTGCGGCTTTGAGGAACAACTCCTTTGCATTGCCTTTGGTGGAGAGTATGCTGAAAATACCTGCTACTTCGAATACAAACGGAGCATGTTGCCGAGTGACCCTGTTGATAAAGTCATAGTCATTGTAGGAAGTCGTATACTGAAGAAGCAGTTGCGGGAGGTCCCAGCCGATTTGATAAACGAGCTCATCATTACTGTTGAGCACATTCTTCAGTATTTTAAGCAGTTCTACCTTCTCCGAGCTTGTGTACAGCTCGGGTTTGGACAGATGCACATCCAGCACAGTGGCATAAGACAAGTAATCTTTTGTTTCTTTAGCGAGCTCAGCGGCTTCCACGATGGCGGTTTTGGCGAGCTCAAAGTCGTGTTCTGTTTCTGTTTCTGTGTCCGCTTCACCAGTGGATTCGCTTCCTTCATGTTCATTCTCAATGTTTGTTTCTGAGTGGCTATTGCTCCTGCTTTCTTCGCTATCCACAGAAGAAGAGGCATTGGCCAATTTGTCTACTTTCGCAGAGACATCTTTGGTATTTTTAGTATCTTTAGCAATTGTATTTTTAGCAATTGCATCATTAGCGATTGCATCATTTGCAGGATTTGTAGATGGTTCGGTATCTTGATCAGCCATAGTCCTTGTTGAATTGTGTCGATACTTATGTCGATAGTTAAAAGAAGAAGCTAGGTGGGTGAGTTTCGTTGGGATGAAATGGTGAACCAGCAAGAGATCACTGCTGAAGCCGTCGATCGTTGGGGGTTACAGAATTTCATATCGACAGTACGATGTCATATAACCTCAAAAGAAGTAGATTAAGGCGAAATTTACTAAAATTATCATATTTATAATACATAATTGCGTCTAATTATATGTTTTTCTTTTCTCTCGTTGTTGTCGTTGAATAATGAACCCTATACTTGAACTACCCTCTCTCACTCTTTGACAGGAGTCGGACCTGCGCCGAATTCCCTTCCCCCCGCTTTTTACACGTTTTATACGTCGCTCAGACATCCTCCGTGATTCACTTGTCTGCCTGTTTACAATTGATTAAGCCATATATCGATGTTTATCCAGCCAAACATCATATAAAAACGATATGTCACACTACAATGAATAAATTACCTAATTACCAAACTACTACATGATTTCACCTCCTAACTATCTTTTGATACTCTTAGATGTGAGTTTACTGCGCAGCTGGCCCCGATCCCCGAAACCCGAAGCTTAGCTCCGCTATAACCTTTGCCGTAGCATAATGACTCAGAAAAATGCTACATTAAGGATTGCAGCATCTGTAACATCATTCATATATATCCCAGTGTTCAGATGTATATAAATATGGTACCCCCGGAGAAGTCCTAGCTCCTAATTAGGGCCTAAACGAGAACCTCTTCAACCGTACTCTACTATAGTGCTACTATGACATGATATGCCAATGCTTTAACTGTAGTGCATCAGAACGCTAGAACACTGGAGTTCACAGCAACCATATTTCTACAATTACGCCGCTGTTTCTAATTTGCTTTGTAGGAATCACCTTGGAAAGCCCTAATACACACTCAGAACATTAATATGACATCATTCCTCGAACTCCATATGGTCCAAGCTAAATCTCGTTTTTTCAGTTTTTGCAGAGCTCGGACCAACACGGCTGACCAGTCGCGGATTCCTCACTAATTTTTCGTTTCCGATATATCACGCTTTTTCCAATATCACGTCTAGCAAGCGTTACAAATAAACAACCTACCAACCAGATTCATTCCAAGTTTGTTTTCCAAGGCACGCTTTTTGTATATAAAGTGCCAGAGACTTCCAAATAACACCCGTAAACCCAAGAATGTCTACACTTCGCTCCACAACCGGACTCATTTCAAGAGCTTCCAATATAAGCTCCAGGTCAGTCGTTCGTGCCTATCAAAATGGTCATAATAATATTGGTGTATTGACGCCTCTTATCAGTAGTCGATACAACAGCAGCAGCAACAGCAACAGCATTTCTAAACTTAACTACGGCCTGTTTCTGAAATCAAATAACAGACATGTCTTTGCAGCTGCTAACTCAGTCCTCAAATCTCAAACAAGACATTACTCTCCGTTGACAGAAGAGTTCCCTGCCAAGATCGTGGAATATGAACAAGTAAAGAAGTTGTCCGAGTCTCAAGATCCTGATTTGGTCATTGTAGATGTGCGAGAACCAGACGAATTTTCCGAAGGCCACATTCCTCACGCCATCAATATTCCTTTGAAGTCGTCTCCTGGGGCTTTAGGACTGGATAAAGAGGAGTTTGAAGAGATGTTTGGCTTTGATAAGCCTGCTACTGATAAGACTATGCTGTTTTATTGCCTTGGAGGTGTGAGAAGCACGGCTGCCGAGCAACTGGCGTCTACGTATGGTTACAACAAGCGTCTGAACTATAAAGGTTCATGGGAAGACTGGATTGCGCATGAAAAGTCTTCTTAAGAATTCGTGTTGATACTGTAGTAAGTAGAGAGGAAAGGGATAAGTAGTTTAGGCAATTGTTTTTGCCATATATCTTTGCAAACTTGTCGAATAATATCGTAATATAATAATATAATGTCATATTATCTTAGGTTATAGTATCTTAGGCAGTAGAGTATTACACAGTATATTATAGTAATCAGCTCCGAACCCAACTCAACTTCTCTATAGACCACCATATTACGTACACATTACATACATATGCTCCACAATAAATAACAGACTTACCGCTCGCGTCGATCCGGCATGCTTTTGCGCTCTTTGGAAAGATTCTTCTTTCTTCGCCGCTCGATGGCCCGGTCCACGTCCTTCTTCTTCATTTTCTTGAACTTCTCGGTCAGAATCAGTTCTCGTTTCTGGGCCCTCGTCAAGTATTTGCCATTGTGCTTCTGATTGACCTTCTTCATGATTTCATGTTGCAAATCACGGTCCTTGAGTGTCTTCAGTCTCGAAGACAGCGACTTGATAGCAGCCTGTAGTTTGTCCTTCTCATATTCATCTCTAGTCTCTTTGAGCTGCCGTTTCATCTCATTCAGCTCGCTCTCACGGTACTCGTTCAAAAATGCATAATCCTTTCTTGCCTTTGCAAGGTCTGCTTTTCCATAAGCAGGATCAAAACGGATATCTCTGTATAATGTGCCTGTTTTGGTGCTAGATGTAGAAGACAAGCCGGGAATCTCTCTTATCACCGATACAGGCCTTTTAGCAGACATTTCCGCAGGAGCATGTTTGTTTCTTCGTTTCTGCAGCATGTTTTTGCCTTTGCCTTTGCCTTTGTAGTCGGTAGGAACATCTTCCTGGTCACTGTTACTATCACTATATTGGTTCTCATTCTCCAGTTCATTCTGAGCTTTGGCCAGTGCTTGGAACGAGACTGATTTCATCTGATCTCTGGAGTCCAAGTCCTGTGATTCCGCACCAGACTCATATTCTGAGCCACTTTCTTGGTCAGAGTCTTCCATACGACTATCGATATCCAGTTCATCCTCCGAATCTTGCTGGAATCTCGGTTGCTGTTGTAACCTTGGTTGGTTCTTCTTCATGATGCTTTAGGTTTTTGGCTGAGGTTATAATTTTTTTTGAAGGGTCCGAAATTTTTCAAATATCATTTCGGTGGAATATTAAGAGAGGTAGATAAAGATAGATATAAATGATATATTTATCACCAACAAAGGACTTATTCGAGGTATTTATATACAAACGAGTGTATAGATGAACATTTTCAGCTGTCTTTAAAGTGCTGTTGGCAGTGTTTATTTATGTATTCATGTTATATACAATCTACTTTTACACCTCGTCTAGTCCGAAATGTCCTCCTTGATCTTTAATGACCGGCTGTAACGATCAAACAACTGCTCCATATCTCCAGTGCTCTGGACCGTCGACAAGTCCAGCTTCAGGTCTTTTCCGTCCTCTAATAGTTAGATACTAAGATCTTTGTGGCAGTTTTGGCTTGTGGTTGTTTCTTAACTGCATGTTTTACTTGTTCTTCTGCTTTATACTCACTGAATTTGACACTGATTTCGGGCTTGGTAGCAGATCCTGCCTCGATGATGCTATTCGATATCTTCATGCTTGCCCGGGCATGAGCGGGAATGGATGCAAGAAACGCTCGGGCGATTTTGGCTAAAGTTAGACCGGGTTATTTACAAAGAAAAAAGGCGGATTCAATGGCTATCTCGGCGCTTCTAGCCTTTTAGACCTGCTTTGATTGTCTTGGTTTTACTAGCCATAGAATTGGCACTGAACTTTCACTTTACTCACCTGATTTGCCAGCTGTAGGATTGAACTTCACAGCCACCTCGGTAAAGTACTTGGTAATCATATGGATGTACAACGAAAAATCAACCAGTTGGGTGTTTTTATACAGGCCTTTTGTCGACTCGTTGTGTAGCTGGCTAACTAGATATATATTGGTTGTTGAAGTCGAAAGGATAAATTTCAGCTGAACGGGAATATATTAAGTGATTTGAACCCAACTTCCCACGGTCCATTGCACACACAGGGACGAACAATGGAGGACAAGCAGGACCAGGGCATCCCGGACGAAAGTTCCCCTGAACAAAAAGTCACATTGTCGGCCTCTGTAATACTGTCTGCATTACCGAGCGATGCTACGGACGTTCTGGTGAAATATTCCGCGTCGTCACCGCAGAAAGTCGTGGTCATGTTCAAAGCCATTGGATCAGCTCCGATATTGAAACAGCCGGTTTACACAATCAATGCAGAACAGCGGTTTTCCGTGCTGGTGAAGTTCCTAAGGCGGCAATTAAAATATAGGCCTTCGGACTCGTTGTTTTGTTACATCAACTCTAGCTTTGCTCCTGGTCTCGACGAGACTATAGGTAATCTCATGAACAGCTTTGCTATTGATGGCAAGCTTTTGGTGTGTTATTGTAACGCTGTAGCATTTGGATGAGATGTCTGAGTCACATCAACTATTTATATCGGTGTATCAGTAGGAAGGTTAAGGATGCTAGTCTGTCTATGTAGTTTGCATATTTCGCACCATAAAGGTTCGTTACGTTACATCGTTGCACTGTGCTATGTTACAGTACTCTATGTTATGTTACCCTATAGAGATTTCTATAACTCATCCTTTACGTTGGCATTGTCATTGGCCTTGGTATCGACATTTTCCTCAGAAACGCCCTTGAACCCAGAAAGACTCACGGAATTCTTTGGTTTCTTGCCCTTAGCGATGATACGATGCAATGTCGACAGCTGGTCCACGGCCGATATCCAACCGTCTACACAGGAAACATAACCAAACTGCTCTCCATAGGGATGGAGCTTAAGCAGCTTCGCCAACTCGTCTCCAGACTCTTGCTTGATATCCAAGTAGACAAACACAAACGAATCCGCGGATTCAAGGAACTTGGCGTCTTTTTCTAGTGATGTTCTGCCCCTTTGTGTAGTAGTGATGATGCATGGCTTGGATTGACTCAAACACACACTCTCAAAGTCCTTGTCAGACAAAAGAGTTTTAACAGCCAGGGTTTTTGGTTTCAATTGATCCTTCCAGTTCGGTTGATGCTTCGCTTTAGATCTTGGTTTACTGGCATCCGTAGAAGTGGCTACAGTTCCGGCAACACTGGCTTCTAAAAAGTCATAAAGAGAGTCATGATCCATCTGTCCAACGTATATAAGAGGTGGTTCGTCATCTCCGTTCAACACCAAGAGAACGGACTTTTCTAAAAGACCATCAGTACCAAGAGGAACCTCGGGAATCAACTGACGATATAACTTTTGACAACTCTTGATAGGAGGCACGTAAGCGAAAGGTGCATGGATAAACTCCATCGCGAGCACTTTGTACAGAGAAGGGATACCAGCAGGTTGATCCGCAGACCTTCTAGCACTCAACAAGACAACTTTAGAGGTGTAATCAGGTTCTTGAGACAGGAAATCATCTAGTTCGCTTTTATCAGACACAGTCGTGACGTAGTTTTGCAGTCTACTCAAAGCAAACTTGCTAATCTCTTGAGCATTTCGCACACCACTAGTGTACTCCTCGATCAACGGTGGCTGAGGACGTGGTTTTTTGACATTACCGGCATTGAGGTCATCGTCTTTAAACGACCTAGCACTAAGAATCAGATCTTTGGACATTTTTGCAGGCCGGAATAACTTGATGGTAGGGAAGCCTCTGACTCCATTTTGAGCACAGATAGGCTTGTTAGCTTCATCATCACAATTGAGAGCTGCTACATCGACCAAACCTTGTAATCGAGTGGCTGTTTTCAGATACTCCGGTTTCAAGTTTTTACAGTGCCCACACCAAGGAGCATAAAATTCCACTAATATAGGCTTTTTAGACTCGATAACATCCCTTCGAAAAGAAAGGGCTGTAAGCTCTTTGACCGGAGAACTAGGGCTTTCGTAGAAGCCTTGGCCGAAAACCGTGGTCAATAGTAGAGCCTGGAGTAGAACAAGAAAGGCCGGTAGGGACGATGCAACTGTAGAGGCCCGAATCATGAGATGAAATGCAAAGATGATTTAAAAAAGACCAAAGCAAAGTTGTTGTTGACCAGAAAAATCGTTTAGCGAACAGAGTAAGCGAACAAAGTGGATAGTGGATCGGAGTAGATGCCAGACTGTCATATCGGAGATGGCTACACAATGATCGGGTGTCCAAAAACTGTCACGTGACCTTTTTTTTTTTTAAAAAAAGCCCCCGGAGGATCAAGGATGGGGGATACGGATACGGATATGGATAGGTGGGAGGCGAAGAGAATGTTACAGCGAAATATATTTTGGGACCTGAGGATGCAATTGGCGTACATTTTCAAGGGCTAGTTAGAGTGTACCAGAATATGAGCTTTTATAGACATGGCTTGTGGATCAATCTGCCTTTTGCATTTGGGCAGTTGGTAAAATATCTGTTTCTTTAATGTTCAATATTCAATATTTCACTCTATACAATTAGCCACAGCTTCATGACATTTGTTGTTTATTCATCCACCAACATATCAAGAAGCTAAGCCAAGCAGCATAGAGAGGTGGCTACATATACCTCTCCGCCACCGATATATTTAATCTACCTATTTACTCCCTTGTTCCTCTCTTACTTTCTTTCTTCATCCACCTGACTTTATCCTTGGCCTAGAATGGCCTCTCCCACTTCCACTCACAACCCTGACGCAGGAGAACGCACAAAAATACGGCAGTATGCATACCCGAGAGGGTTTGACCAGAAGAGTCAGGTCCCCGTTCCCCTTGAAGTACATGAGAAAGCTCCTGTTGAGGCTAATGCCGACCTGCCTACTAAGGCAGATACAGAGGTAGATCCTAAGGGAATGGCAGATCCTATGTTAGACACCACTGCAGAGAGGACGGCCAAGGTCCACAAACTGCTACGGTTAAAACAAGAACAGGACTTGCATTTCCACGCAAAACTCATGCAGAAACGTGAGTTTAACAAGCCAGGATTCGAGCTCACCCAGGCTTTTAAGCTCGGGCTTCGACACGAAAACGAGTGGGCTCCCGGCGCGCAGTTGCCTAAACAGGGCCGGTACCCAGAGATATACCGACGACTGGAGCTAGAGCCCCGCGACTCGGATTAATTGCGCCGGAAAAACTGCAAAAGTATACGGCTAGCTAGACGGCCATTAATCATTCAATTGGAAAATTGCAGGATCCGATGTGAAGTATTTATTTATATCTGTAAATTCATAGATATATATATATATATATATAGTCCATTCATTGTTCATCCCACCACCTCCGTAGTCCTTGCACACCCAGATCGGCCCGTCTCCTCGTCTGCTTATTACGGTGCTTATTAAGATTTCTCCAACACCTCATTACACACTTGCTTAAAAAACCGTAAGCAATCAAACTCATATTTATATTACTCGCCGAAGCAAACAGCTCAACACACCGCACTTTAGTTTTTTGATCCTGAAATTAAACCCATCAACAACCCGTCTACCCGGCGTGATTCTAAGGTTTTGATTGATTTTTCTCCTGCCTGTGTGTGTCTGCCTTGATGCTCGTAAAACATTAGCGTAGTGTAACGGAAAGTAGCTCACTCACGTACGCCTTCCGCTGATTCTTCACTGATCCGATTTGACCACAGTTTGATCCGATTTGATTATTGGAAATTCCGTTTTTCGTTTTCTGCTGCGTGTCTCCTCACAACTCTCCTTCTAGATAATCACCCAACACGCGCACACACTATATATAAAAGAAAACCGAGCTTTGTCGCTTTGTCGCTTTGTCAACTCTTCTTTACCCCCTTGGTTACAGGAGCGTCCGCATCACAACACAATACAACCCAACGCCCCCGGTTGTCTGCGTGTTTTTTGAACCCTCCGCTTGTGTTAGAGCTCGCAGGAACCGTCTATATCACCAGCTCCTAGCCTCGCAGGCTGATTAATTGAGCGTCGGATCTCGGTTCGGACTTTGGTCGTAGGCTTTGTTTGAATTACACATCAGTAGAAATAAAGTGTGTTTCGAACGACAAACAAACAAGAGAACAATCAAGAATCACAACGAAAAGATCGCAAAACCAGGTCCTGAAGATTTAACGGCCCTAAACCGAAAGCTCGAATTGTTATTGATATATAAAGATACATCAATCACGACCACACACGCAAACCCCATATTTCAAATCAAACTGCCGACAAAATGGGCTCCTGCTTCTCATCTCCAAAAGACTCTGACAAGCAGCAGTATGCCAGGTCTGATTACAACAACAATCACAACGGCCACAATAGTCCTGGTGCTAGTGGTGCAAATGGAGCGAATCATGCAGATTTAGACTCTAGTAATACCAGTGATAAACAGGACCAGCATACCGGTGACATTAACAAATCCGGCAAAGCTGGAATTACCAACAATGGGGGTGGTAATCCTACTTATAACTCGTCATCTGGAAATGTTAATGGCTTATCTAACAAGAGTGCTATTCATAAATTGAGAATGCAATCTACCCCTGGAAATTCAGACTCTGATCTCGAAAGCAACTTCTCTTCAAGAGCTAACCGGTCGAAAAGCCTGGGTTCCAACGCTGTTACGGGAGCTGCTGCTACTTCAGGGTCTATGGGTAATGCGAACTCCAGTGGTGGTACAAACGGTGCCGGTGCTGATGGTAGCAGCAATAAAGAGGCTCGTGAAGTCAAAATCTTACTTCTAGGCTCTGGAGAAAGCGGAAAGTCCACCATATTAAAACAAATGAAGATTATGCATCAAAATGGATACTCTCAAGAAGAGTTACTCATGTACAAAACAACAGTATACAAGAATCTGGTTGACTGTGCAAAGACCATGATTTCTGCATTATCCAAGTTTGGCATCGACATTACCACCGATGGCTCTGCTTTTGAAAAGCAAGACGATTCTTCTAACGTCGCTCTTGCTATTACTACTAGCAATACTACTACCGAAACAACAGGCAATGGTAATAGTGATAGTCTCACAACAACGGCCAAATATACCAGCAAAACTGCTCCTAGAACTAATACTACCAACGGACATCATGCTCCCAAAATCTCCAAACAAGACCTGGAGTTGGTCGAGACGTTTGTGGTGTCTCCTGATCCTGATAGCACTCTTGATTCCCATGTAGCATTGGTTATCAAGGCATTATGGGCTCATCCTACCGTAAAGAAGATGTTCAATGAACGACGGTCAGATTTCTACATCATGGACTCTGCTCCTTATTTCTTTGATAACGTGGATCGTATCGGTGATCCCGATTACATTCCTACGGTCGACGACATTCTCAGAGCTCGAATAAAGACTACAGGTATTTATGAGTCGCGCTTCGACATGGGTGGTCTCAATGTGCACATGTACGATGTTGGTGGGCAGCGTTCAGAACGTAAAAAATGGATCCACTGTTTCGATAACGTCACGCTTATCATTTATTGCGTAGCCTTGTCCGAATATGACCAAGTATTACTCGAAGAAAAGAACCAGAACAGAATGGCCGAGAGCCTGGTACTGTTTGAATCCGTGCTAAACTCTCCTTGGTTTGCAAGAACCTCAGTAGTCTTGTTTTTGAACAAGATTGATGTCTTTACTGAAAAGCTACCTTACTCTCCTCTAGAGAACTATTTCCCTGATTATACCGGTGGAAACGATATCAACAAGGCCGCAAAGTACATTTTGTGGAGGTTTACACAAGTTAATCGCACAGGTCTGAATATATATCCACATTTGACACAAGCTACCGATACCTCCAACATTCGTCTAGTGTTTGCTGCTGTTAAAGAAACTATACTGCAAAATGCTCTTAGGGATTCTGGTATTCTGTAAGCCAAAAAAATCAGATAAAAGTAGCTGAAACAGCAACTGGATAGGTAACATATTTTTTTGCACAAACAGTAATTTATAAAAGGAATGAATAAGAACAACAAAAAAATTCGATTCACACTATATTTCCATCATATATATATATATGTATATATCCTCCGACTTCTCTCCATCATTCCCTATAGTTGATCAATTACCGCGGTACCTACTTTGCTCAACACCAATCTCACTACTTCACGCAGTTCGGCAGTAATGTTGCGTCTCAGTATTTCCACCGTAAAATCATAGAACTTTTTAATAGATGCTCGGAAATCTTCATTTGTAAGGTTGCTCAATTCTTGCAGGATTAGCACCACTGACGGTCCTAATGACTGAGCGTGACGCTGATCCGAAGATCCCAAACTAGTATACTCGTCGAGAACCTCCACACA
Source organism: Daia ofunaensis (assembly GCA_003707925.3). NCBI lineage: Eukaryota > Fungi > Ascomycota > Dipodascomycetes > Dipodascales > Trichomonascaceae > Daia > Daia ofunaensis. The sequence goes on along the minus strand of PPMC03000004.1, from coordinate 300,824 downwards.
TAGACTCATGAATTGATCCTCAATCACTTGCTTCTTCAAGTCAGCATCTAGACTTTTACTATCTCTGTATCGGTAAAGTTTCATCACCACACGAATATATGCAATTGCTGCTGATGTCTCTTGTTTATGCAAGTTTGGCATCTGCTTCATGAAGCCCTGGCGCCAAAGATTCATACGCAGTTCTTTGTCACTATTAAACTTCTTACTGAACAGGTAGCTCTGTCTCAAGCATTCTGCTATTCGCAGAATTTCATTTGTTGATATGACATTGAACACTTCATCATTGGAAAATAGCTCCTCCATGCTTTCAATCATCAGCAGCTGCATTATACTCTTGGTAATCGCACGTCGGAATTTGAGAAACTGTGCTTTATGGCTGACTGCAGCGCCATTGCCGTTAACCTCTAACTGCTGGTGTACACCTAGTGAAGTGTCAGATGGATCAGACTTTTGCTGGACTGACGACTTGGGTCGTGTCATATTAGCCGAAGAGCCTGAACTCGATCGGTCTTTCTTTGCAGGTTTTTGTATCACTAACATGCTACTGTCAAACAGCTCTTCTGCAGTTGATGTGATGAAAAGACCTTCGATCTTGTCAACAATTAGATGCCAGTCATCACTTGACAACTTATGGCAATTTTCAATAATCAATGCTAACAAACAGGAGCTTCCGATTCTTGAGACTGTATCATTATCCTGGTCAATGCACATCACAAGTAGATCTAAGAAACCATTCAGCATTCGCTCAAGGGTATCGAAGTAGTGCGTCAACAACGCAATCATGTTTCTTAGCGCTTGAATCATAGTCGTCGAAAGCCATACTGACATATCGTCTTGGTGAACTGTGCTAGAATGTGATTTCAAGACAAGAAATATAGGGAAGAGAAGATCCGTACATACCCTATCCCAGAACTCTGGAGTGAATTTACCTCCGTGCTCTACAAGATTGTCAAAGAGATAATTCAATGCCCTAGAGCGCACCTCCAAATCAACACCATTCATAATAACGTCATGCAATGTAGATAATACCTGGAACCAGTATGTGTTGTAAGCATCAGACACTTCAGAACTTCCTGGTTCATCACTGCTGACAGACTCACCAGCGGAATTTTTGAAGAGCTCAGTACTTTCTGGTGCTTGAAGTAGTCTTATAGTCTCATTCAAAGTATCTACCGCATGTAGACTAACCTTCTGATATCGAGGATTCTTGGCAAACTTTCCAACGCAAGTGATGAGACTGCCAAAACTATCTTGAGCAATTACCTTGTCCAAATATTCATCATGTATCTTCTTGACAAGCTCGAATGCTCCTTGGACAACATATTCCTGGTCATGTGTAGCAGCGGCTTCGTCAAATACGTTGAACATCTCACCCCAACCACTTTTGATTCGGTCTGACTTGGCTAGAATCATTTGTCTTAAGCACTGAAGTACCATGTCTTTGGCTGCACCATCGGGATTATGCTTCATAACATATTCAAACGGTTTCAAAAAGTCTTTTTGGAATTTGAAATGCGCCAGTTCATCTAGATCAAAGAATCTGATGGAAAGCTGTCTCAAGGCATCTAAAGCAAAGGAGACTACATTAGCATTAGGATGACAGCAGATCTTGTTATATTGTTCGCCCATGATAGACCATAATTGACTCCACTCCATCTTGATTCGTTCCATGTTGTAGTAACATACGTCCACCATCTTTTGTAAGGAAAACATTCGAGGGTTCTCGCTTTGACCTGATGACTGGATTTCTTCCCAAGCTACCTCAATCAAGGCCTTTACAAAGTCCTGAATGGCAGATCCATTCAAAGATGCACTCTGTGTAAAGATTTTGTCCATGTATACAATAACCTCTCTAGACCTCAACTCCTCCCCAATCTCCGGTGAGAAGTTATCATACACAACTGGTGTTGGAAACGAACCACGATGTGAAGAGTTATTAGAAAATGAAAATGAACCAAACATACCACCACTAGCACTCCTGTTTGACTCGGTAGAATGCCGAGACTCAATCCTAGCCTGAGTCACGTCAGGAATCACACCAGCTGCTATTCCGGCACTGATCAATTGAACTCTCTCTAATTGCGAAATGCATACCAACACATCCTTCCACGAGCTTTTCAGCATATTACCCTCAGAGAGTGCAATACTTAACAACACCTTAATAGCTTCAACGTTCTTTTTCTTCATTTCGCTCAGCTTTTGTAAATTAGTGAAGTTGGCAAGAGCAGATACAAAAGAGATCCTAGGATATTCCAGATCAAACAAACATGCAATTCGTACCGCAAGTCTGATACCCTCAAGACTCGTAGCCACTACTTCTTGCTCGTCACTTTCTTGGAATGGACCAGTCAGGCCAGCTAATAATGACATCCAGCAGACCTCAAACATAGGCTTGACATGCTCGATGTGGGATGCAACATAAAAAGTGTAGCCAGAGTCCTTTTCAAAAGATGTACTAGAGTCGCTAGCTGAAAGCTTGTCTTTACCTTTGCTGGATAGGATCAAGCTCTTAAACATGCTTTCTGTCTTGTTGACCATTTCTTTCGAAGCCTGCATATAAGCCTCTCGTTGAAGATCCCTACCAACTGTAGCCAACGTAATACCAAAGCTCGATGCGAATCCGGAAGACGATGCTGTGGTGGTTGAAGACAATAAAGCTGCGTGCTGTTCGGACAAGAGCTTGATCTCGTTCTGTTGAATATCTTCGTAGATACTAACGAGGAATTCACGAGGTAAATCTTTCTTATCATTGATGCCACGGTTGTTCGCAATGAATTCATCAACTGTCATTCTCTTCTTGTTCTGAGGATTATGAAGATCGGTGTTTAACATAATTGTGGAGTAGGCCAGAATGTATGGAGTGTCGGCATTAGTAAACTGGTTAGGGTTTCCAGAAATGTAACGCTCGGCAAATTTGAGCATAAACCGATCGATCTTCTGCCCCTCACCAGGGAGACGAAAGCCTTGCAAAAAGATCCTTAAAGCACTAACAAAGTTGGTGTTAGCAAAATCCATACGGTCGACAAACTCATGCATGACAGAGATATTGAATGGGTTATCTTCGCCTAGGAAATCACCGATAGTAGCCTTGTCAAGTCCTTCTGTTGTAGCCAGGAACTCAGCAACATCTTTAGGCTCTCTACTAGGAATAAATCCTTCGGATAACAGTCTCTCCAAACCACGCTTCGGCTTGAAATTGAATTCCCGGATAGCTTCGCTTAAGACAGTCTTTCGTTGTTTCAGAGACTGAAATTCATTAGGATCATCAATTGGTTGACCGCTTTTAGAAGACGCAGTGTCGACATCATCAGACTCATCCACATGGAGAGTACTGTCATCACCATTCAAGGATGTGTTAGCACCATCTAATGAAGCTGATACAGCTGCAATTCCCCGCTGTGACCAAGCAATTAGTGATCTTAAAACGGCCACTAGTGATTGTAAAGCGGTGATTTTCAACGCATATTCCATAGGATACAAGGCAGTTTCCGCATGTCGACTTGCAAATTGGGCAATAGCCAATGCAGGTGGTAGTCCTAACGAGTATACTGCAATATGTTTGTGCCTGCTTTCATAATATTGCTGTAGTTGAAGCTGGGTCATATGAATAGCAGGCACCGCGATTCGAACGAGAATATCAATGATGCTTTCATAAATGTTACTCGATGCAGAATTATCACAGTCATAGTTGAGGTAAATTTCAACCAAAGCTCTAGGATCATTACAAACACGTTGTAAGATACTGAGGAGGTACTGCTTTTGATGTATCGTAGATGTCTTCATTTCCATTATGGGGAAGTAAATCTCCGTGAAAAAAACTTGTAATTCACGCTTGAACTTGCCACGGAGGTTACTTAGTATCAACCAGAAGATTTCTGCAGATATTTCAAAAACTGCAGGTGAGATGTTGGCTGCATTCCTAGCGAGACTCGAGCAGACATAATCTTTGATCGCCACTACAAGGACTTCATCACCTCTATTGGACTTGACAATCACATCCTCCGAAAGAAAAACAGACATATGCGATTTCAAAACTGTATGCACCAAGTGAAGGGAAAGCAGTTTAGACCTCATGCTGTGGCCCTTCAAATCAGTACCATCACCTTCGATATCTTTGACAGACAGTTTGCACATTGTTCTAAATACCAAAAAGGCATCCTTAATGAAGTTCTCAGTCTCCTCTTCAAGAGCCTCGTAGTCATCCCGTTCATCTTCCATCAGTGTTCTTTTATCCTCCATTTGTTTCAAAGTGAGTTTTTCCTCAGCCTCAGGTCCAGAGCTATTGACGGGGTTCACTTTTGTGTCCATAGATGCTGTATCAATTTGACTATGGCTAGCATTCATACTCGAGCTCGTAGAAGATGGCTTCTTATTGACCACAAAGTTCTTAACTCTTTCAAATACTACATTGACCATCTGGCTCAACGTAGCCTGAGCAATTGTCTGATTACTGTTAGAGTGAGAAAGCACAAATATCTGGTATGTTTGTCTCAGGGCTTTGAGCAAAGTAGCACCATGTGCGATAATCTCTTCATTAAGAATCGCAGCCATCAGCGCTTTGATTATTTGCAACTCTACCTTAGGATCAGTCTGTTCATTTTGGTAACAATCGCATACCGTGGTGACTGCTTGGTCGAGAAGTGGTATGGAAGGTGGGGGCCGGATGCCACTTTCTGGGTCGACTGTCAGCTCTTCGTCGGTGTCTTGCAATAAGGAGAAGGTAAACAGTTTAGCTATGCAATCGAGAGCAACTACTTTGAGATCATTACTCTTGGTTTGCATACATACGATCTTCAGTGGCTCAAATACGGTTTTCGGAGTAGGAAGCGATTGCGAGTCTTCACCTAGTTGCTTGATAGCTTTTGATACGGCGGTTTCAAGTGCCCCAATCTTGCGAGCGTCCTTACTATCCTTGATCGCAGTCAGTGCTTGTTTAATAAAGACACCGGCATATGAAGATTGTCCATTAGTACTGGTTGACGCTATAGACAGAGCAATAGATGCGCTTCGTCGGGAACGAGAACGACTGGCTTGTCTCGAGGTCGGCGACCGTAGTCCCTCCAAAATACTGTCATCAGCTTCAGGATCAAAATCAGCAGATAAAGCATCGTTTGTACCCTTAAGAGGTTTTGGAAGACGCTTAGATGTCTTTTTGGTATGCAATTCTTCCGACTTTTCAGAGCGTGTTGTCTCAAGGGACTCCTTGTTAGCTTCTTCCTTAGCTTCTTCCTTAACTTCTTCTTTGGCTTCTTCTTTGGCCTCCCTTTTTGGTACATCTTTTGTGATGTCTTTAAGGTCTTCTTCGATCTTTTTCGGCTGTTCCTTTTCATCCTCTGTATTAATAGTTGGCTCATCTTTTAGGTCTCCTTTGGACGGTTCTTTTGGAACCGGTTTCTCCGAGCTCTTGTAACCGGAGCCTACGACTTTCTCAGAGTCTGTGGACTCTGCCGATGTCTCACCAGATGTCCGACTAGGACCATTTTCTATATTCACTTCGTCCTTGATAGTAGTCGCCTCATGTACTCCATCATTAACGGCAGCGGCAGCAGTAGCCACGTCACTGTTGGTCCCTGTCATTACTTTATCACTAACTAGGAAGCGACTTGGCGATACAATACAATCACACAGTACAATGTAGATCGATTTGAATCCAGAACTAACACCAGGTAATAAGAGTTTGGAGCGCTCAAGTGGTTAGACGCACGAGTTGTGTGTATGTATCGATATCTTCAACAATTCGCACACACAAACTGCTTGAATACAGTAGTAGTTTGAAATACACAAGAAGCTATTGCAAACAAGCAAAAACAATGATATCTAATAGCTTTAGTAAAGATTCGTACCTCAATGAAGCTCTAGTATACGCGATAACTTACGTCAATTGGCTTTGTTGCTTGAATTGATTACTTGTTCCGTTTTCTTTCTTAGATATAAAGTAAATGGATGGTTTAGTGGAAATTCTAAAGTTCCAATTGACTGTGCCGCGTTTTGGCTTTGGCTGGTGGTAAATGGGACATTTCCGTTTTGGCTGGGCTGAGCCTAATCTTCATTGTAGTGGTGGGTGGTGGAACTTTTAGTGCGGAACTTTTCGAGGTCTTTACTAAAGAAACACCGAGTCTTTTATAGCACAAACATTCCAGGATCATCTCTATACCTACGTAACAACCAAAATGGCCAACGCAGCGCAAAAAAAGCTGGCTGTCAGTAATAAGAACTCCCTAGCATTTTTGCATAGAGTTTCTCTAACAGTCAATGCGGTATTCTTAGTCGCATACTTCGTGTTAGGCCGGCCGAGCTCTATCAAGCCTTACCTATTTCTGTCTACTCCGGCAGTAATTTTGGAGTATCAGTTAGAGAAGATGGGCAGACCTCGCTATGACGATAAAGGTGTACTTATTAATGCCGGAAGTGACTTATCACTTGGTGGACTCACGGAATGGTTTCACGATATTATTTATCTGACTTGGATATGCGATATTCTTGCTGCAATTACAGGATCGAACAAAGTCTGGTATCTGTATTTTGCGATCCCAGTTTACGCATTCTATTCGATATATACAACCTTCTTCTCAGGCAATTCGTCGCCGTTAGGTGCTTTGTTTAGAGGAGCTGGGGCAGGAGGAGCCAGCGACAGTTCAGCGGTGGCCCCAGATCAGAAGTCCAAGCGACAAGAGAAGCTCGAGAAACGAGGTGGACAACGCATCAAATATTCGAGATGATTAGACTAATATAAGCAAGGACTTTAATGAATATATATGCAAGAATTATGATTATTGAAAAGTTGTAAAGGTATGAAACGTGATTTTGTAAGAAAACTGAATGTAAAGAACAGGACACATGCCACTATCACAGATATATATCAAGATACAGATCAAGAATAATGACTCAGATAGGTGCTTGCGAGATACCCTGCTCCAGCGTGTTCAATGCTCGCTCATAATATATAGGACTGTGATGGAAGATTTCCCTGCCAAACACAGGTTCGCGGAATCGTTTATCGACGTCTACCACCAGACGGCCTACCACTCGGGTAGCCTTACGGGTGTGACCATCGTGTATTTCGAATACTGCACTTGTATTGACATGATATATCTGTCCAGGAGGAACGAGTTTTTCGTTGTTCATAACAGATCTCATAACGGTCATGATGTTGTATAAGTAGTCATCATCTCTTTCCGGTTGTTGCGACAGAGGCCCACGAATAGGCGTCTGGCCCATAAAACGCTTGCGAATGCCGTCTACAATACCTTCTTTATCGTTCTTGAACACTTGTGCCAGAGATTGGAAATCATGTAGCAATCCGAGAGATAAACATGGCACTATATCGAGGCCATAAACCACTGAAATGATCAATGACCGCGTAGCCAGTCGCAGAGAACTACATATAGATGCTGGTGGTCCATAAGTAAAACATCTAATAGGTCGCCCTGGAGGTAATATGCTATTTCTCGCTGTGACAAACCGTTTGGTATCAAGAATAGGGTCTTCTTCTACCTCAGTAGTTGTTGATTCTGGTGAAGACTCTACATTAGAAAGTAATATACCGAGTAGAGCAGCAACACCTCCTCCAAGAGAATGCCCACACAGAATTAGCCCATATTCTGGACCCCATTGTCTCAAAGCAGTCGATATTGTTTGTAGAACTCGAGAACTTGGCCGAATAAGTTGTTGCGCACATTTCAGCATACCTCCATGAGCTGTCCAGGTCTGGTTTTGCCATTCAAAAGTACTGTAGTCACACGTCAAGTCCGTGAGTAGGTCATCGAGACCAAGAGTACCTCGTATAGTGAGAACTATGGCTTTTGCTTCGTGATCCACTGCAAGAAAGTGTACCAATGGTATACCGGATGTACCATCAGCAGTAACGTCGGTATAGCTAGATAGCAGTATTTGATCCAGCCTGAGTCTAGCATGATGAGCAAATGCATAATGTTCTGAGTGATGTGCATTCGCAGAAGTGGATCCTCCTTTAGATGCAGAAGAGGTGCGTGGGAAATTACCACTAGACAGACCTAGTCCGAGAAGACGCATAAACGAATGGCCGTAAGAAGCAGATGCAAATCTGACGTATTTCGCCATATTGTAAGTAAGATGTCCAGGAGGGAAATTCGCAGGAGACTCCGACGAAGCCTTGACTATAGGATCGAAATGACCTTGTTTTTTCAGAGAATCGTTGTCGCTATGATCATCACTAACAGAAGAGGCTGATGATCGAGGAGGCAAACGCACTGTTTCATCGTCATTGTTGTTGTCGTTATCATTATCATTATCGAGCTCCGTTACAGTGGTATCTTCTACCAGTCGTTCAGATTTTCCAGACATATCAGTCACAGATCGCACTTGGCCTCTTCGTTCTCGGTAGTAGCGAGCTCTATTTTCAAACGTCAGTTTGTACGAAGATACAGTCTTGCCGTTAACGACTTTTGCCAGAACCTCCTCATTGATAATTACGGCACCAGGAGGAATAATGAGTTCCGGGGGCCACTGCCAGGTCAATGTACCATCTTTAGCAGTCAACGGCGTATTTAATTTACCGCCTATAGCAGATGATTTATGAGGTTCTTGTCCAGTGTGTTTCTTGGAGGAAGATGAAGGCGAGGACGATGATGACATCACAGAGTCGTGTTCCTTGAGGATTTCAACGGTAGTAGTATCAGAGGAGATGTGATCAGCTGTGATTTTATAGTGAGAACCTGGCGGGATCCTGCTGATAATACCATGTTCTTCAAACTCCCTGGTAGTTTGCTTTTCAGGCATCTGCTGTTGCGACAGTGTCTCACCACTATCGAGCACAACTACATCCCACAACACATACATCTCGATATTCTCCAGAGTACGTTTCCAAATGCGCGACTGTACAATTGAAAAGAAAACCAAAGCAGTAGCTAACGAATAAATACCGACTCCGTCCCCCAATTCTCGCTGGATCAATGATAAGATGGATGCAATGGCTCTACTGGAATCAGTTGATCCAAAGATGGAGTTGAATATGTGGATAAAATCCTGAGATAAATAACTCACTGTAGACAACAGCGAGTCTGCCAGGTGGAAACTAGCAGATGTAAGAAAATGTGTGAGGGAAGTAGCGTCGTTGACGAAGCCTATGCAAGTTACTGCCCATCGCGTGGCTCCAGGAGAGTCTTCATCTGCTTTGGACAAGATGTTTTCTATAATTCTTCTAGAGACACCCAATGAACTTAATATACTGACTCTAGTAGAGTCTAGAGCGGTTTCCGTAAGGTAGGTCCCTAATCGTAGACATAGTGTGGCGCCTTTAGACCAATATGATACGAGCTTGGCTGTCCTATTAGGAAGTACTGTAGGTGCGGCCGCTGTGCCTGTAGAATTGGAATCAGGCCCACCAAGAAAGAACGGTAAGTCTGCCATCAGGGTATCGCTATCTTGTTGATCCTGATTGACCTTGTCGTTCGTCATATAAAGAGGATTCGAAGACCACTCCGCGTCCTGGAACTCCGTATCTTTGACGTCGTCCATAATGTGTTGATCAACTTGATCAGTTTTGACACCTTGGTTAATCTACTGGCCAAGAGGCGATGATCGCTATCAGGAACAGGCGAGACAGATACAAATGCCTAAACGGCCTGGTTTGGCCCCGGTCTGGGTGATTTACTATCTGAGGATGCAGAATAGCAGTAGGATATAGGGTTCCAGTAAGCGTGGCGGATTAATATTTGCCCCAGTTTGGTGTTGGTTTAGTACTGTTGATTCTTATTGTGGTTAACGTAAGGGCAAAATATGTTAAGTGTGTAAGTGTCTTTAATGGGTGGGAAATACAAACTATGGAGTGAGAGAAGTCAGGAAAGAGAGTAGCATCGATGTTTAGGATCTTTTACAGAGAGAAGTACTATTTATTCACGTCTTACTGTGGAATATTTATCCTGACCCATGTATATCTAAAATATTAACTAGGAAAAAGTCGTGTTTTAATTAGTTCCTTTCTACTTATTAATATTTTGCATATAATGACAGCATACGGGATAACCGGATTAGGAAATGCGGGGGAGGGGTGATAAAATCTGAGAATCCGATTTGGCATCGAAACGGTGTGTAAAGGGCAGCAGGGCTACTTCAATATTGAAGGGAGAAACCAACAATACAATTAGAAGTCAATTTTCAGCCGTTGATATGTAAATCATCTTACACATTGTTTGGTCCTAACGCAAAAGCTACAATAGCCAGTTGGTCTGACGAATCACAGAACTTTTAGTAAGCTCAAGGCCTAACAAAAGCTCCCCGCAAAAAAGGGTGTTTGTAGTTATGAACAATAAACTCTAAACAATATGACCTAAAACTACACCACAAACAATCCAAAAAAACAAAAATAAAACATATAAGTGGAGAAGTCCAATATAAGTATGATGCTATTGAGTTGTAAAGACTAACAAAAATTACTTAACCACCACCAAAAAGGAAGAACTTAAGACGCAAAAGACATGTCTCGCTTGATCTTAGCAATGGCAGTAGCAGGGTTCAAACCTTTAGGACAGGTCGAGGTGCAGTTCATAATGGTGTGGCATCGATATAAACTCATGGAGTTTTCCAAAAACTCTCGTCTCTTACTAGTGGCCTGGTCTCGGCTGTCAGCCATCCATCGGTATGCTTGCATGAGAACCGCGGGTCCGAGGTATTCCTGCTGGTTCCACCAATAAGAAGGACAAGATGTCGAGCAACATGCACACAGAATGCATTCATACAATCCGTCCAGCTTTCGTCTATCTTCTATCGACTGTAAATTCTCCTTGCCATCTTCAGGGAAACTGTCTCTCTGCAGATAAGGTTCAATGGACTTGTACTGCTTGTAAAACAGAGTAAGATCTGGGACCAGGTCTCTAACCACAAACATATGAGGAAGAGGATAAATCTTAGTGTCTTTGGAAGTATCTTGGTCGATATGACACAAACACGCCAAAGTATTGGTACCATTGATGTTCATGGCACATGATCCACAAATACCTTCTCGGCAAGATCTTCGGAATGTCAACGTAGCGTCTTGCTCGTTCTTGATCTTGAGAATGGCATCCAAAACCATAGGTCCGGTCTTGTTAAGATCAATTTGATAAGTCTTGATGACAGGCTTCTTTTCCGGAGTGTCTGGGTTCCATCGGTAGATCTTGAATGTCTTCAATCGTTCCTCTTGGCTACCTGAGCTAGGAGCTGCTGCTGCGGCATAACCTCGGATAGCAGGACGAACAATGGCTCGCGAGCTTACTACTCTTAATGATCTTAGTCCAATCATAATGCCTCGGGTGACAACGGTTATGTGATTTGGAAGATTTAGATGTCTGTTTTTGTTCCAAAAGACCTGACTTTGACGTGTGTTTAGAAAGAGGTTAAGAAACTGAAAACACCGGCTCCTGCAGAGAAATAGTTTGTGGTGGATTTCTATTAGGTGTGCTGTGATTGGCTGGTCGGGATCCACTGCCGGGTGACCCTTCCCCAGGTAAAGCCCTATGCCGTGAGGCTTACCAACTGGACAGAATAAACTGGCTCGTGTAGTGACGAATAAATAAAAAATGTTCTTTTGAAATCAGATTTCTGCTTTAAGAGCTTCAATTAATCTAATTGAGCTGTTAATACTGAAAAATGATGGTGGGATTGTTGAGTTGCAAGTCCCCTGTCGATAAAGCCGGTTGCCGGCCGTCGTAAGTGAACACACACCGCTTCCCTTCTCCTCGGCAGACAAAAAACACAAAAAACAAAAAGAAATCTCAAGGACGTAAAGCCAGGACGTGGATTAGATAAGCTTCATGTAAGCAACGTTGCGTCTTTAACGTTATAGCAGGGATATAGGATATAGTGCTTATTTTTGTAAGAATGGTGACTTGATACAATTCTAAGAGTCAGTAAAACTAGTTCAATTGAATATTCCTCGCGAAAATTGTTCAGTTTGCTCGTTTAAAGTGATATAACGTCGCTCGCAGTGCTGTCTAGTCTCGTTTCTATATAACATGAGGGTTTGATTTACTGGCACCGGAACAACTCAGGAAGTCTCTATATCTACATATATATCTGTTTAAAGCCTACTAAATGAACCACCAAAACAATTCACTAATCACTTGATCGATATAAACCAATTGTTTCTGCTCAATGGATGACCTGGAAGCCTCTATAGGGTACCTGTGTTTGCAAATACAAAGCTCCTCGTCGCCTATAGATGCACATTTACGAGTCCAGTACATTTCCTCAACCATCCAGTATAAATACATGGAGATCACCCAAGAACATCAGCATTATACTTTTAGATACTATATCTGCCCCTGGAAAGCGAATCCCAGGATCCCTGTGCTATATTTCACGGTCCAAAACGACTCTTCGTCATTAGTTGTTTCCATTGATGAGCTATCGAATATCCTGAACAGCCTCACTCAAACACAACCATCGAAGCCTTTCATATCTCAAGGAGAACACCCTGTTAGCGGCACACCTGCTTTTTATATCCATCCGTGTGAGACAGAGAATTTCATTCGCGTGTTGCAATCAGAACAAACATCAGCAAATAGTGATGATACATTAGTATTATACGTATGGCTACAAGCGTTTGGCCAGCCTATAGGCCTGAAGATACCACCACTATCACAGAAAGCATATAAATAAAGAAGAATAGATCATAAATTATACATCATACTCCGGCTGCTCAAATGATGCTAACGGCAGCCTCGACTCTTTGAGCGGTGCGGCCTCCGGTATTCTGAATGTACCGTCCAATTGAGCAATGGCATAGGACTTGGATTTGGCATACGAGATTCGCATAGGCTTGCCAAAAAACTGGAACCCTTGTAGTGCTCTCAGAGCTAGCGTAGCATTAGCGATATCTGCAAAGACCACGTGCGCTTGTCCGCGCATTTTCGGTGACTTTACGGCTACAATATCGAGGATACGACCGTAGGACGAAAACAGGAAATACAGCGATCTCTTCAGGTCCTCTTTTTGAATTTTGTCGTTCAAGTTATTAATGTACAGTGCGTGATTAGGAACACCGAGGTTATCTAGTACAGTAGCTGTTTGCTGTGGTTCCTCTGTAGACATCTCGGCGTCGGAATCATTGGCATATTGAGGCACCTCCTGGTTGTCAATAGCAGAGTTCTTGTCGACAGCCATAGATGTGTCAGCAAGTTGTGATACTTTAGGTGTCTCCGTCTGTGTTTGGCCATTAGAAACGAGGGGTTGTTTTGGGGGTCTGCGTTCTGTGGACTCCTCAACTGTAGCATCAGAGAATTTTCCAAGCGATTTTTCAGGCGATTCTTTAGATATTTCAGGAGTCTTTTCAGACGCTTCTTTGGACATTTCAGATAATTCTTCACCCACAACCTGTTCATCTATGGATTCCTCCGTATTCACGGCTTGTTCTGTTTGATTCTTGTTTTCATGCAGCTCTTCTTCCTTCTCCTTTGAATCATTATCATTCGTCTCCTTCCCATCATCCTCCTTCTGAGCGTTAAGGTTTATTTCCACAATCTCATTAGACTCAATGGCCTTCTCATTCTCTTGTGCAACATCTTCGTCCTTAGACTTGTCTTTAGTTTCCTTCTTGGCTTCGGGCTTACTATCATTAGCCAGGGCAGCCTCCTCTTCGGCAGCAGCCTGCTTCCTGGTCTTCCTTGCAGGCTTTGTCACTGCCCCAGCTTTCTTCGCTGTTCTCTTCCTAGGTGGCATGTCTCCCCTAAAAACACGACCTATTCCCTTGTGGTATAGATGAAGTTCTGTGTATAATATCGATTTGATTTTGATTTTGATTTTCCTGCAAACGTCAATTCACCTCACGGCTGAACAATTTCACTTGTCTGAAGACATTTTTTCAGTTGGGATCTTCAAGCCTGCAACTAACTTACACACTTGGCCTAAAGAAAACATATAAATAAACAAGACTTGACTGGACTGAAACGAAACAGCCAACCTCACTGTTGCACACTACCACAAACATGTCTTCCTTCACTCATCTCAGGTCCCAGGCGCGTACACTCGAGAGTCAAATGGACTCGTTTCTGTCGCAGTATGCGGCGTTCAATCAGTCAGTAACTCCGAACCCTTCAGACGATGAGTTGGCCATCATCAGGAATATCGAAGATAATCTTAAACAGGTGAGTACTAAACTTTTGGATCAGAAATACCTTACAAAATGACTTAACATATCATCTAAGCATTAACATAGTTACTAACTCCAGCGGGAAGATACAGTGGCGGCATTGAAACGGTCGTTAGATGCAGAGGCCAACCAATCAGCAACCAAAATGAGCCAATTGGAACGACACAAAGAGATACTCGGCGAACATAGAGCGGAATTCAAACGAATCCGTGCGACAATCCAACATGAACGTAACCGTACAAACCTTTTGACGTCGGTGCAAACAGACATTGAGTCGTTCAGATCAAGAAGTATCACCCCTGGTCAGGAGGCGGAGTATATGTTGAACGAACGAGGTCGTATAGAGAACACGCATAGCCTTGCAGACACTCTATTGAGCCAAGCTTATGAAACACGTGACGAGTTTTTCCGTCAACGAGCTACTTTGGTCGGTGTTCAGAGACGTGTGTTGTCTGCTGCTAGCCATATTCCTGGCTTGAACACCCTTATATCCAAAGTCAACACCAGGAAGCGTCGGGACAGTATCATTATAGCATCGCTGATCATATGTTGCATCATGTTTATATTTTTCGTCAGGTGACTTAATGTAATGCATTATTTATCTTTTATATTTACATTAGCATTATCTGCGTACTTGTGTTGTCGTCGGTATGTAAAACCTATGTACAAATATTTCGTTAGTTTCCCTCTCATGAGTAAACTATTCAAGCCAAAGAATTCGGATATAACTTGGTCATCCACAGTCCGGCATAATAGTCTGCAAACAGAAGCTTGCGCTGCTCGCTGAATCTGGAAGCAATTGTAAGAGAATCAAGAACACAGTCACCGATTCCTACGCCTCGTCCAAACGATGTCCCTGATAACATCAACCGATTATCAAAAGCCTGGCCAATGATATCATTGACACTTTCCACTCGCTCGGCATGGCCAACTGTGTATAGAGGAATGCTATTGGTTTGCAATCTGACCTTGGCGATATAATCCTCGGGCTTGATGTCAAGCTTCAACTGTCTCTTTAATGCACTAACGGCCAAATCTATCCATTGACTTTCAGTGAGACCTTCTTTCCACAGAGGGCCTCCCATCATTACTGTCAACGTAGTTTGGTTCTTGTTGTTTTTCTCGCTGTCATTCACGCTTTCAGCATGGGTAACACTCTCTGGCTCGCTAGGCTCCTGGTCCAGCATATGATCTCTAGTCAAATACTCCTCTAGAGGAACTCCAGATTTCCGAATAGCAGAGTCAAATACAACACCTAAAACACCTTCAGGATTGTCCAAGTTTTCCGATTTGGGGACCAAATAGCCAAACCAGTTCTTGCCTACTTCTCTGTTCGGGAAGAAAATGTCTACAACTGCAAGATTGGTAAACTTCACTTTAGACATCAACTCACTGGCACGTTTAGCTTTTGTACCAGTGGTCAGTGTACTTGCTACCGAGCGTGAAGGTAATGTAGATACCGCGATAGACGCTTTGATAGGGCCCTTATTGGTGACAATGTCTACAGCATTAGCCGCTGGTCGCAGTTCTTTCACATGGGTATCAGTAAGTAATACGACTTGCTTAGGAAACTTGTCGCGCAATGCTTTGGCGAGATTCGAAGCAAACGACTGCATTCCTCCCTTTACTGCGAGCATACTATAATGAGAGAGCATCTCCGTAGTAAGAGGATAGTCTATATTGAGCATAGGCTGGCTGAAAACCGGCAGAAATGCAGTATCTCGTTTGTCTGGCAGAGATGCCTCACCACTCAAAGCACTCGATACAATACTAGATTGTGAAACACACTCTGCAGAGTAAAGATGCTTGAACCTGGTGACTGATTTCGCACTCAACTCTCCCACGTCTCCTGCATAAATGCCACGGAGAATGGCAGATACTAAGTTTTCAGGAATATGCTTATTCATTCTTCGTGACAGAAACGACTCCACGGACTCGTCCTCTATACCGGATGGTCTGCCACCGCTCTTGAAAAAGTCCTTTATTGTCCCACCAAGAACTCCTTTGAACAACGGATGATTCGCTAAAAACTTCAGAGCTTCTGCTAACGATCCAGGTAACTTCACTAATTCGCCCTTGAAATACAGGCCTTTCTGATTGACAGGGTCTTGTTTGTGGATACCCACTAACTGCTCGAGCATTCCTATCTGTCGCATGATCTGAACGGCTATAACTACACCGGCATTGCTGGGCAACAATGTTCTCGGACCATACTCAAAAACAGTTTTAGACTTTGTTTTGGGATCTTCAATCAGCTCCGAACACATATATCCACCAAACGTCTTTTCCTTTTCAATAATCTTGATCTTGATATCAGGACGAGCGTTAGCTAGGAACCACGCCAGAGTCAAGCCGGAAATTCCTCCTCCTAAGATGGCAATCTCCTCTCCCGGTTTCAAATTATGCAACTTTGTGAGCTTTATCTCAGAACTATCCGTGAGATCAGCCCACGTTCTCAAATCATGCATGTTGACAAGAAAGTTTGATTTCGAGTCTAATAAAGGGTCCTTTCTCAAAACAGGTTCTTTCGGGCGCAAAAACTGTGGAGACAACTTTAAGAGAATGTCAGATACTGCAAGTGACGCATTATAAGCAGCCAAGGCGACTTTTTGGCCTATTTTGGATTTTGGTAGAGTAGGACTAAGAACAGCAGCTCCTCTTCCTGTTGCGTTCTTGACATCGCTGTCCACAGCTGGTGCAGGAGCTTCTGACAATGTCAGCGAAGCTTTTAGTGTGGGAATATGCATATCAGGTTTCCTATATTCAAGTACTCTTCTCCAACTACGAGTGTCTTTATAAGGTTCTGGTAGTACACGGCCGAGAAGTTTAGCCTTGGTTTGACCTTTATAGCCTGGTAGAAAGGTGATAAACCTCTTACCGTGGCAAGGAACATTCATAGGATATTTAGCCTTAGTACTAATCATGGCTGAAAAGGCCGATCTGAAAAGTGCCGACTAAAATCCTTGACTGAAACACTCGACTGGTTTCTGTTGTTGGTAATATGGAAACGTGAGTGAAAAACGTAAAAAAGACACAAAAAGTGGAATGGAAATTTCAGATTTCAGTAGTAGAGTATTAGTAAATTAATCACCACTGAATAATGTCATAGCTGCCACAAACCAAAACTCTAGGAATAGATAAATAACTCGCTGAAAATTGTTATACAAATCAATTATTTAATAATTCTACACCAAAAGAAAGGTTTAAAAACCAACTAATACATTGGAACATATAGATCTGTATATGGGTCAGAGATCCGCCGATCATTACTTAATTTGAACATAGCCATAAACCCTGATTTAGACATGTTAACAAGAAGCTAAAAATGAAGATACGCCATTAAGACAAAAGAGCCACAGCATTCTCTAGTGAGACTTAGTACTGAGTATCCTACTCAGATGCTACCTAATAGTCTAACTGGCTACTTTCCCAAAGAAGAACAGGAACAGATTTGGAACTTTGAACGAGGCTACGGTAAACCAGTAACCCTGGTACATATGTGACCATCTACTAGCATACTGATAAACGTACAATAAGAGCCGTTAGCTGAGTATCTTATTTTATAACAGCCTTATTCAAGAACCTCTAATATTTCTGTTTAGCGAATATATGACTCAGCACTTCATCAGAGGTTGAGCTAAACGTATTCTTCCTATAACGGCCCTTGAAGCCCAACATCATACGCGGAGTCAACTCTGGAACTATCGTGTCGAGCTGATATTTAAGTCTGAAATTCTCGTTGCATAAACAAAGAGCCAGTAGTAGAGTATAGTAAGCGTCATTGCCTGCATTATGGAGAAGCCCGTGAGGGATCCGTAAATAAGACAACACTTTGTCCAAGTTGCTGAATTTCGCGCCTGTTTGCTCAAATAACTTGCATGTATCAAGAACATAGACATTATCAGATATTTCCATTCCAAGCTTTTTTAAGAATTTTATTTCATTAGAAACGGAATGAGCCACAAGCACAAAGATGTTATTATCCGAGGGAGTCATGAGATTGCCCAACGTACCCAAAAGGGCATCGACACACTCGTCTTCTTCCATAACGTATGATATACCAAAAGAGAAGTTCTCCTTGTGATCGGGGACAAATCGTCCATTGCGTTTATCTTTATGTTCGGATATAATCATATGATAAGCCCTTATTTCAGGTATAACTCCGTTTCCGTACGTAGATTGCATCGGGACAGTCTGCAGCACAGGATCATATAATGCTAGGCCTATTTCAGTCATGATGTTATTATTTCGTTCCCAGGCTTCAAAGTCTAGCGCCACAAGGCGTAGTCTATTAGCCTTGAGATACGAAATAGCCTCCCGTAGAGTAAGGTACCTCATTTTATGTTCAAGATAAAAATATGTTGTGACAAAATGTCGATGGTTTAAAGTGTAAAACAAGTGAGTGTGTTGGACTTCAGCCCACATTTCTTTTTCAGCTTGATTAGCAGTGAGATAACCCCAAAAAGCACTGGTGTCAAGGCAGGTACGCAAGACTAGGTCAACAACGTATAATATTGAAAAATGCAAAAAAAGCCCTCTATAAAACAAGAAGATAAGTTAGAGTGTTAGAGCAAGGATATATTCAGGTGTCTAAAATAACGAATCAAAAAAACAGCAAAACCTTAGCAAAGCTTCTTAGAGACTCAAAGCATATACATATACTACAACTCTGATATTGGGAAACAACACATTCAAGTCCTTTAAACGATCTATCTGATTATCTATTGTATCTAATCTATAATATATAACCAATAAAATCTAAAAGAGTCCCTCGATTTCACCGTTTTCATCGACCTCAACATTCATGAATCCAGCATAGGTGGGCAAACCAGGAATCGTCATGATCTCCGCAGCTAGTGCATAAAGATATCCAGCACCAACAGAGGCTCTAATGTCACTTATCGGTACCTTGAAACCTCTAGGTACTCCCTTTAAACTTGCATCATGAGATAGCGAGTATTGAGTCTTGGCTATACAAATCGGCAGGTTGCCGAAACCTTGCTCGGTATATCTTTCAAGCTTCTCTCTAGCCAAAGGACTGAGCTCTACACCTTCGCCGCCATACATTTCACGTACAATCGTGTTAAGTTTCTCTTCAGCACTTGTACCCTCGGTAGAATACAACAGCTTGAACTTGGAAGCATCAGCCTTCTCAGTGGCTCTTACAACTCCTTTGGCAAGTTCGACTGCTCCTAGACCACCTTGCTCCCAGTGATTAGAGGGAATTGCATCAAAAGCACCGGCTTTTAATGCTTCTTGGCGAATAATGTCCAATTCAGCAGGAGTGTCCGATACAAACTGATTGATGGCTACTACCACCGGCACACCATATGCCTTCGCATTTTGAATCTGCTTGGCAAGATTAGAGCAGCCATTCTTAACAAGCTCAAGATTTTCCTTGGTATATTCCTCCGGCAGCTTGGCTCCAGGCTTTACATCCGGTCCTCCGCCGTGAAGTTTCAGTGCTCGGACTGTAGCGACAATAACTACAGCATCAGGGGTCAGACCACTAGACCTACATTTGATGTTAAAGAAACGCTCACCACCCATAGTGAAATCGAACCCTGCTTCAGTAATTACGTATCCAGCTTTTTCATGTGCATCCTCTCCTTCTTCAGTACCAGCGAGTTTCAATGCAATCTTGTCAGCAAGAATAGAACTCGCACCAATGCTGATGTTAGCAAATGGCCCGGCGTGGACTAGTACCGGTGTTCCTTCTAGTGTTTGCATCAAATTAGGTTTAATAGCATCCTTCATCAACGCAGTCAAAGCACCACCGACACCTAGATCATCACATGTGATCGGGTCTCCGTTTTTGCCACTGGCGACGACCATGTTACCAAGTCGGTTACGCATATCTTTGATATCATTGGATAATGCCAGAACCGCCATACATTCACTGGCAACAGAAATATCAAATCCAGTCTCTCTAGTGTGGCCCTTCTCTGTTGGTGCTTCTCCAATAGTGATTTTACGCAGGTGACGATCGTTACAATCAACGACACGTTTCCAAGTGATAGTGTCCGGATCAATATCGAGTCTCACTAGACGCTTAATTTCGTCGGGTGTAAGCTCTGAAGGTTTAGTTTTGTTTATTCCGAGCTTCTCTAGACGCTTACCCAGGTACCTAGGGAATTGATCCTTGTTAGGAATTAGACGCTTAAAAAGCGCAGCATCTTTCTGAGATCGCTCGTGGAACATTCGCGTATCTAATGCAGCAGCCAATAAATTGTTTGCAGCAGAAATGGCATGAATATCACCAGTCAAATGCATATTGAACTCATCCATAGGGATGACCTGGGCATAACCACCTCCAGCAGCACCACCTTTGATTCCAAAAGTAGGACCCATAGAAGGCTGTCTGACATTTGCAAATGCCATTTTCCCCATTCTACCACCCAATGCTTGTGCTAAACCCATGGTAGTGGTAGACTTACCTTCACCTAATGGCGTAGGAGTGATTCCTGCAACCAAGATATATTTACCGTTCTTCCTCGCTTCTAGACGTTTGAGAATATCTAAGCTGAGCTTGCCTTTATAAGGTCCATACTGCTCTAATTCATGCTCTGTGATGCCAATCTCTTTGGCCAAGTCCCTGATCTTTTTAGGTGTCTGCGATCGCGAGATCTCTATATCAGACGGAACAGGTTTTTTGAGTTCAAGAGGTAGCGGAGTGAGATGTCTCTGGGCTTTGCTACGGAATTGTCTTTCCGCAGCTTCCAGTACATTTCTAACGAGCATAGCGACTGTCATTGGACCCACACCACCAGGGACAGGTGTGATTTTGGATGCGACCTTCTTTGCAGACGCATAATCGACATCTCCTACAAGTTTCTTGCCGGTTTTTTTGGAAGCATCAGGAACATAGTTGATACCGACATCGATAACTATAGCTCCTTCCTTCAACCAATCACCTTTGACCATATTAGGGATACCTACTGCAGCTACTACAACATCTGCTTCCTTGACAATGTCAGGCAAGTTCTCCGTATAACGATGACACATAGTGACAGTAGCGTCGGCATTTTTGAGAAGATATGAGACAGGATTACCGACAATATCAGAGCGGCCAATAACTACGGCTTTTTTGCCCTTGAGATCAACGCCGTACTCTTCTAATAAAACCATGACACCTTTCGGAGTACACGGAGTGAAGTCGGGATGACCGCCTCTACGGGCTAATTCTCCGATATTCATGGTACCAAATCCGTCGACATCTTTTTCAGGAGTCACTGCGTCAGTAATCAGACGTTCGTTATAACCATCTTTAGGCAACGGAAGTTGGATCAAAATTCCGTTAACAGACGGGTCGTCGTTGAGATCATCAATCTCACTCATGAGCTTGTCTTGATTCATCTCAGCCTCCGAGAACTTGCGTAGCTCACATTCAATATCTGCTTCCTGCGCGGCCTTGAGCTTCATTCGCACATATGCCGACGAGTCAGGACGTTCTCCAACTTGAATAATTACCAACTTTGGTCGGAACGAAGGCCATTTTGCCTTGTGCTCAGAGATAGTCTGGTGTAGTTGGGCACGGATATTTCTATGTAAAGTTAGTTAGTCATACACACAAAGTCGGAAAAAAAGGACCAACAAAAAAGCATCACTAAGACGAGAGGTAATAGTCATGTAGCCGGATCTACAAGCAAAAACAACTGCTTCCCTCTGTAAATGTTCTAAAGGAAGACATGTGACTCATATAGCAAATAACGAAAATAATAACTTACTTTGCGACTTTCTTACCGTCGATAATCTCGGCTCTGAGAACAGTTGAGCTGCTCGAGAACGGTCTAGATCTTACCAAACCATTATAAGCTTGCAGATTCGTCAAGCTTAAGCGCGCTGCTGGTGTGAAAGCCACTTTAGTGGACTGTTTCCTTAGCATACTGACTTTGAAAAGACAATGTATATTTAGTATACTAAGAGGAAGCAAATCCTTTTTATTTTTCGGTGAGAACTCGAGGCTGCAGTATAACTTTTATAAGTTGATTTGGATGAAATTTTAAATTTGCAATTTCACTCTACGCTTTTTTTCTTCCTTCTATATTGTTGAGAACCGCCAAAAAAGAGCAAACGGGTCCCCGGCACAGCCGTGCCTATGCTACAGCCGTACACCTATGAATCAATATGGATGTCCGTGGGAAACTTCACTACAGCCAACAACCATTAAACCGCCAATATAATAGAGTTCAGTGGAACTCCGATGGACGTGTCGGTGGACATTGTTGCTTGATATTGTCGTACATCTCTAGATAATGGTTAAAAGTAAAAGCACTCCTATACGGAGTTCGCATGCTGTAGGCAAAGAGCAGATGCTCCAAACACCTGTTGTGAGACGCGCCGAGTCACCAGCTCCAGGTTCCTCGAGACATACCGGTAAACGTCCAAATTCTCGTAAAGGACTTGATATCGGACCGGATAATGATATCGATGGTGAGGATGTGTTCACTCAACCTTCGCGGTTCAGGCCTTTGCCTATGACGCCAAAGACTCCTGGAGCGGGTTCTAATGGTACAACAATTACGTCGAGTCTATCTCAGCTGAGTAATAAGCTCAAACGGACCAATAACAAGCTGGAATTTAGTCAACTCGACTTTGCACGTCAGGAATCACCAACTACTGAGAAATGCGGGTATCCTGTGACTCCTAAGAATGTTACGCCGAAACGGGCAAGAGTTGGTGATGAGGGTAGCACCGCGGTGGTAAAGGTAACTCCGTCGAGAGAAAGATCTCCTCCGCCGAGACAAAATCTATCTTATAAAGTAAAGAATGGCTTCAGTGATATTGTTCAGACGCTTACTCTGGAATTGGAGCAAGATTTGAGTGATAATACTCATAAGGTGTTGCCAAGACTATACAAGGTAATATCTATTAGCAGGTGGAACCGGTTCGCAGTAATATTAGAACTCGACAATCATCCTACTTCCTCGCGAGTAGTTCTAGTAGATCACACAAGAAGTCGTGTCGAGAAGTTGATATCGCAGAATCCCAGCAGCATCAGGCTGGGCGAAGCTTACGTGGATAAACCGGTTCTTACATATTTCAGCTGGGCTACAGGGGACAAAGTGTAAGATATGTGCTGCGAATTGTGAGACTGTCAAGTAATATGAATTACGCGACAATTTGGGATCTTTCTCTGATCCTTGTATCAATTCAGGAATTCGTCTTATAGACTAAAGGGCGAATCATGTCGATCATTTGTAGGGCTTTCAGCTCATCGCTATTCACAGCCCACCGCACCACTCTTCCGAGTCACACGAATCCGTTTACTTCTAACACCTTTGCTGATCAGCAGTTTACTGGCAGTACATTTCGATTCCCGGATTCCCATCTCAAAAGGCAATTCTCGGGGCCTTGTAAAATATCCGTTTTTGGACTTGGGCATTCTTGTTTTTGGTTTTAATCGTTTTGGCACTTTTCAATTCAGTGCACAAATTGATATGCAGATCCCACCAAAATCCGCACACGCACAAACTTCACTTTTTCCAGCTTCACGTCCACAACATGAGGACAATGTTCACAAGGCCCACCATGGCATGTGCCTTCCAAACAGCGGCACCAATGAGTATTCCGAGAATGGTAGTGCGTAGTGCCAGTACCTGGAAAAAGCTGACGGGCTCCAAAACAAAGGGCCCAACTCTTAAAGATGAAGGGGGACTGCAGAAGCATAAAGGACCTGGACCTGGACCTGTGTCTGGCTCTGGCAAATCATCGAAGTCAGAAAAGGCGTCTTTTCATCAAGTGCATGATTACACTATAATGCCGTATACATACTCCTATACTACAGACGGTAACGAAGAAACGTTCAGGCGGTTTCCTTTGGTCACGTCAAAACGTTTAGCCAGGAATAAAGAGCGCCCGCGCAACGTGAGAATGCTCGCACGAGACTTTATGGAGGACTCGTTATACAACCCTAGTTACGGCTATTTCTCAAGGGAAGTGGATATTTTCACTCCTTCGGAACCGTTTTCCTATAAAACGATATCTGATGATGATGATTTTCTTTATCGTTGGTCCAAGGAGTTTGCACATTATAGGAAAGATGCACATGAAATACTCAACGCTGATGACCCGTTGTTGAAAGCTAACTCGGATAAAACAACTAAAAGTGCCTCTGCAAATGACCAAAAGCCTGAGAAGATAAAAGTGTCTAAGCAGATTTGGCATACACCCACGGAGTTGTTCAAACCGTTCTACGGACAGGCATTGGCGAGATATTTGTTGGTCAACTACAAAATGTCATTATATCCATATCATGATTTAATCATTTATGAAATGGGTGGTGGTAATGGTACGTTGATGCTGAATATTTTGGACTATATTAAAGAGACGCAGGCCGACGTTTACAGTCGTACAAAGTACAAAATCATTGAGATTAGTAGCAATTTGGCAGCGAAACAAGAATCAAATCTGAGCAAACTGGCTGCTTCTGGAGGTCATCACGACAAAGTGGAGATCATCAACAAGAGCATTTTCGACTGGAACACGTATATCCCAGAGCCGTGTTTTTTTATTGCCTTGGAAGTGTTTGATAACTTTGCACATGATGTCATTCGATACGATAACTCTACTTTACAGCCTTATCAAGGTTATGTAGTCATCGATTCTGACGGTGGGTTCCAGGAGGTCTATAGCAAGGAGTTGGATCCACTAGTAAAGCATTTCCTTAAGTTGAGAGGCGAATTGCCTGAATATCTGCCGGCCTGGGAGCTCGGGTTTCATCCTCTATCGCAACCAGGCTATTTCCGTGCGGCCAAGAACATGGTATGGCCGTTCCGAGGCAACTTGAGCGACCCAGAATACATCCCCACAAGTTACCTGAAGTTCCTTTATGTTCTTAAGAACTTTTTCCCTGAACATCGGTTGCTTACGTCTGATTTCACTCACTTAAAAGAAACCATTCCTGGGTACAATTCTCCGGTGGTACAAACAGTAATGGAACAGAAAATGATTCCTGTGCGGACTTACATGACGCTACAAGGCTTCTTTGACATCCTTTTCCCTACTGATTTCACACTAGCTGCAGAGCTTTATAAGAGGGTATGTGGTAAAGTGGTCCAGACAGCCTCGCATCACGATTTCCTTGAGACTTGGGCGGAGGTCGAGGCCACGAGCACCAAGACCGGCGAGAATCCGATGCTGTCGTTCTACAGGAATGCTGCTTTCATGTACAGCTAGGCATACTCTGGTGCCTTTTTAAACAGAAGCAAAGCTTTTGTGTAAACTTTAGTGACAAACAATTTACAGGATTGGAGAACTAAAGAACTGATGGAGTGAATGGTTCTACGGTACTAGACATGCATGTGCTGTGGTATGTTCATATTACACTTTGTAAATAGAAAAGTAGGCATTGAATGCTTGTAAATACAGTTTTTTTTTTCGTTGTCACTTTCTTTGGTGTTGTTCTTGGGTGGTAGGTGATCCTGTCCACAGTTTTGTATTTCACGATATCTCAAGAAATTTCAGAAATACGGAAATAGCTCTTCCGAGTATTTTTTACTTCAACCATCACTATTGACAGAAAATATTATATATATGAGCATTAAGGAACACCCTCACCGGATGTAAGTACAAAGCAGAAATAGGGACTAATAATAATAAGTATTGTTATTATAAACGTTTAATAATATTATATAGTGTGTCTATATACTTCTACATCTGTCTATTATACACTTATTAACAATAGATCACTGGTGGTTCCTTTCGAAAACGATGTACAAGCAGAGACAGCAGTGAAGGCCCTTGAACCAGATCCGGAGCTACGACCAGCAGTGTTCAGCAAGACTTTGCACCATGATGATAGTAAACTAGTCGCTGAGTTCACTGCTGACTCGGTAAGATCTCTAAGGGTAGGCGTAAACAGTTTCATGGACAGCTTGGCGTTGGTGGTTGAGTGTATTGAGGAATTGAGTCCAGAAGCATTAAGCTGAAGCTTGCTAAAAAGCTAGGAAGGGAAGCAGATATTGGTTGACTGACAGGCGGAACATCATATTTGGCTGGCTGCCATTAGAAAATATATAAACAGAATATTGCCTGAGTATAAAAGGATGGTATATCAAGAGAAGAGCAAGACAAAATAAAGGCCTAGAACAATGATTCAAAGGGTCCTAGACTGCGAAGATATGCCTATCATACGACAATCTGACGGCAGTAAGATTGTCGTACTCACAACTCGAAAAAATGATAGCTATATCACATTTCACCTTTCACCGTTCACCTCCGCCTTGCCTTGCCTTGATTTGCACTGCTTTCATTCTATTTCCGCTTCTTAGTGCGGGTCATATATTGTTAAGGCGGATTGGATTGATATGATATCACTGAAATGTAAATCCGAAAAAGAAGCAGGGCTTGTGGCCTGAAATTTAAGGGCAAAATTTAAGGAGTTTAAAATGCAAATTTCTCAGTAAAACATGCTGACTAGGACCCTGAATAAACAGTCTGGTCTGTAGATCTTCAAGAATGTTTATAAAATATGATGATTATAAATGTAATGATATTCAATGATATCTGAGATATATATAACTAGACCTCTCTAACCAACAAATCTAAGGGACAACCTCCACTTTGACGGCCTGCTAGATGCCAAGATTCCATCCGTTTTGCTCCGCCTAACATTTCCTTCTTTTCAAAATATGTCAAGTCAGCCGTATCTATTTTCACCTGCCAAATTTTTGCTCTCCGGCCCGTCAGTCCTTTTTTTCCCACCAAGGAAATCCTGCCCAGATGATTACAGTTGCCTATTATTAAGCCCATGGACCGTCCTCTCCTCCCAACCCGTTATTTCACTACAGGATACGCCGGGCGCTTTTTTGGGCACCCAAAAGAGTACGCCCAGTTTAACTCAACACTCAATCAATCAAACCACTCTTGTGTTCTCTTTCAACTTACAGGAAAGAACAGAACAGGACAGTTTGTAAAGACTGTCAACGAAACTCAACTACACGGCACGGACAGTAACTTGCATATTAAGTTTTACTACGTGCATCTCTTAGCATTTCTGGCTTTTGATATTAGAAAACAAGGTTTTTCTGTCAAATCTATCGCGCCTAAAGATTACTAAGTGGGGTTTAGTAATTGTACTTGCTGCTGAAGAAAAGGAAAGGAAAGAACCAACTAAAGGATACTCTGTGAAGCAACCAACCAAGGACGCAAAGTTTCACTTAAGGTAGCTTACGGTAGTTATTGAAATCTTACATCCTAAATCAGTTTTGTTGTTACACATTTAATGGCAGAACCGTTTTTGCCTACTGATACTGCATATTTGCCTACTGATGCTACACACGCTAGTATCCGTTCTACCGCAGGAAGTACCGTAGCGAACACTGCCGTCAACTCGTGTATTTTGCATGATACCAGTGCTGCTGGTAGTGGAAGTAGAGGAGCTGGTACAGATTTTCAATCTTCTGTGACAGCAGATAGTAGCATGGTCTTGGACTCAGACTTTGACCGTGGCAATTCCAATTGGCGTTCCAGTGGTGATAAATGGTTCTACGACCAACAGAATAGTATCAACCCGAAACGTATTTCTAGCACAACAAACTCGAACGTCGCCAGTACTAACGGAAACTATTCACCTCCTTCCTCGAAGTCCAAACGTGCACTATCTTACGGAGCTAGTACCATCACGGCTAGTCCAGCTAGGATTATGAGAAGCACTGAAAAGTCCAGTCCTACTGGAGGCCGGGCCGTTCCTATTTCTATACATTCACCGCTGTTCTATTCTTCAACCGACGGTATAAAGCCTACAGCCTCGCTTATAAATCAAGTTCATCCCAATCTTCAGCATCCTGAGATCAACAATAATAATCATCATCCGCTCTTGATCAACCAGTCTCAGTCCCAGGTGCCATTTGGCATGGACACCTCTTCGCATGACTTTTCCTCAGGACAAATCAACCCACGGCCATATTCTGTTCCTGTTGCTAAACAAGCTAGAACTACTAATACTAGTCAAAGGGAAAACTCACCCAGCAGTTTTGTGGGCTTGAGCGAAGGTACTCCTCCCCCTGTGTCATTGGGTGTACTTCCAGGGGTGGCTCTTATCAATAGCAGCAACAGCAATAACAACGACTCCAAGACGTCAATGCAAGTCCACAACCAACCACAGTCTTCTATGAAATTTTCTAGTGGCGGTACTCCCGGTGGTCCCGGATCCCGTAACTATCCTTACAATATTCAGAAACAGTCATTCAAGTCTATTTCAGAGCTCTCAGCTACTCTCGGAGGCCCGCAGCCTCTGACAGCTTCCAACTATGCCAAGCAGGTCAAGCTTGATGGGTCAAATATATGGAACCATGTCAAGGATTACCGGCCTGCAAGTCTGGAATCTATTCAGACAATGATCCAAAAATGTTACTACGAGATTGGTAAAGCCGAAGACGACACAAAAGTACTGTTTGATAGCATCTCTCAAGCCCAGAAGAATAATTCGGACTTTAATGAAACTGACTTTAACCCGGACTATCTCAATAAACAATATGAGCAGTTATATCGTGCTCAGGTCGCCCTTGTCAGTGCCTATGTCAAATTCATTCGCATTTCGTACCATCCTTCGGGCAACGCATCAGTAAAAGGACTCATTTGGAAGTACAAAATTTACCAGCGAATGTGGAGCCGTGGTATATTCCAGTTTTTGGAGCTTATACGGTTCCGACTACCGCATTCTGGCGTGCTTATCAATAAGTTTATAGGACATTGCTTTGTATTGTTAGGCTTGGTAGCAGATGTCGGTAATGACGCTGCCAACACCTGGCATGAAGCATTAGGCGACTTGGCAAGGTTTGGGTTCTATGCCAGTACACGATGGAACCCATCTTTAGCAGTTGCTAGCTGGGATGAGTTGTCAAAATATTGGTACTTGAGAGCGGCTACTGCCGATTTGTCTAACGGAAGAGTTTTACACCACTTGGCATTAGTCACTACTGACATGGAACGTGTCTACTACTTCTGTAAAGGTTTGATCAGTTCCAACCCTTCGAGTATCAATACGCGATCTCTTTTATCCGCTACAGTGGACTATATTTTCCCCTCTCGTGGTAGAGGCGTGTTTTATGTGTTCCGTTCATATTTGAAACTTGTTTTACTCGGTCAGTACAACTCTTTGGAGTCTCCACGAACTGCATTAGTCTCACGCTTAGATGAGAATGTACGAAACATTGTTTCGCAAGGTTTGGAAATCGCACCTGTGGTCGTTGCTACTAACAGAATGTCCGAACTCGCTCTTGAGCTTGGTCCATTGGTAATTGAAAAGTACGGGGCAATGCTAGCATATTGTAATATTGCTGCATTCCTCGCTATGGGAAGTTATCAGAAAAACGACATAATCAGGGTCTTTTTGCAGAAAAACAATACTGCATCGTCCAATAAAGGATTTGACATGGTCTCTGCAGAACAGTCTGAGTTTGTGGGCAAACAGCTGTCTACTACATTTGAGGTTATGAGCGCGTTTCTAAAGATGTACGCTTATCAGCCCAGAGATGTAGGACTCCCTCATATGATTGTGTGGTTTGAGTTTTGTTATGCCATGTACGATGAGTCGCTCAACTTTGCGGAATTGTTTGGTTATTTGCCGTCGTCGCCTTTGGTTCAACTGGCTGATTATTTGAACGCCATTCTTGCTTCAGTCAAAAAGCATGTCGGTTTCCGTGTCACCACCGCTGTTCCTGCGGATAAGTTATTGCGTGCTATTGAGAAGTGGATCCACTCTCCTCCTAATAACCAACGCCAGCTGTCATCGTTTGACTTGCTGGAGAAACTCAACGCAGAGACATTTGGAGTAGAAACTAGAGGTCATTTTCCGTGTCTGCGTGAACGTCCATTGCCAGAGGATTGGGTTGTCTGGGGATCTGTCTGGTGTAAAGTCCTAGCTCATCCAGATCTCAGTCGTGATAAAGAACGTCGGGCAGCCAACATTATCAAGGAATACGAATCGTATGTGAACGATGACGCATATCCTGGCGAAATAGGAAGCCAGCAGCTTGTTCCGGTTCGTGAGGTCCGACTAATAGAGACTGCTTTGTACTGTGCAACCAAGTATAAGAGCAGTAGATGTCTCTATTACGACGAGCATACGGGCTTCATGAGTGGATATCCCATGAGTTAAGTGGAGTGGAGTGGCAGAGATGAACCCACCTTCACAAACAAAGATTAAATTTGAACACATTTAGCATATTTTGCATATCGTCTTTACTAAATATATTTATGCATGTTTTGTTTGTTGTTTTATTACATAGTGGTTGTAACTGTTGGGTTGCTCGTATCCGAGATTTGGGTCATTTCATAGTGATTTCTAGTGATCTGATTTTCACTGCCATTCCGATTTTTCGGTGATGATTTCAGCTATTTCATAGATATATCGACCCTTCATTTTTACCATCGTTCCATACAGCTCGAACAATGCCTGAAGTAAGTATATTCTTAGTGAAATTTGTTAACATTCATTGTTAATATATATATATGGGCATCCGGTCAGTTTCTGGAATATCTAGAGATCATGTTTTGACAGCTATCTCATCTCCATATTGAACTTAACCAACTAACTCTCAGACTTTACTCACCACAACGGTAGCAGGAGTTAACGCTGCTGTGGTGGAGTCTATTCTCACATGTAAGTCATAAATCATGTTAAAACAGATTTAATTGTGTTTCCATACAATTTTCGCGACCTTTCAATGGCTAAGTTACTAACATTTAGACCCTTTGGAATACATCAAGACCAGACAGCAACTTCATAGAGAACTGAAGGGGAGTACATCTAAACTCCATCTACCAGAACCTGGCCGAGCCTATTTCCGTGGATGCTCTCCGATGATCCTAGGAAACGTGACAAGAGCGGTTTACCGCTTTTCCTTCTACAATTGGGCTACGAAATTCATGGCTGATGACCGTGGTAATGCCTCCGCTCCTCAGATCGTGGTAGCAGGAATGCTCACGGGCATTCTAGAGTCGTTGATAGTAGTACCTTTTGAAAGTATAAAAGTCACAATGATTCAAAGGTCAATAGGTCCTTCTCCTGGTGTTGGTAGCTCTTTATCTGCTACTGCCGCTACTTTGGCTAAGAATTTGCATAAGCCTACTCCTCATACCCGTACACATACTCAGAGTCAGACTCATACTGCTGCAAGCAAGTCTAGTACTCATACCACTAGCAAACCCGCTAATATACGTCCTCCTGCTACGCCGCATACTATTACTCAGGTGACAGAGCTCTACGGTTTAGGAGCCAACGTCCGTGCAATGTTCGCTGAGCGAGGCTTAAGATCACTCGTCCAAGGTTTTTGGCCTACGATTTTACGACAAGCGACGAATTCTGCTGTCAAGTTTACAAGTTACAACTTCCTCAAGCAGTTGGTACAGCCTACAAACTCTGGAGAAGCATTGAATATATATATGGCATTCGGGCTCGGCATGACCAGTGGAATGATCCAAACCTTGGCAACTCAACCTATCGATGTTGTCAAGACACGAATGCAAAGCATTAACGGACCGAAAATTTACGGCTCTAGTTTGCGATGTGGTCTTATGATCTTTGCACAGGAAGGATTTACCAAACTGTGGACAGGTATGTTCCCTAGATTCTTAAAGATTTCGCTGAGCGGAGGCATAGTGTTTGGAGTTTATGAAATGACCAACGGCCTGCTCGTGCAAGCCATGAATGAGAATCCTTTCCAATGGAAGTGAGCATCAGCATTCAGTAGATAATAAACTCTGAGAGGGATGGTTTGGTTAATAGTAGGGTATAGATGTGTACAGGTCCAGAGACCTAGAGGTTCCATGGTACAATCTCAAGAGACGGCCGTTCTAATGTGTGTATTATGATATCACTTAACATACGAAACAAAAAAAACATTTCATATAATTATAAACTTACTAATATATCCTAGTACCACTTCTCAAGGTTTTCTAAGGTACAAATACCAGTACCAGCCACAAGTTTACCGATTTCATAGACTTTTTCGTTGCTGTCATGTAATCGCTTCACGATTTCTTCGACTTTATCTTTTTTGACAATCAAAACCATACCGATACCCATGTTAAGGGTCTTTCCGATATCCAACTTCGGTACATTTCCAGCCTGTGCCAAGTACTTGAATACAGGCTGAAGATGCCAGGTAGTAACATCAATCACGGCATCCAAGTGCTTAGGAAGCGCTCTAGGCACGTTTTCCACAAGTCCTCCTCCAGTGATATGCGACAGACCAAGCAACAGGTGGTCCCTCAATAATGGAAGCAGAGGCTTGACGTACAAGTGTGTAGGTGTCAACAACGACTCTCCAACAGTTGTGCTAGGATCCCAGGGAGCCTTGTCTGTGTAAGAAAGCTCGTTGACTTCAAGGATCTTTCTAATAAGCGAAAAACCATTGGAATGAGGACCATCGGAACCAAGACCAAGAAGTACGTCGCCAGCTTCCATTTCAGACAGCTTGGGCAAGATACTGTCTCGCTCTACTGCGCCTACAGTGGTACCGTTGGCATCGTAGTCCTTCCCAAAGTAAAGACCGGGCATTTCTGCGGTTTCTCCTCCGATCAGAGCGCATCCTGACTCTACACAAGCCTTGGCTACACCTTTAACAAAAGCCGTAGCAGTAGGGATTTCTAAGTGGCCGCTGGCAAAGTAGTCTAAGAAAAACAGGGGTTCTGCACCTTGGACGACCAAGTCATTGACGTTCATAGCGACCAAATCAATTCCCACGGTATCGTGTTTGTCCAAAGCTTGGGCAATCTTGAGCTTGGTACCTACACCATCGGTACTAGACACCAAAATAGGGTCCTTGAAACCAGCGGCTTTGACATCAAACAGGCCTCCGAAACCCCCAATCTCAGCATCTGCTCCTACTCGTCTAGTGGATTTGACCAAAGCTTTGATATTTTGGACAAATTGGTTGCCTGCGTCTACCGACACGCCAGCACTTTCGTAGGTAATCTGTTTACCTTTACCGTTACCATTGCTGCCATTTTGAGCATGTTTAAACGCTCGATGGGCAATATCAGTTCGGTTGTACTTGCCGGTGAACGAGATCTTGTCTACACCTTCATAGGCGAGTTTTACAGCTTTTTCCAAATTTTCTGCGACAGCTGTAGAAGCAATGACTCTGCCTCCCGCAGTTACAACTTCACCTTTATCATTCAAAGCAGTACCAGCATGGAATACAAACACGTTTTCACCTAACGCAGCTTTGTCAATAGTGATCACATCACCTTTGTTATAACTGCCAGGGTAACCTCCAGCAGACATAACGACGGTAGCCGCAAAATGGTTGGGTTTAGTAGCGACTTTGACGGCATCCAAACGACCTTCGGCACAAGCGAGCATCACTTCAGCGAGGTCTGTATCCTCAGTAAGAAGAGGCAAAACGGTTTGAGTCTCAGGGTCTCCGAACCGTACATTGTACTCCAATACTTTAGGACCACTAGGAGTCACCATGATACCAGTGAAAAGCATACCTACCATAGGATAGCCGTCGTGTCTCATACCATCGATAGTAGGCTTCAGAATCTTGCTTCGAATCTCCTCTAAAAGCATAGCGGTAGCGATAGGAGTCGGGGAATAAGCACCCATTCCTCCTGTGTTCAAGCCGGTATCACCATCTCCAGCTCGCTTATGATCCTGAGCAGGAGGAAGATCTACAAAAGTGTAACCATCACTAAACGCAAGAATTGACAGCTCGTCTCCTTCCAAATACTCTTCCACTACGACTTCATCTCCTGCTGATCCGAATGCTTTATCAGCCATTATTTGATCCAGTGCTTCATAAGCTTCTTCTTTAGTTTCAGGAATCAACACACCTTTACCAGCAGCCAGACCACTAGCTTTGATAACC
The DNA here is from genome assembly GCA_003707925.3 of Daia ofunaensis. NCBI lineage: Eukaryota > Fungi > Ascomycota > Dipodascomycetes > Dipodascales > Trichomonascaceae > Daia > Daia ofunaensis. Next base: position 266,900 of record PPMC03000004.1, on the reverse strand, counting down.
ACACGATGGTTAACAGAGGCTACGTAATCCTTTGCTTTTTGAATATCAGTGAAGTTTCCAAACGCAGCAGTAGGAATGTTATGTTTAGCCATGAAATCTTTGGAAAAAGTCTTGGAGCCTTCCATAGCAGCAGCCTTCACACTAGGTCCGAAAACAGGGATTCCTACTTTTCTGAACCACGTTTCTACACCTTCTACTAAAGGCTGCTCCGGTCCTGGGATCACCAAGCCGACATCATTCTTGACTGCAAAGTCCACTAAAGCATCGAAATCTTTCTGACTAGATCCAATGTTGATACTCTCCACCTTAGCGAGATCTCCATTGGCGGTGCCTCCGTTACCCGGTGCGACAAACACCTTGGCTACACGGCTGCTCTGGCTAAGTTTCCATGCCAAAGCATGCTCTCGGCCTCCGTTTCCAATCAAGAGGATATTCAAGGACATTACGCGGGTGTTGTGTGGGGTTCAACTGTTGATAAATCAGTCAGAATATGAAAATTTTTGGATCGGGCCTTGGATAATATATTTTTTGTTTTGAGATTTTTCACTCGGTGATCCAGCCGTGCGTGCGCTGATTTACGGCTAACTCAAGTTTGGAAAGTTTGGGGTAAGTCATGATATTTTAGTGATGCTAAACAGGTGAAAACGACAGGAAGTAGCTGGCCTTCCAGATATCGGCTCCCTTTGTTGTATCTTTAAATTGGCCCGATACTATTTGTTCGTGCATTCCCTTGTGGTGTTGCCAATCGTACTTCGACCACGGTTCAATAGTAGTTCGTATATTAATCTACATAAGCAAGCTATATGAACTAAATGAAGCAAGAAAAAGAGGCAGAAAGAATAAACTGCCCAAAACTTGGTGGATAAGTATATAATAGAGTGTGCTATTGCAAGATAGCTCTGGATGTATTTCTGTAATTGTTGAGTTTTTTTTGTCTTTTTTTGCGTTTTTTCTTCTCAGGTAATCTTTTCAAATAGTAGTAGTTTGCCCAAGATGGTGTGTCATTGGAGCCAGTATAATATAGTACAATATAATAATGGCCACGGATGGAAGACCAGATCTTGAACTTCAGTAATTCATAAATTCGTTACAATGGCGGCGTCGCGGTGGTGACTACTTCGTAGTGGTTCGCTCATAAAGAGTTTCCACACATCAAAGAGGCACATACACCGCAAGCTTACTGCTGCTGGCTTACTGCTGCTGGTACGACTGGCCATTGCTAGCTCGTTGGTTTTCGTTGTCGCCATAGTTTCGCTGGTTTCGGCCTCCAGGACCTCCTTGTTGCTGTTGCCGTCGATAATGGTTCCTGGGCTCCGTGGTCTGAGGGAGACTGGCCATAGGGAAAGGCTTAGGGATCGACTCAGTAGACTGTGCGACGTATAGCGACTTGTCAATGACGGCAGGAATAGGCTTGATTTCCGTGCCGAGCTCTTGCTCGATTCTGTACAAATTGAATCGGTCGTTCCAGTTGATCAAGTTGATGGCAAGACCAAGGTGGCCGAATCGTCCGGATCGACCGATTCGGTGGAGATATGTTTCGGCGTTCTTTGGGAAATCAAAATTGATGACCACGTTCACGGCCTGGATATCTATACCTCGGGTAAGAAGATCCGAACATACAAGGTTTCTGCAATTTCCATTACGGAACTCATGGAATACCTTGTTTCTGTTCGCCTGTAGCATTCGCGCATGACTGTAGAAGCACGAGTAACCAAGCTCGGTGATTTTCTTAGCCAGCAACTCTACACGGTTTGTGGAGTTGCAGAAAATGATTGATTGGTTGATAGAAAGCTTGGAGAATAACGTGTTCAAGCAGTGTAGTTTTTGCTTCTCTTCGACAAACGCATAGTATTGAGTGATACCTCGCAAGGTCAGCTCGTCCATAAGATTGATTTCATAAGGCTTCTTGAGGTGTTTGTCCATAAAGCTCTTGACGACAAGAGGGAATGTGGCGCTGAATAACAAAATCTGTCGGTCTGCAGGGAAATGTGCGAGCAGCTGTTCAATGATAGGAGTGAACTCTGGACTCAGAAGCTTATCTGCTTCGTCCATGATGAACATGGGGCACTCACTGAAGTCCACAATGTTCCTACCGGCGAGATCCAGAATTCTACCGGGTGTTCCTACAAGCACATGAACTGCTTCGTTGAGACGCATGATGTCGTCTTTTAATGATGTTCCTCCAGTGGTTACCATGACATTGATGCCGAGATGCTTGCCCAACGTCTTGCAAACCTGCGACGTTTGTAATGCGAGTTCTCGTGTAGGTACCAGAATCAATGCTTGGACTTTGGGGTTCTTGGGGTTGACCTGTTGTAAAGCAGGAATGGTGAAAGCGGCAGTCTTACCGGTACCGTTCTTAGCTCTGGCCAAGATATCTCGTCCTGCCAGAGCGATGGGGATAGCTTCTTCTTGGATGGGTGAAGGCTTCTCAAAGCCAGCTTCAAAGATGCCCATCAACAGTTCTCGTTTCAAGTAAAAGTCTTCGAATCCATTGCCTCGAGTGGCTGTGACGTCTTCGGTCTGTGGCCTAGTATCTTTGGCCGGTAGGTTCAGTTGGTTTTTCCAGTCTTCGGGGTTTGCATTTGCGGTCATTTTAGTATAGTTTGTTTGATTTGATTAGGTTTGCGTTTGTGTTTGCGTGTGGCTCTATTAGTGATGCGGGTTCTGTCTGTTTGTTTGAGTTGTTCACAAATAAATAGCTAGATGGATTTTCCAGTGAAGTAAACAGCCAAGGCAAGACAGGTAGTGCGAGCGAGTGTGACAAAAAGATTCCTTATATCAATCGACAACGGTGAATGAATGATGCCTTCAAGTGCGTGGTTGAGTGTTTGTGCGCTTGGAAAAGTGAGTTTACAGGTCAAGTCGAGAGATGTTTCGTTTCACAGTCTGACAACAGCTCAACAAGAGATAGATCACTTTTACTGAACGTATGTCTGTAGATATATATATTGAATTGAAAATTCCCTGGTGTTCCTATTAGATAGTCAGTGCAGTGTGTGTAAGAGGGTTGCAGTCTGATCTATCCGGTCGGTTGTAGGATAATCGTTAAGGAACGTTCGGTGAAATTTTGGGCGTCTAATAAATTGTGGTTGGTGTGAAGGAAGGAAGAAGAATCGTGAGACTAGAAGTGAAAATTTGTGTGGTGGTTTGGGTGGGTTGTTAGCTTTTTTCGGTGGGTAACGGGAAGGAGGAGAAGGAGACGGCTGGGGACTTAATTTCATTGGACGGCCTCAAAAAGCTTAGGAGACATGGTACAGTTGAGCGAAAGCAGCAACAATGTCATTCAAATTAGCTGAAATGTACGTATTTGTGTAATTGGCGGTATTTAGATCATATTTAGGAACTTTTTAAGATTTTTCACGTTAATTTGTGGTCTTTTCGGTAGTGTTTTACAGACTACAAAAAAGTTGAGTTGACTCGTGTACGGCTGTATACCCCCACCGAAAAGACCAACTTGGGCGACCGAAAAAGCATGCCGGGTCCCCCCTTATCGAACCCCGTTTAGCGTTGTCTTTTTGTTAGTTTTTTTTTTCATTTTTAGCACTAACGACGTGCATGCAGTAAATTGGCAGTTCGTTCGGCTTGCAATTGCCCTGCGATCAACATCACATCAATCAACATCACCCTTCATACACAGAACACCACCCTTGTCTCTGCACTCTGAGTGTAGCACCAGGACAGAAAAAACACCTAGCAGTACCAGAATGACTGACGGAGTGCCTGCAGACCCGCCCAAGCTGCTGGAAGTCAAGACCTTGAAGCGTAGGAACTTCAAAAAACTGGCCTTACCTAGTGGTCTTGGTAGTACAGGTACCGCTTCACCTAATGGCCTAACCAATGGCAGCCTAACTAATGGGCTGACTAATGGACAACATAATGGACTAGGAGTAGATGACTATGATTTATACAAAGACACCAGTTACAATAACGGTAAGAACGGTACTAATGGTACCAACACTTCTCATCAGGACCAAAACTACAACAACTCTGTGAAAAATCCATCAGATAAACCCAGCACCACCATCAAATCCAGGCATGAAAGTAGAGTGTCGTTTGATGAAAAAGCCTTGAGCTCCAACCAGCTGTTTCTACAGCAATCGCGGGCTAGTAACGACACTAACGGGCTCACGAACCAACTAGCATCTCTGGAACTCGGCGTGGAATTCAAGCTGGATCTCCGTGAAGAAGACGTGGAGACGTTGGCCGACCTCGGTAGTGGCAATGGTGGTACCGTGACTAAAGCATTACATGTTCCTACCAAGACTATCATGGCAAAGAAAACCATACATATCGAGAAAAAGCCCGCTGTAAGGAAACAAATTGTGCGTGAGTTGCATATTATGCATGACTGTGACTCGCCTCATATTGTGGGCTATTATGGAGCATTTGCGAGCCAATCTAACGTCGTCATGTGTATGGAATATATGGACTGTGGCTCGTTGGACCGTATAAGCAAGTTACATGGCCCTATAGCTGAGGATATCATTGCGAAAATCACCCAAGCTATTGTAGAAGGCTTGAACTATTTGTATGACGAGCATCGTATAATCCACCGTGATGTCAAGCCTTCTAATGTGTTAGTGAACTCTAAAGGCCAAGTCAAACTGGCTGATTTCGGCGTCTCAGGGGAACTCACTAACTCCATTGCAGAGACTTTTGTAGGTACATCTACGTATATGTCTCCTGAACGTATCCAAGGTGCTGCATATTCTGTCAAAGGAGACGTTTGGTCGTTAGGTCTGACTGTGTTACAACTAGCTATTGGCAGATTCCCGTTCCTGTCGCCGAGTAGCAACGCCAACAGCATGAATAATCATCATGTGGGGATCCTAGACCTGCTACAACGTATTGTAAACGAAGAACCTCCATCTTTGCCTGATAACGGAGAGTTTTCGCCAATCTTTCGACGGTTCGTGTCTAAATGCTTGCTGAAAGAAGAGGAACGGCCCACGCCGAAGCAGCTGCTTACCTCGGATGCGTTCTATATGGCCGCTACGCAAAGCACGACCAGTGTGCAAGAATGGGTGCAGCAATTCCGTATTTCTGACTAGGGGCTGTGAGTTCTGGGTTTCTAAATATTGAAAACGGATTCCAGAGACCTATATCTATATCTACACTACAACATAAAGGTACCCAACCACTTTTAGGATATTCACCACGCATATTTTTTCTATTTACACAATAAATACGTCAACTAGACTGATAGTTAGAGCTCTGTGGCTCTTCCTTGAGGTTCAGAGCTCTACATCCTAAGCTCAATGATGCCTAGGTCGCCGTCGGGTTTCGACCGTCTCGTAGATCTCATAGGCTCGTACTCCTGCTCCTATCAAGGCAAGCACGCCTACGCCTCGCATTGTCAGGCGCATATAAGGCCCGAAATAGTCCGGGATCATTCTCGTGGTGACGATTTTGTCGGCTTTTTTGTGCGCTGCTAGAGTCCGGTCCAAAGATAGAGTCACTCCGAAGAAGGCCATAAACGCTCCTGAGATCGCCAGGCATCCTATGCAATTATCCTCGGGCTTATCTTCTACGGGGACCGAGTACTCATCTGGTTTAGGACGGAGAATGTCCAGGATATTGGAAGATATCGCCATTGGTGGAGTTAATAGGGCCGTTAATATTGGAGAAGTGTTGGGTGAGTGCTGAGTTCTCAGAAGAGAAGAGTGAAAATTAAGCGGTTTGTAACTGAAACGCTTTGATCTGATGATGATCTGATCCAAAGCCAGAAAACCACAACGAAAATAGCGAGCAACACAATCATTTATTACATTGTGGAATTTCAATAACAGTTCCAGCGATTATATTTTTTCGTTTTAATAAGTCAAATATGCAATTCATTTTTTGTAGCTATCAAATAATACAAGCACTCCTTTCGTCTCCTCCTGTCATCCCTGACGCGAAACTGCCTTATAGCATGTCCTATAGCATGACTTCACCACAAAACATATGCCAAAGTAGGTAGTTCCCGGCTCCTATATACAGCATCGTATGAGTTCATACTTCATTGGTTCACAGCCTTAGGATCTCCGACACTAGGTACAGACTTCCGCAGATCACTACCGGCTTTTCAGACTCTCTAATCACTGTCTCCAAACTAGCATCACTCAAACCAGATACATCATCCGTATAATCTGACGCCACGTGTCTTATCAAGGCCTCAGGACTCGGTTTAACCCACGGCATGCCGTCTATATCCCCAAATGTCGTGGCATAAACCGTATCAGTGGCTGTGACTCCAAGCGTATCAATGATCAACCTGATACTAGCTTCTGGTTTCGAGAACCCTATGATCCATGTTACTCCAGCCTCAGCCCCACCAGCAGTTCCGCGTACTTCCTTGTCGACGTATTTCTTCAGTTCTACGGCAGACTGTTTGTTATGTGCTCCGTCTATCAAAACTCGTTTGCCATATAGATCCACATACTGTAGCCTTCCCGGCCAGCTTGTATTAGCGATACCTTTAGCCACGACCTTGTCGCCTATCCGGGGACCACCAACACTTTTGGTCAAAATTTCAATTGCTTTTAATGCACAGGAAAGATTGGCTTTTTGATATGCACCGAGCAACGGAGTGTCGAACTCCACCGAGTCCGGATCAGTGATAGTCAACAGTCGTTTAGTGGCTCCAGCGTCAGTATTAACATCAGCACTAACAACAGCAGCAGTTTCTTTAACAACCTCCAGTACTTCTGGATCATTGGAGCCGTCCACAACACAAGGAATATTAGGCTTCAATATCCCTGCTTTTTGCGCAGCAATTTCTTTCAGTGTGGAACCAAGGAAGTTCTCGTGATCAACGCCAATCTTGGTTATAACGCTGACAAAAACGCTCTCTTTAGGCAGAACATTGGTAGCGTCGAGTCTACCTCCCAGCCCGACTTCCACTACCGCCAGTTTTACTTTCATTCTCTTAAAGATCTCAAATGCAGTGGCAGTAAGCACTTCAAACTCTGTGGCTCCTACTTGATTGCCGGTATTGATCTTCTGAACCAATGTTTCGACTTCATAAAACACGTCTTTTGACACAGGTCTACCATTGATATAAATACAATCCCACTTATGTATGAGATGAGGACTTGTAAATCTTCCATTGCTTATCTTTGCCTCACACAGTATACTTGATAAATACGCACATACGCTGCCTTTGCCATTCGTACCTGCTACATGAATAGCCTTCCAGCAGGCATTGATATGCGGGTTGCCTAGCAACCCAAGCAGCCTTGAAACTCTGCTGATCCCGAGATCTATCATGAGTCCATGGGATGTAATTTGGTGTCACTTTGGTGTTGTAATCAAACTATTTTTATTTTAAAGTTGGTTTAGTGTTTGGTTCGATATAGATTTGTTTCTTCCTCTCTCTTCAAGAATGATTTCCCTTTTCGTTTTCCAGGCCGCCGCACACCTGTAATTTTGTTCCTTCTTACACGTAACTTTGCCCTCTGACAACACAACACGGTACAAATGTCGCTGGAAAAGCGTATCAGGAAGTTTTTCCAGACCCCGCGGAAAGGTGAGACGTTTGAATTGAGAAACGGGCTTGTTTCTCAATATGCCTCCGAACGGTAAGTTTCGTGCGGTTGCGTGCGCGAATGATATGAGTGCACCTTGGCGCTATTCCACTTAATGCCTACTTCACCTAGTTTCATCAACTATATACTAACTATCCCACAGAAAGGATGCTATCCAACGCACTATCGAAGCGATGACGCTCGGTAAGGACGTGTCTGCGCTATTTCCCGACGTGATCAAGAACTTGTCGACTCACGATATCTCTCAGAAGAAACTGGTTTACTTATACTTAATGTAAGTCTAAGTCATGTCCAACATTTACAAGGCTTTCCTCAACTTATACTAATCATTCTAGGAACTACGCCAAAACCCATCCGGAGTTGTGCATCCTGGCTGTCAATACATTTGTCCAGGTAAGTAACCCACTTCTATTGTTGCTGTTGTTGAAACCAACTGACTGAAACCTAACTAACCTCCTCTTAGGATTCAGAAGACCCAAATCCATTGGTAAGGGCTCTATCCATCAGAACCATGGGTTGCATCAGGGTAGACAAGATGGTCGATTACATCAGTATTCCTTTACGAAGATCACTGAAGGACGTGGATCCGTATGTGCGGAAAACCGCGGCTATTTGTGTCGCCAAGCTGTTTGATCTTAACCCTGAGTTGTGCGTGGAAGAAGGTTTCTTGGAAACCCTACAAGAACTTGTCGGCGACTCCAATCATATGGTTTTATCCAATGCAGTAGCCACTCTTATTGAGATCCAGCACTCATCTCCTACTACTAAATGCTTTGAAATCGATCCTCAAACTTTGAACAACATGTTGCTTGCTCTAAGTGAATGCACTGAGTGGGGTAGAATCACTTTGCTCACTGCGTTGGCGGAGTATTATGTCTCTACAGACGTGAAAGAAGCGGAATTCATCTGTGAACGAGTCGTTCCTCAGTTCCAGCATGCCAATCCTAGCGTAGTACTAGCTGCTATCAAGGCGGTATTGGCTCACATGTCCGTACAGCCTCAAGCCGCCCAAGACGCTTTGCTGAAAAAAATGAGCTCTCCTTTAGTATCTCTGGTTTCATGTGTCCCTGAAGTCCAGTATGTCGCGTTGAGAAACATCCGAATCATTCTCCAGAAGTATCCTCATATCTTGTCCAGAGAACTACAGGTATTTTTCTGCAAATACAACGACCCTTTATATCTCAAGTTTGAAAAACTGGAAATCATGGTGTTACTTGCTTCTGAGAAAAACGTCGATCAACTGATTGCCGAGCTCAAGGAATACTCCATGGAAGTGGATGTGGAGTTTGTACGACGTGCAATCAAGGCCATTGGTCAAGCTGCTATAAAAATTGAAAGCGCTGCTGGCAAATGTGTCAATGTGCTGCTGGATATGCTCGATAACAAGGTTAATTATGTCATCCAAGAAGTCGTGGTGGTCTTGAAAGACGTCTTGCGGCGTTATAAACACAAGTTCGATGCTGCTATCCCTGTCTTACTACAGACATTTGAAGAGGTGGATGAACCGGAATCGAAAGCCTCGCTGGTTTGGATCATCGGCGAATACTCTGATAAAATCGATAACGCTACAGAGTTGTTAGAAGGGTTCGTGACGTCTTTTATGGAGGAATCTACTCCTGTCCAACTGCAATTACTCACTGCATCGGCGAAGCTGTATATTCGTAAACCCGACAGTGGACAGACTGTTTTACACAAACTGTTGCAAGAAGCTACATCCAAATCTGACAATGCTGATGTACGAGACAGAGCTTATATCTACTGGCGATTGTTGTCTTCCGATACTGCAGTCGCAAAAGACGTTGTTCTCGTGGATTTGCCTCCTATCGAGTCCACTATCGAGTCTCTTCCTCCGGCTTTAGTGGAAGAGCTGCTCAGAGAATTGTCTACTCTGTCTTCTGTGTATCATAAACCTGCAGCGGCGTTCTTGGGTAAAGGCAAGTTTGGAGCAGATGCTGTGCAAAAGAGAGCCATTGAAGAACAGCGACAGCTTGCAAAGGAGGACGCTGTTGGTTCTACTGGTCATAACATTGAGAATTTGTTAGACTTGGACTTCAACATTACTGATGGTAGTAACGCATCCACTCCTCCTCCTGATGGAGACAGCTCTAAGCCTGGTGCTGGTGGTTCTCTGGGTGATCTCGGTGATCTGTTCTCGGCTACTCCTCCCCCTGCCCTTCCAAGGGCAGACGATTTGGTCGCACCAGCAGCAGGATCCTCCACCACAAAATCTAACAATGAAGATATCTTGTCGATGTTTGGAGCTACTAATATGTCTACATCTACATCCAATGTCCAGTCTGCCAGTAACGGTAATGCTAGTGACGTGTTTTCTGCATTTGATGGTCTCTCCCTGGGTGCTACATCTACGCAAGCTTCCAAGCCTACTACTACTACTAGCACGCCTTCTAGTGACCCATTTTCTGCATTTGGTGACCTTTCGAGCACTGCAGCAATGGCCACGAACAACAACGGTACGAGCAAGCAACCAACCAAAACAACCGCCTCTAATGACTTGTTGGATCTGTTGTAAGTTCAGTTGGTTCACTGTTGTGCCTGATGGACTGGTTTATTAGGTGTTCAATTAGATAATATAAATACACTTATTTACTTTTCATTGATATAGGACTATTTGCAGTCTGATTCTGCTGCTGACCTTAGCTCTCACGTTTTCTCTGGGGCAAATATATATACCTTCCCGCTTGCGTTCGCTCCAGCTAGCCAGTTCAAAGATGGATGGAAACGAACAACCGCAGGAACTGCCGTCATGGAAGGGTGTCCTAGGTGTGCAAGCTGTTGCCCGCTGGCGGAATAAATGTCGACATATCTGTTCATGTTAGCAATGACAAACTTGTCTACGCCATCCTGAGGAGACTGATGCCAGTTAGCCTTGAGAATGGAAACCCACTTGCCTGTTCGGCAGTTGTGTTTTATTCGCACTTTTGGTTTCAGATCTTGGACCTCTTTTGTGTCCAGGTTTTTGACGTTGGACATGTCGAAAACGTTGATACTGTCATCATAACCGTTACAAACGATATGTCCGCTTTTGCTCCAATCTGCGCATGATACACTCAATCTACTAGAGTATTCTCCGTACAACGGCGGCGACGTCTCTTCCAGATGAGAATAGTTGCGTAGATCCCATATCTTCAAGGTCCTGTCCAAAGATGCAGTGGCTATTTGATAACTATCATTCGGGTTGACAGCAAAACCTCCAATCTTCTTTTCGTGTAACTGGAATTCTTTGACAATAGCGGTAGCTTTTTCACGCATATCATGTATGCCGAAATTACCCTGTAAAGTAGTGAAATACATAAGATTGCTGGAACCTTCTATCAAATGGAAATCACTGACTCCTATAGGGTTCCTAGGATCGGAATCATACACAAACTTCTCGACGCTGGTCATACTAGCAAGATCCAACATTCTTATGGATCCGTCATATGAGCCTGTGTAAGCTTTCTGAGGCTCGTGTGGACTGATATGGATTCGCGCAATGGACCTGGAATGCACTTTGAATGTGGATATTTGTGGCATCGGGTCTCCGTCCGTGTCGGTTTTAGACGTATCTAGGACGTCCCATATTCCGAGCTCACCTTCTTTATCTCCACATACCACTAATCGTTTATCGACCGCAGGATGAATCGCTAAGCCCATTATTCGTTCCGTAGTGAGTTTAGCGGTATAAGGCGCGAAGCTTTCGTCGAACGTAAGATTAGACAGCTCTTCGCGAGCTTTCTGCAGATCTGGGTTGTCGATAATGGTATGTTCAAAGAAGTCTCCTAAGGATACACGGTCGCCGAAATTGCTCATTAAGGACATTGCAGAATCCCAGTCGCCACTTTTGACAATGTCTCCGAGCTTCATTTCTCCTTCCTTACGAGCCCGTTCTTCTTCTTTGTGTTTGTCTTCGATTTCCTGTCTCATCTGGATCTCCTTGTTGAACGCTTCATTGTCCTCTAGCTTGATACCAGCAATTCTGGCACTTTTCCTTCGAGGAGCTACGACCTCAGGAGTTTCTTTCTTGATTTCATTTCTTCGTCGCCGTTTAGCTTTTTCTAATTTATTAGCCTTCTCTTGCTTTATTTTGCGAGCGTCGCTGGCCATATCATTGCCCAAACCCGTGAGTTCGAGTTTTTTCAGCAGCTCAGCATTTCTCTGGATGTTGGCTAAGCGCTGCTTTTCCAGTTCCGAGACTTCCATGTCAGATAGTGTGAAGATACAACGAAAAAGTGTTTTTGGTTTCGCGTCAAAAGGTATACGTTTCGTGTAGATGTTGTGACCTTGGCCTTGGTTTTACGTGGGATAGAACGCGTCTCAATGGCGATATTTGCAACGGAAAGTTTCAGTCGACCATCCGCGTTATTAATTAGTTTGCCTATTTGGGACCTTGTTGGTTTTTTTTCGTTTTTTTGTTTTTCTTTTTTTTGAAAAATTACAAAATTACAAAACTTCGAATATCAAATCCACTCATCAGCCAACTAACTTCAAACACTTTCTTTCCAGTTGAAACGAATTTGGTGATTTAGCGATTCACAATGGGCTTAATCAACCAGCCGTCAGGCTCAATCAAGCTGACCAACGTGTCGCTTGTTCGTATGAAGAAGGGCAAGAAGAGATTCGAAATCGCATGTTATAAGAACAAGGTCCAAGACTGGCGAAAGGGAGTGTAAGTAACTAGTTTGCTAGTTTTTAACAACAAGAAAATAGATCATGAGATATCTGTCTAGTGTACTAACTTTCCAGTGAAAAAGATTTGGACGAAGTTCTACAGATCCATCAGGTGTTTCTAAACGTCTCCAAAGGCCTTGTGGCGTCCAATGAAGAACTGAAGACGGCTTTCAATACCACAGATCAAGACGAAATCATAGCACAAATACTAAAAAAGGGCGAGCTTCAGGTGGGAAGCAAAGAACGTGAGGCCCAGGCTAATGAGATACATGCTCAAGTGATCGAGCTGATATCTAATAAGTGTATCAATCCTAATAACAAACGGCCTTATCCTCCTACTATCATTGATAAGACGTTGAAAGAGCTTCAGGTGAATATCGTCACCAGCAAGCCTGCTAAAACGCAAGCATTGGATGCTATCAGACTGCTGGTTCAGAAACAAATCATTCCTATAGCCAGAGCACATATGAAAGTGCGATGTGTAGTTACTTTGCCGGCAAAGGAGGTTAAGAAACTCAAGTTACCGGAGAAGGTAAAGGCCGTAGTGGACTCTGTTGACTCCGAGGAAATAGAGACTGATCAATGGGAACTAGTTGCATTTATTGACCCGGGCAGTTTCAGGAAAATCGATCAATTGTTACAAGATGAAACCAAAGGCCAGTCGTCAGTGGATGTGTTGGATCTGGCTGTGGTTGAACAGGGAGATCAGGAGCTGTAGCTTGTTAGCCAAAACGAATCAAAACAAAATACCTGTATAATTTAATTTGATGTAGCCGTTTGTAATGCTTATCTTTAGCTATCTTCATCCGAATGGTCTAGGTCTTGTGATATTTTTTGTCGTTTCTGTATAAAGCAATCCTGTAGTTTAGTTTATCTTTGGATCTTTTTTTGTTTTTGTTATGGCCTTTTTTGGTTATGTTCACCTGTGAATCCACTATGAATGCTATCTTATCTACATACAACATGAAGCTCACTCAGGAACAAATAGACGAGTTCAACCGCGAAGGTTGCATTGCTATCCCAGGCGCTCTTTCCCAGAAGCAGGTAGATGCGCTTATCAGGCGTTCCAAAGAGCTTTTGCGAGACTTTCCGCTAGAAAACCATCCGCTGACAAAGTTCACTACTGGTGATACTAATGACAGTCAGAAACACGTAGGAGACCAATATTTCCTGGATTCCTCGGACAAAATCGGGTTCTTCTTCGAGGTAGACGCCTTTGACGCGAATGGAAAACTGGTGAAAGCCAAAGAGCAGGCTATTAATAAGATCGGCCATGCTCTTCATACGCTAGACGAAGTGTTCAAACAAGTCACGTTGAACCAAGATGTCGCGGAAATATCAAAACAATTAGGTCTGAAATCACCCCAAGTTCCTCAGAGCATGGTTATTTGCAAGCAGCCTGAAATAGGAGGTGAAGTATCCACTCATCAGGATGGTGTGTTTTTATACACAGAACCGTCTAGTGCTATTGGATTCTGGTACGCATTAGAGGATTGTACCAAAGATAACGGAGCTTTAGAGTACCACAGTGGATCACATAAGACGAACGGCATTGCAAAGAGATTTGTGAGGAAGTTTGGGTCCGATAAGAATAACGACAACGTTGTTGTCGGCACGGAATTCGTGGATATGCCAGGCGTAGACCCCGTGAAGAACCCCCCGGCTGATGAGTTCAAGCTACTGGAATGTCCCGCGGGTACTTTGGTGCTTATCCACAGCCAAGTTCTGCACAGATCAAACAAGAACCTTTCGAATAAGTCTCGATACGCTTATACGTTCCACGTTATTGACGGCACTTTGGAGTATGATAAGTATAACTGGCTTCAAGTTCCACCTTCAGGGGGCAGAGAGTTCCCTACATTACCTTAACTACCGAACCACCACAAAAAAACACATTATATATTCACTACATGACATTGGCGCTACATCAAAACACCTGAAACAGCACTACAATTCATCGTGGGTGATTGCTGGTTGCTGGAACTCGCCTGTCCACAGTCGTCGAAGGCCTTCAATCAGCTCAGTATGCATGGGCCTGAAATCCGCTCCGAACAACACCGCTACTCCAACCATGATTGAGAAACACATCGCAAACCCACCAATTCCCGCCAATGTCACATAAAGCGCCTCAGTGTCCATGCCAGGCTTTGGAGGCACAGCAGTGTTGACCTTGGAGGTCGGGTTATGTGCTTCAATGTATTGCTCAATCTTACCGCATAGAACTTCAATCTCCATAAAATTCGGGTTCGACGCGCTGTTTTTCAAGTGAATCTTCCTTGTGTAGTCTTGGAAAATGTCATAGACACCTCCCATAGTTTGCGACTGTAAGATGAGCTTAGCGGACGTGCCTCTTCTAATCTTGACATTCTTGTGGAAAATGTCGGCATTGTTGAACAACAACTCCAAAGTCGCAATAGACATAACCTGAGGAATGGCACAAAATGAAAATAGAGTAGGTTCTTCGATGTTTTTCAAGTACTCCAAACAGTCAATGACATGTCTTAACGAGTGAACGGTCAAGTCTGCGATACAATAGAGGCCATCAACTTCATGTTCCGGTTTAACGAAATCAGACAACTTACCGACATATTTGGACCAAACTTCTTTAGGCCAGAAAGACCTGCCGTCGTCGAGATCTTCTCGGAAGTCTCTTATAATGTTGGTCTTCTGCAGGAAAAGCCCCATTGATTCATGCAACTCCGGTCGTCGCTCCAACTCTTCAGTACCGAACTTGGAATAAACAGCCATTCTTGTCAAACCTTCGCCCACAATACCAGCCACGTAGTGACAATAAGTGTCATAGTCCTCCAGCGTATTTACGCCTTCATAGTTCTTTTGCGACTCCATGTCGATATATTTTGCCATACCATTGCCCATTTTTTCCGTGATATCGGCAATGATGTCTTGATATGCGGGTTTCAATTTATGGTACTCCGTCAGTATCTTGTCGAAATCCAACAACACCACTCTGTCACGTTCTTTTTCACTGATCTTGTCGAAAGTCCAATCTTTTTTGTTTAGAACGTCTCTAAAGCTTCTTAACAACGGAAGCTTGATATTGTTGTCGAGACTTGTGTCGTCTTCGATAGTGTCAAGGCCTCTAAGAACAAGGTAAAACACCACAACGGCTACGCGTAACTCTGGGTGTAACTCCTGAATAACCGCGGCGAACGAACGCGAGGAAATATTCAGCAGTTCGTAGCATCGTTTCAAGCTCGCGCATTCATTCTCGAAGTCTCTAGGATACTGGACTTTTCTGAAAAACTTGCTATAAAGGGGTGTTAATAACTGACTAACCAGGACCTCTCAGGGTGGAGATATATCTCAGGGAGGAAAATATAGAGATAAAGGTAGTTTAGGAAAGACTATTGAAAACAAACTTACAGTTCCACTGCGGCCTTGAGCTCGCTAGGATGCGACAGGAGTCCTAAAACCTTACTCATGTCGATTGATTAAAGGAATTGAACAAAATGTCTTGTTGACTATGAAATATGAACGTAAGGCGAAAGTCCAAAGTAGGTGGTTGGTGTGAAAAATTCAAAAGCCGAAAGTTGGATGTCAAGAAACGCACGGCTGACTTGACTTGCACAATCAATCAATCCTGCGCCGCCTATTCACTCACATTATATAGAAACTGTCCACTAAGAAACATACCCAATATTTCAAGGTTACAGTAATATTCTTCTGGATATTGTAACATCATATCAAACATAACCCCTTTATTATAAAGTTCAAGGGTGCAATTTCTCTGCAATTGTCCGTTCGGGCTGTTTTCTGAGAGAACAACAGGACCATGTCGTCGTCAAAGAAGAAACTACTGCTTATGGGCAGGAGCGGGTCCGGCAAGTCATCGATGAGAAGCATCATTTTCAGCAATTATTCTGCCGTCGAGACTCGAAGATTAGGTGCGACAATTGACGTGGAGCATTCTCATGTGCGATTCTTAGGTCACATGACACTGAATCTATGGGATTGTGGAGGCCAAGATGTGTTTATGGAGAATTACTTTTCATCTCAACGTGACCACATTTTCAGAGTAGTCGAAGTCCTGATTCATGTCTTCGATGTAGAGTCCAAGGATTTCGATAAAGATATCGAGACGTTTATGCAATGTTTACAGCACTTGAAGGAGTTCTCACCAGACGCCAAAGTGTTTGTATTGTTGCATAAAATGGACCTTGTGAAGCCTATGCGAAGAGAATTACTGTTCAATACCATGATGAAGACATTGCGTGACAAGGCAGATCCTTACGGATTCGAATTGTTAGGATTCGCGACATCTATATGGGATGAGTCCTTGTACAAAGCTTGGTCGAGCATTGTATGCACAATGATCCCGAACATGAATATGATTGAACGGCATTTGGAAAAGTTCGGCGTCATAACAGCCGCCTCGGAAGTATTGCTGTTCGAGAAAGCGACTTTCCTGGTAGTGTCACAGTATTCCAACCTACCGTTAGTTGTCAAGAATCCTATGGATCCGAAGCGGTATGAGTCTATTAGCAACATCATCAAGACATTCAAGCAAAGTTGCAGTCAGATCAAGTCGCATTTCCGGTCCGTTGTTCTGCATGGGAACTATTGTTCGATGTATATCGACGCTCTGACGCAGAATACCATTATAATGGTCGTAATGCCACCGAAAGGCACTGCTGACGACGACGGTAGTGCGGTGTTGGCCAATATCAAGGCTTCCAGGGCGTGGTTTGATCAAATTGAGCAAATGGGCTCGTGAGTGTGAACAAAAGTGGTATAAGGTGGAGCATGATTCTACAGCCCTAGACATTAGGGGTCAGATGAAAGAAATAGACCGAAATGTGGGGAATTATCGGTCGCTAATTATGAAAGACCAATAGCAAGGACACCATAGAGCATCACCTGGTTATATATAAGCTCATCTGGGTACCTGAAGTTGCGAAATCCGCCGTATCAGCAAATGTACTACTACAAATCACGAAATCTGTACCAGTATACTGTCATAAGGTCATAAGGCCATACGTTGAGCCAACGGAAATATCAACATAATATCCTAACATATCATAACATCGACGTCCATAGAAAGCAATTCATAATTTATTCATATCAACTCAACTCTATCCTTTCTTGTTATCTTCACATGCCTTTTCCACTTTGCTTAGCAGCTAGATCCGGGGTGCTGATCCAGCCGCATCTGCATCGGAACAATTGTGAATCTCCATCACCTCACACCACACAAACGAACACCGATCCATCTTACTTTAGTTTTTCAACGGTTTATCCAAGAAACAAAGAAACCAAACAACAA
This sequence comes from Daia ofunaensis, assembly GCA_003707925.3. Taxonomy (NCBI): domain Eukaryota; kingdom Fungi; phylum Ascomycota; class Dipodascomycetes; order Dipodascales; family Trichomonascaceae; genus Daia; species Daia ofunaensis. The sequence goes on along the minus strand of PPMC03000004.1, from coordinate 249,416 downwards.
CCCCATACCAACATCCACTGTGCCGTGGGGTTTTCCAGCGCACGCCGTGCTTGATTTATACCGGTGCTGCAGCTACATCAAAGGGTCCATTAAAGGTCCGGTCCCGCACCTTGTGCTCCCTGGAACTTAAAATATCTACACCCTTAACTTTCACTTGTTGTTCCAAGCGATTTGCCCTTGTTTGGCGGAAACCTTTCAAAACACCACGGACTTGTATTTTCGTCCGACTTAGGTCAACACCACGTATAGAGGATAGTGATCCTTTTGGCTACTAAAATGCCTGTTCACACTGCTTATAAGGCTTTGTTCAGTTCAGGTATCATCTACCTTTGTATATTGTTAACATGTTTACTCGACGGGGCATCTGCGACTGTTAGTAATGGTATTTATACTAATCAACTGGATAGGAGGGGACAAATGGACACAAGCTTATTGGCACAACGACTTTTGCAAGGCCACGAACTTCCAGTTCCCGAAGAAACCACTCTACGAGTCAATGCTCGAAACATCGTATTTATCGGATCAGCAACATCGTCAGGTGCTGCTTCTGCGACCGCTACTTCAGGGTCACCTACGTCCAATTCCTCATCAGCATTAGCATCGGCATCATCGTCTAGTGATGGCTCACCAGTCTACACAATAGCAACCAAAAGCGAGTCTAATAACCTCAAATACCTCTATCTCATATTCCTTGTGTTTGTGGTTATAATAGTGGCATTAGCAATATGGTTTGTTGTCAAACGAAGACGTGATCGTCGCAAGAAAGAGGACGATTATATCCGGTCAGAAGCCTTACGTCTGGATCTACAGCGACAAGGGTCCTCTAATGCATCTAATCAGGACCCTAGAATGACTCAGATCTCCAGGATTGGCGGTGATAATGATGAAGACGTCATTCCTCTACCTCCACCGTCATATCCAGAGGCTGCTCATACTAGAAACTCTAAACTACCTATATATGAGGAACTGGATGGAGTCACGCCGAAAACGGAAAGCATCACTCCAAACTCTCCGCCATCTATAAGAGTTCCTAGCGTGCCCTCACATCTATCATCATCACCTTCAGACCCGCTGAATCGCACCCATATTCGGGGCCATCACGGCTCGTCAGGGTCTCGTGGCAACCGGTTCGACTTTGAAGCTAGCGATTATTATGCTAGGCAGTTCTCGCATTCGCGCTCGCCGCATCAGCAGACCCAGAAGCACAGTCCTACGGTTTTTATATGACGCCTGGCTGACTGGCATTCATGATTATTGATCTGATGTGGTTGACCAAAACCAACACCAAAACTATTTATACTCTTTTAATTTTCGTACTTTCAACGGTGCAATCTATCATAATATATGTATCATATTGTCTGGTATTTGTAATATGCCTTAGTAATTCCTGGTAACGATATATCAGTAACCGTTTCCATCCCCTTCACTTGTACTAATGTAAACACGCCGCACAACTATTTACATGGCTAAGCTTCATTTCAATCCATTCCATTTCTCTTCACTTCTCGTATATACATCCCTGGAACTGTCTTGTAGAATGACCCTTTACAGCCCATCTTCCATGCTATCGTTACGTTAAGCTACGCTACGACACTCAAAAGAACCACGACCACCATTTCTGCCGCTTTGAAGGCGCCGTACCGAACCTGGCCGCTCCGGATTTAGCGACAATATTCTTGCCTATATTGAACCCCCAGGATTGTAGCTTCTTAACCGCCCAGGGAGTCAACGCTGCAGTTGCAGGGATTCTGATGAACAGAAACAAGGACTTGTGAATGGCATATGCCAGAGTGAACTCCGTCAGGAACAAGCTCCAAGACGACGAGTCTTCGTCCACCTCCTTATTGACCACTTTACCATTCTCTATAGTATCGCCTTCTTGCACTGTGGACAAGTCGTCTGGTTTTGTGCTGAATCCGAAAAAACCTTTGACCGCTTTCTCAATCTCCTGGACCTTTTCCTTTCCCATAGAATGAACAATGAAAAATGCCACTGGCAAATCTATCGCACTAATGGTCAAGTAAACCCCGACAGCAGCCCAACCATATTTTTTTGTGAGTTCTTTGAGAGTAGACTTCTTTGAAGACGACCCTGAAGATGGCCCTGAAGATGGCCCCGTCTTTGGACCTGAAGATGGTGGTATGTCCACTTTTGGAGCGTTCTTCAGTGGAGCGTTGTTTAGTGGAGAGCTTTTAACTGTAACTTGCTCCTGTAAAAGGCTTCTTCCGAACCGGAAGGTTCTTGTACCCCGAATTAACGGCCTTCTGAAGACGAGCCTACTAGCATTGATACCAAGACGAAACATTGACAGAAAAATAAAGCCTGGTGGCGACACGTCGATAACTTAATGGGTTGTCGGTTCCTGTTCGTCGTAATGGCAAAGAGTGAGATGGCAAAGCAAAAACTGATTGAGCCGATTTTGTTGGCTGGTCGGTCGGATCGCCGTTGAGAACGGATATTTATAGGAGGGAGGAATCAGAAATGAACGAGAACAATGGAATCAGATTATCCTGGCAACATCAAGATAAAAATGCTTAGATAATAGCCAGTCATATCGTATGATAATATAATAGTCTCCAATATGAAAAATTCTGCTTTTATTATACTAGTTTCATAGTTCTTAAGGGTTCAATCAAAAATCGAGAAATGCCGATCAGGCACGGCTGTACAGTCCTCTGAAATATTTTGAAATATTGTTTAAAACTTCATAAACTATCACCGTTTCAATCTCTTATCAACCAATCGCCTATATTTATTCCTATAATGTTCCTAATAAGATCTAGCCGTAGAAATGCGAAGTATTTAGGTTTCTCTATAGGCAGTAGATCTTACGCCTCGCCTCCGGGACTTAGGGCTAAGTTGGAAAGCGTGGTGAAAAACTTTGACGAATACAAAAAGTACGCCGATGAATATGAACAGAAGCTCAGAACCAAAGTCGACCCTACTAGAACGGACTTTGCGCTGAGGAAGCTGCTTAAAACCAAGATCAACGAGTATCTTGATACAAATGCGAGGGAGATCGTGGGCAAGAAACCTCCGTTTGTATTGAGACATCCTTTGGTTTACAAAGCACTCGGTATACGTATGAGTGATCTGGCTCGAGAAAAGATCTTGGTGGACAAAATCAAGCAATTTATTAAAGCAGGAGACATCTCCAGGTCTATTATTTTAGTCCGACTAGTTCGTGGGAAACCTGGCACTATTGGTATGAACATGATTCTGCACCATCTAGCATCCGAAGGCCGCTTATCGCTAGCCAAAAAGATCAAATCTGCCTGTCGTAAATGGGGTATAGAAGAAAATGATTATACGCAGACGGCTCTTTTAGCTTTCAAAAAGAAGTCGGCAAATGAGCCTGCTAATGATGCTATAGTCAAGATCAATGAAGAGTTTGATCGTGCAGTGGACAAGATCAGCTCGAAAAATGCCAACGGTAAGCAGGTTGTCATAAATGATTACCTCAAAAAAATGACTGCATTCTCCACTATTGACGAGCTAGAGACGTTTGTTAACAGGCTACCGACCAAAGATGTCGCTACGTATACTATTGTGTATATGGGTTTAGCCAAGAATAAGTTTGACCATCCGCAAGACGCGGAACGTGCATTGGAGTTTGTGAAAACCATTAATAGCGAAGCACTAGATACTGAAAAAGAGCTGGACCATCTGTATCTACAAGCATATGCAATCGTGTTATGTTCCATTGGCAAACGACTGATAAACACTAGCAAGACATTGGCTGAATCTGCATATAGAGATGCACTAGAAGCTTTGAAAACAGGTTTTGATCTCGGTAGGTTCATTTCTCGTGAACATGCTGCAACAAATTCAAAGTCATTACAGCCATTAGGACCTCTAGAATTTGATCTGTTGCTAAAATCATTGCTGGAGACGAACCAAACTGAACTGCTGATCAAGGCATTTGACAAATGTTTTAATTATCCTGAAAGTTCCCCTGTTCCTTTAGAGGGCAACCACGTAGATAATTATGTGGAAGGTCTATTGAGGCAAGGCAGCGACGTGGATACTCAACGTATCAAGGATTTGGTGCAGAAAGTCTACTTTGATAAGACCATTTGGCGGCCAAAAGGTCTACATAAAGGTCATAATGTAGTGCCTACTGCCAAAACCACAGGAAGTATAATTGCAATACTGACTAGTACCAGTTCCGGGGCTGAGAATTTGAGTTTCAACTACTTACGTCAAATTATAGAGGCGCATCGCAGTCTCCGTAATACTGACCTGGTATTTGTGGAGGTTCTACATCCTTATGTAAAGGCTTTGTGTCGAGTTTTTATGGACCATGATTATCGCCAGTCATATCGACCTGGCCGCAATGACAACGAGCCAGTTGACTTTATCTACTCTTTCAGACTCTTGCAAAACGGTCTGAAAACTCTTTTGTTTAATATTGAAAAGGCGCATTGCAGAGATTTATGTGTGGAAACATTGAACGACATGAAGAGCCTGGCCGAGTATATTTTGAAGAATTACGGAGTGCCAGAAAAGACGCCAGATTTGAAGTTTTTCCTTAAGAACGTGACTTCTCTGCTGGATTCAAACAAAAAGGCCGAAACTGAACTTGTCCAAGCTGCTCGCGGTGTGAGATGGAGGATTTTGCAAAAGGAGAACTATATCAAAGAGTTGAAGCATAAGAAAGGGGACTCTAAAGCATGGAGGGAGGAAAGAGGCGGAAGGTAAATGCCCAAGATTGTGAATGAAATTGTAATTGTAAATAGGAGGACATAACGGGCTTCGAATATGTACATATTTAATTTATTATAATGGCATTGAAGTTTCAATTTTCAGAGTTAGAGCAAATCTCATTATATTCCATATCGCACTGATCAAAGTTCCCAACTTTCTCTCCTCGTTCCTGGATCACAAAACCAAGTCTAACAAGCCAAGTCTCATAATGGATCGCTATAGTCTACGGCTGCATTCAATTGACCGAGAGGATTCAGACGGGCTGGAGAGGTTTATTAATGAGCTCGGATCCACAGAATATAGTCGCGGGGTTTTTGGAGCCGTGTTTGAACAACTGTTGACATACATCAAAGCCACTTCTCATGAAAAGCAGACCTTGCAAGCATGCATAAAGGCACTACGAACATCGAGTCTATCGTTCAATGACTTAGAGCTTGACGCCAGGCTTCGATTAGTAGAGTTATACCAACATGATCAGGATCACCATCGCGCTGCTGTGACATTACAGGAGTTTCTGTCTTTCCAAAGAGATGTCAGCGATACCAGAGTAGTAGATGATACGGACACCAACACCACTAATGAAGATAGGCGTATCATCAACAACGAAAAAAAGTTTGAATTATATGTGATGATCATCAGAAACTATCTGGAGTGCGATGAGCCGGAAAATGCCATGGCAATGATCACCAAGGCGCAGTATTTGCGACCGTCGGTAGTCAGCCAGAACTTAGATCCCACACTTGATATCCATTTCAAGCTCAGCCAAGCCAGAGTATACGATTCGTCTCGTAGATTCCTGGAGGCAGCCAGCAAATATTACCAAGTATCGAGAGAACCATTAGTCGAGGAAGCTGACAGCTTGAAATGTCTCACCCAAGCTATTGTCAGCGGAGTGTTGAGTCCTGCAGGGCCTCGTCGGTCGAACGTGCTAAGATTGATTTATAACGACGAGCGGTCCAAGCATTTGCCGCAATACCCCATTCTGGAGAAAGTATGTTTCGATAGACTTCTTTCTGGTGAAGATGTCGCTATGTTTTCGCAATATTGTTCCGAGCATCAATTGGCTGAGTTACCTGATGGAGGACATACTACTGTTCTTTCGAGAGCAGTAATCGACCACAACGTACTGTCGATATCCAAAGTTTACAAGAACATCCGCTTAGTAGAGCTCGCAAAGCTTTTGAACATGTCTGAAGTGGATTTGGATCTTGTCGAGACGTTTGTTTGCAAAATGATTAGCCAGAACCGATTGCAAGCGAAAATCGACCAGACAGACGGGTTTATATACTTCCGAAGCCCATTAGACTCAGTCAATGGCCTGTCTAACAGCAGCAGCAGTACCACACCTAACGGTACCACAACAAACAACATATCATCATCCTTGGGCCTAGGACAAGAAATGTCTGCGGCAAATCACTCAATTGCATCTCTTACATCTAATTATGACGAGAAATCCAGTACCCATTTGCTGTTGAAGCAACAGGACGCTCTGCTTAGTCGGCTCACAGCTCGCCTCGATGAGTTGGTGAGCTCGCTTCCCAACCTTGACCTCGACCTCGAACTACAAACTTAACTCAACATCTGCCAACCAACTTTTTGCACAATAAAGTAAGTACGGAAAAACCTAAACATACAGCAACAGGAGCCACAACGTCCGGAGATGAAACACTTTACCCAGCTCACTCAGAGTTTTATTTAACGTGTTGACAAACATAAGCAACTAGATAGTATCTGAGGATAATTCTGTGGTTTCTGTTGCAGTCTACTGTTAATGTTGTAACGAATGATCCACTAACAATCAGCAAAATTTTTCAAAAAAAACAAAAAAATATGAGTGCATCAACAACGCGAGACTAGAGTACTTAATTTATATATATATATATAATGCATGTAGTTCATTATGTAATCCACATAGCATAAAGAAATGTGTATTTCTGATCTCGATATTCTGGTATTAAGTATTAATGATAAATATTTTGTAACATATACAGATGCCTGATTTATTAGCTTGATTGCATGGCCTGCTGTATGAATGCATGGATCTGGATCAAAGGAACGGACGTCTCGTAGAAAGACGAGCCTACCAAAGCGGGACGACTGAACTTATTGCTGATCATCCGTGCCAGTTGCTCTGCCGAGTCTATTGAGGATTCGTTCTTCACAAGTCTTGTAATATGGATCTCGTTTTTGGCTGACTTCAAAGCGTACACCAAAGAGCCCATTGGAGGAGGCCTGCTTGGGGGGTCGGCCGAGGTGATGAACAACGTGACAGACGCTTTTGAGTCTTCAGGGTCCTCTGATACGGTCAAATGGCACCAGGAGTTGCCTATTTGTTCGTTATACACCTTCATGAGTGGCAGAGTTGTCGCTGGTGGTTAAAAGAATGTTCCTTTGACGTATGAGATACGTGATTTCTCAGGGTTGAGATTTTTCATTTTCCATTTTTTGGTTTTTGGGCGTGACACTTTCCTTCTTAACCCAAACCTCGAGATTTCAATATTTCAGATTCCGGATTTCAAATATGTCGTTGGTGAACCGAACACTCAACACTACTCTAAGAAAACAGGTCCAGCAACTATCTTGGAAGCACCTGATTGTACGAGGCTACTCCTCAGATATACCGTTTGTGCCTCTGGTGTCCAATAATGGACTTCCAGACGCCATTGGAAACACTCCACTGATCAAACTAAGAAAGCTTTCTGAAGAAACAGGAGTGGATATCTACGGCAAAGCAGAATGGATGAACCCTGGAGGAAGCGTCAAGGACCGAGCGGCATTGTTCATTATTCAAGATGCCGAAAAGAAAGGTCTTATCAAACCCGGAGGCACCATTGTAGAGGGCACTGCGGGTAATACCGGTATCGGCTTGGCCCATGTCTGCCGATCTCGAGGTTATAAGTGTGTGATTTACATGCCAAACACTCAGAGTCAAGGCAAGATTGATCAATTACGATATCTCGGTGCAGAAGTTCATCCTGTTCCCGCCGTGGCTTATGATAACCCTGAGAACTACAATCATCAAGCTAAACGACATGCGGAATCATTAGAGAATGCCGTATGGACCAATCAGTTTGACAATATCGCCAACAGACAGGCTCATATTGAGACCACTGGACCGGAGATTTGGGCTCAAACAAACGGCCAAGTGACTGCTTTTACCTGTGCTACCGGTACAGGAGGTTCATTGGCAGGTACTACGCGATACTTGAAAGACATTTCCAATGGTAAGGTCAAATGTTTCTTAGCCGACCCTCCTGGTTCCGTTCTTTATAGTTACATCAAGTCCGGTTACAAGACTATGGAGAGAGGCGGTTCCAGTATCACTGAAGGAATTGGTCAGGGCCGAGTGACTGGAAACCTGCAGCCTGACTTGGAGTTGTTAGACGGAGCACTGCAAATCTCGGATGAGAAAACCATCAACATGATTTTGCGACTTCTTGATGAAGAAGGTATCTTTTTAGGTGCGTCTTCATGTCTGAATGCCGTCGCAGCATATGAAGTAGCCAAGCAGCTTGGCCCTGGTAACACTGTAGTCACCTTATTGTGCGACAGTGCCGACCGATATGCATCGCGTCTGTTCAGTAAGAGCTGGCTTCAGAGCAAGAACTTGTACGACTGTATCGAGGACAAGTACCGCAAGTATATAGTGTTGGAGTAGCCTACCAGTTGTGAACTATTAGTTGTGAACTAACTCTGTAAAACATCGTTGCAAGAAATGTATTAAATAACATATTAGCTAAAAAGAAAAAGACCAGACAAACAACAATAGAAACAACAAAACGGGAAAAATTCAAACTACAGGAAATAGTCTGGAGTACGGCGCGAGACTGACGGTTCGCCTGCTCGGGGAGACGGGTCGAATCGCAGGAACGTATGGCTCATTTGTTCATCAATCTCCATGATAGCAGCCTCATTACCGCATCTATAACAGTAATTCGGCGCTGAAAAGATTGTCACTACTTGGTTGTCCTGGTGCCATGAATAACCTTCCATCATGAGTTGATGCGCTCTGGCGATTAGTGACAGCCGGTTGACTTGGTTGAAATGCGCGGAATTGTCCTGTCCAAAAGTATAACCGGCACCTCGAGGAGATATCCCCCAACCCATACGATCGTCAGGGTCTGACCACAATAAATCACACATTGCACCTTCATGAGGGACTTCTTGGATTCTATCTAATGCTCGGATATCGTCCAGGGTGTCTACAGATGGTGATAAACCTCCATGAAGACAAAAAACTTGGTTCTCAATCAACGCAGTCAATGGCAAGTAATCAAACAAGTCCGTGAACATTTTCCAGACATTAGCATTGCCGTATTTTCTCAAGCATTCATCGTAGAAACCGTAAACTTGCGTAATCTGCCGAGACTCATGATTACCTCTTAGAATTGTGATTCTATTGGGGTATCTAATCTTCATGGCTATCAACAGACTCGCCGTCTCTACCGAGTAATAACCACGGTCCACGTAGTCTCCCATAAATAAATAGTTTGTGTCGGGGCAATTGCCTCCTATCCTGAACAATTCCTGTAAGTCATGGAATTGGCCATGGATATCTCCGCATACGGTGACTGGGCATTTCACTGGCTGGACGTTGGACTCCCTAATAAACACTTCCCTGGCTAAATCGCACAACTTTTTGACCTCGGACTCGGTCAAAATGTTGCAACTAGATACCCGTTCGATCCACGAGTCGACTTCACTAGTTGTTTCTTTTGTCAACGCTGGTGGCGCTTCCCCCGACCCTACCAGCGCTTCGTCCACAAGCATATGGTTCCGGGACTTGTTAGCACCGGTACCGAAGTCGGCATCGTCATACGAGGCCTCATGGGGGTCCTCCATGATGACATCATTCTGAGACGACATGCTTTTTTTTTTTGCTAGGTTTGCCTTCAATTCGAGCTGTAAGGTTCGTTCGGTGGTTTGTACTCAGTTTTTGCGTGGGTTTTCCCTCTGCTGGTACTACCCTGATTATTGACTAGTCAGTCTCTTCGTTGGTACCTTGTAAGGAGAATAGACCCGCCCGAAGTTTCAAATGTCCAAAGGCCACAAAACACAATAAACCTAGACACCACAATGTTTGTTTTCAATGAGCTGAAATTTCACAATGCAAATTTACAACCCCTGGCCTTATGTTTTTATGTTTTTATGAATTTTCTGGCTCCACGGGGTCTCCCGTTTGTCCTTGCTGGTGGGTTGGTTGGTTTATGACAGCTGTGAGGTGTAGGTAGCAAAGATCCCAAGCCCGGTTGCGGTTAGGTAGCGTTTTCCCTTGGGCTTGGCTTGCACACAAAATGACAGTTTCTGGAATTTCCATGATGCAGACAATATTGGGTTGGGTGGTGGACATTCACTTATATTGGAATCGCGTAAATTGATTACTTGATCTAGGAGTTTATATAAAAGGGAAAGCACCGGCGAAAACTAGAACAAAAAATTACCGAGAATCGCCTTTAAAACTCAATGTCTGTAAAACCGTGTCTATCGCTAATTGTCGCAACTGCTGTTCCTTGTAGAGGGATTGGAGCTTCAGGCACGCTTCCTTGGAGACTGCGACGCGAAATGAAGTATTTCCGTGAAGTCACAGCTGGTGGAATCGTTATAATGGGCAGGAAGACCTGGGAATCCATTCCTCCGAAGTTCAGACCGCTGAAAGGCCGAGTAAACGTGGTCATCAGTTCGAATCCTTCATCGTTAGATCTTCCTACTGCGACTGCCGATGACGAACAACCGTGTTTAGGAGCCAGTTCATTAGACGATGCTCTTGACAAAATACAAACTTATAAAAGTCGGCCAGTGTTCGTAATAGGAGGAGCTCAGCTTTATAATGCGGCATTAAACCACCCTCAGACCTCGAGGATCCTGCTGACAGAGATCAAACGCCACTCTGAGCCTTGGAAAACTAGCGATTTCGACGTCTTTTTCCCATCTTTGGCTCCTGAACGGTGGAAAAAGGCTTCACTGGAAGAATTGCGCGAGTCTGTCGGTGCGGGAATAGACGTACCTGAAATTGTACAAGAAGATGGCTATGAGTATGAGTTTACCTTGTTGACCAAGCTGAGTGATAAAAGTTGAGTTGACCACCAAGATGTAAGTATAAGTAACGACATGATAATTAATACCCATATTTGACACCGACATTGAAAACCGACATTTATATATACAAAACAGCCAATGAACCACTAAAAACAAATCCAATAGATATATGATAATTCATTACATCTCACGTTGTTCATATCCTTCATATCCTGTCGCCCCATCACTGAGTCCCAGAATCATTCATTCGTATCCAACCCAAATGGTCCCTTCCTTCTCCTTGATAAATAAAAATAACAAAACATATAAATAACACAATAATACTCTGTGACGACACTAATTGATATAGTGTCTGTTTAAAAGCGCCACTTCGCGGCAGAAAATATGCCAGTCCACCTCTCTGAGCCAGCCTTCGCTGGACCCTCGGTAATACTCTTCCCATTTCAACAGCTCAAACATCAGCTTTAAGTTCGGCTGGATGATCACATTAAGGCGCCGGACCCTGACGAATAAATACGCCCGCGGAAGCCCTACTCCTAGTCTACGCATCACCTCTGCTATACATACAGTCGCGGACCTTGATACCCCTACTCGACAATGCACCAGAGTAGCTTCTCCGGCTTTATATCCCTCGTCCAGGAACGCCAGGCATTTACTCAAGAGTTCTCCTAAACAATCTACTCCATCGTCTTGCACATTGTCAATAAACAAGACTTTGGGTTTAGATATCCTCTGCTGTGCCGATGGTGCTACAGAGTCTTTGATATCACCATTAAAGCCGTTATAATCGTCAGCATCTACATTGTCCCACTCTGGCCTTTCGCCTACACTCAAAACTCGCTTGATATTAAGCTTTTGAATCATCTCGACATTTTCAGCATGGTTCAGAGATCCCAAGTACATATGCGGAAGGATCTGCGAAGGTAGACTGCCGTCAATAGAACAAAACCAAGGTTGGCAGGTTGAAAGACTACTGAGAGGGATCTGTCCTGTCCGAACAGGCGATGAATTCATAAACAAAAGCTCTGCTCCAAGCAGAAAATTGATGTCGTTCTTGAAACAGAAAAATGATCGCTTATACTTGAGATGCAAATCCAAGAACGCTTGATGTGCAGGAATGCAGAGACTGTAGATGAGAAACGACAATGCCGGTACGCTGGACTCCGTATAGCCGTCAGAACATGAAATTAGCGCGCCGGAGTGCTTGAAAACGTTGCCACGAGCGTCTTTTATCACCATTTGGCTTCTCAAATATAACAGTTCACAGATTGCGCCTATTAAATGCTTGTCGGAATCCGCGAACCCATTTGGAAGAGGAATGATCAAAACACCGTCCAAAACATTGTCGCCAGACTTGAGCTGGTCTTTATATTTCTTGATGAGCGACTTGACATTTGCGAGGCTCGGTTTGTCTGTGCGATCACAGCAGTTGATAAAAGTGGTCCACATTCTATCATTAATAAAACCCGCCACGGCAGGATCGAGTTTGTCTGCTCGTTGACCACGAACATAAAAACTTGTCATTGTGGTCAGTTCACTGATTGCGGCATTAGTATTAGGTTGAGCCGCCATTTTCAGCTCGCAACCAGTCGCTACCACCAACGACTCTACCCAGTTCTGAAAGTCTTCAGCATTACCCAGCCAGACATTGTGTATTAAAGGAGTAGCACTGGACATCATGGACATTTCCACACGCTCATGGAACCAGAAATCGCGGTCCCAGTTGCGTAGTTTCCAACCATCTATAGTATTGACAGCATGATCGTTAGAGGTAGTTGGGGTAGTATCAGTTGAAGGAGATGGCGATAGCGACAGATCTCGGTCAAATAATGCTTGCGAAGGCATCGATACACAATGAGGAGCGAACTGGAATATCTCGTCTACACATGGCTCGGTACACAAAAATGTGCGGTATAGTTCCGGTATGCGTTCATGTTTGGCATAATGCTTCTGCGCAAGCACACAGCAACGTGCAATTTCCTGTGCTTCTTGCAGCCTCTCAGGGTCCTCGAAATAAACAATAATGTCTGCTACTGTGGCCCATTTGGCTACTTGGATGTGGAAATTCCGCAGATTGATGCCTGTTTCCGGGTCCAAGAACAAGAATTTGCCCTCGTAGTTGCAATCTGACCCCCGCAATGAAGAACGTAAAACCGTGGGTTCACTAACAACACCCGAGTCTGAATCCAGGTCTGAGTCTGAGTTTGTGTTTGTATTTGAGTCCGCCATGAGCCAGTCGACGTCATCTTTGAGATTATCGTTGACATTGCCATACATCTTTGTATATACGCCATCGTTCTCGATATCCATGGCGGTTTGCTGGCGACTATGGCGAGAGTTATTTTCTACCAGCACTTCTTGAGGATGTACAGAACCGACCAGTAAACCGTAGTCATCGTCTTTAGCGCCAACTTTCATGATCAACAGAGTCCGTGTAGATAGGGGTATCTTGAACTCCGGGCCACGAGGATCAAGTTCCTGCATGGCCTTGGTGATGTCTATATTCTGGTTCTCAGGGTCACGGAACCGTTTCTTGGGATCCAGAAACGCTAATTGGCAAACGTTACGCTGGTGCACTCCGTGCATCCATGGGAACAGTTCATCCACGCCAGGGAGTGGTCTAGAGTAATGCAGGTCGATATTGTGGACGATTTCTCTGGGGGAAATGTACCAGAACCCGGGAATTGTCTCGGGAGATATATCAGCAGGTGGGCCCAAGCCTAAATCGAAGTCTACCTCTTCTGAAATGCTATTAGATAGGCCATTAGATAGGCCACTTGACATGCCATTTGATATACCTTTGAATCCTCTTGAAAGGCCCCTGGATTTTCCATTGGACTTCCCATTGGGCTTCCTATTGACATCTAGATGCTCCACACTCACTGGTATAGCTGCCCGTGAAGCCACAATGTCATCCAACGAGTTGACTAAGGATGTGCTTGAATTGGAATTCGACGACGAGGGACTCCCTGAAGGAGATACAGAAGGCGAGGACTGCTGCGAAGGACTTGTCAGAGAATAATTAGCATTTCCATTGATCTTTCTATGCGATATTTCTGGTGGAGGAGTTGCTGGCCGTTTTTTCCTAGGGACATTGTTCTTGCTCTTGTTGTTGTCGCTGTTGCTGTTACTATGCTTCTGATGCTTATCATCAGGAGGTGTAGATGAAGTTGCTTGTGCTCCTGCTGTGCTATTATCACCACCGACACTGACACCATTGATACCCATAACCCCACCGATATCGAGCGGCTGAGGCTTGGAAAAAACAGCGTCCATGGATAATGAATCGTCTTGGTCAATACATATATAATCGGTATCACCAGGTTTCGTGGTGCTTGCTGTTGTAGTAGCAGACGTTATCGGTAAAGGCAAGGTAACGACGTCTCCTACTGCGGCTCCTAAATTAGGGGAGGCTGTTTTATTAGCAGGCATTTAGATTGAGGTAGCGCAGCTCTCTACCGAGAGAGGAGGTATCTAACGGGGGATGTTAGGGGAGCTGGAGTTAAAGCTGCAAGGCTGCTTGCCGGGCTCCGTTAGATCCTACTGTAAAAGATTAATTAATCTCCTGCTCAAGCCGTTAAGGTAGCTAAGTTTGTTTTTTAGATAGATTTTGTGGGTGGAATGAAGGAGAGGTGAGGGACCTCAAAAAGTTTAGTTTAGGTTGGCTCCACTCAATAGTCGGTCGCAATGGCAGCACCCCCCGAAATGTGAGGTTCTTTTTTCTCCGTTTCGGTGGGGAAAAGAAAAGAAAAGCAAAGGTAGGAAAATAGGGGGGAACATAAATTAGTAATTACAAAGGTGATAACGACAGGCTCTACGATTACTTGTGAAGTCGTCTATTTTATTTGCTTGCTTTCGTATGTTTCATATGGTCGGACGCGGATTTAGTTTTTTTGGTTGTACCGATAAAATAGCGTTGATGTTACTGTAGATGTAGTTCTTATTTTCAACTTGGCACTGTGAGGCTGTCTGATTACTGCGTGATAAGCGCAGAGCCGATGATGATCTTGCTGATAACAAAAACAAAAAATAAATAAAACGAGGAAACGGGCGTTACGTCAGCATTACGTAAGCACCGTATTTCAACTAACATAAATATAGTCTGTGGAATGGAATTAAAGGAGAGATTATGGTTGCTTCTTTTTTTAGTGGCTATTAGTATTTATTGGCGGATCCATAGTGCTACAGTGTTTTTGGATATATTTTGTAGGCTTTTCGTTGGTTTAGTCAGAAGATCCAGGCCGAATATCGCCATGATATCAGATGTAGTATGAGCTAAGATTCGAGATTTCAAGGAGATAGATAAGCGAACAGTGTGAGATTAGATGACATACCATACAAGACGTACTGAAAAAGCAACTCGATATCAATACTCAGTTGTCATATTATAATATTATAACATCGTATACTACATCAGCTGCTTGACCTCAACAGTCTAGTGTTATCTTGCTATCCTATCAACATTTATATCTTTCAGGTTCATCACTTGCAACACCTAAGCTCCACTAATTTATTCAGTCATTTATTCAGTTCCACTATATGTTCAACCATTTGCCTAACAATATCTCACTTCAAATAACTCAATTTCGCGTCCACCCAGTCCACGCAAATCACCTATGCATCGCCTCGCATGGCCCTATCCCACAGATTCTGTGCGGCCTTGCTAGTTCGGTCTTTTAAACTGGTAAAATCGTCCAGCGCAGGTCTCACGTCTAGAAAAAACGTAGGCATTCCATGTGCATCGTCAGGCCCTGCGTAATAATCGATTACATATCGTACTTTGTCCCAAGCATCTGGTCCGGTTTCATCAGCACTTTTGGACGCCTTGTGTCGCAATACGTACCAATCATGTCGGTCAAATGGAGGGTCTCCGTACCTTGAGGGGAACAGTGTATGCAAAAGTTGATAGTATCTCGCCCTTGGAGTCATGTCATTGGGTCTTCCCGTAAATTGCAACAATCTCGGAGATACTTTGGACTCTTCGGTATAAGGTTGTTCCCACTTGAGAATCTCGAACCACGCACCTTCGTTCAAGAAATTGTGCACATCTACCATACTCTCTACAGCGTCTTCTGGAACTTCTCCTCCTTTCCTCAACATAGCGTTAAGCATCTGTTGAGGTGAAGGGTATTCCCATACTCCCTCTTGCTCAGTGACACCTTTGGGAATAGACGACTGAGTTCGTGTAGTAGGCAAGTCAATAGTCTGGCCAGGGGCCTTCTGAGAAGACAGATCCGGCATGTTATTCAAAGGGTTAACTGCATTGTTGTTTCTATCAGGGCCTCGAGCGAGCCATTTGGATCTCTTAGTGTGATCCACAGGACATCCTCCTGATGCTGCGGGCTTCTTCTCCTCTTCTCCTCCGTTGTTACCAACAGATTTAGCTTCATTAGAGCTGTTTCGCGTAAATCCCCATGATTTTAGTTTCGTATGATCAACGGGGCATTTGCTCACGCTTCCGTTGTGAAGCGTGTTATTATTAGCAACCGCGTTTGCGGGTTCATCGGTTATCTTCATACAGTTAGAGGCAAAATCCATACAACAGTCTCAAAAGCAGCCGCTATTATTTATTATACCGTACTTACATTGTTGTCAGCCCAAAACCAGCCCATATCTACAGGTATCTCTTTTTAGTTGGTATTTGGTAGGTGTACGAGAGGACCTTTGCGGTAAAGAATCGAGTCGTCCGTTTACTTAAAAAGATGAGAAGAAGTTAGAAAAGACGGCCGTTTACTGGCACTAATACAATAAAATAAAAATTTTGGAAAACGAAAAAAACAAAAAAAATAAAAAAACCAAAACCAAAACCCATCAACCTTTCACTTCCGGGTAACAGATTTCCAAGAAAATCATTCTTTCAAACCAGTCTAGACAAGCTTACCATCTTACAAAAACCGCGAATTCACAAATCATCACCAACAAATCTAACACTTGCTGAACCATTTAAACCCCATAAGACACTTACCAGCATTTTAATCGGCGTCGTGATGTCGCTCAATCTGCATTTCTCCTATCAAAATGAGAACCTTGCCAACTGTTTACAGGACATCGTGGTGAGGTTTATCATGAACTGTCCTCAACAAGACCTCGATAGAAGTGAACGACTGTTCTTCCAAATAGAAGAGGCTCAATGGTTCTACGAGGATTTCGTACGTGTACAGAACCCTAGCCTGCCTTCGCTGAAAATGAAGACGTTTGTCGAGCAACTGTTTCAATATTGTTCGATTTTATATGCTTACTCTAGAGATCCCATGGCTGATCTTGCAAAGTTTCAAAGTTATAAAAGCGTGATACCTGTATGTGGAGCAATTATTTTGAACGAGGACCTCAGTAAAGCTTTGATGGTCAAAGGCTGGAAAGGTTCCTCATGGGGATTCCCGAAGGGCAAGATCAGTAAGGATGAGCCTTATTACGAATGTGCCGTTAGAGAAGTCTACGAAGAAATCGGGTTCGATATCTCGCCATATCTCAAGAAAGAGGATTACGCAGAGGAAACTATCAAAGGGAAGAAAATAAGATTATATATTGTGCGAGGAATTCCTCTTGATGCCAGCTTCCGGCCTCAGACGAGGAAGGAAATCTCCAAGATCCAGTGGCATGACGTCAAAAAATTGCCTGCCTTCTCCAAACGATCGACCACTCCTGAATCCAGTCATTACTATTTCATGGTCGCTCCGTTTGTGGGCGCTATCAAGAAGTACATTTCCAAGGCTAAAGGTCTTACGTCGAGTCTTACGGAATCCGAGTCTGATGCTCTTAAGAACATTCTCGGTGTCAAAGAGAAGAAGAATATCGAGATTGATGACAACGAAGAGGCAGCTAAACAGCTGTTGAGTTTGATCAAGAAACCCAGCACAACCGACCAGGTTGCCAATTCTGCTGCTGGATCTGTAGGAAATGGCTCCGCTCCTAAGAGCGACAAAAGCATTCTTTTGGACCTATTACATCAAGGACCTCCAAGAAGCGAAGCTCAGGAACTCGAGAACGCTCGGGAAATTCTATACTTGCTGCAAAACAAGATATCGGAGGAGGAGGTAGCACAGCGTGCGCCTCAACAGCATCAGCTCATGATGCCTCCTATGCCTCAACCATATGGATTCCCATCTATGCCATCTTACATTCTACCACCACCACCGCCTCCTCCTATTAGTACTATAGGCCCAGATGGACGGCCTGTTGGTGTGCTGCCTAATCTACCTCAAATGATGCCTGGTTCTGCTGCCTCTATGACGAACGTTCCTCCCTTTCCAATGTCTAGCAGTTCCAGTACTGAATCAGATAGTCGAAGTGATATGCACGATTCGTCGTCGAACGCTAACTCCAGCAGTAACGATTCGAGTTTCCCTGACTATTCAGCTCCTTCACGACCTCCACCTCCAAATCCTATTCTCTTGTCGGTACTTGCTTCTAAACACAAACGTACTACAAAGGCCAATGCTTCCGATCTGTCTAGGGTAAATATCAACGGGGGTTCATTGGACCCATTGGCATTCAACGCTTCTGGACGAGGCGATAATGTTCCTTTGACATTAAAAGATCTCTTTAGTGACCCGAAACTCGCTAAACCTAGTAGCGATCTATCATTGCCTCAGTCTCAATCGAACTCTTTTGGCAGCAACTTGCTGAGCAACAACAACAACAACAACAACAACAATGGCTCTTTGAACAACTCTTTAGGCAAGACTGGTGGTGCAGCATTACTATCTCTCTTGGACTCGCCTAAACCTGTACGACCAGCAGCATCGGTTAACAGTGTAACAGCTGTGGAGGCTCAACTTAAAGCTGAAACATTATCCGCGTCTGAGTCTGAATCTAAAACTAGCGGGAACTCCCTGCTGCATTTGTTGAATCCAGACCGTCAGTCATCCAGTCCAAAGCCTATCAATAATACAAATATGAACGGAGAAGGTTCTGCATTACTTAATCTATTGAAAGGTTCCACTATTGATGCTGGTAATGGTAATGGTAACGGTAATAGTGAAGCCAGCCCGAGCCCTGTTTCAGCTCAACCGATTAAGAGTGAAATCGATAACCCTAGACCTGGAAGGTCCATTTTAGATCTGCTGAATCCTTTACAGAAACAGGATCAGCCGCTGCAAACTCCGTCGTCATCTTCAGCGCAGTCGTCTGCTCGTAACTCAGAATCGCCAAAACAAAGCCCGATTGGTACGCCGAGAACAGCATCTCGTTCTTCGAATAAGGAAATGTCAAACCTTTTAAGCTTGCTAAATCCTTTGGGTCAATCGAAAGCTAGTGTACATTCTAATCCAGGGCCAAGGTCGAAGTCAAATTCGCCGATTCCAGAAACATTAGTGGAAAACAACAATGTAATTCTGGATACTAATAATTCTAAGGAAACCAGTAACGACAAACCTGTCAAACAGGACACTGGAACCAATAAAACATCGTCGTTGATGGGCCTCTTGACCCAATGGTCTGGTCGTAACTCTGACAAAGCTGTAGCACCACCCTCACCGCGAAAAGATGAAGTTACTGGAAACCAGGCTAATGTATTGTCTACAAGCTCAAATAATGAAAGTCCGGCGGTTCACAGCCCGACTCAAACAGGCATGAAGCAGAATCTTCTTGATCTTCTGAGCACTAAGACGAATACGGGCCAAAGTCAAAGCCTAACTCAAAGTGCCAGTACAAGGGCAAGTCCAAGTCCAACTGTAGGACCCGCGCAGACTAGGCATAAGCCACTGTCCAAGTCGAGCATGCCTGTTGACGTCAATCCTCAGAAAGCTAAAACCGGCGGAGTGCACGCCGCTGGATCTGAGAACATCAGCACCAGCACAGATCTGGCCAAACCTAAAAACAGTATTGGGAAGGCGGCTGTAAATACAGGTAACAAGGCAGATGATAAAACAAGCAAATACATCAGTTTCCTCCAGAGTTTTGTACGAGATTGACGGTAGATCGTCGAGCTGGGTACATTAGGTCCGTCCAATCACCTTCGAGATCTTGGAGAGTTTAAGAAGATTTGTTGAGATATTTTAGAGAGAAATATCGGCAAGCAAAAAGGCGGAGTAACGGTGGACGAATGCGGCATCAAAATCTAGCCTATTTAGTATACACAGCTAGTAAACCCAAATAATAGACACAATTGTAGTCTAAGATTATGAAAATGGATATGAGATGTAAATGTAAATGTATAGTTTCAGCAGTGTCTTGGCACCGGGTTAGGCAGTATGCAAAAGACCATCGCTAGGCAAATTAAACTTTATGCATGGAGAATGCCATGTTTCAAATTGTTTCATGTAGTGCCATTGTTCGAGGTCAGTCCCCCGTTTATAGTTCCACGGGTCCGGATTCAATTATCTAACCTAAGTAAGTCCAGTAGACCGAAGCTATGGAAATCTGTGACGTACCGCGGCATTGATTGTCTAGAGGACTGGTGGATCACCTGTCCGCCTTCTGCAAATATTGCAAATATCTAAAAATATTCCAAAAAATACATATTTACAAACACACGGAGAGAAAGGAAACGGAGTGTCAACAACAACATATATAAACAAGTATAGATAACTCTGAACTAACTTGAAAAAACCAAACAAACTAATATCATACTCACAGACTGCTCAACCAGGAGCTGTCAGCTGCATTTAGGCGCTGACTGACAATTTTCATCTCCTATCTGCGTGAGATCGACTTGCCGCATTAGGCCATTGTCTGAGAAGGCAGCCCCTGAAAAAACGCCCAAAACGGATAGGCGACCTGACGAAAACGGCAGCTGCCGTTCCGATGTCAACGAGTCCAGTAAGGGCAGGCAGCCTTTGTGCCTAATGGTGAGAGAGCCTTTGTAAGTGGTGAACAAGCTTGTGATCAGCACTTGTATGATGCAAAAGCACAATTTCTTGCATGGAACTTGTAGCTGCGTCGGCAAGAAGGTCAAAAGAGCCGGAGTGGGCCAAAAAAAACTCCACTAAAACCTATCGGATCATAGCATGCCACTTTCCACCCCACAAGGCAGTGTTCTAAGCAGTATTACACAATAGTAGCTGGTATTAAGTGGACCTATTCCAAGAATCACAATAGGATTAGTTGCTCCCGCTTTCGGTTACTCTGCTCGTAACTTAAGCACTTTTAGGACTTGTGGACATATGTCTGCGATCAAACTTAGATAACTTGGTCGACTGAGTCTAATTACGTTACATGCACAGAAGAGGCAACACACTGACGGCATGCAGAGTTGGAGTTCTTTGATTTGACGACATTGCCTGCTGCCTTTCGTTTCATTTTATTTCTTCGCTTTGCTTTGCTTTTCTTATCTTGATTATCGGTGGGCATTCATTTCGGAACAGGATTACATGTTGCATGCATTTAGCTACGCCCGGTTTCGGCCTGCGGCCCAGTTCTTTAGAAGTTGATTTACATGGAGATTGAGAGAGTGTGGTTCCGGAGGAGAGGAGAGGAGCCAAGCTATCAGATCAGAGCTGATCCGGAGGCTGGAACCCCGGTCGTGAACGGACCTGGCATGGGATCTGAGCCTGGAGTTAAGACACGGGCCCATGATCTTGGTCTTGAATAGCAAGCGACATGGATAGTACGACGGACTTAAACATTTGATATTTTCACTTTTTAAAACACTGAAGATTTTGAAGATTAAGGTTACAGCATTGTGTCTCGATCGAGTGACTCCGTAGCAAGAAGTAATTTAGGGGTGGATTCCGAAAAAAGAACTGAAAAAACACTATACAAAGAGGACCACAAGAAGCTTAATGGATTAACCCATCTAGGCCAGTCTAAACCTTGGTGGTGGTTATCTTTTACGTCATGGAGGTGGCTTTGGTTCTTTCTCCTTGTTCGCAGTAGAGGTAGTGAAGCGGAGTTGAGTGGAGTTGAAATTTCGCTCCAGTATTACACACACCACCCAGGGAAATACCTACCGAAAGGGATAACGAATGCAAAGAAAAAAAACCCCCCCCAAAAAGTTAAGCAGGAGCCTAGCAAGATCCGACACAGCTAAACTGAACCCTTGTAATTCGATATTGCCATCACCGGATGATGGAGTTTAAACTCTTTCCGTATCTCTCTCCATCATATTCATGTTCGTTTTCAGTTTCGGTAGCTGTTTTCGTACCTTTTTGGTAGCTATTTGGGTGGCTTTTGATGGATTCTTCGATACGGACTCATTCAGTGGTTCAATGACAAATCCGGAGTGGATCCAATAGGACACTTTTATTGGGCAACCAAAGATTAGCATGATATTGTATAATATTACAGACTATATATGTTTATAAATCTTTATAAGGAATACACTTTGACCTAGTGACTAACTAAATTAACCATACTATTTGAATTAGTCAACCATTTACTTTGACGTTCAATTTTGACTTTGCTTTGTCCTGATTTGCACCTCCAAACCTTGACTGACGTAGTAAGTGACGTACTGATTTTCGTGCCACAGATCATCACCGAACCGGTCAAATCGAGCCAATCAACCAAACCAAGCGGAATTGCAACTAACAAATCGAGTAGGGTCGGTGCCAGATCAGCATCCCCGGCTTATTTGCCAGTTTCCATCACGTAGTTGCAATTCTCTATATTTGCAAGTGCCCAGATATCTGTTCTCCACTCTAGCCATATATTGCAAACTCTCCTCCAAGGCTCCTATCGTCGGGTGCCGATCTTGCTGCCATACACCCTCCATCAAGCTTCTCTCGGATTCGGGTAAGTAACAAGCAACAGGCTGCGGCAAACCGCAAAGCAGCACAAACGACTGTCTCACATTGTAAGACAAAGCCACAGAGAACTATCCCGCATGCTAGTTCTTTGCAGAGTTTAGGTATACGGGCGGCCAATTCCCATATATCGCTGGTGAATATATCGACCCTTGGCTAGTGGTCCGGATAGATTTTTCGTCCGCTGAGAAATCGCTCGTTCCGCAATCATCAATCGGGCATAAATCCCTTAACAAGTTCTATAACAAGTAGACCCGCACCAGTCTACTACAACTATATCAACAAAACTAACATTAGATTCCCGTTTCTAGAAAAGCAAAGTTCAATTCCAACCGTTCAACAGTTCTATTTTCCAAGTCAAGTTCCCTCATTCGCTCACTGACCTTTCTTCAGTACGAGGAATTGTCTGTCTAAATTTGCAACAGATTTAGAACCCTAAAGCCGAAGCAAAAGCCTCCAGTTCGTTAGTGTCGATCTGCCACTGCTGCTCAATACCTCGTTTAGAAGGGCCGACGCTGAAGCTAAACTTTGGGCCTGGCCATTTATAGTTGGTGAAAGTGAAAAACTTTGAAAATCATTTCAACTAGCTAGACTAGAGCCAACTTTACAACAGGCTGAAACTAAGCTAGAACTAAGCTAGAAGGTATTCAAAACAGCCATTGCTCATTGCTTATTTCCCCTTGCTTGTTTCTAACTAAACCTGATTTTTGCCTGACTTGTTCATTGTCCTATATCACCCATCCTCTTCTCCAATCAATCAATCAATCAACCAACCAACCAAGGAAGTTCAACGACTTTCTTTTTCCTCTGCTTTGTTCACACCACCTCCTCCTTTACACTTCCAGGCGCAAGTCAACCATCTTGGCAGCAGCATAGGAAAACCCCGTGTAGACACAAACAAACACCGCCATCAATCTGTCTTATCTCGTGATAAATTCGGTATTGCTCTCGTGATACATATATATATTCTAGTTGACTTTTGGTGGTATTCGTCTGTATATCCAGATCTTGGTTCTTGGGTGTCTCTCTACTACCTTGCACATCTATCGTTGGCCTATTCCCGAGCTACCGGTACCGGTTCAGCTGCACGCTGCTGCATTGCACCTTTTTCATTTTTCATTTTGTTTTTTTCGTTTTTGGCTCTCACTATCCCGAAACTAACAAACTCACAAACCAACCAACCAACTATCAGACCGGTTCATAGTGATATCCGGTCAAATTTCCCCTCTCTTAGCAGATAACACCTCCTCCTTCTGCTCAGGAGCGGACTTGCCTCGTCTCATAGCCGCCCCGTTTGGGTTAATTCATGGCCGGCTATTTGCTTTTTGCCTTGCCTTGAGCTTAGTTGTTGGAGCTTTTGCCTCTTTGCTTTTTTGCTTTGTGCTTTTCTGGGCTGGCTCCAGCTGAGCTAAATCGTATTTTCTTTTTTCTGGGCTTCTCGTTTCTTTTTTAAGTGTTCGGGTTTTTTTTTTGGGTTGGAGTCTTTGCTTTTTTCGTCTAGTCTCTCCTGCTGTCACTCAAAAGTAATAGTAGACCACTACACAGCTTCTTTTGGTTTTTTTTTTGGTTTATATACCATCCATTTTTCTTCCCTTTCTTCAACACACTTGTTCCTAGATAGAGCTCTTTGCTGTGCTCATTGCTAAGTGAAGTGAAGTTACTTACACTAGACTGAGGTTTCTTTCCTTTCCTTTCCTTTTTTATTTTCCTGCATCTTTCTTTGGGTCTCTATCGAGATTTCTCTCCGACTTTCACTCAGAGAGATTTTCCAATTTTCCTTTCCTTTGCTGCCTACTGTTGCACACTAAGCTGGCGACGGACCATTGGCTCAAAAGAACAAAAGGAAAAAACCCACAAAGAAAACCACAAAGAGGTTTTTTCTTGTTCATTTCTTAGACAGGTTCTAGGGAAAACCTGAACTTGGCTTTTTTGCATTTTCCTTAACTTTCGCTTACTTATATTTCTTGTCTTAGTGTGTGTCTCTCTCTTTCTATCGCAGTCATGCATTCTAACAAACCTTGTTTGGACGACTCCATTAGTGAGTACGAGCCAGACATTCTTTCTCACATGCTTCATATGGAGAAGCAAACGCTTTGTGATGCAGACATGATTGATCTTCAGCCGGAATTGGAGTGGCAGATGCGGCCTTTTTTGCTGGACTTCTTGGTCGAAAGTCACTCCGACTTGCATCTCTCTCCTGAGACGCTGTTCTTGACCATGAATATTATTGATCGGTACTCATCTAAAAGAGTGGTTTACCGACGTCACTATCAACTGGTAGGTTGCACTGCACTTTGGATAGCCGCGAAATATTCCGAGAAAAAGGATAAAATCCCGAACTTGAAGACTTTGTCTCATTTGTGTTGTTCTGCTTATGAGACTCATATGTTTATTCAAATGGAGTCGCATATCTTGACCACTCTTGGTTGGTCGGTTGGTCATCCAACTTGTGACTTGTATATCGACTACCATTTAAAACAGTGGCCGTTTCTCGACAATAACAAGAAGATTATTGCTAAGCATATGGCCCTGTATATGTGTGAGCTGTCCATGTTCCATAAAGCACTGCTGGCTTATCAAGCATCTACTATCGCCGCTTGTGCTGTCAACTTGACCTTGTTGGTATTACAGGAACCTGTTGCGGATTACTCAGACTCTAATTCCGACTCGTTCAAATGTTTGGAGCTTCTTGCTGCGGCTATTTGCATTCCTTCATCCTGTCTGGAAAGAAAGTACTCTAAACCGCAGTATTCAAGCGTCTACCAAATGGTCGAGAAGTTCCTTAATTATAGGCGATCTCTTAGCTTCGCTGCAGCAAATGCTGCTGCCTCAGACGTTAAAAACTCAAGCATTATTGGTGCGGGTACGGAGTCTATCTACCCTTTCATCAATGCTACGATTCCTACTCCTGGAACTCCAGCTGGCCATTACACTGCCGGTTATTCCAGTGATAGTCCTGCATCTTTCAACGATAATGACTCTACTCTTACATTGGACTTTGAAGCTGTACAAACACCTACCTACGGTACTACTGTACAGAACTCGCCGGAACTGGCACTGTCTACTACTAGTTCTTCATCAGTTGTTCACCCCCACCATCATCATGACCCTGTGAATCATTACTCCAAGCATTCTGTCCCCATGTACCCATATCCTACACAAAACCCGATTCTGAACGGTGGCAGTAACACGAACGATGGGAACTCTTTCATGTTCCCTTAAAAAGCATGCTTTATTGGCTTAGCACTTTTCATTAAGTGTTAACTAGCTAGCATGTGTTAGAAAAAGGAAGAAATGATCAAATAAGCACAACAAAAAACATTCTTCGAACTACATTTAACAGACCCTTGTTTCACATGATATAATAGTGTCTCACTTTGTGATTTAGTTTGTAAGATATATAGTAACCTATTTCACAAGGTAATTGGCAAGGCAAATTATAAGGCAACTTACGTACAGGGCAATTATTAACGAAGCCCTCCTTGAGAACTTTCTTTTTCTTTTCCATATGATCTCCTGGCTCATCTTTCGATTTTATTCTTTTTCTTATTTGAGGCATTTACATGTTATGCCTAAAAATCTAAACCCGTTGTCGCTCAAATGAAAAAGTTTGGTTTGGTGCTCATCGAAGCAGGCAAATTCTTACACCAAAAAAACGATAACCTCAAAACTACTCTTAGAAATGTGCACAACCAAACTAGTTTTTCTGACAAAAAAAATCGTAGAATTAACAAAAAGCCTGTAGAATAAAAAAAGATTTCTTACCATGAAAAAAGACCCGATCAGGATTCTCCTTTATTTCCTATTCTAATCTTGTATCTAGCTAATTCTGCCTGTGTGCCCTTAGCAAATCATACCATACCTTATTCGATTCACACCTCACACACTCGCCGAAGCCTCTCGCCTCACCCCACTGAGCCGCAGCTCAATAAGGTTAGAGAGATCTTTAACAATGAGCCGTTTAGTGTTATGCAATGTCGATCAGGACGCGCAATATCTCCCGATTGGGAAGTTGCGACTGCACACTACCGGCGCTCCGGATTGGCTGATTGGTGGTTGGGTAGTTGAGTCAAAAAATAGAAGGAGTGACGTAACAATGCTAAGCCATTGTCGGGCCGAACTAGTCAACGACAAAGGAAGAAAAAAAGAACCAAGAAATAAATAAAAGAAAAATTCTAACAATAATACAACTGTAGCTAGGCATGCCATTTTTTTTGCCTATTTTTTTACTGAGTGGCCCAGGATAAGTGTCTATCTATCTCTAAATCAAATAATATTTACTGGGTGGTGGCATCCTTGGATGCCTAAGAGATTCGCGCGGTTGGTTGGCTTTTCTTTTTCCTGTTCGTTTTTGTTTTTTTTTTTGTATTTCAGGGCTTTTCAGGCTCGCCCAAGGAAAGCTGAAAAGTTTTCCGGAGCGGAATTAAGGGTCCCCGATACGAAACAACTTGAACAAACGGACTATTTGGGGCTCTTTCAAGGCATTGGTTCGTTTGGGTTACAATGAGCTACTAAAACTAGTCTAATCGATTAAGTGCACAAGATGTAACCAAAAGAGAGATTCACTGAAGACTAGTTATTAGCTAAGTACGTACCTGAATTTAGGCCTGGTAAGTTAGTATTGTTTTGTCTTGTCCCTAGAAGTGATACCCTCCCTACCCCTGGTCTAGTCCAACACTCTATGTTAATAGTTAGTGGCAATATAAAGGGCGAGAGAATCATGCAGCTGTGCGGTGTGCTGTTTTGCTGCCTCAAAAGATATGATGTCCTAAAACATATCAACCATCAGAGCGAGGTACCAAAAAAGGTACCGAAATGGAAGAAAGGCCGAATGAGGCGACCGATCTGGGTTTTGCGGCTCTTTAAAACGAGATCCGGTTCCAGATCTGTTGCCGACATGGCCGGAACACTTAGAATGCAGCTTTTGTATCCTTGCATTGTTGCAGTTTCGCGGCTTTAGAAAACAGCATGCAGTTGCAGCTCTTCATGGGGGTTTGCTTCTCTGATAATTTATTTGCTTTTACATATTTTTGTCTATTTTTTTCTAGTGACCTCTCCAGTATGCCTATCGGCAGTGTGCCCATCTTGGAGCTATTATAAATAATTATAAATCATTATAAATCATGGAGATGCTTGTTTCTTGTCTTCTTTGTGCTGAAGTTGTTTCATGTAGCCAGTTTAGCAAGCCAGTTTAGCGTTGTCGCTAGCCTGAGCTAAAGTGAAGCCAAGCTAACTTAGTACACAAGAGTAGAGCTGAAGGAAAGAAGAGTGTTGAGAAGGGGTTGGTGGGGTGGTTACCCACCGCAGTACTTTGGCCGTTTCTCAGTTTTCATTTTTCGTTTTTCAACTAACCTTCTTTACTTAGAGTGAGTTAATGTGAGTGCGTTGCTAGTACTGTGTCACTGTATAAATCTATTTTGACCTTTAGGACAATCCATACCCATCGATACTAGTGTTAGTTTAGTACAAGGTACCAGGTACAACAAACAAGGTACCGCAAACAGGTCTCAAAAACAAAGTAAAGAAGACAAAGAGCTTAGCCCGCATCTTTAGAACAACGGCATGACCACTGGATCCGTGAGATCGCTAGCTGGTGCCCGTGACTACTGTTCTAATCTCATCAAGAACAGCGACCGATCCTGGCATGTCATTCAACGGTATATTCCTTCGTTGGCCCAGGATGCCGTCTTAGCTATTAAAGCGTTTAATCTCGAGACTACGAAAATTGCTGATACTGTCAGCAAGCCTGAAATTGCTAAAATGAGGTTTGATTTCTGGCGTTCGGCTCTGCAGAAATCGCTGTCTTCTGCACCTAAGCGAGGGGGATCCGGAGATAATGAACCAATATCCATATTACTAGCAGAATCCAAGCAGTTTACCGACTTATCCAAACGTTATTTCATAACGTTGATCCAGACTAAGGAACAGTATATGTTGACCAAACCGTTCAGGACTTTGGATACAATGTGTCAATATGGGGAGGGTACGTTCTCTCAAGTAGGCTACTTGCTACAAGAAGCTACAGAACCGCTAGTACCTGAACCAGAGCTGGAAGCCTTGGATCAAGGTCTATTGGATGAAATAATTGCTCATATAGGTCAAGCTTCCGCAGTAGCGTCGTTCTTGAAGGCGTTCCCTTATTACCTCAAGCATCATGACCTGGTGTCGTTACCCGTATCGGTCATGGCTAAGCATGAACTATCTCAGGAAGCATTATTGACGAACAAATATAACGCCGCAAAGTTAGCAGACGTTGCATTTGAGACCGCTACTCGGGCTAATGACCATCTTCTCACAGCGCGGATGAAGCTCGCTACGTTAAAAGAGTGTATTCCTGGTGGTAGAGTGTTGAGCGATGCCACGTTTGTGCCTCTAATGTCCGCGATACCTGCACAATTGTTTCTAGAACGACTTGAAAAAGCGCAGTTTGATCTGTTCAGCTCGTCCATACAAAGGGAATGGAAGCTGCCTTGGGCATCATATCGCAGCTACAAATCGCGTGAGATATAAACAACGGTGTATGAATTTGTATATATAACCGTGTATAGAACTGTATATAGCTGATCTTCGTATGCGTTTTCTTTAAACAAAACTAAACCAATATTGCATCGTACCGCATCGTAGATTCTCATAAATAACTAAAAATGTCTTTCGCTTTTGCTCGTCTTGATATAGTTTCCTGATATGTGAAACTGTTTGTAGATATAGTAATCCAGACACAGCAGTCCACTAATATATCCACATCAATCAACAGAAATCAATCTTCGACCAAGGTTTCCGGCAATGATACTACAGCAGAAGAACACCGAGGCCACCCATGCAATAACGGCGAAATAGTCCTGTGTGAACCGAGGACTAGGAAGGTTCTGTGGTAGTAACAACGCAAACAGACCCGCTTCTAAGAGCGAAACCGTAGAACTGAGAATGAACCCGTTCCTAGTAGCGTCCAACAGGTACCAAAGACACGGATTCAGCCCTCCGAAATAAAAAGCAGACTGCAAAGTCGAAGTCCATGCAAGCTTTCTAATGCCATATACAATGCCAACGAATGCAGCAAGAGCTCTAATAATAGATTGCCAATCGTAACCTCCCTTACCTCGGCGTAATCGCTGGCCGTATTCAGGGAATTTGCCATCAAATAACGCAAACAAAATACCCACAATAACACCGTCCATACCCCATAACAGAGTATGGATCGAGCTATTATAGTTCAAATCTCCTAGAATATTGATATTAGCCAGACCATTGTCATGGAGATGTTTAGAAACCTGGCCATATAGCACCCCAAAACTGAACAACATGCCTAATCGTACTATAATAGGAATAGTTTTCAACGGCATGACTTGGTCCGCTTTCGAGAAGCCTCGGACATAAACAGACGACGACCCTGAGGACCCTGATCGCTTGTGACCACCACGTGATGGAGAATAATCATCGTAATCTTTAGATGTATCTGCGAGATCCACAGAACTAGAATTTGGACTATCAAACGTAGTCATAGGTTTGATCCTTCGGTTATGAGCAGAGGCGGTTCTCGCACTCGCCGTCGTCTGATATTCGGGAACGTCTTCGCTCATGAGTTCCGACAACGACACCTGTGATCCAAACACTCCGGCAAGAGCGGAAGTGGTTCGTAAGGGTTTGTCCATTGTTAAAGATCACCTTGCGAGCAAAATTCAAACGGCGTAGTTTGGTGGTGATGGTAATGGTGATAGTAATGGTCAGGTTTGTTTATACCGACTTTCTTCACGAAACTTAAGTCAACTTCTTCAGTGAGACCGATATCCTGCTAAGACAAATCTAAATCAGAATCGAATTTCAGTCACCTACAAAGTTCAGATCCGCTTACAGATTCGGAGAACAGTGTCTATGGATTTCACGGGTGGATTTTTGGTTATGATTGTGCAAGGAATAACAGAGTTTTGGATAGGTTAAGGGAGATTTTAATGTTCTTTTCAAGTTGATGAGATACGAGGGGAACGACAACGACAACTGGTCCCGGAGTACAGCCGTGCGCCTTTCCGAAGCCGACGCTATGCTAAACATAGATGAGGGTTATTGCAGGCTATAGCGAGCTATCGTGGGCTGGCTGGTTTAATTAAGGGGGTGGTCTAGATTGGATTAGTAGGCATATTGAAAGGGTTGTAAATTGTTTGGCATTTTGTTCGGTTAGTAGGGGAAACAGTGACATAATACGATATGTTACATACACATATACCATACTATACTATACTATACTATACTATACTATACTATACATAATAACCAGTAATACTATACATAATAACCAGTAATACTAAACACAACTAACCGTATGAATCTACCCCATTTTACCTTTTCGACCGGTCCAGAGCGAGCTTGAAACTAGCAAGCCATTGTGCGAGCTGCTCTTCCGACTCACAGCAGAATCTCATGCGTTTTTCTGGTGCAATGATCTGCATACAGTACTGTTTACTCTTGGACAACGGATCAATGTCCACGACATCGGATATCGTTCTCAGCGGTATGACCTTGTAAAGCTGTTCCTGGAGATCGTCTTTATAAAACAAGACCCGTTCTGAAGTCAGGACCACCCATTGCTTGACCCATTTATTCAAGCGTCGTTGTAGTCGTAATAAATAACCCACCTGTATCACCATTTCTTCATGCAAATCAAGAGGAGGGATGTCCTTGTTCGGCACAATACCGGCACTGCGATGGGACTCCGGTGCTGCTCCTCCTGATACAGCTGTCGTTGATCCTGCGCCGCTCAGATACTCTTCTGAGTGGTTAGAAGAGGTCCCTGAAAACGCATCCAGACTTCCACTGAACGCACTAGGACTAGCCATAATGCTCTGCTCGCGGTCTCTAAAGGTATTGAACGACATAGGAAGCGCAACTCCCTCTGGAGGAGGTAAAATTCCACCGCCGATATTCCCACTAAAATTCGCGGTGCTTGTGGATGGTGATGGTTTCAGGTCTTTGAGGGATTGTGACAGTTGGCCTTTAGAGGATGACGACAAAGGTACACCAGAACCGAGCAGCGATTGCTGTTGCTGCTGCTCACGCTTGAAACTACTGCTCAGGACAGATTGATTAGCCACTGTACGCAGAATCTCAATCCAGTCCTGCGCATCCAAGCTGTTGTCCGCTTTGAAATGTAGGTTATGATTGGACGTGAACACAGCAAAGTGGGTACCTCCAGGGCCATCTGTTTGGTGGTAGTGGTCGTTTGGCAATGATCCACCGCCACCACTACCACTACTAGCAATTACTGATGCACTCATGATGTCAATCGTCGGTATGATTCCTTCAACTTTGTACTCTCGCTCATCTTTATAGAACGTCAGCTGGTCATCACGCAGAACAAACCACCTACGTTTCCAGGAGTGCCTCTTGTTACGTCGGTAGAGCCACCCGCTCTTGAGCACATGATCTTGTAATGCAGTATTAAAATCGTTCTGGCGTTTAGCTACATCCGTAGCCTGTTGCTGTTTTGTAGCGGCAGTGCTATCTGTACTGGTGTTGATACCATTGATACCACCTCCTACTTTAGCAAGTTCACTACGTAGGTTACGAGTGAGCATCGAAGGCTTGGACATGATGCGAGCTAGCCAGGCTTAGGATAGAGCCAATAGAAAAAAATATATATAACAATGAATCAAATCAGATCAGATCAAGCCACAAAAACCACAAGAAAGGAAAAATATTGAGTCGAACTGGTTGTTTTAGTGGTTGTTGTTCTAGTGTGTTGTCTACCGCATCTAATCCCGCAATGGTTGTCTTAGAAAGGAAGGTTCCTGGACCGTTAGGCAACGTTTTGGGTGGTTTCGTTTGCACTGAAGGACGAAGTTGGCTGGACTACAGCAAAGTAGATTACCGTGTACACTTACACATTGTAAAATGAAAGAGAGTTGCGAAAAGCACAAAAAACAAAAAAAAATAACAGAAAGTATATCAAACAACATGAAAAAGAAAGGACAACTATTAATTTTTAACTCAACCGGGACCGACTCAAATATAGAACCCAATATAAAAACACGAAATACAACAGTACATATGAGATAACAAAAGAGATACAATGGAGTCGAACTGCTGGCGTTCTTGGTTCTTTCGTATGCATTTGCCTTTGAGTGCTTCAAGCGATTTATCAGTCCTTACGTAAGCATGTCCACCAAAACTTACCCGGCCGTCTTGGCCTCACATTAATTTTTTTATTTTTATTTTTATTTTATTTTTAGACTGTTTCCAGCCGGCGGCAACACACTTCCTGTTTAGGGTGGGCTGCGGCTGTTTTAGGCGACGACCTGCCCGACCCTAACCCAATACAGCAGTGGTGCGTTCTGTCATAGAAACAAGGTAAGAATAGCAAAAGGGAGTACCGAGGGAGAAGGAAAGGAAGGAGGATAAGAAGAGAGGCTGCTCCAACAAGTGGTAGTTTCAATGTGCTGAATTGTGGCAGGTTTTTATTCATAACTGTAGTTGGTTTGTAATTGTACTTTGAACTATTATAGCATAGTTCATGCCACTCTATTAAGTAGACTAGATAGGGATATTGAGCCCGACTCGACCCAACTCAGTTCTAAGCCAGTCTGTTTTCCAGCTTGAGCCTGAGCCTGAGCCTTGGTCTTGGGCCTGAACCTAATTAAGCAGACGCAGACGCACAATGCAGCATCCATCCATCTAAACAAGCTAGCAGCCCAGCGGACGACCTGAAAGAAGTTTAAACAAGGCAATGACCTAATGTGCGTCACAGAATGTGAAGGTGTATGTTGTCCGGGTTGGTTGGCTGGTTACCGACTGGTTAGTAAGTGGACAGTCCGTAATGGTTAGGGCAGTAGTCATGGAGTAAGCAGTCAGTGAGTGGTGGTACTAAGAAGTGGCCGCTGGGGGGTTGATTGGTTGGTTATTAGACTAGGAATAAGAATGTATATATATGTCTATAAGTAAATATATCCATATTAACATATATACAGTCCTCTACATAGACGCACGTTCGACCTCATTCCCTCTTCTCTCCTCCTCCTCCTCCTCCTCCTCCTCCTCCTCCTCCTCCTCTCTCTGCGCTGCGTCCTTATCGAGACCACCCAACGCCTGGAAACCCAGTCCATTTGTTTGGCCGGATTAGGCAGTCTGCGGCGTTGCTCCAGCAATAACCCAAAGCCCAAAAAGGAGAAGAAAAGAAGCACCAAAAAAATAAAAAACCACTAAACAGCCGCTCGCTATATATATTAGGTATTGGAACGCAGATTGGTTTTAGATACAACCAACCAACCACCCAATACACAATACAAATACTAATACAAATACCCAAGGCAGGTAGGATTACAAGTCAATTTGAACACGTAACTAACCAACAAACCATTCAAAGCCCTGGGATTTGTATTAACATCTGCACAACACCAGTGCTATCGCATCTCTCAAATATTTGCCGCTGAACACATAAGCTTAGCTAACGGTACCTTACAAAATGGCAGTTACACGAAAGAGACTGCGAAGCACCGCTGTCGAGGATCCTCTCACCAAGAAAGTCAAGTCCACAGAGGTGGCGGTGGCTACAGAACAAGAACAAAAACAACCAAAAAAATCTCCAACGCCAACTCCATCAGATATCGTCGCTGCATGTGCTGAACAGCTCAAGAAGTGCGCTCCTAATGGCCTTACCGCCAGAGAACTCAGTCTTCTTGTTAATGAGAGTCCTGTCATGGTAGCTAACAAGTTGAACGCCGTACTAGGTACTGCCTCAGTGCGCAAATCGCTTGCGGAAAACTCCAGACGAAACGTCTATTTCTACGACGAGCCCTCTCAACCTTCTGAGGCTGCTCCAACTGCTGAGATACCGCTGAATAGCCCGAAGTCCGTTGTTGCTGATAACGATGATGATGATATCGAAACTGGCCGTGAGTCACGTGCACAGTCCCCATCACGTGACTACAGCCGTGCAAGTGACGAGTCAGCTACTTCTGCTATTACCAGCACTACGACCACAACAACCACAAGAACAGAAAAGTCTGGCACGTCGGGAGTTGCAACTGATTCTCAAGATCCTAACGATCCTAAAGATTCAAGTGTTGTCGCCAATATTGTCGCAAATGTCGTCTCAGGTACCCCCGCAGAGTCCAAAGTGTCTCTGCCGTTATCTCCTCCCCCCGACTCCACCTTTGCTGCGAAGACTTCAGCCGTCGTAAACGCTTCAAAGTCTCATATGCCCTCGCCTCCACCAACCGCCCATCTTCATAGAAAACCTAGAGGTCATTATCTCACGACGACCTCCAGCCGATTCATGACCACCAGTCTTGTCACAGAGCCCAATCCGTATTACGACGACGTCTTCTCGTCAGTCATCATGCCTGTAGACGACTGGGCTTGGGCCTGTAACGACGCAGAAATGGATAACCTTATCAGTCCAGAAAGCATCTCACTCACCGAGCTCGACGAAATGCTTCTGTGAATTGCCTTTGCAACAACTGCTTTTTACACAGAAGTGACTACCCTTTGCATTGCTTAACCGTGGACCTCGGGGTCGCCAATCCTGATCGTCACGAATTATTTTATTTATTTATATACCATCGCTCCCCTCGTATATGTCTTGCGTTACTACTACTAGTAGTATAATGTATTAATATTGCTATTGCTATTATTACACCATTGAATTCATGCATAATTTCTCTAGAGGAAACAAAATATATATATTAAAACCTTCCCTTGTCATAATCATCGCCATCATTTTGTTCGTACACGCTTCTCTGGGTTGCCATCTCCTTGATCACGAGAGTCCCGGTCGTGCTTAAACCGATTCCTACCACCTTGGCGACGATTGTCACGATTGTTTCGTCCAGCCTTTGGTTCCACTTCTCGATCACGATCCTGATTATTTTCTTGAAAGGATCTCCGGTTCCTGGGATTCACAGGTATAGCATTGACGGAAGCATCTTTGTCACGTCCTCTTCGATCGGTCCATCTTCCATTGCTCCTTCTCCTATCACGATCCATTTCCCTGTCGCGTTGACGATCCCGCTCTCTTTCTCGTTCTCGTTCTCTTTCCCGCTCTCGTTCCCGCTCTCGTTCCCGTTCCCGTTCTCTGTCACGAGCCCTATCTTTTTCACGTTGTCGCGTCTTTTCCCTTTCCCTGAGAGTCTCTATTTCTCGCTCTCTGCCATATCTACCTTTCTGTGTTCTATTGCCTCCCCGGTCTCTAGGAGCAGTAGGTATCTTCGGTAAATCGACTGAAATGGCTGTAGGTTTGGTAGGGATATCTTTGAATTGCCGAGAATCCCTGCCGTATCCATTCTTACCTCTTTGGTAATTACCATCTCTACGTAACCTTGTATTATTATTGTCATACTCCTTTCCTTCGGAAGCAGACGCTTTCTTAGCACCAGAAGCAGCAGCACCACCACCACCTGGCCTTGTCGCAACACCAGTCTTGGGCTTACCTAATCGCCGCTCCTCTTCAGCTATCAGAGTTTTCTTCGCCGACTCAGACACAGTCTTGAACTCATACAATGGAACCCAGTGCTTAGATCTTCCTTGCATTAAACCATATAGAGCTCTGGTTGCAAGTTTAATATCCTCTCGCTCCTCTTTATCAATGGTTCTCTTCAGCTCGTCCGTAATGACCCAAGCTTGCTTATTGATGACAGGGAATACTTGAATCATTGACTTCAAGAAGGTAATAGTGTTTCTTCGATGCATATAATTTTCACTCTGCAGACACTCAAGAATCATAGTTGTAGTCTGTCTATGCCATCGTTCAAGGGCCTGGCAAAACTTGTCGTAAGGTAGAACGACAGACTCGTCTACGGGATAACCCTGCTCATTGCATCCATCTTGGAGATCGTAAAGCAACTTCATACCAGGTAGATAGGTATACTGTGGTTTCGATGAAGGATCGTCGTTGCTTTCCTGATCCTTTACCTCTGTTTCTGCTTTAATCTTAGCTTCCGAGTCAACAGTATCGGCGTTTTCAGCGGTATTTGCAGTGGTCATCTCTTTGTCTTCAGAACCAGAACCATCTTTATCTTGCGATTGTAGTTCCGTTGAGTCGGTTTGTAATTTCATACCCAGTCCTTTCAGCTTGTACTGCTCTTCACTAGAGTGCCAGATGCTAAACTGTTCCAAAAGTGCGTTGAAGAACACACCAAGATTCTCTGCTTCATATATAGTACAAGTCATCAGGGTCGCATATAATATTCCATCAGAAAAGATCCTATCGAAAAATGACAAGCAAGAGAAGTTTGCGGTTCCAAGGTCATGCAGCAATTGTACAAACTTGGCACAGAATACAGCATCTTCAGGTGAATGTATAACTCGAGGCAGAATGCACGAGGCAAGTAGTTGACGTACTTGGTTTCTTCGCAAGGCAAGACTACTGATGTTTTCGTCCTCTACAGCCGCTGGAAACCAATAAAGCTTCTCTTCATCCAGTCTGTTAGCACATCTGTTTCTGTGGACTGCATGACGCTTGCGCTCTAGAGTAAGATTCATGATTTGTTGCTTTAATTCATCCTTCCTTTTCTTCATCTCATAACTCGGCTTTTTAGACTTTTCGTCTTCATCTTCCAGCTTCTTGAGTTGATCTTTGAGCTTTTGCTCTTCCTTCTCATACTTCTCCTCTGGGAACTGGATGTCATACAAGGATAACTGCCAGAAAGTTGTATACAGTGCAGGGTTCATGTAGGTCCAATCATTTACAGAGTCAAACTTAGTAACATTTTCGACGGTACCTGACAGTAAAGGGTGCCAATGATCCTCTTCAGATGGTATCCAAGGGTCTGAGTTACGGATGTCTTGGCACAGCACATTTCTCCAAATACCAAATGCCCAAGATGGACTGATATTGTAAACTGTGCATAAATCCTCTACAGGTGGGAAGTATTTCTTGAACTCTTCAGGGGTTAAGAAATCATGAACAAGTTCCGTATACTGAGATAGCACATGTGACAATTCATCATATCTGTGAGCGTATACCTTTTCCGCCCCTCCACTGATCTTATTGTCATAAACCTGAGTTCTGTGTATTTGTGCCAATAGTATGAACAACTCTCCAGTAACTCCAAGTTCGCACAAGCTGTCCATTAGTCGTTTCCCACTTTTAATAAATTCACGTCGATTTTCATCAATAGAGTCAAACATCAGTAGTCTCAGTTTCGGGCCACCTGCTAGTTGTTCTACTTGTGACACAGACAAATTAGACAACTGTGACATACCTGCCATTCTTGCAAGAAGTTCTTTTAGAACAATAACATTGGATATATCTCCAGAGTGGAATTGTTTCAAAAGCGACAGCAAAATTGGCTTACAGTTCATAACCGTATAGCGTTGGCAAAGTTTGGCAGTAAACGTAGCTAATGATTGTAGCCATTTGGAATCATTCATACCATCACTTTGCATGGTACCTCTTCCTGACGTCAGTTGTGTCATCAATACAAACGGCATAAGATCCCATCCTAATTCCGTAAAGTATCTGGCGGCATCTACTATAAGATCGCTAAGGTTGTCATAACTCTCTACCTGTGAAACAAGCACCGTGAAGCATGTCAATGGGTTAGAGTAGCTGATTTTCTCCAGTTTCCTCATCATTTCTTTAACGTTTGTCTTGGAAATTTTCTTGAGCACGTCTTTGGTTTCCTTCTCTGACTTGCTACTTGCGTACTTCAATACCGGATAAATCTTAGTGAGGACGGCCGACCATTCACCATATATGGCATATCGAGTTTCAAAAGAGTCGTTGCTAACTTCTTTGAGTAATTTGAATGTCTCCAGTATGACACCTGCATTTGGGTTCAATACTGGGATTCCTGGGAGCAAGTAAAGCCGGAAGTAATCAAGCCATAGCTTCCTTGTGTCTGAATTACACGAAGGTTTGTGTAACTCGTTCAATGCAATGCGACATATCTTCACGTAAAGTTCAACATTTCTAGCAATATAAGGCCCTGAAAGCTTAATGTAGGTT
This sequence comes from Daia ofunaensis, assembly GCA_003707925.3. Lineage (NCBI taxonomy): Eukaryota > Fungi > Ascomycota > Dipodascomycetes > Dipodascales > Trichomonascaceae > Daia > Daia ofunaensis. Next base: position 211,055 of record PPMC03000004.1, on the reverse strand, counting down.
TTGGAAAATTCTAGGAAATCGTCAATAGTCGATAGTTCATAGCCAAAACCAAAATCATTTTCCTGCCAATCCTTGAAAAAGAAAACTTCATTTGTATCTGTGTCTTCGAGCGCCGGATCACAGACATTGGTGAGTGGATATTCAGGAATGTCTACTGTTCGAGATGACCGAAAGCTAATGACACAGACGGGTTTAGCGGTAGCAGCTAGACCTTTATCGACAGCGATTCCGGAAGATTCATAAAACCGTGAAACCATGGCTAACGAAAGTCTATTAAGAGAATCAGCGATTTCTGGGAATGCATTGGCTAGAAAGGGGAACCTACCGAGGATGTAAAAGGCAGGCTCGAGACAGGTAATGTCTAATAGACACTTAACAAGCATGGCTTTTTGTATAGGAGTTTCCTTTTGGTCATGATTATCAGGTTCATTGTTTTTATCTGATAGTGTCTCTTTGGTGTCGTCTTTAGTTTCTGACTTCTTGTGATTATCCTTTTTGTGGTGGTTGTCATCGCCGTCGTTTGAAAGAGGAGCAGCTAAGGCTAATGCAGATGCCGTAGCCAAAAAAGCTTTCTCGTCCAAGTTTTTTTTCCAAACTTCTTCATACTTGACTGTGTCCTCGTCATTAGGCTCCAGGAAACTGTAAATCTGGTGTAGTCCTACAAAGCCTTGTTTAATAAGGATTGCGATCCACATAAACAGTCGAGTGTATGAAACATGATCCAACGAATAATCCGAGTTCTTGAGAGCATTCAGTTTGAACCCTAAAATTTGTGCAGTAATTTTATTACCACCGGCATTACCATCATCTTGATCGAGATTCTTATAATCAGCCAACTGAGCAGGCCACCAAGGAGTGTTCTTCAATAAGTTGATAAAGAACTTGTAATGGTCCTCTAGATTGATGGATGCCAGGTCCATTAAGATGTCCAAAGTTCTTATAGGATCAAGATCAAAGTAACCAATCAATGATTGTAGATTTGCAGCAGCGGCTTTAGCAGCGAGCTCGTGGTTTTCATAGCTCATAAGCTGTACAATATCAGTTACGAGTTTCGAATAACCTTCCGACTCTTCACGTAAGAGATTGAATCGTTTCTGTTTATACAAAAGACTCGTATTAGTACGAATGATTTTCTTTTCGAACATGGAATTAGTAAGCCCTAAAGAGACTAAGGTTTGCGGTTCCAATAGCAGTAAGGCCTGTTTAGAGTCGACCAACTTAGAAGGCGAACCATTACCATCATCAGCGGCACTTTGATTGAATAGAGTGGTCAAAAATTCATGTAGCGGACCAACGTTAGTGACTTTGATAAGATTACAGACATCAAAGAACAACTCGTGAAGTTCGGTTTTGGAATTGACATCTTGCATGACCTCTACTGTGGATTCATCAAGAACTTTGGACGCTAGCGCGATTGCATAATCTACAGTGATTCGTCCCGACTCTACTGAGAATAGCAGCTCATAAACAAGCGTACTTAGATCTTTAATTGAAGACATGGAAGAAATACTAGCAGGTTAGTGGCTATCAAAAATCTATGAGTTAAGGCGCTGGTGCAGTTGCTTATATCCTGAGGGAGGATTTTGATTTGGAGTATGAGAGGGTACTTACTCGAAACTACCGACATCATTAACCACCGCGTCGGTTAAATAGTCGAAGCTTATAGAGGCCTTAGATTGATAAGGTCCAGGATTAGTTCCATCCATAGAACTATCAGCAGGGGTCTCTGGAGCCGACGTTGTATCCATTTTGCGTAGGATTTACTGGCAGAGTGGATATGTGGGAGTAAGAGAGAAAGTGTTTGAGTGTGAAATATTTCATAGGATTTGGCATTTCAGCTTCCATTTCAAAAACTCCCGAAATTTAGCTAGAGCCCAACTACAAATACAAACTCAAGTTAACCAAAAGCCACAAAAATACAACCACAACCACGACAAACATGGCAGACAAACTCTTGACTACTCTCAGTTATGAGCAGCTGAAAAATAGACATATAGGCGTGGGTGATGCTGATATCTCTCAAAAGACGTGGCAAACGAATGTGCATAGGGATACGCTATCGTCCTTGGTAGGGCATCCGTCCTTATTAAGGCAATATGCGATTGCTTATGGAGAACCACAATCCCGAGTGCGAATGCAGTTGGTGGATAAAATGGCTGATCCATTAAAGAAGAACTATGAAGGTCGTTGATTTATGGAATACTTTATTGGTTCGATTCAGCTAGGGATCAATGAACTGCCGTGAGCTACAATATTACGACTTCTCCATGAAGCACGAAGTATTGAACTTTTGTGAAAGGCCAGAGATTTGTCTTTTAAAAAGTTTGAAATCAGTCGAAGTGATTTGAAAGTCTTTTGAAACGCTGTATCGTCTTCTGTCTGTAGGCTCTGAGAAATGCCTTAGCATATATACTGAGATATAGAGGCCCATTTGAGGTTAATCTGATGAACCTCATCGTAAGACGCCGAGCAGTATCACACCTTGGTCTCATGGATCCTGCCTATCCTTCTGTCATGATGTTATAATTATTCTATTATCATCCTACTATCCTGTTAGGTTCCGATATGAGTCTACTGATAGCTAGCATTGATATTTATATGGTGATGCAAAAAGTATCAAAGTTACTCGCATCAACCGCGTGGGTCTACAGCTTCTCTACGACACCAAGAAGTTGTTCTAATATTTAATAATAAATTTGCAAGCATAATATGAATGTTTGGTATAAATATTTACAAATTTTTCACTGAGTGTTCAGAATGTCTCGTTTTTATCATGAATCAATGCATAGTTATGTACAATATATTATATACAAAATCTAATATACAGCCTCCACCCCAGACACTCCCTAATACTTTCGCCTTAATAATACACCGACCTGGTCCTATGACACAGCATCTCGATAGACAGCTGCTTCTGTTTCTGTTTGGCCGTGTCCCACAGATAAAAATCCAGCAATATAGCATTGACAGAGCTATTATTACCACTGTCTCCTCTAGATTTACGCAGCTCAGTAAGCATAACCTCCACAGCTTGGATGCTACATGCGCGTATTTCCACCTCCTCGGGGTCTCCATGTTCAATATATTGTCGTGACATGATTTTGTTTTTGAGTCGGTCCGAATATTTCAAGCATCCAAGGGTATATAATATCTGAGGCACTCTGTAGTCAGCGAACATGGTCAGCTCGTCGATATCAATAAACTCACCAACAACAGAACCCTGGAAACAACCCCATATGTCTGCGACAAGAATTTGTGCGCGCTTGTTGATGTAAACCGTATGAGCCTTGTAAATACTCTGGTCGTCGAACGAAGGATAAGTAGAAGTGACAAGATCGACGAGCTTCAATGCGGACCTGTCTGCCTCGCGTAACAGGTCATGAATGCTAGTATTATTAGTTAGATTCATCTTGGCAGCTTCCTGCATCACGCGCAGTCGCTCTTCGAACAGAGGTACTTGTTCTTTAGTAGCACTGGCAAGCACTTCTTTAAGCAGTGACTCGAACCCAGGTTGTAGCCACGTAGATGGCGTAGTTATAGCGATTCCACGAGCTAAAGCCTTGTTAATAGCAGCACACAGTGCCCAGTAGCCTGTATACAATTTCCCATTGTATTCTACGGCATATCTCTGAGACTCAGGGCTTCCGGTGTCGTTGTTATCTACGTCTGACCAGAAACTGAAATTGAGCAGGTCAACAGTGAATATCCAGTCGAGAGCAGCACTGGAGGTCATATTTTTGAGTTGAAATTCCGCTGGGCTGCCGACGGGAAAATCACCCGAAGAATTCGAGTCGTTTGACCGTTCGCATTGATCCGAAGAGCAGTCTGTAGAACATGTTTTACAACATTCTTTGGAACATTTCACTAAAGGGTTTAGTTCATGCTTGGACCATTTGGCGACATCATACCCCGTGTCGACAAACCCTTCTACAGCTGCGGCACAAGCGTGTGCGTCTATCCAGACATCCTCGCACAAAGGAATTATTTCTGCCGTAGAAAGAGCCACTATGTTGTGTTTCTGGGACATTTGAGGATGATTTGGAGGACTAAGGAGAAATGGTCAAAAGTCTTAGATTCACATCCAAAAAAAAAAAAAAAAAAAAAAAAAAAAAAAAAAAAAAAAAAAAAAAAAAAAAAAAAAAACAAACA